>CM030359.1:373869187-374469187 GCA_017893485.1 Hemerocallis citrina
TTGAGGAGCAGCTCTAGGAGAGAGTTGTGCGCTTCGAACTCGTTGAGAAGGGGTCCGCTCCGAGGTGAGCGGAGTGGAGAGCTCGGCTCTGGAAGAGAGCCATTTGGGAGAAGAGTTTGGGGAGCGACTCTAGGAGAGAGTTGTGCACTCTGAACTCATGGAGAACAGATCCGCTCCGAGGTGAGCAGAGTAGAGAGCTCGGCTCTAGAAGAAAGCCGTTTGGGAGAAGAGTTTGGGGAGCAACTCTAGGAGAGAGTTGTGCGCTCCGAACTCGTTGAGAAGAGGTCCGCTCCGAGGTGAGCGGAGTGAAGAGCTCGGCTCTGGAAGAGAGCCGTTTGGGAGACAAGTTTGCGGAGCAACTCTAGGAGAGAGTTGTGCGCTCCGAACTCGTTGAGAAGAGGTCCGCTTCGGAGGCGAGCGGAGTGAAGAGCTTGGCTCTGGAAGAGAGCCATTTGTGAGATGAGTTTGAGGAGCAGCTCTAGGAGAGAGTTGTGCGCTCCGAACTCGTTGAGAAGGGGTCCGCTCCGAGGTGAGCAGAGTGGAGAGCTCGGCTCTGGAAGAGAGCCGTTTGGGAGAAGAGTTTGGGGAGCGACTCTAGGAGAGAGTTGTGCGCTCTGAACTCGTGGAGAAGAGGTCCGCTCCGAGGTGAGCAGAGTGGAGAGCTCGGCTCTAGAAGAGAGCCGTTTGGGAGAAGAGTTTGGGGAGCAACTCTAGGAGAGAGTTGTGCACTCCGAACTCGTTGAGAAGAGGTCCGCTCTGAGGTGAGCGGAGTGAAGAGCTCGGCTCTGGAAGAGAGCCGTTTGGGAGACAAGTTTGCGGAGCAACTCTAGGAGAGAGTTGTGCGCTCCGAACTCGTTGAGAAGAGGTCCGCTCCGAGGTGAGCGGAGTGAAGAGCTCGGCTCTGGAAGAGAGCCGTTTGGGAGACAAGTTTGCGGAGCAACTCTAGGAGAGATTTGTGCGCTCCGAACTCGTTGAGAAGAGGTCCGCTTCGGAGGCGAGCGGAGTGAAGAGCTTGGCTCTGGAAGAGAGCCATTTGTGAGATGAGTTTGAGGAGCAGCTCTAGGAGAGAGTTGTGCGCTCCGAACTCGTTGGGAAGGGGTCCGCTCCGAGGTGAGCGGAGTGGAGAGCTCGGCTCTGGAAGAGAGCCGTTTGGGAGAAGAGTTTGGGGAGCGACTCTAGGAGAGAGTTGTGCGCTCTGAACACGTGGAGAAGAGGTCCGCTCCGAGGTGAGCAGAGTGGAGAGCTCGGCTCTAGAAGAGAGCCATTTGGGAGAAGAGTTTGGGGAGCAACTCTAGGAGAGAGTTGTGCGCTCCGAACTCGTTGAGAAGAGGTCCGCTCCGAGGTGAGCGGAGTGAAGAGCTCGGCTCTGGAAGAGAGCCGTTTGGGAGACAAGTTTGCGGAGCAACTCTAGGAGAGAGTTGTGCGCTCCGAACTCGTTGAGAAGAGGTCCGCTCCGAGGTGAGCGGAGTGAAGAGCTCGGCTCTGGAAGTGAGCCGTTTGGTAGACAAGTTTGCGGAGCAACTCTAGGAGAGAGTTGTGCGCTCCGAACTCGTTGAGAAGAGGTCCGCTCCGAGGTGAGCGGAGTGAAGAGCTCTGCTCTGGAAGAGAGCCGTTTGGGAGACAAGTTTGCGGAGCAACTCTAGGAGAGAGTTGTGCGCTCCGAACTCGTTGAGAAGAGGTCCGCTTCGGAGGCGAGCGGAGTGAAGAGCTTGGCTCTGGAAGAGAGCCATTTGTGAGATGAGTTTGAGGAGCAGCTCTAGGAGAGAGTTGTGCGCTTCGAACTCGTTGAGAAGGGGTCCGCTCCGAGGTGAGCGGAGTGGAGAGCTCGGCTCTGGAAGAGAGCCATTTGGGAGAAGAGTTTGGGGAGCGACTCTAGGAGAGAGTTGTGCGCTCTGAACTCATGGAGAACAGATCCGCTCCGAGGTGAGCAGAGTAGAGAGCTCGGCTCTAGAAGAAAGCCGTTTGGGAGAAGAGTTTGGGGAGCAACTCTAGGAGAGAGTTGTGCGCTCCGAACTCGTTGAGAAGAGGTCCGCTCCGAGGTGAGCGGAGTGAAGAGCTCGGCTCTGGAAGAGAGCCGTTTGGGAGACAAGTTTGCGGAGCAACTCTAGGAGAGAGTTGTGCGCTCCGAACTCGTTGAGAAGAGGTCCGCTTCGGAGGCGAGCGGAGTGAAGAGCTTGGCTCTGGAAGAGAGCCATTTGTGAGAGGAGTTTGAGGAGCAGCTCTAGGAGAGAGTTGTGCGCTCCGAACTCGTTGAGAAGGGGTCCGCTCCGAGGTGAGCAGAGTGGAGAGCTCGGCTCTGGAAGAGAGCCGTTTGGGAGAAGAGTTTGGGGAGCGACTCTAGGAGAGAGTTGTGCGCTCTGAACTCGTGGAGAAGAGGTCCGCTCCAAGGTGAGCAGAGTGGAGAGCTCGGCTCCAGAAGAGAGCCGTTTGGGAGAAGAGTTTGGGGAGCAACTCTAGGAGAGAGTTGTGCGCTCCGAACTCGTTGAGAAGAGGTCCGCTCCGAGGTGAGCGGAGTGAAGAGCTCGGCTCTGGAAGAGAGCCGTTTGGGAGACAAGTTTGCGGAGCAACTCTAGGAGAGAGTTGTGCGCTCTGAACTCGTTGAGAAGAGGTCCGCTCCGAGGTGAGCGGAGTGAAGAGCTCGGCTCTGGAAGTGAGCCGTTTGGGACACAAGTTTGCGGAGCAACTCTAGGAGAGAGTTGTGCGCTCCGAACTCGTTGAGAAGAGGTCCGCTCCGAGGTGAGCGGAGTGAAGAGCTCTGCTCTGAAGAGAGCCGTTTGGGAGACAAGTTTGCGGAGCAACTCTAGGAGAGAGTTGTGCGCTCCGAACTCGTTGAGAAGATGTCCGCTTCGGAGGCGAGCGGAGTGAAGAGCTTGGCTCTGGAAGAGAGCCATTTGTGAGATGAGTTTGAGGAGCAGCTCTAGGAGAGAGTTGTGCGCTTCGAACTCGTTGAGAAGGGGTCCGCTCCGAGGTGAGCGGAGTGGAGAGCTCGGCTCTGGAAGAGAGCCATTTGGGAGAAGAGTTTGGGGTGCGACTCTAGGAGAGAGTTGTGCGCTCTGAACTCATGGAGAACAGATCTGCTCCGAGGTGAGCAGGGTGGAGAGCTCGGCTCTAGAAGAAAGCCGTTTGGGAGAAGAGTTTGGGGAGCAACTCTAGGAGAGAGTTGTGCGCTCCAAACTCGTTGAGAAGAGGTCCGCTCCGAGGTGAGCGGAGTGAAGAGCTCGGCTCTGAAAGAGAGCCGTTTGGGAGACAAGTTTGCGGAGCAACTCTAGGAGAGAGTTGTGCGCTCCGAACTCGTTGAGAAGAGGTCCGCTTCGGAGGCGAGCGGAGTGAAGAGCTTGGCTCTGGAAGAGAGCCATTTGTGAGATGAGTTTGAGGAGTAGCTCTAGGAGAGAGTTGTGCGCTCCGAACTCGTTGAGAAGGGGTCTGCTCCGAGGTGAGCGGAGTGGAGAGCTCGGCTCTGGAAGAGAGCCGTTTGGGAGAAGAGTTTGGGGAGCGACTCTAGGAGAGAGTTGTGCGCTCTGAACTCGTGGAGAAGAGGTCCGCTCCGAGGTGAGCAGAGTGGAGAGCTCGGCTCTAGAAGAGAGCCGTTTGGGAGAAGAGTTTGGGGAGCAACTCTAGGAGAGAGTTGTGCGATCCGAACTCGTTGAGAAGAGGTCCGCTTCGAGGTGAGCGGAGTGAAGAGCTCGGCTCTGGAAGTGAGCCGTTTGGGAGACAAGTTTGCGGAGCAACTCTAGGAGAGAGTTGTGCACTCCGAACTCGTTGAGAAGAGGTCCGCTTCGGAGGTGAGCGGAGTGAAGAGCTTGGCTCTGGAAGAGAGCCATTTGTGAGATGAGTTTGAGGAGCAGCTCTAGGAGAGAGTTGTGCGCTCCGAACTCGTTGAGAAGGGGTCCACTCCGAGGTGAGCGGAGTGGAGAGCTCGGCTCTGGAAGAGAGCCGTTTGGGAGAAGAGTTTGGGGAGCGACTCTAGGAGAGAGTTGTGCGCTCTGAACTCGTGGAGAAGAGGTCCGCTCCGAGGTGAGCAGAGTGGAGAGCTCGGCTCTAGAAGAGAGCCGTTTGGGAGAAGAGTTTGGGGAGCAACTCTAGGAGAGAGTTGTGCGCTCCGAACTCGTTGTGAAGAGGTCCGCTCCGAGGTGAGCGGAGTGAAGAGCTCGGCTCTGGAAGAGAGCCGTTTGGGAGACAAGTTTGCGGTGCAACTCTAGGAGAGAGTTGTGCGCTCCGAACTCGTTGAGAAGAGGTCCGCTCCGAGGTGAGCGGAGTGAAGAGCTCGGCTCTGGAAGAGAGCCGTTTGGGAAACAAGTTTGCGGAGCAACTCTAGGAGAGAGTTGTGCGCTCCGAACTCGTTGAGAAAAGGTCCGCTTCGGAGGCGAGCGGAGTGAAGAGCTTGGCTCTGGAAGAGAGCCATTTGTGAGATGAGTTTGAGGAGCAGCTCTAGGAGAGAGTTGTGCGCTCCGAACTCGTTGAGAAGGGGTCCGCTCCGAGGTGAGCGGAGTGGAGAGCTCGGCTCTGGAAGAGAGCCGTTTGGGAGAAGAGTTTGGGGAGCAACTCTAGGAGAGAGTTGTGCGCTCTGAACTCGTGGAGAAGAGATCCGCTCCGAGGTGAGCAGAGTGGAGAGCTCGGCTCTAGAAGAGAGCCGTTTGGGAGAAGAGTTTGGGGAGCAACTCTATGAGAGAGTTGTGCGCTCCGAACTCGTTGAGAAGAGGTCCGCTCCGAGGTGAGCGGAGTGAAGAGCTCGGCTCTGGAAGTGAGCCGTTTGGGAGACAAGTTTACGGAGCAACTCTAGGAGAGAGTTGTGCACTCCGAAATCGTGGAGAAGAGGTCCACTTTTGAGGCGAGCGGAGTGAAGAGCTTGGCTCTGGAAGAGATCCATTTGTGAGATGAGTTTGAGGAGCAGCTCTAGGAGAGAGTTGTGCGCTCCGAACTCGTTGAGAAGAGGTCCGCTCCGAGGTGAGCAGAGTGGAGAGCTTGGCTCTGGAAGAGAGCCGTTTGGGAGACAAGTTTGAGGAGCAACTCTAGGAGAGAGTTGTGCGCTCCGAACTCGTCGAGAAGAGGTCCGCTCCGAGGTGAGCGGAGTGGAGAGCTCGGCTCTGGAAGAGAGCCGTTTGGGAGAAGAGTTTGGGGAGCAACTCTAGGAGAGAGTTGTGCGCTCCGAACTCATTGAGAAGAGGTCCGCTTCGGAGGTGAGCGGAGTGAAGAGCTCAGCTCTAGAAGAGAGCCATTTGGGACCGCTCACCCGGACATTGTTGGCGGGAGGCTCCCTCTCGGGCCCGCTTCTCGTCCAGGCGGTAGCGCAGGTCCTCTTCCTTCTGCCGATTTTGAGGATTGTGGGAGGCCATGGAATCCGTAGAGGCGTTGTGTATGGAGACGCGGTCTTGATGGAGAGGTTGCTTCATGCGGGAGCCCCCCGCACCGGCATTCTGTGGACCGGAAGGACCCTTGGGGGGTTGTTGATTCTGAGGGAGAGGCTGATCTTGTTGAAGAGGGTCCTCTACTTGAAGTGGGGGTCGTCCCTGCTGCGGAGCGGGTTGGACGGAGACTACTTCTTGCTGATCGGCGGGGTTGGGCCCACGGTTGGACCCTCTGACCTGATTTTCCTCGGAGGCCTGGCTGGAGAAGAGCTAGTCGACGGGAAGAGGAGAGACAGCTATTCGTATGGTTTCCCACAGATGGCGCCAATCTGTTACTGCTAATTCTGGTGTGGGGGTAAACAGATAGAATTTGTGGGTTCGTGGAAAAACCTGAATAGCAGATCCGAACCTGTTCGTCTGAGTTGGGCTGCTGACTCCCACCGTACACCTGCAAGGAAAGTGCGAAACACCGGGGTTGATCCCGGCGACGCACCCTCCGACGCTCTTGTCAGTAACTAGTGATGATTAAAAAAGAGCTTATGCAGGAAAAAGAGTGATTAACCTGGTCACAGTGGTGGGTAGGAGGTATTTATAGTCGCCATGGGAGTGATTAGAGGCCTGATTTCCCATGTAGCTGTTAGGAGTAAAATCCTCACATTCTGTTTAGGAAACTGACCCCTGATTCCTGGTGAGAGCAAATCAGGCCTGTTGATTTGGTCAATTCAGTAACCCTGATTTTCCTCTTGCTGATCTGGGTTTGTCTTGGGTCGGGACCCGCACCCAGTTGGAATGGATCCGTTTGTGGGTTATTGGATCTGTGAGAAGGAGACCCAGTACCCACTTCGGACCTACTAGTAGGTGAAATTACCGTTTTACCCCTGAGCTTTAAGATTCGTCTCCGATGTGAACGGTCCCGATTTAATCCTATTTTTAGCCATATCACACGGGAAATAGGAGTTACAATAATCATTATCATCAACCGTCTCTACGTTCTTGCCAATCCAATCAAGCCCTGTACTGAAAATCTGTGGGCACGTCCGTTGTTTACAACCGACGCAATATTATAAACAGCGATCCTCTCTATGTTGTATTATAACGAAATCTCTTACTTTAACAATCACAAACTTGAATGCATTTAAAAGTGTAAAGAGTGACTATCTTAAACATGTCAGTGTATGATATGACTTAATACCTAATGCAGATGTTATACTACAATAACACTAATGCATACTTGTTCGGATTCTATGCATCCCATACTACATAAGTCCGAGGACAAGTACCTACGTACTCCACATTAAAAGGTTTAATCCCTCGCCATGATAACTACCCAGCAATAAAACAAAGTTTAGACATTCCACGAGTACGGATTCCAGTCTCGAAGATCCACCGCCCGACTATACAGAATCTTCATCGTGCAAACATCTCGCAAGTGTCCCTCTAGCCCCGGTATACGCATATACACTGGAGTACGACCTACTATCCGTCCGACTAATCATGATCCTGAAATCCACTGCTCGATCAATCATAATTCCGGATTAATTAAGGCTTGCCTCCATCGCAAGCAACCACAGCCTCGGAATCCACAGCCCGACTGGGTCTATAGTCCCCGAATCCACCACCCGACTATATAGCGGTCCTTCACTCACGTTTGCCCAAGTTTACTACATCTTCACTTAGTGCCTAATTCTTAAGTTCGAACATGAATAAATTATACTACTAGTGCTAGCTTACCCTCCTAACGGTCTTACACAAAAATATACCGAGAATGACAAGCCATATTGGCTACTTCTCAAATCAATTATTCAATTTCAACACTTGCTGGAACCTGGGTCTCATTAAGACTCAAGAATCAACATCTTTTTATGTTCAACAACTTGGGGTACTCATATCCTTATAACACATGTTCATGTATTCATAATTCATTCAAATTCTTTCATTCATTCTTATTTATTTATCAATAAGTACAATCTCAACCTATTCATTTTCACAATATACTTTTCATATTCATCAAAACATTCTCAATACATGTTAATTAAGATTACAACATAATCTCTTAAAATTTATCATTGAAAACTCAACTCATCATTTTCCTTTGATTTATTTTAAATCAATTCCTAACTTCATTAACCATATATATATTTTTCTTGAGTTCACATCTCATCTAAGCATGAATATGATCTTTATTTTTCACAAAGTATAACTTAAAACAGCGAGAATATATTTTCAATCACTTCGTTTAAGTATCATTTTCAAAACAGTAAATTCAAAGTCAGAAACTGCATTTCATGCCATTTGTAAAAATCATAGAAAAATATATACTTCACAAAACGTTGCGTTATTTAGATCAAAATAAAGGTATAAAAGTCTACTACAATTTTTTAGTTATAAGTTTCTCTAAAATATTGTATCTATAACATTGAATTCTTCGAAATATACACTAGGTTCGAAATACTGAAATACTGCCACTGTATAGTCTTGAAAAATTCATTATAAATTCAATTCTTTATGAAAATTTGTTTTCTTAGACTTTTCAGAAAGGGTAACGAGTTTACTACAATTTCTTAGTTCTGACTTTTCTCAAATTATTTCATTTACAATACTGAATTGATAAAAAACCGAAAGATGTGCAGATTTCCCGCAACCAGCCAACTACTAACCAATTTTGAGTTTAGATTTTATTAAAATAGTAAACGAACACCAAATCTTATAAAATTTTAAAGAATGTTCCTGACACATACAAGATGTTCCCCAAAAAGTTTTAGTTCTAGATTCTAACTATTTTATTAGATACGATTTTCTGACGTGCAAACAAAATTCAAAACATTAACTTTTCTTGGCATGAATTAGTAACTTCATGTAAAAATCTATATTCATATCATTTAATATAATCATGATGTACTACCATGCAATCAAACAACATCAATCAACTTATTTTCATTACAATCTTTCAATTAGCATGCATTTTCATTCTAAATATCATCATTACAATTTAATCACTACTCATATGCATATCAATTTTATACACATGCATGATACTATAATTTAGAAAGTTCAAGAAGACACCCACCTCAATGAAGATTCTAATGTAGAAGACTCATCGAAGTTGCTCCTAGTTCCAAGAATGGGACTCCCTTCTCCTCCTAGCAAGCTCTCCTTCCTCCAAGTAAGAACTCAAACAACTTTCTCTTTCTTTTTCTCTCTTTTTTCATCTTTTGTTTCTTTTGATCTTTGGTTCAAGATTATGAAGAAAAGGGAGGGGTATTTATAGGGTTAAATGGATGAATGAAGAGACACCCATTACCCAAAAATAAATAGCCATTAACAAATTTAATCATCCACTCACCATTACTACACAAACCCCACCTCTTCTCATTCCTTCATGAATTGGCCAACCCTTGAATTTCCCACATGTGCACACTCTCTCATTCAGTTAGTTGTTATTTATTTGATTGTACATGTTGTTACATGACAAGTGTAGGATTTAAAAGTGTTTATTTTGAAGTAGAATAAATTAATGGGCTTTTCTTTTAAATAATTTTTCTAATGGGCTTTAAGATGATCTTTATGCCTATATTAAAAATAAATAATATAAATGTGACAAACAAAATTAGAAGAAAAGGTGTGCATGACATCTTAGAAAATTTTAGAAATAAAATGCACATAAAAATTTACGTGCAATGCACATAAAATATTAATATTAATTTGGGAGAATGAAAATAGTCAAAATACAAAACTTTTATATGTAATAATGTTACAGATATTTTACGTAACGAAAAATATATGTAATCGACACGTGTATTGAAAACACGTGCAATGTAAGTAAAACAAAAAGATTAAAATAAATATTTTGAGTTGGCTAAAGATAGGATTGAAATGAGTTTTCAGAAAATGAAAAATATGTAAATAATCAGAATATGAAATTTATATAAAAATACATTACGAATATTACTCGTAACGGTAAGAAATACACGTGCGTAACACACGAGGGCAAAATTTTCATTACTCAATTTTGCGGGGTGTTACACTTATAAGGTGTCATACCAGATAGGGTAGACGAGGGACTGATGTTAATGAGGCTGACAGAAGTCATGACAGTTTCAGCCCATAAAGGACGAGGAACAAAAGAGGAAAGTAAAAGAACGCGAGTCGTTTTAGGAATGTGATGATGCTTGTATTCAGCTACACCATTCTGCTTATGTGTGTGAGGGTATGATTATTGAAAAAGTGTGTCGTGAGACTGAAGGATCGATTTTATTATAGTGGAAGTGTATTCACGAGCACTGTCTGAGCAAAAAATATTGATGTACACACCGAACTGAGTGTGAATCATGGTCGTAAAGAATTGGTAATTATTAGGAATCTCAGAACATTGGCGCTTAAGAAAAACTCATGTATATCGAGTGAAGTTATCTCTGAAGAAAACTGGTATATATCAGGAATCTCAAAACTGTGTAGTGAGAAGTTGTGAGCCATCAGCTATGTGAAGGAATGGAGAGTGATAGGGCAGTGTAGTGCCGGTGGTGAGCAGTGTATAATTACTAGGAAGATGAAGTGATGCACCAGAATTTAAAATGCAGAAAGAATTCATATTGAGAGTAACAGAGAATGCAGGGATAGAGGGGTGAGAGTGGCAGACTGAAACAAAAGCTTGAGTTCCAACTGAGCGAGGTGATGTTGTAGATTGACCCAACCAGCAGGAGATGGAAAAACTGAAGTGACGGTGATGGTAGATGATGTAAGGGAAGATGGACTGCTACGAGGAGAGGTACTAGTGATGCTACAACAGGGATGAGGACGACGATGTTATTGTTGTTGAGATCAGGATGTTGCTACTGTTGTTGGTGTTGGAAGAAGGGGTGGGGTAGGAATAGGTGTGATGCTGAGATGAGGGAGGAGGCCAGAATTGGGATGACGACGGTGCTGCTGCTGCTGTCAGGATGTAGCTGAGGATCGGGATGGTACTGTCGTTGCTGGCGTTAGAAGGAGGGAGGAGGCATGAATCGGAAATATGGTGTTGTTGTCGACGCCAAAATTAGGGATGAGTGAAGAAGAAGATGCAATAGATGGAAAATTGGTGGAAACAGGAAGATACTGGTGAAACTGGGGTTCCATTAGAGAAGAACTAGCACTTCTAAACTTTTTTTTTCGGACTTTTTTTTAAAAGCAGAATTGGGTGTAGGGTATTAAGGTTTAGGGTATTAAGTAGTAGGTTGTATTCGAGTCGGGTTTTGGGTTTTGGGTTTTGGGTTTGGATTTGGATGTAAAGGTTAGAAACAGAAAGAGAAAGAGTATTAGGGTTTGGATTATAGGGTTTCGGGAGCAGATTCGATGGTTGCGCGACAGCGAGATGGGGCAGCGAGATGTATAGGTTTTGAAACAAAAAACAGGTATTTTGGTGGTTGAGATTGAGATGGTGATCGGGTTGCAGGGATCAAGGCTGCGGGATTGGGAAGACGAAGAAGAAGTTTCGGGTTTCAGGAGTGGTGCAGGGATCAAGGCAGCAAGATTGGGAGAAGGAAAAAGAAGTATCGGGTATTTTCAGGGTGGCGAGATTGTCAGGATTTGAGGGAGACGCTGACGACATAAGGTGAGAGAATCAGGAGGCAGCAAGGTTGAGGGCTTAAGGTTAGGGATTTGAAGTTGGATGGAGGGAAGTTGTTGGGATTTTAGTAAAGAGAGAGGTATTGAAGAAAAAGAAGAGAGGTCTAGGATGAACAAGGAGTTATTGGATTTTAATAAAGAAAAATAATATATTTTGCTTTCTGGCATATATATAAAGTTGAGTTTTGATTTCTTTGCTTGCTCCATGTAACCCCTGTTTCCGTAAATACGTATTTTCTATGTAATTTCTGTATTTAAAATTTATAAATTTAGTATTTGTTAAATTCGGCTTGAACTTTACATTTAAAATATTTTTTTGGACAATTATATTTATTTTCGAATAATAGAGTATTTATAATTTAGTCCAAATCTATTATGTTATTACTATTTGGATTTTTATGAATCTGCTGAACTCAAATCTTATTTTGGTATTAATATTATTATTATTTTTCATTTTATTATTATTGTCATTGCTATTATTATTATTGTTGGTGTTACTAATATGATTATTAGTTTCATTTTTACTATTGTTATCTTTAATTATCTATTGAAAATCCAATTTTGTTATTATTATTGTTATTAGCGTAATTACTTCTATTGTTATTTTTATTAGTATTATTGTTACTATTAGTTTTGATTGTTCATGATTTAATGTATGTATATATATATATATATATATATATATATATATATATATATATATATATATATATATATATATATATATATATAAATAAGAGCATGTTTTATATATTCTATTTTATTAACCCTTATTCGATGCACTATAAGGGTTAATAAAATAGAATATATAAAACATGCTCTTATTTATATATATATATATATATATATATATATATATATATATATATATATATATATATATATATATATATAATAAAACACAAAGAAAGCTATCAAGTGGGTCTCCTTCAATCCCCCAAAAATCAAAGGTCTAGATCTAATATTACAAAACATATTTTCCCTCCAAAAATTCTCCCTAAAACTCAAATTCAAACTCCTATATTATTATTTTTTCTCTCTCCCTCCCACTTCTATTCAAAAAATTAAGAAAATAAAAATTTTTAAATTTTTAAAAAATTAAAAAACTAAAAAATTTAAAAACTTCAAAAATAATTAAAAAAAATTTAAAAAAATGTATAATATGGTTTTTTGCTCTATGTTTGCTAATTCAATTAATTTGCTGGACCTCCAAAACTATTTTATATAATCAAACAAGGTGCACCGTTCCGAAGACGTGCCGTAGGCACGTGTCAACGGGCAAACCTAGTATATATATATAAGAGCATGTTTTATATATTCTATTTTATTAACCCTTATTCGATGCACTACACATTAAACCCAAACCCAATTTCCAATTGGATTTTCTACCCAAACCCTATACTATAAATACCCTATACCCTAAAACCTAACCCTAACCTACCCTACCCTATCTACTGTTTAATTACACGGCCGCCATCCCCCCCCCATTCTTCTTCATGTGCATCTTCTCCACTTCCATAACCCTACCTCCACCTCGTATCCTCGTCATCCCCTCCCTGTCGTGACTTCACCGCGATGCCACTGCAACCCTCTATCGAGACTCCCCTGGTTGCACCGCCCCTATGCCTGGTGTCCTTTCGTCGACATGCCGCACGACATCCAGAGCGATGCCGCGACCCCAGATGCCACCACAACCCTACCCTGCATCACCACTTCGACAACAGCATCTCCTGCGCCTACAGCACCCAGCCAACGATCCCCCTGCCTCCTCCCGAGCGACGCCGACAGCCAGTGCAGCTACCCTGCGTTGTGCCTCCCTTCGACAACGCACCCCTGCGCGGCTCCTCCCGTCAGCCAGCAGTAGCATCCCGCCACCTTGCCACCCCTGTTCCGATGCCCTCTCACCGGCGCTACCCCTGCATGTCGCCCGCCGCTCGCCGCCAAAGCCAGCACAGTGCCATTGCTGGTTGGTTTGGGTTTTGATCCTTTGATTGTAAGCCATCCGATCGATTGATCATCATGATCTCCATCATCTGATCTGGACTGTCCGATCTTGTTGATCTTGATCTTTGATCTAAGCCATCTGATCTGATCTGATCCGATCCGATCATCTTTATCACATCTCGATCTTGATCTCTTGATCTTGGCTGTCAGAACCGATCGTGATCGTGATCATCTCATCCAGATTTGTTGTTCGTGTGTTCGTGTTTGGTTCGTGATCCATCCGTTGATTTTTTGTTCGTGTCGGGATCCATTCCCGTTATTCCTCTGTCGGATTCATCGTCTACACCCCAAGGCAAGTATCTTCTTGTACATTTTGTTTTCTAGTACAAGCTTTTCATTAAAAATACTGCAAGTAGATTATAAATGTGACTCCTCTTTGTTTATCGTTGATGATCTCATGTTTCGCCTTATCTATCACATGATCTAAGAGTCACCGCCCTTTGTTGATACACTTGTTCACAACTAGTATAATTTTGATACATTTCATGCAAAAAGTGTCTTATTTGGTTTCTGTTCTGTCCTGGCTTGCTGTTTCGATCTCGATAACACTAGAATCTGAACTTGAGTCATGAATATTAAATGTAGCCCCAAGTTTCTAGTTGCCAATAACATCCAGAAGTTTTGAATTCCGAGTTACGGTTTAAGAGATATCGTAGTTTTACTGCTGCTGTGTCGTAATTGCAGATTCATAAAAACTGCTGCACCACTTTGGTTTACAATTATTTTAACTATGCTACCAGTAAGTAAATGACTTGAAATTTTAAATTCTGATACTGGACACCCTAGAAAACATTCTCTAATTTTCTTAGAATTAATTAATGAAGTTTCAACCCTGTTTCATATGTATAAACTCAGTTTTACAAATTCTGGCTGAACACAAATGCTGTATAGTTTGCTGTTTTGACATATATTGCTGCAATTTTTATGTGTCTTAATTATATGCATTGGAACTGGACAGGAGTCTAATTTCTAGGCTTTCTGACGGATCCACATTTGCTATCTTGTAGCAACGGGAATCGCAGTTTTGGTGCAGCAACGTCATGATGTCCAGAATTGCAATTCTCGTAGTTCTTGATAATCTTAAATTGTGTTGACCCTCGACTATGCTTTATAATTATCTTAAACTTGTTCCATGTTCTTGATCATGTTTATGTGACCTGTTTCGCACACTTTCATGCTTGTTTGATGATAATAATAAACAGTAAGCCGGGGTTTAAGGGAAATACCATAGTAGTAGACAGTATAGGTAAGTGTACTCCGAAGGGCAACCCGTATTTCCCACTTGATACATGCTTCATGAACTAGTTATATTGTTATCCGATTCATGAACTAGTATATTATTTGATTCATGAACTAGTATATTATTATTCGATTCATGAACTAGTATATTATTTGATTCATGAACTAGTATATTATTATTCGATTCATAAACTAGTATATTATTTGATTCATGAACTAGTATACATTTGATTCATGACTTGTCTTGTTATGACTTGCCACATGAACTAGTTATATGATTACTCGATTCATGAGCATGACTTGCTTGATACTTGATACCTGAGTACACCGCCCTATAGACTCCACCACTAGGCCTAAACGTAACTGATTGTATGTAGCAACCATGTAGTAAAAATATGGATGCATGAAGTGCTACCTAGATAGAATTAAATATTAGACTTAAGATTAACTTGTTACTTGTACACACTTGATACCCTACTTGATGCTTGTTACTTGAGACTTGTTACTTGTAACTTGATACTTGTGATTTGATACTTGTTACTTGACACTTATACGTGATACTTGTTACTTGATACTTGATACTTGATACCATTACATGTTCACTTGCCACTTGTTCTACTACTAGTATTTGTTATCCAATCTTGTCACTTGAGTTGTCTTTCTTGCTAGCTAGTTTCTTGAATCCCTCTACTTGTTGCATCCCTATTTTATTATGTTATACATTCTTGATTCCAAATCTTGTTCCATATTTCTTGTATTTGTTTTTATACTCTTGCTTGCACTACTTGCATCTTTAACTTGCACTAAGGGCGTTTGTCTTGTTTTCTCTATTTTTTTTCTTTTTATATATGTATATACAGACTTTGAAGACGAGTTGCCTACTGGAATTGGTGAGCAAACATTCTAGGCTTCACTTGGGAAGACTTGCTTTAAATAATTTGTTTTTGAGTTATTTATTTCTTTTGCTACTTGAATCTTGTAATGGGCTTATAGTCCCGAGTTTTATCTTTGGATCCAGATTGAAAACTATTTGGGATATTATTATTTTGTTCAATTGTTTTTTGTTGATTAATAAATTATTCATGCATGCATGGTTATGTACATTTGTTATATTCTTGTTATGATGCTGAGTCGATCCAACAGCTCATGAATGATGAAAATCATTCGCTGGGTTTTCTCACACGCTCGTATTCCGTGTTTTTGGAAAGCGGGCTGTAACATGGTTTTTAGTGGTATCAGAGCCAGGTTTGGCTAATGTGTTAGTTTGACTAATACATTAGACATGCTTGACTCAGTCAGGATTAACTCAACATTAAACAGGTCATGAAATCACATGAAAAATTTGATAATCAACTTGATCTGGACACTAGTCTTATCTCATTCATTTTGATCCCTTCATATTCAATTCTTTGATTCCTTGTTTCCATCCATCTCTTACAGTCGTCCTAATTTGTTGATTCCATTTTGGATATAAATTTATTCTTTCCGTACTCATATTCTTTTGATTCCGGTGCAAGCAATCTCTTATTTCTGCTTGCCTTGTTGATCTCTTTTTATTTCAGTTCGTGTGCCGTTCATTACTTTTCGTGCCTTGCATTCATCTTCATTTGTTGATTCATATTGTGTATCATACTAGTTGTTTCTTCCCTATCTTGTTCTCCTTAAATTCTGGTGCTATCCACTCTTTTCTTCCTGCTGGATTCTCCGATCGGCATCGATGGATCTTCAACGACATGTTAGAGGCTTGTTTAATTCCTAAGTCACTGTATATTTTTATGATATATTTATTGTGTAAATTTGCTACATTGCATAGTTATTTTTCTCATTCACATTTGCATTGTGTTTATGCATGTATTTCATTCCTTTTTCTCCCTACTTTTATAAATCATTTTTACTACTACTATTTTGTACTATTGTGTTTGATATTTATAATCTATACATCTATTTTGATATTCCATTATGTGACTTTCAACTCCATTTCTTACTTTTCTACTATTTTCATATCACGAATTTCAAAACATAACATCATACTTAAATTAAATGTCTCGTATCCCTGTGCATATGGAAGGTTACATCTTCTATTTCACCATTTCGGTGCAACCTAATGTCAAGATGGCAAATATGCAACTCGGTGTCAATGAAGGCAAATTGCAACTGGTTGTCGGGGAGGCAAAATGTGCAACCGAATATCCAGACGGCAACCTGTAACCTGATGTCGTGAAGGCAAACATGCAACTTGATATTAAGGAGGCAAGATTTTCTATCTATTTGCTAATTGATATTTCAAGACTTTTTACTTATATAATGAAGCTAATGGTAAAGAAATATTTTCTTTATGACATTTGCTTATACAATTACAATTTATTTTTTCTTACAATTTGAACTGGTATAGTTGATTTTACTTTATTTTTTGTTTACAATTTTTTTTATATTTATGTTAAGATTGAGTACATCAACTATGGTCTAAGTTTTCGTTTTTCTGTGAATTACTATTTATTGGCACTGTTTTCCAATTCTTTAACATTTTAGATTTCTCACTTACTTTTGTTTCTACGTCCTAATTAATGATTTGACGCTTACTTTTGTAATATTTAATGAACTCCTTTTAAGTCTTCTTGCATATATATATATTGGTCTATTTTGCTCGTTACCCTTTAATGTGTTTTCCAAGTAATGATTATAATGTCAACATTCACAAATTATTATATGTCTTTTACATTCATTGTTATTGATATTTTCTTTACTTTGCTAAATTTGCTTGTATTTCGATGTGTTTTGACTGGTTATTTTTCCAAAACTATTTTTTTATATCACCTTTAAAGTTTGTGTTCCTTTGTTGTCAGTATGTATTATCATTATTATCGGTATTGTTAACATTTTAATTTTATTATTATTACTATTACCAGTATGATTATGATGATTTTTATTACTGTTATTATTATTGCTATTATTATTTTTAATATTATTGTTATTATTATTTTATTATTGTTATTACTATTCTATTATTATTGATATTATTGTTTTTATTATTAATATTTGTTGTTATTATTATTTTGTTAAAGCCCATTAGTTTTGATCTATAGCATATCTTTTAATTATTTAAATTGAAGCCATACTTTATATTCATTTTGCATTATTTATTTATATCTATCTTGATCCTGGTGTCTCAGTCTTGTCTTCCTGCTCGGTTCGTCGATTGGTGTCATGTGGCCTACAACGACATGTATGTTGCTTAGGACATCACCATTGGAGTAGCGCAGCAGAAGCGTGGTGGACCCATAACCCACAGGTCCCAGGATCCCCTTGTTCCTTCTAGTTCTTTGTATTGTTTGCTTTCCCCTATTCCTTGCATTCGTCCTCATCCGTTGACTCATTGCTTGGTTCAACTCTTCCTTGTCCATCATTTCTTCAATTCTAGCTCTATCTATTTCTTCATCCCCTTACTTTGTTATCTTGCACCGTTCTTTCCTTTTGATACTGTTTATTCTCTTTCATGCACTCACTTCGACATCATTCTTACCCATGTTCCTTCTTATTCTGGTGTTGCTACATTTCATTTCCCTCCCTCAAATTCTTTGTTTTGTTACCCTTCCATAAGTTTGCTTTTGCCTTATCCCATGTACCGCCTAAGCAAATTTTAAGGACGAAATTTTATTGTAAGGTGGGTAGGATTTGTAACCACTGTTTCTTTAAATACGTATTTTCTATGTATTTTTTATATTTAAAATTTACAAATTTAGTATTTGTTAAATTCAGCTTGGACTTTACATTTAAAATATATTTCTTGGACAATTATATTTATTTTCGAATAATGGAGTATTTCAACCTTACTTTCCGTTTTCAAATGATCGACTATTTATATTTTAGTCCAAATCTATTATGTTATTACTATTTGGATTTTTATGAATCTGCTGAACTCAAATCTTATTTTGGTATTCATATTATTATTATTTTTACTTTTATTATTATTATTGTTGGTGTTACTAATATGATTATTAGTTTCATTTATACTATTGTTATCTTTGATTATCTATTGAAAATCCAATTTTGTTATTATTATTGTTATTAGCATCATTACTTCTATTGTTATTTTTATTAGTATTATTGTTACTATTAGTTTTGATTGTTCATGATTTAATGTATATATATATAAGCATGTTTTATGTATTCTATTTTATTAACCCCTATTGGATTCACTACCCATTAAACCCAAACCCAATTTCCTATTGGATTTCCTACCCAAATACCCAAACCATATACTATAAATACCATATACCTTAATTTAGAATGAATCAACGACCTAGGTTATATCATTTTTTTAGAATGAATCAAGCGAAGAGTTATTTGGGATGAAATTCCAAAAATTACTTAAGTCATATTGGGTGATGGGAGGAGGCGATCTCAGCCGCTGATCGAGATCATGAGCGATCCATTGGCTCAGATTCGTGTTTTCCAATCTGTGAAAACAAACCCGTTTTCAATGGAGCATTTGCATATATATATATATATATATATATATATATATATATATATATATATATATATATATATAAACATATATTTTTAATTTAAAAATAAAAATAATTAATTTTGTCAAGTGTACACAACGCATGTGCACGTGCAATGTGCACACCCCAAAGATAGGTCGACTGTTCTTGGGAATTTGGGAGGTGGAGAAAGAATGGCGGAGTAGTGGGTAGTTTTTTTATTAGTGGTTAAATTAAATTAACCATTACTTAATTAAACAAATCTCTTTATAAAACTACTCATTCCCCACTCCTATTTAGCCAAAAAAATAAATATAAAACAACTTCAAAAAATTGGATGGGCTGTGCTCTCAGGATATCTTACTGTAGGCCTTCGGATTGAGTTGCTGGAGATTTTTGCTTGGTTTCGGGTGGATTTTGGAGTGCTTTTGTGAAGGGAGATTGCTACTAGTAAATTCTTTCTAATAGGTGGGTGGCTCTACTTCATTTCTAATTATGTTTTAAAAGCATGTTTAGGAATTCATGTTAGAATTATGATTGAATTATTTTACTTCCAATGTTTATGTTTGTGTGATGCATATGGTATGAAAATTTAGAAATCTTGTGATTGAAAATTGTGAAGAATGCATATTAAAAAGAAGTCTTTTGTAGAATTTATGTGTAGTTGAAACATTAAATTGTATTAATTCTCATATGTGATATCATGAAAATTTTAGCATAATGTGAGTAGATTTTTTGTAGATGAATTGTGAAAGAAACAGATTGTGGTCAAATTGAGGGAATTATAAATTGTGAAAAATTATTCCATCACTCTACATGACATGGAAGAGAAAAAATATATATGTGCGTGTAGAGTAATGTTGTTAAATTATTTAAAGGCATGTGTAGACGAATAATCAACTTGATTAAATTGCATGAATTTTTGTGTCTCTTGCGAATTGGTTTAAAATGTGTATAAAATAGATATAAATAGTAATGAATAATTAGATAAATATTTTGGGGAAGGAAATGGGTATAGTAGAACAAAGGAAAAGTTGCATTAATGTCGGTAGAACAATTATCTAATTGTATTTTGGGTTAAAATTCCAATAAAAGAAGCAAATGATTAATTTGGAAAAATTGAAGTTAATTATTCAATAATATGAATAAAGTCAGTAAGATTATAATTTTGGAGGTTTATAGATATATAAAAAAATTGGTATTAATTTGAAAGAAAAGAGATGGTTTTGTTAATAAATCAATTATATGTTTATGTGTTTCTAAAAATGAATATGTACCTAAAGTGGGGTTAAATCTTCATTAATATGATTAAAGTCAATAAAATAACAATTCTAGAGATGTATAGAAATAAAATAGTAGTATTAATTTGAAGAAAAAAGTAGAATTCAAAAATAGTTGAAAGTGTAAAATATGTGAATAATCAGAGAACCGAGTTAACTAAATTTTAACTCCGATTATATCGTAAGACCTGCTTGGCCTTAGTGGCTAGCACGGGTTCCGAAGCACCACGTGCTGCCATGTGGTGCCTCTGGGGTTTGGTTGGGGGTCTCGGGTTCAAAACCTCGTGCTCAAAAAAGTGTTTTGCTAAAAAAAAGTGTTTTTTTGTATCTTTGGGGTTTTGGGGTTTTAAAAATTCAGAAAAAATTATATAAATATTTTAAAATATTATGGGAACATCTAAAAATATTTCTCACTGTTTTAGTTCATATTTGGGGGTTTTAAAGTCATTTTTCATCTATATATTGAGTTGAGTTAAATTTGAAAGTAAAGGAAATATATTGAATTAAAGATTTTCATGAATTGATTATAAAAAATCAAAGTTGGAGTTTAGAATGAGGGAAATTAGTAATGAATTGTTAAGTAAAATGTGTGCATTAAAAAGTGATGTTTTAATCAAAGAAATTTAATAAGATTGAGGTCTAGTGTGAGAAAGATTGTGTAGAATTAGTACAATGAAAGTGATTAGTTGATTGTTCAATTAAAGAGCAATGTTTATGAGAAATTTGATTTGGAAATTAATATAGAATGTGAATATAAGAGATGAAATGTTTTGGGCAAAAGATTTAATAAAAGAAGTTTAATGAATAAGAATTCAAATGTGAATGAAAGAAATGGATAAGTTATGAATACATATAATTGGGAATATGAAATATAAGGGTATGCGTACCCATAATGTTGAACATGGAAAGATGGGATTCTAGAGGCTAGTGAGACCGAGGTACCGACAAAAGTAATAGAAGTAATTATTAATTTTGAGAAAGGACCGGTATGGACTATTGTTCTCGGTCTTTTTGTGTAAGACCGGTATGAGGGTAACCTAACTCTAGGTGGTATAATTTATTCATGTTTAAACTTAAGGATTAGGCACTAAGTGTATATGTAATAAAACTTAGGCAAACACATGTGGTTTGCCTCTATATAATCTGACGGTGGACTCCGGGACTACAGACCCAGTTTGACTGTGGACTCCGGTATTGTGGTTGCTTGTGATGGAGGCGAGCCTTAATTAAATGTGGGACTTTTATATGTTTGACAGTGGACTCCAGGATCATGAATACTCGGGGATGGGAGGCCATTCTCCAGTGTATATATGTATACCGGGGCTAGAGGGACACTTGCGGGATGTTCGCACGACGAGGATTTCCGTATAAGCTTGACCGTGGATTCCAGTACTCAAAAAAGTGTTTTGCTAAAAAAAAGTGTTTTTTTGTATCTTTGGGGTTTTGGGGTTTTAAAAATTCAGAAAAAATTATATAAATATTTTAAAATATTATGGGAACATCTAAAAATATTTCTCACTGTTTTAGTTCATATTTGGGGGTTTTAAAGTCATTTTTCATCTATATATTGAGTTGAGTTAAATTTGAAAGTAAAGGAAATATATTGAATTAAAGATTTTCATGAATTGATTATAAAAAATCAAAGTTGGAGTTTAGAATGAGGGAAATTAGTAATGAATTGTTAAGTAAAATGTGTGCATTAAAAAGTGATGTTTTAATCAAAGAAATTTAATAAGATTGAGGTCTAGTGTGAGAAAGATTGTGTAGAATTAGTACAATGAAAGTGATTAGTTGATTGTTCAATTAAAGAGCAATGTTTATGAGAAATTTGATTTGGAAATTAATATAGAATGTGAATATAAGAGATGAAATGTTTTGGGCAAAAGATTTAATAAAAGAAGTTTAATGAATAAGAATTCAAATGTGAATGAAAGAAATGGATAAGTTATGAATACATATAATTGGGAATATGAAATATAAGGGTATGCGTACCCATAATGTTGAACATGGAAAGATGGGATTCTAGAGGCTAGTGAGACCGAGGTACCGACAAAAGTAATAGAAGTAATTATTAATTTTGAGAAAGGACCGGTATGGACTATTGTTCTCGGTCTTTTTGTGTAAGACCGGTATGAGGGTAACCTAACTCTAGGTGGTATAATTTATTCATGTTTAAACTTAAGGATTAGGCACTAAGTGTATATGTAATAAAACTTAGGCAAACACATGTGGTTTGCCTCTATATAATCTGACGGTGGACTCCGGGACTACAGACCCAGTTTGACTGTGGACTCCGGTATTGTGGTTGCTTGTGATGGAGGCGAGCCTTAATTAAATGTGGGACTTTTATATGTTTGACAGTGGACTCCAGGATCATGAATACTCGGGGATGGGAGGCCATTCTCCAGTGTATATATGTATACCGGGGCTAGAGGGACACTTGCGGGATGTTCGCACGACGAGGATTTCCGTATAAGCTTGACCGTGGATTCCAGGGCTGGGGGTCTGTACTCATGGAATGTATAAAACTTGATTTGTTACCGGGTAGTTTTCATGGCGAGGGATTAAACCCTTTAATATGGAGCACGTAAGTGCTTGCTTTCGGACCTATGTAGTATGGGATGCATAGACTCCGAACAATTATGCATTAGTGTCATCGTAATATAACCTCTGCATTAGGCATCTAAGTCATATCATATACTAACATGTTTAGAATAGTCACTCTTGTACACTTTATTATGCATTCAAGTGTGTGTTTGCTAAAGTAAGTGAGTCGCTATATTATGGCATAGCGAGAATCGCCGTGTATAGTATTGCGTCAGTTCTATGTAACTGACGTGCCCACAATGTTCAATGCAGGGTTTGGATTGGCAAAGACTTAAAAATGAATATGAAGCTAAAGAATGTTTTAAATGTTGATGTTTAAACTGTACGTGTGTTATATTGTAATCTTTATTATTCCGCCGTGTTGATGTAAAATGAATAGAACAACGAGGCGGTCCATGAGGCTCAGATGGCCTCGCTCGTCGACCAGCATAAGGCCGAGCTGGCGCACTTCAGGGCGAAGGCCCAGGCGGAGGTTGAGAAGGCGCAGAAGGCCATGGAGGAGGCAGAGATCACCATGGCAGACACTCTGATCCTAGCCCAGGACGAGCCCTATGCCAAGGCGAAGGAGCACTTCACGCTGATCTTCCCGGACAAATGGGTCGACCACTTGCACTTCAGCCGGCAGCTAGAGCATCCGCCTACGCTCGGCGGCGAGGAGGAACTGGGGGACCCTCACCAGGAGGAGGTCGGGGGCGACCCGACTGACGAAGAGGTGTCGTCCCCCCCCCCAAGCATAGTTTAGGTTTTTTCTCTTTTGGTTTTGTAAACGCCTTATGCGGACTGGCCACCGTATTTTGTAATACAAAATTTTGACTTTATAAAAAAGGATTTTTGGCCGATGCTCTATGACTTTTTGATAGACGCATGAGGTCCTCGGTGACCTGTCATTTTTCCCGTCTTTCTGATAGATGCATGAGGTCCTCGGTGCCGACCTTGGTTCTGCCAAGGTCTCCTAGGTCCGAGCTGGGCTGGGGGCCATGGAGAGTGTCCTGGCTCGCCAACGTAAGCAGGCTCGGAATCGTGAGGCCGCAGTGAATTACTTTATGAACAAGTCTAGAGAGCTCAGCCTGGAGGTTGCTCGCCTGAAAAACGCCATAGCTGACCGGGACTGGTGGGCAGTTGAGACGAACTGGTCAATCTCGAATGCCTTGAGTGGGCAACCGGCTTCGGAGTCTTTTCTTCGTGGGGCGGTTGTAGAGAAAGAGTTGGAGATCCGTGGACTGAAGCTCATGTTAGGCACTGGTCTGGTCGAGGAGGCGAGCAATTCCGTGTTGGGACCTTCTCCGGCTTTTTTCTTGGAGACGGCCTAGCCTGCCGATGCGCAAAGTTCCGTTGTCGGGATGCCCTTGCTGGTCGGGCCGGCCGAGCGCGCGAAGGATCCCGTGGGAAGCATCGAGTTTGAGTTTTAAGACGAGCGATAACCGATCTGTAAACTTTTCATAGTATTGTGTGGCCGTTTCTGGCGTTCTATGAGTAATAAAACATCGATTTCTCTAATCTTGATAATTTGTTAAGTGAAGCGGGCAGGAGTATAGCTCGAGGTCATTGCTGAGTCTGGTCTTGCTCGAGGTCGCCGCCGAGGCAGAAGGGCCTGTCATTCTTTGGCTTGCTCGGGAGCCAAACCGCAATTTCTTGCAGACAACGCTCAATGAAGGACGTTTTGCCTTCCGAAAAAAATTAATGCCGACATTTCACCTTCTGCCATTTGGACTTCCCGATGTAATAAATGCGCTGCTCAGGGGGCTATATAATCTCCATCCCCTCATCCTTTTTTCACCAGCAATTGGCGGTGACTCATCTGCCACCCGCTGACAATTCGAGATTTTGGCTCCGAGGGTCGTTTACCCCGACTTGTCAGCGGGTGAGAGGCGGGTCGACCCCGGAGGTGAGATTCGGGTGCCTGCCAAAGGCGGGCGCCTATACGTGGAATTTTTGGCCGAGAGTTCTACGTCGGTGGCTCCCCTGCTACCCTCGAACAATTCGGGGTTTTGGCTCTGAGGGCCATAAACCCCGAGTCGTTCGTGGGTGAGAGGTGGGTTAACAAACTGGTCTGGGGGCTCGGCGAGAGTCCCGGGTCGGTGGCTCCCCTGCCGCCCTCAAATAATTCGAGGTTTTGGCTCTGTAAGCTATAAACCCCGAGTTGTTCGCGGGTGAGAGGTGGGTCAACCAACGATCCAAGGCTTGGGGCGTTTTTCGAAGGCGAGCGCCCTAACTCTATGATGAAAATTTTTGGGATGGGCGTGGTTGAAACTCCATCGCCGAGCATAAAGGCCGCATGGCTTATGAAAGCCAAGGCCTTGCTCGAGGTCGACACCGAGCCCTTATGCGCGCTCCTTGGTAGGTAGTACGGGTGCGGCTGGAGGTCATCACCGAGCTCATAGGCTGTAGAGCTTGAAAAGCCCAGGCCATGCTCGAGGTCGATGCCGAGCCCCTATACCTTAGACAAGATAGTTATGAGCCTAGCTGAAGGTCGTCGCCGAGCGTAAAGGTCGCATGGCTTGAAAAAAGCCAAGGCCTTGCACGAGGTCGACACTGAGCCCCCACACCTATTCTCAGGTAGATATTACAGGTATAGATGGAGGTCATCGCCGAGCGTGTAGGTCGCAGGGTTTGAAAAAACCTAAGGCCGTGCTCGAGGTCGATGCCGAGCCCCCATACCTTAGAAAAGCTTGTTATGAGCATAGCTGTAGGTCGTTGCCGAGCATAAAGATCGTATGGCTTGAAAAAACCAACGTCTTGCTCGAGGTCGATGCCGAGCTCCCATACCTGTTCTCGGGTAGATAGTACGTGTGTAGCTGGAGGCCAACACCGAGCACGTAGGCTGTAGGGTTTGAAAAAACCTAGGCCGTGCTCAAGGTCGATGCCGAGCCCCCATACCTTAGAGAAGTTTGTTATGAGCGTAGCTGCAGGTCGTCACCGAGCGTAAAGGTCGCATGGCTTGAACAAAGCCAAGGCCTTGCTTGAGGTTGCCACCAAGCTCCCATACATGTTTTCAGGTACATAGTACGGGTGTAGCTGGAGGTCATCGCCGAGCACATGGGTCGCAGGACTTGAAAAAGCCCATGCCCTGCTCGAGGTCGATGCCGAGCCCCCATACCTTAGAGAAGCTTGTTATGAGCGTAGCTGAAGGTCATCGCCGAGTGTAAAGGTCGCATGGCTTGAACAAAGCCAAGGCCTTGCTCGAGGTCGCCGCCGAGCTCCTATACCTGTTCTCGGGTAGATAGTACGGGTGTAGCTGGAGGTCATTGCTGAGCGCATGGGTCGCAGGACCTGAAAAAGCCCAGGCCCTGCTCAAGGTCGATGCCGAGCCCTATACCTTAGAAAAGCTTGTTATGAGCGTAGTTGAAGACCGTCGCCGAGCGTAAAGGTCGCATGGCTTGAAAAAGCCAACGCCTCACCCGAGGTTGATGCCGAGCTCCCATTGGCGTTCTTAGATAGATAGTACGGGTGTAGCTGGAGGTCATCGCCGAGCGCATGGGCAGCAGGACTTGAAAAAGCCCAGGCCCTGCTCGAGGTCGATGCCGAGCCCCCATACCTTAGAAGTGACTTTTTGTGGCTCACGGTGACATCCGAGCGCCGAACCGCAAGCTGGATTGAGGAGAAATTTGTGGCTCGCGGAACCATCCAAGCACTGCGCCCCAAACTTATAAGAGAAGCCTTTTGTGGCTCGCGGTTCCATCCGAGCGCCGAGCCCGAGACTTGTTTTAAGAAGGATAGCATAAAGCTGAAGCTTGTTTTAAGAAAGCTGGCATAAAGCCGATGCTTGTTTTAAGAAAGCTGGCATAATTACAACATATTGACTTTACAAAACAAGGCACAACATGTCGATTACATTTGATTTTTTACATGGGGGTATCTGTAGAGGCTACTCCTCCCCTTCGAGGAATTTGATAAGGTGCTCGATGTTCCAGGGTCTCTTGACAACCTTGCCCTCCGGGTCGGTGAGGCGGTACATGCCCAGGAGTACAACCTGAGAAACCTTGTATGCGCCTTCCCAGTTCAGGGCCAACTTCCTCTTTTGGCTGTGGTTAGTGGGGATTCTCTTCGTCGTTCGATGGGCCTAAAGAATGCTCGGCAACTCGTCGACCCATAACCCCTTGGAAGAGTTATCAAGTCATTTCTTGAGACCATCGAGGATCTGGTGGTTCGCATTCTCGGTCTGGCCGTTCGACTGTGGATGGCATACCGAAGAGAAGCACTGCTAGATTCCGGGATCCTCACAGAACTTTCGAAAATTTTTACCTTCGAACTGAGTCCCATTATCAGTGATGAGTATGTGTGGAATCTCGAATCGGCAGACGATGTGTTTCCAGAAAAATTATTGGGTCTACTGCTCGGTGATCGTGGCCAGGGGCTCGGCCTCGATCCACTTCATGAAGTAGTCGATTACTTTTATCGGAAACTTCCTTTGGCCCGTTGCCTTCGAATATGGGCCTGCCAGATCCATCCCCTACATAGCTAAGGGGGTCAGACTGGCCAGGGAGCGGAGGTTTGCTTGTGGAGCTCTTTTCATCTAGGAGAACCTTTGACAAGGGCCACACTTTTTAACCAGGGACAGGGCATACTTTGCTTTGTCAGAGGTATGGCCTTCCGTCCACCGTGGTGTACGACCATTTGAAGAGGGTTTGGCTATCATGGCGAACCTCTCTGCATGGACCCTGACCCGCCTTGCCTCAGCTCGGTCTTCGGGGAGCTCTCCTTTGATTAGAAACTTTCTAATGGGAGTGGTCCAATCGTCAGGCTGAGCTCCGTCTTTTATGCAGAGGGTCTCAGGGCAGTCGATACTCAGCTTTAGAGTACCTCGATCAAAACGCTGCGGTTGAGACCTTCGAATGACGAGGAGGCTAACTTTGACAGGGCATCAGCCTGGGCGTTTTGCTCTCTGGGGATCCTTAAGACTGCAGACTCTTCAAAGGATGCCAAGAGCCGCTGGACCACGGCCAAGTACCATTCGATCATCATGGGCCTCGTACTCTTCGGTGATCTGATTGACCACGAGCTGAGAGTCGCTGAAAGACCTGATCTATCTGGCACCTGCCTGATGTGCCAGGATGAGCCCGATAATCATGGCCTAATATTTGGCCTCATTGTTGGAGGCGGAAAAGTTGAGGTGGAGGCAATATTGGAGAAGGAAATTGTCAGGTCCTCACAAAATGATGCCCGCATCACTCCCCGCTTCGCAGGAAGAGCCATCGACGTAAACTTCCCACGTCTGGTCGGCCTCCCCACTTTCAGGTTGTTCGGAGATGGTGCATTCTGTGATGAACTTGGTGAGGGCTTGCTCCTTGATGGTTGTTCTTGGCTGATAGCTGATATCGTATTGACTAAGCTCGATCGACCATTTGACCAGTCGGCCGGAGCTCTCGGGCTTGTAGAGTACGGCCTTCAGAGGCTAGTCCGTGAGGACCTGGATTGAGTGCGCCTGGAAATAGGGGTGGAGCTTCCGTACGGTCATAACCAGGGCGTATGCTACCTTCTCTATTTTTGCGTATCTGGTCTCGACTGCGAGCAGAACCTTGCTCACATAGTACAGTGGATTTTGGACTCCGTCATCTTCTCAAACGAGAACAGCACTGAGCACATTTTTCGAGGCCGAGAGATAAAGCCAGAGGGGCTCGCCTGGTTCGGGCTTGCTGAGGAGAGGAGGATTGGCGAGGTACTCTTTCAATTCGGCGAACGCCTCTTACTGCGGAGTACCCCACTCGAAGCCTTCAATCCCGTGCAAAGCTTTGAAGAATGGGAGGGACTTCTCTCCGAACTTGGAGAGGAATGGCCATGTCTATTATGGACTGGATCTTCTCGGGGTTCGCCTCGATGCCGCGCTGGCTGACGACGAACCTGAGGAATTTCCCTGAGGAGACGCCGAATGCACACTTCGCCGGATTGAGTCTCATATTGTGGGTCCGAAAGACCCCAAAGGCTTCTTCCAGGTCAGTGACATGGTCCTGTCCCCACTAGCTTTTGATGAGCATGTCATCGACGTACACCTCCATGTTGTGACCGATCTGATCCTTGAAGACTCGGTTGACGAGCCTCTGATAAGTAGCACCAACATTCTTCAGCCCGAAGGGCATAACCTGGTAGTAATAAAGACCTTGGTCTGTGACGAAGGATGTCTTGGCTATATCAGGGGGGAACATTCGGATCTGGTTGTAGCCTGAGAAGGCATCCATGAAGGGGAGGAGCTCATGACTCGACATTGCGTCGATCAGAGCATCGATGTTGGGAGAGGGAGCGGATCTTTGGGGCACGCCTTGTTGAGGTTAGTAAAGTCTATGCAGATCTTCTAGCTCCTACTCGCCTTTCTGACCATCACGACGTTCACCAGCCACTTAGGGTAGCTGACCTCCTGTATGAACCGGGCAGACAAGAGTTTGTCCACCTCTACTTTCACTGCCTATTGCCTCTCCGGGGCGAACTTACGTCGCTTCTGGACGTTCGGCTTCGAGCCGGGGATCACGTTGAGTTTGTGCATGATCAGGTCTTCGGAGATCCCGGGCATATCGAAGGGCTTCCAAGCGAAGAGGTCGACATTGCGGTGAATGTAATCGATCAGGTCGGACTTGAGGTCGGGCGCAAGGGAGCAGCTCACGCAGAACTACTTTGACATGTCCTCTATCTCGAACGAGACTTCTTCTTGTTCGTCCGCCGCCTCAGGCTCGGGCTGGCTCCTTTCGGGCTACAGTTTGACGACGTCCAGGGGGAACACACCGCCACCGACCGCTATCATATAGCACGATCATGCTGCTTCTTGGTTTCCTCAGGCGACCCTTACACTTGATTCGGTGGGGAACTTCAGCTTTAGGTGGTAGGCCGAGGGAACAGCCTGGAGGGAGCAGAGCCCGGGTCGACCGAGGATGGCATTGTAAGCTGCCTTGATGTTCACAACCATGAAGTCCATCAACTCGGTTCGTCCGTGATGGGTCATACCAGTGGTGATATCCAAGGTCACGATCCCCTCAATTGGCACTGGGACGCCGGAGAACCCATGCAGGGTGTACCCGGCTGGCTTTAGCTTATCTCGGGGGAGCTTGAGGTTCTCAAATGCTTCCAAAAAAGGATGTTCACCGAGCTCCTATTGTCCATGAGGATCCGACGGATCTCGTAGTTTGCCATAATGAAGCTGATGACGAGCGCATTGCAGTGCGAGAGCCCGACCCCCTCCAAGTCTTACCCTGAGAAAGAGACTGGGAGCTGCTGAACCTGGGGGAAAAGGGAGACCCCAGACGGCATTTACCTCACGGACGAATGCCTTGCGGGAAGTGCTGGACTCTCCTCCCATGGACCCCCATGGACATAGTGTAGGATGGCTTGGCCTCTGGTCTCGTCGGGCTCGGGGTCCCGCTCGGGACGCTGTTTGGGGGCACGAGGAGGAAGAGAAGGCCTCCGATTCCTCGTGTCTCTTCGGTCCCGGGCATCTTCCCAGGTGAATTTTCGGAGGTACCCTCATTGAATGAGGGCCTTGATTTCGTCCTTCAGGGCCCGGCAGTAGTCGGTGTCGTGCCCGTTGTCCCGGTGAAAGCGGCAATAGAACCGCTGATCCCTTTTCTTGTTGCTGGTCAGTCGAGGGGTATCTAGATGAGGTCCCTGTCCTCGATTGCTAAGAGGATAGCCGACACATTCTATGTCAGAGGTGTGTACCTCTCGAAGCGTGGGATAGGATGGACCCTCTTTACTGTGGTCTCGTCTTTCGGGACCTTCTTTGCTGGCTCCGCCTCGTCGGCTTTGTGCTTCCCCTTCCCTGTGATCTCTTTGGCATCCTCTGGATTTAGGGCCTCCTCGGCCCGGATGTGCTTTTCGACCCGGTTGAGCAGGTTAGGAAAATCGAGGGGAGGTTCTTCGCCAGGGATGCCTTTAGCTGGCCGTGTCGGACGTTGTGCCTAAATGCCACCAAGGCGACCCCAGTGTCGAGGGAGGAGATCGACCTCACCTCCGTGGTGAACCTCTGGACGAACTGCCGGAGTGACTCCCCTTCGTTCTGTCGGAGGTCCAGTAGGGACGCGCTCGTCTTCTCGGCTTTTCTGCTGGTCACGAAGTGGGCCAGAAAGTTGGCCTCCAGTTGGTCGACTGAGTAGATCGAGCCGGAGACGAGCTTAGAGAACCACTCCCGAGCCGGACCCCGGAGGGTGGCGGGGAAGGCTCGGCACAAAAGGGGATCCGAAGCGCTATGAATCATTATGAGGGTCTTAAAACCCTCCATGTGATCAGCAGGATCACCTTCACCATCATAGGTCTCGAACTGGGGAGGTCGGAAATTTCGGGGTATTTCTGCTTGTAGGATTGCGGCAGAGAAAGGAGGTCGGGTCGGCCTATAACCCTGAGCCTGCCTTGGGCCGCCATCGCTGAAGTGGTCAAGGCGATTCTCCATTTCCTGGAGGCGTCTTAGGACGTCCTCGTTGTACTTTGGTAGGGCTGTCAGGCCGCGAGATGCACTGGCTCCGGCATCTGACCGCGCGTAGGAGCGGTGGAGTGTCTCGTTGACAGGGGTCCTTAGGATGGCCTCCAGGATCTCGTTTCGGAAGTCTTGAAACTTACGGTGGGTGACCGGAACCCATCCGGCCTGGTCGCGTAGGGGTGGTGGCCTCTGATTGGTGAGACTGAGCGTCGGCTCCCGCCCTTGGGATGGTTGTCTGGGATGGTTCAGGGCCGAGTTGGAAGTGGCCCCTCCCCTAGTTGGACTGGCCTGTCTATTCTGGATGACCCGACGTAGGTCGGTTGCGACTGAGGGAGAGGCGATCGGTCTGGGTCCAAGGTTGACCTTCGAATTGTTGGATCCATGAGTGTTGGCGGGGACGTCCTGAGGAGGAGCGTCCTGACGACAAGTAGAGGTGACAACTCTCCTGAGCTTGGGTGCCATGTGAGCTCGAATTGATGGGATGCCGTTAATGGCTGGGTTCGAACTGATGTCCGTACCGAGGATTCCCATAGACGGTGCCAACCTGATGCGGTTTGTTTTTGGGGGTGGCTACACCAGGTGTGAGTTCTCTCAATTTGTAAAGTGAAAGCTTCGGTACTGGCTATATGCCCGACCCTCATATGAGGAAATGGCTCGGGAGTAGGTGGGAGTGAGGTGGAGGTCGGATGCTCGGCTGGGATCTAGAGGCTCGGATCCGAAAGTCTCGTGTACTTGCACTCGGCCTAGGAACACCGGGGTTGATCTCGGTGGCAGGCCCTCCGACGGTCTCGTTAGTCACTGAAGAGTAATAGTAACAAGGATTTTTATAGGGAAAAGATTGATTACCTGTGAAGGGGAGAGGTCCTGGTATTTCTAGGCAGTGCAAAGCGGGTCTGGACCTGTTTGCCCATGGGCCTGACGTGGAAGAAGCCCTGGGTCTTAGGGCTGACCTGGCTGACCTGATGATCAGGGGTAAGCAATTTTTGAGGGGATCTTGTGGCCCAGGAGGGGCCACGTCATCTGACCCATATCAACTACGTATATACATACATATAATTGTCAATACAAAAAGTGAATATTTTTAAATAAATTAAGAGTTTTGGATTACCTTGCACAATACGAAGTTTAACGGCGTAGATGTTGTCGATGCTGAATGGGGAAGTTGCTAGATAAGCTCCGATATTTGCTCGACAATTTCTGATTTATTTTGAGCTGTAGAAGATTCGGCACTGAGATCCAAGTGGAGGGAGAGTGGAGGGAATCAGAGGTGATGAGGATTAGAGTTTATGGATTAGGATTTTATGAACTTTTGGTGAAGGATGACAGATTGAAGGAGAGGTGTAAGATCTATGGTTTTAGGGTTTTGGGGTTTTGGGTTCGGGAGTGGAAGGATAAAATAGATAAAGTGAAAGAGGAAGGAGAAGAGGGGGCCAGTATTTATATGTATATACTATTATACTGATACCGCTATCTCCAATAATGATATATCGCATAAGGATGTCGTTATTGGAGATAACGGCATCAGTTATAAGATGATTTCATACTTACAATTTTTTCTCAAGTTAGAGAGCTCATAATTGAATGATGTAACCATACCGTTACTCTCAATAGCGTCATTTGAAGAAAAAAAAATTACAAGTGTTGCTATTAAAAACAACGGAATTAAAATAACATATGCCGTTATTGCCAATACCGTTTCATGCTGACATATCTAGCACTGTCACATTTACCCGATACCCGGACCCGACCCGGACCCGGCATTGGACCGGAACCGACCCGATCTATACAGGTCCGGGCCCGGGTCCTAAAATAAGACCCGATGCATTTTCGGGTCCAGGTCCAGGTCCAGGTCCACTAAAAATAGAATCGACCCGGACCTGGACCCGTCAAAAAATACCCAAAAAAATGAAATTTGAATAATAGAGTTATAGGGATATACATGTAAATAGTAATTGTTGAAGATATGTGTAAATATAATATTTATTCATATACTTAAGTGCAAAAAATGTTGAAACCGTAGGGTATCAGGTGTAAAAATACTTAAGTGCAAATATTTATTATCCGCTACCGGATTCGAAGGGTAGATTTTTTTAATTATGACCTAGACTTGGACCCAATTCTCATAACTCCAGATCCGGGTCCAATTTTTAAACTCGTGAAGTACCGGGTCCGGATCTGGATAGCGGAAGACCCGACCGATAGAACTCGATAGCACCTCTAGAAGTATCCAAAAGTGAGACAGTTTGGTAAATAATTTCAAACTGGGTCAGTTTGATAATTACTTTCAAAAATTGGGTCGTACCCAAAAAAAATCACTAATTTTCTCTGCCAGATCCCGAACTTTCAATCCAATCCCCGAGCTTCCACAGACAACGTGAGTGAGTCATGTCGACCCCCACCGCCGGAAACGACGACAAATCCCCTCAACTAACAATCTACACCGGCGCCGACACCTTCGGCTGCCCTCTCAAAGACTCCCTCACCTCCCACCTCTCCTCCCACCACCCCTCTATCCGCCTCGTCGACCTCGGCGTCTCCTCGTACTACTCCATCGCCTCCCAGGTCGCCCGGCACGTCAGCACCTCCCCCAACCCCTCCGCCACCCGCGGCCTCCTCTTCTGCGGCACCGGCGTCGGCGTCTCCATCTTCGCCAACAAGCACCCCTCCGTCTACGCGGCCACCTGCTCCTCCGTCGCCGACGCCGTCAACGCCCGCTCCATCAGCAACTGCAACGTCCTCTCCCTCTCCGGCATGTCCACATCACCAGATGACGCCATCAAGATCTTCGACGCCTGGATCTCCACCCCCTTCAAATCCCCCTGCCCCGCCTCCAACAACGAGCCGTGGCCGGACGACATCTCTTCGTTTCTTGATTCGTCAATCTCGGAGATGAAAAAGATTCCGTTCGAAGAGAAAACGGAAAACTGTGCACTCTGTTGTTTAAAGAAGAAGATGGAATTCGAGGAGGTGGGGATTATGCCGGGAGGGGAGATGAAGATTGTGAGGGAGAGTCCGACGTCGGCGTTTGTGAAGTTTAAGGCGGGGAGCGTGGAGCCGGCGCATCATCATACGTTTGGGCATGATGTGGTGGTGATGAAGGGGAGGAAGAAGGTGTGGAATTTGGATAGGAAGGAGAGTTTTGAGCTGGGGGAAGGAGATTTCTTGTTCACGCCGGCAGGGGAGGTGCATAGGGTGAAGTATTTTGAGGACACCGAGTTCTTTATTCGGTGGGATGGGGATTGGGATATCTTTTTGGACGAGGATTTGGAGACTGCCAAGGGATTTGTTCAGGAACAGATTGGAGCTTGAAGATGCACGCCGAAAGAAATGGTGAGTGTTTGTGTTGTAGTACTGGTTTGCTTTGATTTTGCTTGTTCATGTTGGAATAAATGCCTATGGAATGAACAACTGCTTGTCAGAGATATGTTGTATGTATATAAAGAACTCTTTTGTGTGCTTCTTATGATTTCGGAGTTTGCTGAGTGTCGAATGATTGTTGAAATGTTTTATCCGAATTCAAATTGCTTGCTGAAGCTCGGTCAGGTGATTTTTATGATTTGCATAGATAATATGGATTTTTCCATATTGATCTATGTTATCCTCGAAACAATATCCATACCTGCCACAACTATAGTTATCTTTGACGGTAAAATAGATGCAGTTGCGTCTAAATCCGAATAGAGGGAAGTTTTCAGCATTTACAGATATTGCTCCGTAATCAGCCTAAGAGAAGCATCTCATCTCCCAAGCTCTTCACTCTTACCCACTTGGGAACACTCACGTCAAACTTGCATACATCGAAGAAAATTTCCCTATGTAATCCTTTGTCATATCTTGCAACCATCAAAAGTTCTCCTGCCTATTCCACCAAGTACAAGCACTTGAAACCAGTACTTCTGAAATCCAGTGGAACCATAATGGCATATTTGTATTTCAAAATAGGTCACGGATCATCAAACTCGTATACCTGAAGCTGATCGCACTTAAGCAAGCAATACAGAAGCCCATTGAAGATAGTAACTTCTTTTACAATTTTTTCAGTGCAACCCGGCAAGAATGACCATCGCCTGTCCCCTGGTCTAGCATATCTAACTTCAGACAAGCGGCGAAGGACCACCACAAAATTCCTGGAGGACAGATTGTGCGGAGAAGGCTATGATGAAAAGATTGTCTCGGTGTGTTCCAAAAACTGGACTTTATTCTACTTTATCCACTGGAGTGATATGCATCGGTTTGTGAAGATGTTGAGGAGAAGGGTGCGGAGTTGATGGGGTTTATTATCATTCTGTGTTAATGTTATCCGGCCAATGAATGCACCAAAACAAAAGGAATTGGAGGAATCGAGAATAGATGAAAGGCGATGGGTCTGATACTGGATCGGGCTGAAGAGGTGCAGGTTTTTCTTGTTTCGGGCTGAAGAGGTGCAGGTTTTTCTTGTTTCGGGGTATTGGTAGAATAATATATTCTCTAGTTGAATAATATATCGGTTATTTCTTTCCCGATTAGGTACGCCGAACCGGGATAGAATGTTGTACTTGTGTGTTTGGTTTTGGTCTACATTATTTGGTTGTTTATTGGATCGGTTGTCGTATAACTCAGCGCCTAATAAGTGGTGTCAAAGCTTCAGATTTTTCCTTATATAGACAACTATGTTAGATTTCTTCTTAATTAGAGAACCAAAGTAGTAGATCCTCTGTTTCACTAATCTTTCCGTCAAAGTCATCTATATAAATCTCATTTGGTTGAAGAACTTTTGAATAAGTCTCATATAAAAAGAGGGGTAATATTACCAGATCTTTTACAATTTTTGTGACATAAAAGAAGGCCGAAGGCTACTTCATAAAAGTAAATTATATATATAAGCAAATAAAAATCTGTACAGGAGAAGAGAGCATGCTACGTATATATATACAAACCACTGAACCAGAGTATAAACATACAGTACAACAAAATAGAGAACGAAAGATGCTGTCATTCCTTAAACACTAGTTCAATTACTAAAATTAATAAATCTAAGCATCAAAATATACATACTCATTATTTTAAGGCTTTAACTAATTAGAAAACCTGTATGAAAAAGGATTAAGCCAAAACAGAGACTCGCTATCTTGAAGGTGATTACTAATTAGAGATGAATTGCTCAATTTTGTACCAACTCAGTCTTGGGCATTTGGTGCAAACATCTTCATGTAAATTGAACAACCACAGAAGTCCAGCAGGGACATAGAGGGCTGTAGACGGAGGAAGGGGTAGAACGGCACCACTGTAAGTTGCTTTTACTTTCTTTCATGAGAATAAAAGATGTGAGGTTTTCTCACTGCTATCATGGTATCAGTTTATGCACAACCCACAGCCACTTCGTCCCACTCAGCAGGTTTGAGTCAAGGCACTGCATGTCCAAATTCATTGAAATGAATTGACAATCCTGAAGCATTAATTTAATCAAGAACTAATTAAGCATAGCCAACTGAATGGACAATTTATATGAGAGCCAGGAATGGAATAAGAAAGATAAGTAGCCACTAGCGTAGTGTCAAATTTGTTAGTTACTTGTGAACAAAAAACTTGTAAGCGATAATACCAACATGGACATCTAGTCCCGAGTACTGTAGGTTCAACAAATACATACCTCTCGTGCGTAGGCTTGTATTGTTAGGTTTAGTATAGAGACGTCCTTAGAATACTTCGACTAGCTTGTTAACCGATTAAAATAAGGTATCAGGTAAGGTTCGCTGCTCAGATAAGGCAAAAGGCCCCCAGACAATTATTATTCATTTCGAATAGTAACTGCATCTTGGTGAATCATCAGTCTAATGGTGTTGTCGGAGATTGAGATGAGTGGGTGCGGGCCCAACGAGGGGGTCCGACAGCCACTCAACCTAGCTGACGAAGTGAACCTCCGCCCCACTCCTCACGACGCGAACCTCCACCCCACTCTTCCCCCAACTCCCCCACCTCAACCCCTTCTTCACGACAACCATACCCCACCGCAGCACTCGGCCCAAAACCACTTGCAACCTTGTCTTCAAACCACTATGCAACCTTCAAACCCGGTGACACACCCTGCGATGAACCACCCCCCCGAGGGAGATGGACGGAGGCTCAGACGGTCTCGTTCCCCCGTGCGAGCACACCGTAGTGCACTTCAGCAGCGGTCTGGGAGAGAGCTAGGTCATCATCGTTTCGCGCAACCACCACGCAGAGAATGGGCCCAACGAGGGGTCCCTGCTACAAGCCACTCAGAGCGTAACAGAGACCACCAAGGTGGTCACCAACTCTCCAATGGGGATAGGGGAGAGTGGAGGCATCACAGCAACCATCACAGCAGCCGTCACCCAATACCACCGCCACACAGATACAGGCATCACCATCAATACCTCCCTACTCACCATCACCAACAACAAGCCCCCAACTACCATCGAACCCAAAGACGGGCACCCTCTCCGCATCACCAACCCAACCCACTTTCACAACGACTTAACCAACAAACTTACAATGCTCCACCCCCAACACAGCACGGCGACAATCCCTGTCCCACTGACCCCACACGGAACTCACCACCCCCCATTGAGCACATCCACACTACCACACCGGCTACATCCCCACCTTTAATCCTGCCATTGCAGTCCGATGCCGGAGTAACCAGGGCCTGAGAGGAGGGGTCCAGGTACCTCAGACAACAGGGACGAGCAAGGGGACAAGGGAGGGGAGGCGGCGTGGGTGCAGGTGAGTCACAGGAATCGGAAAAGCTACCAGAAAGCAGGGGAGGGGGGAGCACTGACCTGGAAACACAAGGGAAAGAGAAAGCCAGTCACATGCTTCAATTGCGGAGATTTGGGACACATAAGGGCAGATTGCACAAAGAAGATCAGATACCTCAAATGCCTTAACTGGGGGCATGTTTCTTATGTTTGCACCAACGTCCCTTTGAAGGATACGGAGGAAAACAGAGAGGTCTTGCGAAGCAGGTCGCCAGAGAACCCTCTCCCAATCGAGTTGGCAAGCTGCCTCAACACAATCAAGTAAGAGGAAGGATGGCTTAGGCAGTGGTGTGCATTCGCCACAGTGACCAACGGCAGACCTTCGGAGAGTCACCTGTTAGAGGAGCTCAACAAGAAATGGCCTATGAGGGGAGACAGGGAGTGGATTGTGAAGAAGATTTGCCAACTTCAATTTCTCATCTCTTTCCCATCACCAACGAAAATGCAAGAGATCACTGGAATGGGGGAGGTGGACTTTGGCCATTTCAAGGCGACTTTCTCTTCCTAGATGCCGCAATTTGGGGCGGAGAGGCCGCAAGGGGAGACTTACAAAATTTGGATTCACAATCTACCTCTCCAATGTTGGAAAAGAGAAGCACTCGAAGAGATTGTGGCGGAGTTTGCCACGGTGGTGGACAATGATGCAAAGACAACGAGGAAGTCAGACCTGATTTCCGCTAGACTCACCATCAAAAGCCCAGATATCAGCCGCATGCCTACGTTCGCTAAGATTTTCGCTTACGAACAGGTGTACATCATCAGATTTGTGCTCCACGAGAAGTTGGAAGCACAGGTGGAGGAGGTGGCCAAGAGGGGCAACAACGCCCACAGTCGAAAGAACTTACAAAGAGGCGGCAGCACCAGTGCTAGACATAACCATCGACGGCGCTCATGAGATTGAGAGGGCTCATTGAGAGCTCATCAAGGTGGCGAAACAAGGCGAACAACGGCGAATACTGCCGCTAGAGACTGCCTCACCGACCCCGGACCTCAAAGGTCCAGATCGTAGATCTGGATCTAAGATCAATGATCGAGATCTCTTCACTGCTGGTCAAAGCCGTACAAGCTTTGGCCTAGAGGAGAAAGGCGGGAGGGAGACCTCGATCAGAACTCCAAAGCCCCAAATGGCAAAGCATCTCCAAGGTGAAAAAGGGAAAGAGTGGCAGGACCCTCAAAGTGGCAAAGTCAGAGCACCCATAAGCCAGACCCATGTGAAAAGAGGAGGGAAAGAGGCGCTCATCCCAACCCCAAAAGAGGGGGACTGCAGCGCTCAAGATAGGGAGGGGTGTTTGAGGTGAGAGCTCATAAAGGAAAACTCCGAATTTTGGGAGTGGAGAGCTTTCGAGAAGAGGAAGCAGCACAAATCCAAAAGAGAAAGAGGAGCGGAGAGCTCGAGGCAATCACAGCGAGCGAGGAGGCAGGGGGTGTTTTCGAAGAGGCGGGGAGGGGGGGTTCGAAAGGAGCGAGGTGACAACAGGAGTCAACGGCCATGACCTAAAAGAGGGAGACTGTAGCGCTCAAGAGAGGGGGGTGTTTGAGGTGAGAGCTAAGAAAGGAAAACTCCGAGTTTTGGGAGTGGAGAGCTTTCGAGAAGAGGAAGCAGCGTAGATCCAAAAGGGGGAAGAGGAGCGGAGAGCTCGAGGCAATCACAGCGAGCGAGGAGGCATGGGGTGTTTTTGAAGAGGCAGGGGGTTTTCGAAGCGCCTGCAGTCTCCACTGACACGCCATCCATTCGTGGAGTGACACGTGGAGGGGTGCAGAAAATGGAAGGTGTGACGCATCCCCAGGGAGGCTTTATGCGGGAGAAAGTCCACATCGGATGAGAATGGGCCCAATATGTGTGTTGGGACCAATATGTGTGTCGTGACTCAGAGAAAGATTGGGCCTATAGAGGGGTCCAACACTGTAAACCAACTACCACTTGTGGATCTTATTGCATCTATGGAGAATGGGCCAACAGAAGGGTCCAATGAATAACAGCTGCAGGGACCCATGATTGGGGCCACTCAGGATGTTATTACTGAGTACGCAGATAGCGATGAAGACATGGAAGGGCACTTAAATTTAGATGAAGTGTTCTCATTTACGGATGAGGATGAGGAACCAGACGACCTTGAGTTTTTTGCTAATACACAGAGAGAGATCTCACCAGAGATGGTCTTATCCACCTTTCCAGAATTTGCGCCTGGCTATAGTACTGGAACGTCAAGCAGGGCAGTTGGGTTCAGGGTATAGAGGGTGCCTAAGAGGGCTCATTTGGAGTCTCTGGATGACTTTCTGGAGGTAGCCGCAGCGGCCAAAGCTACAAAGCACGATGACGAAGGTACGAGAAGTTTTTTAGCTTCTATTTTAAATTTCATGTCAGATTCTGAGGTTTTTACACCAGCTCAAATATGTGACTTAGAGGTGTGTGACATAGAACGTAATGCTCTACTGCTCAATAAAATTAGAGGTTGGGAAATTGAACGAGTGAAGGACCTGGGGTCCTTATCTGTGTCGACGGAGGTCTACGAGGAAGACACCCGTCCCACACACACATCATCCTAGAATCGGTTCCCCAATGAATGTACTATTATGGAACGTTAGGGGGTTGGGGAATAGGGGTAAGTGAGATATGGTTAGGGACGTCATTATGAACTCCAAGGCGAAGGTGGTAGGGTTACAAGAGACCAAGCTCGCACACGGGTTTAAACTCAAAAGAGTAGAAGGCAATAGAATCAAGGAATGGGTGCTACGCCCATCCTGAGGAGCTTCAGGGGGCATTTCTATTGGGTTCAACCCAGATATTTTCACCTGTTTCGAGGAATATAGTGGAACGTTCTCCGTGACTATCCGACTAAGACAACAGTCTGACAATTGGGTGCATACCATCACGGTGGTTTATGGGTCAAATGTGGCAACAGACCGAGACGCCTTTTGGCAAGAGCTAATCGGTATTCGACAACGATGGTCGGGAGCTTGGATCGTTGGGGGAGATTTCAATATTACTAGATTTGCATTCGAGCACAGTGGAAGAGGCTCGAGCGACAGACAAAGAGAAGAATTCAATAGGGTAATCACGGAGCTGGAGCTGATCGATATCCCAATTAATGACAGACTATTTACCTGGTCAAACATACAAGCGTCACCGATTATGGCCAAGTTGGACAGGATCCTAGTTTCGATGGATTGGGAGGCTAAATTCCCATTGGCAACCGCTAAATCTATTCCTAGACCTGCGTCAGATCATACCCCGGTCCTACTTGATGCTAGGGTATAGGGATTTCAAAGGCCAAAGAAGTTTAGATTTGAAAAGGCATGGCTAGAAATTCAGGGCTTTCACCACATGGTGAAGGAAAATTGGGCGCTCCCAACACTGGATTGGATGCAGCAACCCGATGGTGTGAAAAAATCTGCAGATTGTGAAAGAGGTTGCGTAGATGGAATCAGTCTAGATTCTCGACTATCTGGCATGCAAAAGATTCCTTTTTGGAAGGAATTGATGAGCTAGAGAGATTGGAAGAAATGAGAGTCCTGACACAAGACAAGAGAAACAGGCTACTAGAGCTCCGCGGAAATATTGCCAATCTTTCTAAGCTGGAGGAGATCAAATGGCAACAGGGGTCGAGGATTTCATGTCTCAAAGAGGGAGACGCGAATACGGCCTTCTTCCACCGAGTGGCAAGCGCAAGACGTAGATCCAATCTAGTCCTGTCAATACAAACGGAAACGGGAACATCTCAGGACGAAAATGTGATTTCCAAAACCTTTCACGACTACTACAAGGGCCGCATTGGGAAGAAGAATGACTTCAGGTCCCACTTAAGGACGATTTATGGCAGGACCACCAGAACGAATCAGCTCATTTGCTATCCACATTGGAAGCACCTTTCTCGGAGACAGAAGTGGAAAAGGCCATCACTCAAATGGGAGCAGAGAAGTTACCTGGACCAGATGGCTTCCCAATGATGTTTTTTCAAGTTTTCTAGGAAGAAAAAAAGGGGGATATTATGGCTTTAATGGATGAATTCTTCCACAAAAACCTCAGACTGGACATGTTTAACTTTGCAGAAGTAATTCTGATACCTAAACGGGTGGAGTCTACTCGGGTGGGGGATTTTAGACCTATTAGCCTCATAAACTGCTCGGTTAAGATCATCACAAAGGTCCTGGCCATCCACCTGGGAAGCATAATGGACAGTTTAATTAGCAACACCCAGTCTGGGTTCATCAAGGGCAGATGTATCCTGGACTGTGTGGTCATCGCAGAACAAGTTATCCACCACTGCCACACGGGCAATTCTAAGAATTTTTTCCTCAAACTGGACTTTGAGAAAGCATATGACTCGGTCGACTAGGATTTCTTGCTGGAAGCTCTCAGAGGGAGAGGCTTTGGGGTTAAATGGATCAGATGGATCAAACAATGTTTATACACTAGTAAAATGGCAATCTCGGTTAACGGCCGGCCGGGACTACCGTTTTCTTACAAGAAGGGTCTTCGGCAGGGAGATCCACTGTCACTTCTTCTATTCACTATCGTAGCAGACGTTCTGAGGGGCATGCTAGAGAACTATCGGAGAAAAGGCTGGATAAAACCGGTGGCTAGCAGCACCTCTAACCAAGGGTGCACAATTCTTCAGTATATGGATGACACCCTCCTCTTTGGTAACGAAAACAGGTCAGAAACAGTTTGCTTTAAAGGGGTCCTCTACTGTTTTGAAGCCTGGTCATGTCTCAGGATTAATTTCCACAAGAGTGCTTTGATTCCGATTGCATTTTCCGATGTAGAAGCACAAGACCATGCCACCATACTGAATTGTATGAAAGACGATTTTCCAATCAAATATTTAGGTCTGCCACTCAGACCAGGGAAGCTTACCAAGATGGACTGGCTATCTATCATAGACAGGGTGGAGGAAAGATTGTCTGGATGGAAAGGAAAGTCGCTTTCCCTTGGGGGTAGAGTGATCCTGATCAACTCGGTGTTGTCTAATCAGCCTATTTACTACATGTCGTTCTTTGAGTTGCCTAAGTGGGTGATCCAAAGGATCGATCGAATCCGAAAGCGATTTCTCTAGAAAGGGGCGGACTCGAATATGGGGGGATACCGCCTTATCAAGTGGGGTATTGCATGCATGAAGAAGAAACTTGGAGGGCTAGGCATCATCGACTTGAGAGACATGAACCTTGCCCTACTGGGAAAATGGTGGTGGAAGGTCTTCCACCACAGCGGGGAAGGATGGCAGGAGTTCATTCAACCATACCTTAAGGGAAAAGGTACGAGAAGTTTAGGCTTCCGGGTAGGGTCTAGAGTTTCTCGCTTTTGGAAAGGGATTGCCAAAGCAAGCAGGCCTTTCAACTCAGCGGTTACATCGACTATTGGTAACGGACGGTCCACCAGATTCTGGTCGAACAAATGGTGTGGTGCCCATACCCTTAAAGAGACTTTTCCAGATTTGTATGAGAAAACAACTCGCCCGAATGTGTATGTGGCCAAGACGTGGAAGAGGAGCAATTGGAAACCGTCTTTCCGAGGACCTCTTAGCCCAGGGTTACAGCAGCGACTGAATAAACTGCAAACACACATTACACGGAATGGAGCAATGTGCGCTCAAGGCCCAGACCAGATGTGCTGGGGACTAGAGACCAAAGGAGCTTTCACTGTCAGGTCTCTGTATCATCGCATTCACTACTGAGGATGTAGACCTAGTTGGGCACAGGTGTTATGGAAAGCCAAAACGCCCCTTAAAGTTAGGGTCTTCCTCTGGCTAGTGCTCAATAATGCAATCCTCACAAGAGAGAACCTTGCCAAAAGACAACCCCAGATCGCGACCAACTGTAGATTCTGTAACGTACATACGGAGAATCTGAATCACCTTTTCATTCATTGCCAAAGGAGTAAGACAACTATGGTAGAAGTATTAATGGCCTTAGGGACTTGTGACTACCCCAGCGAATACGAGGAATTGTGAGTTGGCCACAAATTTACCTCTGTTCGCCACGAAATGAAGGATACTTGGTACATAGCCATTGCGGCAACTACTTGGGTGTTATGGCTAGACAAAAATAATTTTTATTTTCGTGCTTCATGTAATACTACTTCTGGTAATCTTACTCATATCATGCATCTTATTTCCTTTTGGGCCACAGCTGTTGCTACAGGAGCAAGATGGAGGATTGCTAGAGTCTTCCAGGTGGAGGAATTCGATGATGAGGAGGTCGAGTTTGGACCGACACTGGACTGAGGGGTAGGCGCCCTTGATACTCACAGGGCACATGAGACAGTTGGGAAGCCCACAGTCCGCAGCTACCACCATTTTGTATTTTGTACCTAGTTCTATTGTACCTTGGGTTGTACTTTTGTACTTTTGGTTGGACCCACCCCCGAGGGTATTGTTGGGGGATTATGTTTTACTTTCTGCATTGTTACTTTTTGTATTTTCCCCCGGTACGCCGGGGTTGTTTTATTAATTTTTTATTAATGAAACTGTGTGGCGTTATTCTACCTTTAACCTCACAAAAAAATGAGAAAAAATAATATAAAAAAAAAATTAAAAAAAGGGTTAGCTGCTCAGTGCACCATCTTGTTCGCTGAGGTATTAAATGTTTTTCTTATTAGCTCCAAAACGGGCTCTTTAGCTCCAAAACGGGCTCTTTATGAAAGAGGAAGAATAGTTTACTTGGAGATTGTAATCATCAACCTAAAAGGAAACTTTTCTATCATTCATCATTCTGAAAATAATAATATTGAGATTTTTTTTTTGTGTGTGGCAAAATAGCTGAGAAACAGTATTTAGCTACACCAACATCATTGTTATCTAAAACTAGCCTGAGTGAACAGGTAAAGGAATATATAATAATATCCCCCGTGAAAATTTCTGGATTTAATCCTTTGAGTTCAGAACCAAATTATATGTTGCATTCTGGAGTGAAAAACATCAGGATGAAATCATGATGGGAAAGTGAGGAGGAATGGGGATGTGAATCGTCGAGGATTTTGATTCAATTGGCATACAAGAGAACCCCATGTTTCGAGATCCTCCTTCTGAGAAATCGTCTGATAGTTGAAAATATGGAAATTTAAACAATTTCAGAATCTTGTAAAGGTAAAGAAAACGGTGATTCAAAGAACGAGAAGAATTCTGGTGTTTGGCTGGGCATACTAAAGGTTTCAAGTTTATAGTGCTGGGTTAATGGGGGAATAGTATGCATTGCATCCTTGAGGGCGGTGAACTTCATATATATATAAGGTCTATTTAGTGCATCTGGAATAGCATAAGATTATTAATTAAGGGTATCCAGTTATAGAAGAAGGTCATACACATGAATGAGAATCTCTGTTTTCTGCTCAAAATTAAGCCACTAATAAGACTGATAAAAAGCTTTGACAAACTGAAATTTACATCTTTGCACATTAACAATCTCCATGCACTTGGAATTCTTTTTTAGCTGTAGAACACCCTAGGATTTCATCCAGTCACAAGTCGCCGCTTAGTTCACAGACCCTAGAAGTTGGTTCTCGATGTCATTCTGAATTCAAATCTACTAAGTCAATATTGCTAGCTGTAGTTTTTGGATTCATGGTAACCACGGTGTAACAAGAACATTTCAAAAACTGTACCGTTGTTGGAGGGCTACTCACTTTTGGAGTGTGATGCTAATAACATCCTAACTGAAAAAAAAAAGTGTCATATTACCTGAAACTACAGGTATAGCACACAATAGCTTATTACTGAGGGGAATCCCTTGTTCAATAAGCATCAATTTTTTGTGATTTCGAGTAAGCAACAAAATGGAAGCAACTTAACAGATATAAACAAAAAAGAAATTTAAAAAAAAAGTCACCTATTAAGGCTCCAGTGTTCGAACAGTGTTCTTGCTTGTCCGGTTGAAAAGTGAAGAGCATAAGTTGATAGCCAAACAATATTGACCAAACTGACCACTTTCAAAAATATAAACCCAACTGACCCACTTTCGAAATATTTACTCAACTGACTCAGTTTTGGACACATCAGCATAAAATGCTATTGATAACAACGGCATTGGTTATTTTTATGCCGTTTCCAATAGCGGCATCTATAAAAGAAAAATTCAAGCTATTTTTTGGAGTAAAGACATAAGTATATTTTCTACTCATTCGTAAACTCTCTGACTTGTAAAAAAATTGTAAGTATGGAAATATCTTATAAGTTATGCCGTTATTTCCAACAACGGCATTCAGATGCACTATGCCGTTGTTGGGGATAGCGGCATCAGTTTAATTTTTTTTAACATATAAAGTGACCCCCTCTTCAACTTCTCATTTCACTTTACAAATCTTCGTGCTGCTTCTCCTACAATCTTCTTTGAACTGTCGCTGCAATTACCAATAACAACAAGTTCTTAGATGTCGTTATCAGTAACAACGACTGCTAAGACAGAGAGTTCCTAAAAGTTGAGACTTGTTACCATAATAACTCATAGCCTGTTGTCGTTGTTAGTAATAATGGTATAAAATAGGCGATACAGTTATCAGAGATAGCAGCAACAGTTATATTCAGACATGTTAAACGAGAATATAAATTTGAAATCTTCTTTGAACTATTGCCGCTATTTAAAATAACGACATAAGGTATTTCAGTGTCGTTATTTTAATTAACGACTGTTCAGATAGAGAGTTCCAGATTTAAAAAAAACTCATACCTTGATGTCGTTGGTTCTAATAATGGCTTAATTGTAACTGTTGCGTTGTTTTGAATAACGTTAACAGTTATAATGAAAATTGTCTAGATGTAACTGATGTCGTCATTAGGGATGTTGTATGAAAATTGTTTAGTGGTAACGACTTAATGAATTGATGCCTCTATTAGGGTTAAAGTTAAGCAGTCATCCCCAAGAGCGACATCAGTAATTTCATATTTTAACCAAAACATGCACAACATGCACAAAACCTATACAACTCCTAATTTCCTGAACTCGCATTCACATAAGAAAATTTCTCAACAATCAACCTCAACCACATACATATCAGAGATTTACAAAACAATGGTCAATACGAATCATGTACAAAACAAAGTTCACATGTTAAAAACTAAATTCAACTGATTATTTTATCCACATTCACATCAACAATTTTTAATCAATAAAGTTTAACCAACATTCAAAACTAAGTTCAAGAGTTTATCAAATGCTCCAGAAGTTCCAAGTTCACAAGTTCACTAGTTTATCTCAATAATCCAACATTCCCAACACCAACACAATATTTAAACATAGACTAACTAGGCGTTTAGTGTTGTGGTTTTCTCCTCTTAACTGGGACTCTCCGTATACGTTCGAATTGTGTCAAATGTGACACGGGCAGCTGGGGGTCAACATCATCTTCATCCTCAGCTTCCTCCTATACAATCTCTTGTTGTCGTACACGTTCTTGCACTTGAAGTTGGGCACCTTCCTTCGGCTGAGTAATGCTCTTCCATCGCTACCTATGTGACGGTCGTGGTTGAGCTTGGCTTGGGGAAGGAGCTTGAGCTTGGCTTGGTGGTTGTGGCGGAGGTTGAGCTTGTGTTTGTGGTCGAGCTAGAAGACTAGCAAATTGAGGTCTGTAGCATTACTTTTCAACACATGAGCGCATTTCTGCGCTATATCTCATAAATTATCAATCTAAAACAACAGTTAATTATAATCATGCATAAACAAAATAATGTGATGCAAGTATAACTCCAAATATGTACGAAATTTGTTAATTCATAATTATTAACAAAGGAGTTACTAACCAAGAGTCGATACGACGAGGCCTTGGGTTGATACATCGGTTGAGAAGTAGAATGTGCTAGTTGTGGTTCGACCTGGTGCTTCGGCATCGGTATTTGGATCCCCGTCGGCATATTGGTTTGCGGAGATATATAAAAACGTGTAACATTACGGTACCACGCAATATACTCTTCTTGCTCTGACCCATCGTTTGGTACGAGACATTCAAGCACCAAATCATATTTTCTCTTGATCAACATTGCCACATAAGAGCGATGATGATCGACCCAGTCAATATTCGGTAATCGACCTTGACCGGTGATGTTGTGTAGTCTTCGGTCGTACATCCGGTTTTCTAGGATTCTTTATTGCACGCCAAACTGTCAGAGGCCTCGATCGGGGTCGTAGAACTCCATGATATTGAAGTTCACAAGTGGAGCTCGTGTTAACCACAATGGCCTATTGGTCGTGCAAGAGGGAGGTAGTCTTTCAAGCCTATTGGGAGTGTACGGATCCCAATTGACGTACTCTTCCCGCTATTGATCAAGCTAATCTCTATTGTACCTCAACACTCCACGTGGGCTATCTCTCCACGTGTGGTCACCGGTCCAGTAAACCCCTAAAAGAGCCCTCAACACGCGGTTCTCATTAACTACATTCCCTGCCTTTTAAAGAACCGTTATCTGGGGACGATCGAGATGTAAATGTTCCCATCAACCTCTCTCCTAAGATAAGCTCTAACCAGTGCAACTTTGATGAACATGAGGAGACTGGTCACGGCAATCCCATCGACTGGAAGTCCAGATATAATCGCTACATTCTATAGCATCACCATCATCTTACCAGCTGGTAGGTGGAACGTGTATGTCTCCGGCCTTCATCGCTCCACAAGAGCTATAAGTTATGAATGATTGCATTTTACTTTGGCCAACATTGACATTTCATGGAAATCGGAATTTACTAAATAGTTCCGTATACATTGGTGCACCGACAATGTCGTGTGTAGCCGAAAACTCATATTCTTCGTCTCTCCTTTCCACATCGCCTGAAACATGTGCTCTTCTTGCAAGTAGAGTAGGGTTGGGTGCAATGGACCGAACCTCCATGTGTGGCGGAAGACAACGCACCTACTGCATGCGAAGAAAATGGTTGGCCGACATCCTACACAAAAATATAAATTCTTATTATTATGGAATACATAATAGACATGAAGATTATGGGCTAAAAATAATAATCGCTTCTTACTTGTCAGGGTGGTTGGCCTCTACAACTGCTCGACGGCTGTGACGATTCACTCGGTCGCACCATTTCTCTGTCAACAATAATAAAACATTTCTTATGAAAAAAATTCGAGTATTGAGATTACACTACTCATTTCAATACACTACTCATATCAATATCGACAACATCTAAACACACTGCGTATATCCATTCATACATACACAAGTCTTCAACATTTTGAAAAATAGACCAAGTATCATATATTAAAATTCGCCGATTGAGTGCTCGTACCAATACACTACTCATATGAATATCCTACTCATAAAATATCAAAAGCATATCTCAATAATCATATCATAGTACTACTAATAACAATCTCCACAACATTTCAATACACTACATATTTATATGCAGACATACATATAAATCTCATATCAACATCCATTCATACATATACATAAATCTTCTTAACTTTGAAAAATATAGCAATTCTAGTTTATACAAAATATCCAAAACATCTCATATACCACATTGTCAATTTTAGTATATAAAAAATGTCCACATCCATTCATACTACTACTCATATCAATTTCCACAACATCTCATATACTCCGTTGTCAAAATAAATCTCAATACAAGTGAACATTTTTTAAGAAATTATGGTTTTCCAAATACCTAGCACAATTTCGGATTCAGTGTGATCTGTAGAAGAATTGGCTCCGAAATCCAAGTGAACGAAGAGATGAGGGAATAGAGGGGATGAGAATTAAAGTATGGATGAGTATTTTGTGAATTATTTGGGAATATGAAAGATGACAGATTGAAGGAGAAGAACTGAGATATAGGATTTTAGGGTTTTAGGGTTTTGGGTTCGGGAGTGGAGGGAGAGAGGGATAAAGTGAATAGGGAAGGAGAAGAGGGGGCCACTTTATATGTGAAAAAAATATTATACTGATGTCGCTATCCCTAACAATGACATATCACATGTGAATTCCGTTGTTGGAGATAATGACATCGGTTTTCAGATGTTTCCACACTTACAATTTTTTTTCAAGTCAGAGAGTTTACGAATGAATAGGAAATGTAATTATGTTACTCCAAAAAGCGACATGTGTTTTTTTTTTTTTACAGATGCTGCTATTGTCAATAATAGCATAGAAATAACATATGCCGTTGTTTCCAATAGCGTTTTATACTGACGTGTCCAAAACTGGATCAGTTGGATAAATATTTTCGAAAATGAGTTAGTTTGGTCAATATTTTCAAATATTTTCGAAAATTAGTTTGGCACTGTCATCTTTTTCCAAATATTTTCGATAATTGGGATTTTGTTAAAAAAAGTCCTAAATTAAATCGTTTTTGTCTCTTATGGATAAGGTCCGGAATTATATAGGTAGCTTGCGATTTAGTTCTTTTTTAATTTAAATTAGTTTGGATAGATATAGGACTTTTATTTGTTTAATTTTTGTAATTATCCACATTCTCAATTTATCTTTTTATTTATTGATTAATTTAATTTTTTTAAACATATTAAAAACACATAATTCATTTCTTAGCAATGACCATTCCTTTCTCTTCTTGCCAATTTTTCTCTACATTTTTTTTAATTTCTCTTTCCTCAATTCTGTGTCCCTAAACTTTTCCTCACAAAAGAAAAGCAATAATAGGTAGGTGGTTTAAGGAAATGAAATTAATTAGATTGCGGTAAAATTCATTGATAATATATATTTATATTTTGGGCAGATTTGGGCCATCAAGATCCAGCCAATTCACACCATAATACTTCAAAAGAACCCTCCGAGTAGGGTTTTCTTTTGTTTCTTATTTTAATTTTAGTTTTGAGATTTATATTCCAGTTTATAAAAAAATCTTCTTCTTTCACCAAAAGAATCACATCTTGAAATTTTGGGTTGGAGTGAGATTGTGGGCGAACAATATAATGTTTTGTTTTATTAATGAGAACGGGTGCATATGATTATTTTCCAAAATTTTCTTTTTTAGTTTTTTGCTGAGCTTTTAAAGTGTGAGTCACCGTCTATTTTTTAGGTAATTATATAATAAAATATGATTTTATCGTCTTGTTTGTATGTAAATTATTAGTTAATGTAGATTTGCAACTAATTTTTTTTATTAGACATAGATAAATAATTCTATACATTTGAATTATCAAAGGTGCTAGATAACCGATATGCCTTCAACTCTTAGATAAAATTGTTCTACATTAGTAAAAGTTCATATAATTCCAACTATTGCTAAATTGATAAATTACAAATCTGTTCTATAATCAAGGAAAATAATAATTATCATAAAATATTATTTCTCAAAAATATGGAGTCCATCAAATCATCTGTTCGATTATTTGATCCAAAGGTAGTTGATTAGACATACATAAATAAGTCTATACATTTGAATTATCAAAGGTGCTAGATAACCGATATGCCTTCAACTCTTTGATAAAATAGTTCTACATTAGTGAAAGCTCATATAATTCCAACTATTGCCAAACTGATAAATTACAAATATGTTCTACAATCAAGGAAAATAATAATCATCATAATCATCATAAAATATTATTTCTACAAAATATGGAATCCATCGAATCATCCGTTCAATTATTCGATCCAAAGGTAATTACATCCCCCCCACCCACTCACCCACCCACCCACCCACCACCACCACCACCACACACACAGAGATCCAGACACAAAAACTCTACATATATCGAAAGGCTACAAATCATAAATTTACGCTATCTAAGCACGAACCTTACAAAATTCATTTAGTTATTTGTTATTTTGTAATTATATACTCATTTCTATTTTGTATTTTGTAGTTAACTATTTATTTATTTGGTATTTTATAATCATTTACTTTAAGATGGAGAATTTGAGATACATGTCTATTTATTAAGAGCATATGTAGTCGTTAAGACTCAAAATTCCTATATTTGGGTTTTAGAAATAGAAATTTTGAGTTGGGCTTGTAGTCGTTGAAACCCAAAATTTGGTCCAACGGTGGATGACCTTGTTGCTTTTGAATCTCAGCCATTGATTAAAAAAAATTTGAGTCCAATACATTTCGAAAATATTGAAAATTACACGCATAGGAGCCCATAATAATTCCTATAGGTCCATTCAATCTCATCCCTTCATCAAATAATCAAACCAATCTAAAAGTAACTTTATATGCATAAATAATTCTGTAGGCTCTATTCTATAGAAATAAAAAGTAAAAAATTTGTGAAAAAAAGCATGGATACAACATGTAGTTGCGTACATTCTGTTTCTTTCTTTCTTTTTTTTATAAAATTCGCCTCTTCAAAAAAAAGTTTCCAGATGCAGAATGATCTTGCGTCCGATACATTTTTTTTTAAAAAAATTGATCAGACGCAAGATCATCTTGCGTCCGAATTGTTTTTATTATTATTGTTTTTTTTATAAATTTTTCATACGCAAGATCATGTTGCGTCCGATATTTTTTTATAGATTGGCCGAAAGATGATCTGCCGATTCCTATATATGGAAAATTCCTATATCGTCTCTCAAATATAGAAGCCTACTATAGCATTTTTTCCAAAATTTGGAAATATAGGGAACGATTGGAGCGGTTCATTCCCTATATTTTTCAAAATATGGAAAAATAGCGAACGACTACAGATGCTCTAATAAGCTTTTTTAATAGTTAATTTATCTATTATACGTGAAGTCATTTAATTTTGACCATTAAACAGCTAAATCAATAATAACAAAATTGAATGGCTCGAATTTGCTGTTGATGAAAATGAAAACTTTATTCGTACTATTATAATGGTAAAGATATATGCAACTAAACAGTGGAAACGGTGAGATAGTAGGATATGCTTGGCTTGCCGACTGTCTCAACTCAGATTTTCCTTGTTTGAACCATGAAGGGCAACCGTAACGTGACACTTGCAATAAGAGGGATTGATTGGCTACTGGTTAGGGAGGATGCCAGTATTTGATTCGTAATAGTGAACAATACACCAAATAGTCTAATTAATTTACAGCTAATTGTTCCCTTAAGAACAGGGTGCTGTGGTGTAGTGGTTATCACGTCAGTTTTACACACTTAAGGCCGCCAGAGTTCGATCCTGACCAGCATCAGCGCTTTGTAACCTTTTTCTTTTTCCCCCACATATCTGTTCATCCGACCCCCCCTATTTATTTTCTTTAACTAGGAGTATATTTTTATTGAACTCCCTATTCAACAGAATACCATTAATAGTGTAAATTGTACAGGAAGAACCTTTCGCACCTATAGAAGATGTTGAGACGGCCATCATCCTTACCACAAATACGACAGAACAACAACTTCAGCTTTTAAGATTCAGCATAAAAAGTTCGGAACCCAGTATATGGAAGATCAAGGTGCCATTAATGGTCCGCAGATTTAACTGGCTGGAGAAACGTAATGTGATCCTGACTAAGGATAATTTGGCAAGACGCAAATGGTAAGGTCCGAGTGAATGCGTCTTCTGCAACCGGGAGAGGGAAACAGGGGACCACATGTTCATGAAATATCAGTATGCTCTACTGCTTCAGGAGGATTTGGTCCATAAATTTAGTATATATGCCCCCATACCTGACTCAGTGGAGTCGGCATGGGGTAGCTGGCGGGAGCGCTATGTTGACAGTGCTAACATATAGCCATGGGGGATTGGGGTAACAACCACTTATTGAGCAATTTGGCTGGAAAGAAACAGACCCACACACAGACATCTCATGCATCATCAACTGTTATATCTCATTAAGGCTGATAATATTTTTTGGGCAATAATATTTTTGGCCCAATACGGCAGATACTGAGACTAGAAAAAGAATCAGGGAGATATGTATGAGGAGGTTACGACTCCATCACACGATGCATAGGCAGAGGACGAGGTACAGACATAAGATGGCAAGTGATCACCATGTGTGGTTCTGGCATGGCACTTGCTTATTTACAATGCTCTTTTTTGTGCAATTCGGACAGGCTGGTTAGTTTGAATTGCAGTTTTTGGTCAGGGAACCTTTGTATAGTTTAGGCTTTTTTTTGCGGTGAATGAACCTCATGTTTGGTAACATGAAATTCATTCTCCTTTGGATGGTTGCATGTTTTTTTAATATCTTATTAATAGAACACGCGCGGGGGGAGGGGGGGTTTATACCTCACCATTTATGATTAAAAAAAAGATTCAGCATAAACAAGTGAAAGAAATATGACACATTACACTGGAACGACATTCACTATTGGTACTTCACTCGAGCCATTAGCTATTGACTGACTACTACAAATAAATGCAAGTATATGTTAGAACTCGAATTTTCTAAATCTGAAAATTACTAACAATATTTGTGAAGAACAAAAATTACAGGAATATTTGTGTCGTCTTCTGATATGACGAGACTTACCATTATACATACAACTCAGTGCCCGTGTTATAGCCGATTGGCTGTCACAGTGTACACATAAAGCAGGCACTGGTTTTTCCTACATAGAAATATCCTCTAAAAAGTTTCAAAGCCATTCTGCTTCCTCAGCGACTTTGTCTAAAGCAATAAACTCAGATTTCATGGTGGATCTGGCTAATAACGTTTGTTTAGAGGATTTCCATGATACCACTGCACCACTAAGTGTGAAGACATATCCACTTGTGGATTTTGAGTTCTTGGAATCCGATATCCAGTTGGCATCACTGTAGCCTTCTAGTACTGTTGGATATCTGGTGTAATGCAGCGCATAACTCTGAGTATGTCGCAGGTAATTCAATACTCTAGTTATTCCTTTCCAGTGTTTCGTCCTGGATTACTTGTATAGCGGATCAGTACATTTACCAAATGTGCTAGGTCCGGTCTTGTACAATTTGTTAAGTATATCAGACTACCGATTACACGTGCATATTCCAGTTGTGATATGCTGTCATCCCGTATTTTTGAACAAGTGAAGAATGGGATCCACAGGGCTTTTGGCAGTCCCATTCGAGTAATTCTTGAACCTTTCAAGTATTTTCTCAGCGTAATGAGCTTGAGACAAAGTAATTTTCTCAGACGTCCTGAAAACTTTGATTCCTAGTATGATGTCTGCAACTCCCAAATCTTTCATATCAAACTTGCCACTAAGCATACTCTTAGTTTGTTTGATAATGTCATCATTGTTCCCAATAATGAGCATGTCGTCTACATATAGATACATTGGAATGTATCCATTTGGAGTATCTTTGATGTATATACACTTATCACATTCTTTTATTTTGAAACCATTTGACATCATAACATTATCAAATTTTGCATGCCACTGCTTTGGAGCTTGTTTCAGTCCATACAATGATTTTCCAAGCCTGCACACCTTGTTTTGCTGTCCAGGAACTACGTAACCCTTTGGTTATTTCATGTATATTTCCTCTTCTAAATCTTCATTTAGAAAGGCAGTTTTTACATCCATTTGATGTATTTCGAGGTTACGTAGTGCTGCTATAGCTATCAGCAATCTTATGGAAGTTATTCTCATGACTGGGGAATAAGTTTCGATGAAATCTAGGCCTTCCTTTTGCCTAAATCCTTGTACCACAAGTCTTGCCTTATGTTTTTCTATTGAACCGTCTGGTTTCAATTTCTTCTTGAAAATCCATTTGCTTCCTAGAGCTTTACACCCAGAAGGCAAATTGACCAACTCCCATGTATGATTTTGCATAATGGAGTCTATTTCACTTTTGATTGCTTTCTTCCACATAGGAGCATCAGGTATAGACATGGCTTCCTTGAATGTTCTAGGCTCATTCTCTAACAGAAAGGTCGTTACAAAGTCAGGACCAAATGATTTTGATGTTCTAGCCCGTTTACTTCGTCTAGACTCATCATTATCATGTTCTATTTCATCAACCAAAGTGCTTGCATTCCCTTGTTCACGTGTACGTTTGGAATACGTAGTGTCCTTGCACGGAAACACGTGTTCAAAGAAAGAAGCATTCCTTGATTCAATTATTGTATTCACATGGATATCCGATATATCTGATTTATATATCAAGAACCGATATGCACTACTGTTATGTGCATAGCCTATGAATATGCAATCAATCTTCTTAGGTCTAATTTTGACCTATTTTGGATTAGGTACTACCACTTTTGCTAGACACCCCCACACTTTGAGGTATTTATACAAGGGTACATTTCCTTTCCACAATTCGTATGGTGTCTTGCCAGTTTTCTTGTGAGGTATTTTATTGAGAATATAGTTGGCAGTCACCAATGCTTCTCCCCACATGTTTTGGGGTAATCAGAATTCAACAACAAGGCATTCATCATCGCCTTTAGAGTTCGGTTTTTGCGCTTAGCAGTACCGTTTGATTCGGGTGAGTAAGGAGCAGTTGTCTGATGAACTATTCCATGTTCAGAGCAGAACGTATTAAATGGTGCATCATACTCTCATCCTCTATCACTCCTAACGATTTTAATCATTTTGCCAAATTGGTTCTCAACCTCAAGTTTATATTCCCTGAATTTATCCAAGGCCTCATTTTTGCTATGTAACAAGTATACATAACAGAATTTTGAGCAATCATCTATGAATGTCACAAAGTACTTTTTGTCACCTCTGGTCTGTACGTATTTTAAATCACACAGATCTGTGTGAATTAGACCTAGAGTTTCTGTATTTCTTTCTACAGAACGTGATGGAGTTTTAGTGAGTTTGGCCTCTGTGAAAACTTCATATTTTTCGCTGTTATCTACCTTAAAATTTGGTAGCAAATTCATGTTAATTAATCTACGCATAGAATTGAAATTAACATGGCCTAGTCTTTCATGCCAAACAGAAGAAGACTCAACAACAAAAGCAACAGGAGTAATTTCATTAACTTTGGGAACAGCAGGAACAATAGTTTTAGGGATGATTGTCATTACATTAAACTTGAACAGTCCATCCTTTACATATCTTTTACCCAAGTACACCCCATTCTTAGACAATACAAAATTATCAGAAACAAGAACAACCTTAAATCCATTTTTGCTTAGCCAAGAACTTGATATCAAGTTCTTTCTAATATCTGGAACATGCAACACATTTGTGAGTGTTAGTTCCTTGCCTAAAGTCATCTTCAGCACTCTCTTCCCTATTCCTGCAATTTTGGAGGTGGAAGAGTTACCCATGAACAGCTTTTCATCTTTGTTGCACTTCTGGTATGAAGTGAACATCTCCTTGTCCGAGCAGATGTGCTTGGTGGCCCCAGTGTTGTACCACCATTCACGAGGATTGCTTCCCATAAGATTTACCTCTGATACTACAGCACATAGGTCCAGGTTAGAGAGACCAGTGGACAAGTTATCAGCTATGTGTGTGTGGGATTTTTCATTCCCTTTTGCATGTCCAGTTCCTGCACGACTGTTGTTCTTGCTGCGGCACTCAGAAATTTTGTGTCCTAGCTTACCACACTTGTGGCATTTCCCAGCAAACCTCTTTGCAGGAGATTTTTTGTTTGAGGCCCGTGGCAAGAACTTTCTCTTCTTGCCCTTCTGTTCGTGCTCCACCACGTTGGCCTTTTCTATGGACTGATTTCCATAGGACCTGTCAGCCTTGCGATTCTCCTCTTCAATTCGCAACCTGACAATGAGGTCTTCAAGAGACATCTCCTTTTGCTTGTGCTTGAGGTAGTTCTTGAAGTCTTTCCATCCAGGTGGAAGCTTTTCGATGAATGCTGCAACTTGGAATGGTTTGCACAGCGTCATGTTCTCTGCACCGATTTCATGTATTATGACCTGCAGTTCCTGGATTTGACTCACAACAGTTTTGGAGTCAATCATCTTATAGTATAGAAATTTGCTGACTACAAATTTCTTGGACCCGGCATCTTCTGTTTTGTACTTCTTCTCCAAAGACCCCCACAGGAGTTTGGATGTCTTGAAGACACAGTAAACGTTGTACAGGGGGTCTACCAAGCTATTCAGGATGTAGTTCCTGCAGAGGTAGTCGCCCTGAGTCTATGCATCAACCGCAGCAACAGAATGTGCATCCATCGGTGCCAGCATCGAGGCAGATTCAGTGAGAAACCTGTCCAGCTTCAAGGTGGTCAGGTAGAACTGCATCTTCCTTTGCCACTTCTTGAATCCAGTTCCAATGAACTTCTTCGGTTTTTCTCCTACAGTTATGTGTGTGGGCAAAACGACCGAATGTGCAGCAACCGATTGTGCAATCATATTTTGGGTCACCGGTGTTTCGGTACTGATAAGCCCATTGGCAATATCATTCTGTGTGTTCTCCATGTTTTTTCTAAAACAGTTGAAACAGAACTGTTAGTTGTTGTTCTTTTTCTGAATTGATAACAGTACCTGTAAACAATCTTCACAAAATCTATTAGAATCAATGAGGAAAAATTTTGCTTTAAGATTGTTAGAACTCGAATTTTATAAATCTGAAAACTACTAACAATATTTGTGAAGAACAGAAATTACAGGAATAAAAGATAACAAACCAAAAGCTTTATACAGAGTAGAGATTAAGATCTCTCTCCTTAAAGCAAAATTCGCCCCGTAGTGTGACGGTGGATGGCGAATTGCCTCTCAGGATACAACTGTATACCTTTCCCTAAAGAGAAGCATCCAAACTCTAGAGATTTCAGCGAACTGTGCTGTAATGTACTCTCAGTTTTTGACACAGAGGAAGAAGAAGAGGAAGTGTAATTCGGATTATCAAAATCTGTATCTCCTGGCAAACAGGATACAACAGTCTCATAGGAAAAATGGAGACTCTTGGGAGGCCCATTACTCTGTAACAACAGAGTAATGGTCCACTACTTTGCTCTGCTACAGCAGAGTGGTCGTTCAGATTCATAACTGATGAGCCATTACTCTGCTGTTACAGAGTAACGGTACCAGTTACCAAATGTGAAAAGCCTCACCAGTATACTGGGGAAGAAAATTTTTGACTGGGGCAAAAAAAAATTTAAGCCAGAGCCAGACGAGTCCGGCCCCTGCCGGCCCGGTCGCGCGCGCGCGAGTGTGTTTGTCATTTTGGCTAAGTCCTCTCTCCACTACACGTTAGTGGTAACCCCCGGGCCACGCCCTTTAGTCCAATTTTTTAGTATATATACTAGAAAAAACCTTTTCTCATTTCTGATATGGGACTATCCATTTTCTCCAAGTTTCCAAGTTAGTACATTTTGAGTACCCAACTTTAGACCAACATTTCTCATTCATACGGAATTTGTTTTTGGCAAATGAGTCCACCACAGAATAGTACTCGACGAGAGGATCGCAATCCAATCATTTTCCGGCGCCGCCGGTGGCCGGAGCCCACCGGAATCCGGCCTGGAAAATCAGCAAAAATTAATTCTAACAGTATAATCCTAAAAATCATGTTTACCCCAGTCTACAATCAAACAACCATTTTATGGAAGGACAAAAGAACCATTAATCCCTAGTGTTGTTTAGAATACAAAAGCTTGAAGGCGTTGTCTTGCCTCAGCGGCTAAGGCCAAAGACTCATCACTTGGGTTCTCCTTTGCAGCAGCAACTGCTGCCAGATTGCGAGTTCTTGTCTCCAGTTTTGTCATCTCTATCTCGTCTATTTGATCCTACAAGTATCCAACAAGAGATGTAACTGGAAATATGTAACAGAACCGGAAATGTTACAACAACATTATAATTTAGAAGATAAGATCCCAAATATCTTTCGGGCACAGAGGACTAAACTGGTCGAGATAGGACATATATAATTTGGCAGTAGCCATCGCTCTTCCGGAGTGACATCAATACAATTTATTCTCTACCAAATATTGATGTGCGATCCTCAGTTTCCTCTGATTTGGAAAGTGTGCAATTTTCGATTTCATGTTCATCCTCATGCACTTAAAGCATGTCAGCTTAGCAGTCAACTTAGGACAAATGGTGATAGTCGTGATTTCCACTCTTTTAAGATTGGAAAGAGAAGTCTTAGAGAGATCTTCCCTACATCAGTAGAACACTAGAGTATATCTAGAATTGGAGAAAAGCATCAAATTTCTAAAATGGTATAGAGAAAAATAATAAATTTGATAGTAGGTGTAGCATTAACCAATTTCTTAAACTTCTCCCAAAAGTTACATTAAAATTAAATCATTACAGGACGAAGATAACTCATTCCTAAAAATATGTTTCCAGTCAACAGGGGCAGTCGACAGGTTCCCTCTGGATCCCACAGGGCGGTTGCATGTTCAAGGTTTATATATCATAGAGCATTTGTTTTTTTTCTTCCGTATGTTCTTTGTGTGATTTCTTTCCAAGGTTCTCACCACTTGATCTATATGTTTGTGAGAGATAAAGGGGCACAGACCTAAATAATTTAGTCTGAACTATGGTTTTCCGCCGCCTACGCGGTTGCCCATATTGAAATTAAACTTGATTTTGAGTTAAGCTTAATTATGGGTTCATAATCCAAACCCAAAATTAAGCCCAAGTTCTAGAGATTCTCTAGAAACATCATAAAATATTATCACCTCCTCTATATGTTCTAGAGAATTCTATAAAATAATTATCTAAAGATTTGTGTAGAAAATTCTAGGAATTGTAAGACATAAAATTTAGATATTATGGTAGAGAGTTCTAGAAGACTTGTAAGATATTTTGTAATCTTGGAGCCTATAAATAGCTCCTTCCTCTCCCATTTGTAAACAAGTTGAACAAATAAATAAAAAGCAAGTTAAAGAAAGAGTGTTCTTCATAAGTTCTCTAATTCTCTCTAAAAATCTTTCAAGTATTTTCTAAGTATTCTTCCATATCATGCTTCATACTTAGAGGGTTTCTTCTCTTGGTTTCACTCGGGTTTCTCGGGTATTACGGTCTTGGGCTAGTGCTAAGCACTATCGGAGTTTCTCTACATGGTATCAGAGCCATTCTAATCTTGTGCTCATCAAGATCGGAGTTTAAGAGAGCTCGGTTTATTCTAAGTATGGAATCAATGGGTCGTGTCGTTGGATTGGGAATGGAGATCTTAAACCAATCTAACTACCGGTTATGGAAGTCATGTATGGAGTCATACTTGGTTAGTGAGGACTTATGGGATGTCGTCGGCGGTAGTAGCACAACACCACCAAGGGGAGATGCTGCAACAGCGGAAGCGACAAAGGAGTGGACACGGAAAAATGCCAAGACGGAGTTTGCTTTGAAGAGGTCAATATTCTCGGGAGTATTTGAGCATGTCTCAAGGTGTAAATCCGCTAGTTCGATTTGGCAAGCATTAGATCAATTGTTCAACAAGAAGAACGAGGCTCGGCTACAATTATTAGAGAACGAGTTGGCGAATGCGAAGCAGGGGGAGTCTTCAATCTCAGAGTTCTTTATCAAGGTAAACAACCTTTGCTCAAAGATTAATACTCTTAATCCGGAGGAGTCGATTTCAGAAGCTCGGATGAAGCGGTCTTTTATTCGTGGTTTACGACCCGAATATACACCTGTTACCGCTGATTTCGGTGTGGGGGTAAACAGATAGAATTTGTGGATCTGAGGAAAACCTGAACAGCTGACTCGGCCTTCTTGCTCCCGCCGCAACCTGCAGGGAAGTGCGAGACACCGGGGTTGATTCCGGCGACGCACCCTCCGACGCTCTTGTCAGTAATCAGTAAAAGATTAAGAAAGAGCTTAAGTGGTGAAAAAGTGATTAACCTCGTCTTGGTGGTAGAGGGGCTGTATTTATAGTCGCCTTTGGAATGATTTGGGGCCTGATTTCCTGCCTAACAGTTAGGAGGAAAATCCTCTTATTCTGTTTTTGGGAAGTTAGCCCCTGATTCCCTGGTGAGAGCCAATCAGGTTTATTGATTTGATTTGATCAAATCAGTGGCCTGATTCTCTTCTCCTGGTGGATCGGGCTTGTATCGGGTCGGGACCCATGCCCAGTTGAAGCGGATCTGTTCGCAGGTGGTTGGTCCTGTGAGAAGGAGGCCCAATACCCGTTTTGGATCCATCTGCATGTGAAATTACTTTTTTACCCCCATGCTTCAGGATTCGTGCTCGATCTGGACGGTCCCGATTTAACCCCATTTTAGCCATATCACGAGCCCCCCACTCATAAAGGCTGAGCGTGATCAGACTTTGAGGAGTAGTTCAGCTGTTTCAATGGCTGGTGGAGTTGTATCGGAGTCCAAATGTGGGATTTCGAATCTAGAAAGGGGGTGATGAGGTAATTTTTGATGCGGTGAGCTGTTCTTGAGCTGAGTCGGGTATCTGATAGTCTTTTATCTACTTTTTTCGAAGTACTTGTCTAATTCTGCGATGTGTTTGCTAATCGTTCGGGGACTTTAGCGGTGCATTCGGGGTAATAATTGTTTGCTCCGGGGTTTGAAAGCGTGTCCCCGAATTTTCAATCATTTCCCAGAATTTTTAGCTAATTTTCCTGAATTTTTAGCAATTTTTTCGCAAATTTTAAACAAATAAAACGATTAAAATAAATAAAAAAAATAATTTAAATACCGATTAATGGCGTGGCTTGATCTGAGCCATTGATCATGGGCGAGCACCAGTTCCGGAAGGATCTGATGGCTGTTGTAGCTCGGCAGCGTTTTTCTCCATTTTCGAGCTCGGAAAGGCACTTGCTCGGCTGCCGACCGGAGACTAGGGGGTTCGGCGTTCCGAGCGACATGGCGCAATTTGAACCATCGGATGGTGGCGCGTTTTCCAAGAAAACGCTATCTTGTCTTTTTGCGCACGTGGCGCAATCTGGACCATTCATCGTCAGGAGCACGAATTTTTGAGAGATCGAACGATCGTGATTGATCGGTGTCGTTTTTCCCCTATTTACAAGCTCGGAAAGGCACTTGCTCGGACGCCGACCGAAGGCAGTGGTGTTCGGCAGGTCGAGCGACGTGGCGTTATCTGAGCTGTCGGATGTTGGCGCGTATCTCGAGACAGGCGCAGCTCCCAAGAAAACACTATCTTGTCTTTTAGCGCACGTGGCGCAATCTGGGCCGTCTGATTGAGATCAGACGCGAAAGTTGAGGGGAAAGTGGTTTTTCCCCGTTTACGAGCTTGGAAAGGCACTTGCTCGGACGCCGACCGAGGACCTGTGGTTTCTGGCAATCCGGGATGGTTCTGTTCTCAATGGTATTAATTGTGCTCTGGGACTTGTGCGGCGTTCTGCCTTCCCAATGTCATTAAGGATAAGTCCCTTAATTAATACGCGGCGTTTCAACTTCCGAGGGTCATAATGACTGGTTCTTGAAGGTTGGCTATAAGTACTCCGCTCTCTTTGCCATTTCTGTCACAATCAACATAGAGTTTCAGACCTCGGGGGCATTTAGCCTCGGGTAGTTTCTCTCTTGAGGTCCGGAGAGGTGGTCGCCCTTCTACCTGGTTTTCCCTTTGTTCTTGACGGCCCCAAAGTGGATGTCAGGAGCGGGGGGGGGGGGGGGAACGAGGTAGTAGTGGTGACGACCGTAGTTCGGATCTGAGGGAGGATTTACTTCGGAAGGACGGGCGGTCGCCTTGTTGTCTTGTTGTTTCCCCATTCCTCACTGCTCCGAATGGGGGTGTTAGGAGCGGGGAGCAATAAGACAGTAAGGTCGACGGCAATAGTCCGGACCCAGGGCGCGGACCTCTTCGGGAGGACGGGTGGTCGTTCTCTCACCAAGATCTTCTGCTTTCTTTGGTGGCTCCGAAGCGAGCGTCGGAGTGAGCGGGGGTCTTGGTGAGAGAGTGACGATCCATGTCCAATGCCGATCTCCGGGCTATCCGAGCCCGTTTGTTGCAGCTCGGGCTTTTGGACCGTCCGAGCCTGTTGTTAGCAACTGTGAAGGCGCTGCGGTTAGAGCCCTCCTGGCAAGCCGCGCCTTCCAGTTGCGAACAACTGGCTCGGAATGGTGCGTGTCTCCCGATCCCTGAGTGTGGATGGGTCCCCTCTCATCTCTGTCTTCCTTCCGGGCTGATGGCTTCTGATGGGCGTCAGCCCGGGGGAGTTAGAGACGAGAGGAGTGCCGATCTGTTTCTGACCGGGGCCCGTGGGTCGGTAGGGTACCGGCCGAGCCACGGGACCTTGGGGGCGCTTGCCGAAGGCGGCGCCTCAAAACTGAATCAAAATTTTACTGCCTTCCTTGGACGTAGGCGAGGCATCCGAAGGTTCGATTGTCCGAGCGGCATGGCGTAATTAGAGTCGTTCGACGCTGGCGCGTATCTTGAGACGGGCGCGTTTCTCGAGAAGACACTATCTTGTCGTGTAGTGTTCTCGACGAGATCTAGGCCGTCTGATTGGGATCACGCACGAGTATTGAGGAGAAAGTAAGTTTTCTCCGTTTACGCGCTCGGAAAGGCACTTGCACGGATTCCGACCGGACCCTGTAGCCGTAATGTAGGTTTCGCTTGCAGCTCGGATTCAGATCCCCTGGTGCCGAGCTAGCTGACTTGGTGATGGGGACAGCGGTTGTGGGCCTTCGCGATGTTTCGAGAGCGGCCCAAAAGTCACTTTGGGAGTCCAAGGGACGTCCCGTTTTCACTATAAATCTTCACCCCCCCTTAGACCAAGTCTCACTTTTCGTTTTTACTCTCTCTCCTCAGTTTTTACTTTGCTGCGAAGTTTTCTGCTCTCTGGCGGTGTTGCTGGCTGTCGCGGTAGCGTTTGTAGACTCCGGTGAACTCTCCGACCGTACACGTCACTTCAAGGTCAGTTTCTATCCCTTCTCTCTTTGAAATGGTTAAGATCACTGAGACCCCCGCCTCGGAACAAACCGTTGGCCGAGGGGATAAAGGGAAGGGTGTGGCTGAGCCGAGCGAGCAGGAGGTCGTTCGCCCGGATAGAGAAGGCGATGTGGCCGAGCGGCCTAGGGAGGTTGAGGCCCCGTCCCGGAAAGGCAAGGCTGTGGTCACCATTGTGGAGACGCCGAACAGGGCGGGGGCGTTCGGTCGGCAACCCATCGTCTTGTCGAGTGTGGGCGGCGTTCGGAACTACGCTGATGACGTCCTGGAGAAAGTGACTCAGGGTACGGCCCCACTGGTGGAGGAGAATGAGCCGAGGGAAGTTTCCGAGGTGGACCATGCTATCTCGTCGCTCACCGAGGATGACCTTCGGATGATCCGAGAGGGATTCCGGATCCCGCTAGAGTATGTCCTGCTTCTCCCTGGTCCGAGTTTTCGAGCAAACACGAGCTGTTCGCCGGACATGTGTGTTTTCCCGGTCGATTCCCTTATCGCCGGACTCCGCTTTCCCCTCCATCCGTTCGTGGTTGAGGTCTTGGTCTTCTACGGTTTGAGTCCTGCTCAGCTGGCGCCGAACACATGGAGGCACGTTATAGCCTTCGTCCTTCGATGCCAAGAGGTTGGTGCTAAGCCGAGCATGTTCCTCTTCCGTAATCTTTACCGACCCTGCCAGCCGAGGAAGGAAGAACAGAGGTTTTACCTGTCGCCCCGGCCGGGCGTGAAACTGATCGAGAATCCGGACTCGATCAAACACTGGAAGTCAAAGTACTTCCTCGTCCGATCCCTGACGCCATGGGTGATACCGGCGGTTTGGGAGACGGAGGGCCTGCCCAAGCGCACCAAGAAGGAGGTGCCACTGAACGAGGGAGAGGCCGAGGTCCGGAGGAGGCTCCTCGCTTTGCCAACCATGAGTTGGAAAGATATTACAGAGGAGGATCTGTTCTGTGGGGGTCTCAGTCCGATCGACCCTCGTACGCTTCTGGTATTTATACTTATCGTTTAAAGCTCATGAAAATTTATCTAAGTTTTTTCGTTCGGCTTTTGCAGAGACGATGAAGATGGACTACAGAGCCCTGATGGCGAAGGGTCGTTCGGAGCAGGAGAAGAAGAAGAGGTCGGCGGCGGAGACTCAGGAGAGCCGGCCAGTGAAGAAGCCTTCGTTCGCGAAGACCGCCGAGCAGCCGAAGGTCATGGTCCCTGACCCTGCGGAGGTCCAGGTCCTCGACCCGCCCGCTCCGGATGCTCCGACACCGACCCCAAAGGGGGACGCTCCTGGTCCGTCGATCGGCACGTTCGGCGTGGCGGAGGTGTTGTCCCTCCAAGTTCCGCCCCTGACTGCCGAGGCGGAGAAGATCCTGACTGAGCGCCACAAACAAATCTTTGTCCCCGACTGGCAAGTCATGCAGGTCGACGGCTTCTTGGGCGATGGCAACATCTGTATGGAGGCCGTGAAGCACCTGCCGACCCCGAAGGACCGAGCGACCCTGAAGGCAGGGCAAGCAGGGGACGCCGTGATGCAGATCGCTCGGAACACTATGTCGGTAAGTTGGCCGGGCTCTTTCTCTTTGGCTTTTCTTCCTTTGAGTTTTTCTCCCCCCTTTTTTTTACCAAGTATTTGGGTTCGGATTTTAATCCGTCGCTGTTTCCCAGACCCTCTGCCACTTCAACTTCCTGGTCGAGGAGATGGCGAGCAAGGAGCAGGAGAAGGAGCGGGAGAGGGCGGAGCACGTCAAGGTTACGCAGCGTCTCGATGCCGAGCAGCTCCTCTCGACGAAGAGGGCTGACGAGGTGAAGGGGTTGGAGGGGCAGCTGGCCAAGTCCATTCAGCTGTCAAAGGACACGGCGGCTAAACTTGAGGCCGCGGAGAAGGAGGTCGCCGAACTGAAGGAGGCCTTGGCCACCGCTCGGTCGGAGGCGGAGAAGGCGACGAAGAGGGCCGAGAGGGCCCAGGCCAACCAGAAGAGGGTGAAGAGGGTGAAGAAGGCCGTGCAGGAGGAGGCTGCTCAGCATATGCTCCAGAACATGGAGGAAGCCTATGGTCGAGCGCTGACCCACATAGTCGCCAGGAACCCGGGCTTCGACATCTCCTCCTACCACTTTTACGACCCCGTGGAAGGGGAGGAGGGCGTGCCCGAGGGGATGCTCGGACCTGCGGGAGAGACGGAAGTCGTCGAGGGTCCGGCGGGGTCCGAGGTCGAGGGGGAGAAGGTGGACGGCTCCGAGGAGGAGAGCTGGAGCGAGGGCGAAGGCGAGGGCGGTGACGAGGAAAAGACCGAGGGGTCGACGGACCCGAGCGGCAAAAAGGTCGACCCCTGACTCGGTTGTCTTCTTTTTTGTCTTTTTTCTTTTGTAAGCCTAACTGCGGACTGGCCACCGCTAGTGTAAAGCTTTCACTTTGATTTTGAAATGAAAATATTTTGTTTGGCCAAAATTTGTCCAAGTGTTGAGCTTCGAATTTGTGTGTGACTAGCCGTAGATGTTTCCGAGTGTTGGGTATCGGATTTATCTCTACTTTTCAGGTGAAGTTCGGTCCGGTCACGGAGCTCGTCTGCCTCCGAAAGGAGTTGGCCAAAACGAAACGTGTGCTCAAGGACAGCCGACAGAGGCGGTTTCTTCTGCTCGGCCAGGCGGAGGAGGTGAAGGCAGTTCTACGGAGGCAGTGCCGCGAGCTGTATCAGCTGCGGAAGCACTACCCAGCCCCTTGTCCCGAAGGGGAAGTCGAGCGGCTCCGCGGGGAGCTAACCGCCGCCGAGCAGAGGAATGCCGATCTTCTGGCAGAGGTCCAACACTTGGAATTGGCGGAGAGGGAACGCTCGGCGGAAGCAGTGAAGCTGGCCTCCGAGCTGGAGAAGGCGTTGGCCGAGCGCAAGAGGCTAGTGGCCGACGTCGACAGGCTCAGAAGGATCACGATAGACAGGGGAATTGAGGTCACCCACTTCCGTCGGCTCGCTGCCGAAGGTGCTAACGGCTCCGGCTCGTCAAGGCCTTCTCGCCCAATGAGGTCGGCGAGGGACGACGTTCTTAGAGACAGGATTGTCGAATTGGAGGAGGAGATCGCGTCGCTCAAGCCTGCGCCGGAGAGGGCTAACGTTCGCAGTACTTCGTGCACCCGCGAAGAAAGTGAGAAGGGGATTACGTTTTATGAGCTTGCGACGCGCTCGCCTACGACCACGCGGAGTCCGGCTGACGCGCAGAGCAGCGCGGCTGTCTCGTCGAGCGGGGCCTCGGCAGGTGCCGTGGTCAGGGCTAGCAGCGAAGGGGGGTCGCGTTTCGTTGGTTTAGGATCGAGCTCGGAGGGCAGACCTCGTCGCTCTCGCGTATCCCTAAACCGAAGCATTCCCCTTCCGAGGAGATCTTGACCTTGTTGTTTTTTACTTCCGTTGATTGTTGTAAAGTTTGATTGCAAGGTCGGTTCGGCCATTTGTAACACCATTACATCTGAATGTGAATTTTGAAAGTTTCCTTAGAACGTTTTGAAAGTGTGTTGGACTTCGGCGGAGTATTGAACTTGCGTTATTCTCTTTCCATTCTTTTCAGCTCGTCGTGACGATCCATAGCTCGGACTCCGACCGTTCGAAAGATGACGCCGAATCCGGGGGCACCTCTGGAACAGTGGTTCTGAGCCCCAGGAGCACCGACCTGAAGTTACGCCGAGCCGAGAGTGAGTGGGACCACCTTTCGTTGGTTCTCAGTCTCCGGGAAGCTGAGGTCCAACGCTTGGAGAATAAGATCGTCGAGCTGAGCCCCGCAGGAGAGGATGACGACTCGCAGACCGCATTCAGCAACGCTCTTCGGGTCAAAAGCATTCGGCACATTCAGTCGATGATTATTGCCGAGCGGGATGACTTGCTCTCGGAGATGCAGTACTTGCGGGCTGTAATGGCGAAGCTCCGGGGGGATGCAGAGGAGCTGTCAGCCGAGGAGGACGAGCGGTCGGCCGAGGAATTGAGTGAAGATATTTCTTTTTGAACACTAAGTGTTGTTGGTCGGAATTGTATCTTGCTTGTGAACACTTTGTAACCATGGGACAGATGTGCTTTGTATTTCGGCCTGGCTGTTTAATAAAATATTTTTTATTGCTCTGTGCTTTTGTCTTATTTATGACTGTGTTTTCTGCGCCGAGGTCTTTGAACCGAGCATGTCGGTTCCGTCGGCGAGGTCGTTGGACTGAACTGGCCACTACACGCGTGTCATTCTGTCGTTTAGCGACTCTGACGTGGTGCGGTACGAACTCCCAGGCGGCTCTGTTTCTAAGAAAGTGCTACATTGTCGTTTAGCGTAGGTGGCAAGATCTGAGCCGCTGATTGTAAGCACGAATCTCGAGGCGGCTCTGCTCCCGAGAAAACGCTATCTTGTCGTTTTGCGCAGGTGGCGAGATCTGGACCGTCTGATTGAGATCAAGTGCAAAAGTTGAGGAGAAGGGGGACTTTCTCCGTTTACAAGCTCGGGAAGGCACTTGCTCGGCTGCCGACCGAAGGTAGGGAACTTTAATGAGTCGAGCGACGTGGCGCAACACGGACCGCTGGATGAAGACGCGCATCTCGAGATCGGCGTAGCTCCCAAAGAAACACTATCTTGTCTTTTAGTGCTCTGGGCGAGATCTGGGCCGTCTGATTGGGATCAGGCGCGGAAGTTGAGGAGAAGGTGAATTTTCTCCGTTTACGGGCTCGGAATGGCACTTGCTCGGATTCCGACCGAAGGATAGGTCGATCCTCCTTATTTTTCCCGTCTCCGTGATGAGGATCGGACTGAACGTAAGCCGAGCGCTCGCCACAACGTAGGGGATTTCCGGAAGGCAATCTTTAGGGCAGGAATTTAACCAAGTGCTTGCCCTCGGGGTTGTCGCGGAGTTCGACGGCTGTGGGAGCAATTCCGAATGGCGATCTACCCCTGGTTCGTCCGGAGACGAGCCGAGGAGGTAAAGTTGAGCCGAGTGTTGGACTCCGAACCATCGGTATAGTTCAATGGCTGTGGGAGCAATTCCGAACGGCGATCTACCCCTGGTTCATCCGGAGACGAGCCGAGGAGGTAAAGTCGAGCCGAGTGTTGGACTCCGAACCATCGGTATAGTTCAACGGCTATGGGAGCAATTCCGAACGGCGATCTACCCCTGGTTCGTTCGGAGACGAGCCGAGGAGGTAAAGTCGAGCCGAGTGTTGGACTCCGAACCATCGGTATAGTTCAACGGCTGTGGGAGCAATTTCGAACGGCGATCTACCCCTGGTTCGTCCGGAGACGAGCCGAGGAGGTAAAGTTGAGCCGAGTGTTGGACTCCGAACCATCGGTATAGTTCAACGGCTGTGGGAGCAATTTCGAACGGCGATCTACCCCTGGTTCGTCCGGAGACGAGCCGAGGAGGTAAAGTCGAGCCAAGTGTTGGACTCCGAACCATCGGTATAGTTCAACGGCTGTGGGAGCAGTTCGGAACGGCGGTCCGCCTCTAATCCGTCCGGAGACGAACTGAGGGAATGAAGCCGAGCCGAACGTGGACTCCGAACCATTGGTTGAGATCATAACATAAAACGTAGGTGATAAGAAGGGAGATTGACATGCTTATTTACAAACATAACCGAGCTTTCTTTATTGATACTTGACGGCGAACCGTTTTACATAATACAATTTGAGGAAAAAATGGGTTACAAGTTGGAGAGGAATAGTTCGACACCTCGGATTACTTAGAGAGGCGCCGGAGCGCTCTCTTGGTATTTCAGGAGGTGGTCGGCATTCCAGGTCCTCGGAAGCTCTCTGCCATCCATGTCTTCGAGTCGGTATGCCCCAGGCCGAACAACTCTTGTGATCCGGTACGGCCCTTCCCAATTCGGAGCTAGCTTGCTCCTCTGACTGGGGAGGGATATGGCTAGCTTTCTCAATACCAAATCTCCTTGCTCAAGGTTGGCGGGTCGGACCTTCTTGTTGTACGCTAGCTCGACCCTCCTTCTATAATTCTGTTGCCGAATCGATGCCCTTTCCCTCAGTTCATCTATCAGGTCCAAGTTTCCTCTGAGGTCCCTGGCATTCTGCGCTTCGTCATAGGCCACGAGCCGAGGGGAAGGTATTCCAACCTCGAGGGGTATCACGGCCTCGGCCCCATAAGTAAGGTTAAAAGGGGACTCTCCGGTGGGTGTCCGCTTGCTCGTGCGGTAGTTCCACAACACATTAGGGAGTTGGTCGACCCACAATCCTTTGGAGCACTTGTCCAACCTCTTCTTGATTCCTGCGAGGATCTGCTTATTAGCGTTCTCGGCCTGCCCGTTCGACTGAGGGTGTGAGACGGACGAGAAGCGCTGTTGAATGACGAGGTCGTCGCATAGGGCTCGGAATGCTGTGCCAGTGAACTGAGTCCCATTGTCCGTCACGAGGGCGCGGGGGACGCCGAATCTGCATATGATGTTCTTCCAAAAGAACTGCACCACTTTGTTCTCGGTTATAGTGGCGAGGGGCTCGGCCTCGACCCACTTTGAGAAGTAGTCGATGGCTACGACTAAAAACTTGAGCTGACCCGGAGCCGGTGGGAAAGGCCCTAGTAAGTCCATTCCCCACATCGCGAAGGGGATAGGGCTCGATAGGGAGGAGAGGTTGGCCTGAGGGAGGCGTCGGATGCTGGAGTGTCTCTGGTAGGAGCTGCACTGCCGAACATGTCGCTCGGCATCTCGAAGAAGGGTCGGCCAGAAGTACCCATAGTTCAAAGCTTTCCGGGCTAAAGACCTGAATTCGGAGTGTGCCCCTCCGATGCCCTCATGAAGCTCTTGTAGGGCATATTCGGCCTGTTCCGGAGAGAGGCACCTTAGATAAGGTCGGCCATCTATTTGAGAGAAGGAGCGTTTGTATAAGACGCCCTCGATCAAGACATAGCGCTCGGCCCGAGTTCTGACTCGGCGTGCTTCTTTGGGGTCCGAGGGTAGAACTCCATCCCTTAAGAATTCTACTAGTGGCTTCATCCAATCGTCCTGCAGCATGACCGGCAATGACTCCACCGAGCTAGGTGTCTCGTCTTCGATGCTCGGTTTAGAGAGGACTTCAATCAGTACGGTCTGTTCGAGACCTTGTAGAGAAGACGAGGCCAACTTGGAGAGAGCGTCAGCTTGTGAGTTCTCCTCCCGGGGGACCCGTTGGATGATGGCTTCTTCGAACCGGCCCATGAGGTCCCGGACCTTGGCGAGGTACTTCGCCATTCACTCGTCCCTGGCCTCATATTCGCCCAAGACCTGGTTCACGACTAGTTGGGAGTCACTGTGAATCCGAAGGCGCTGCGCCCCAGCACTTCGCGCGAGCCCGAGACCAGCTATGAGTGCCTCGTACTCTGCCTCGTTGTTCGATGCCTTGAAGTTCATGCGGATCGCATACTGCAGGACGAAGCTGTCAGGGCCGTTCAGGATGATGCCGGCGCCGCTTCCTTCGCTGCAAGAGGACCCGTCCACGAAGACTGTCCAAATGGGGGGCCCATTCGGGACGTGGCCGACCTCAGGGATGGTGGACTCTACGATGAAGTCGGCGAGGGCCTGTGCCTTAATTGCCATCCGAGGCTGATAGGAGATATCGTGCTGACTCAGCTCTACGGACCATTTCATCAGCCGACCCGAGGTCTCTGGCTTGTGGAGGATCTGCTTTAGGGGTTGATCGGTGAGGACAACGACCGAGTGAGATTGGAAGTAGGGCCGAAGCTTTCTCGCTGCCGTGACCAGTGCGTAGGCTATCTTCTCTATCCTCGGATAGCGGAGCTCGGCGTCCCGAAGAACCTTGCTCACGTAGTAAATGGGCCTTTGGGTCCGGTCTTCTTCTCTTACCAACACAGCGCTCAAGGTCTGTTCGGAAGCGGCCAAGTAGATGAAGAGAGGCTCGCCCGGGACTGGCTTACTGAGTAGAGGGGGGTTCACCAGATAGGCTTTCAGCTGGTCAAACGACTCCTGCTGTGCTTGGCCCCATTCAAATCCCTTAGCCCCCCGGAGTGCTTTGAAGAAGGGGAGGCACTTTTCCCCTGACTTGGAGAGGAACCGACCGATGGCTGCTAGCCGACCGGTGAGCTTCTACACCTCCTTGACGTTCCGAGGCGGAGCCATGTCTAATATGGCTTTAATCTTCTCGGGGTTAGCTTCAATTCCCCGCTGGCTCACCATGAAACCGAGGAACTTGCCAGAGGAGACTCCGAACGCACACTTGTTCGGGTTTAGCCGCATGTTGTACTTCCTCAACACACCGAAGGCCTCCTGGAGGTCGGCTACGTGGTCAGTGCCGCGGATGCTCTTGACAAGCATGTCATCGACGTACACTTCCATGTTTCGGCCGATCTGATGCTGGAAAACCTTGTTGACGAGGCGCTGGTAGGTGGCGCCTGCGTTCTTCAAACCGAACGGCATTACTCGGTAGCAGTAGAGGCCTTGATCGGTGACGAAGGAGGTCTTCGGGATGTCCGGAGGAAACATCCGGATTTGATTGTACCCCGAGAAGGCATCCATGAAGCTGAGGAGCTCATGGCCCGAGGTGGCGTCGATAAGGGTGTCGATGTTCGGGAGAGGGAAGGGATCCTTCGAACACGCCTTGTTGAGGTCGGTGAAGTCGATGCATATCCTCCACGAGCCATTGGACTTCTTGACCATTACGACATTTGACAGCCACTCGGGATAATTTACCTCCTGGATGAACTTGGCCTTCAGCAGCTTATCCACTTCCTCCTTGATTGCCTGCTGTCGCTCGGGAGCAAACTTTCGCCTCTTCTGCTGAACCGGTTTGTACCCCGGTTCGACGCTTAGGCGGTGGACGAGCAAGTCCTCGGAGATGCCGGGCATATCCGCGGCCGACCAAGCAAATAGGTCGCGGTTATCCCGGATGCACCTCACCAGGTCGGAGAACAGCACGGTCGGCAAGGACTTGCTGACGAGGAATTTTCGGCTCGGATCCTCGTCGGAGAAAAGTACTTCTTCTAACTCGTCCGCTGGCTCGGACGTTGGGCGAACCTTCGGCTCGGGGATCTCTAGCGTCTCGAGCGAGAGCACCGGTCCCCCGGTGGAAGTCATGTAGCACTTCCGAGCTGTTTCCTGGCTCCCCCTGACTTTCCCTACTCCCGAACGAGTGGGGAATTTCATCTTCAAGTGGTATGCCGAGGGGACAGCCTCCAGAGCGGCTAGGCCGGGACGGCCTAGGATGACATTGTATGCTGCCGGGACGTCGACGACCATGAAGTCCATCGGCTCGGTCCGGGTAGTAGGGGTGCTTCCAGCAGTAACGTCTAGGGTTATCACCCCTTCGACGGTTACCGGGACCCCCGTGAACCCGTGGAGAGTATAACCGGCCGGCTTAAGACGGTCCCGGGGCAGCTGCAGGCCTTGAAAGGCCGAGAGGAACAGGATGTTGACCGAACTCCCATTGTCCACCAAAATCCTCTGTACCTTGAAATTGGCCATGCGGAGGTCGATGACGAGGGCATCGCAATGGGGGGTTCGGACTCTTTCGAGGTCGGCATCGGAGAAAGACACAGGGACGTCGAGACCCTTCGGGGGAGGGGCACTGTGGACCGAGTTGACTTCCCGGACGAAGGCCTTTCGGGAGGAATTAGAGGAGCCCCCCATTGGGCCTCCGTGGATCAGGTGCAAAACCCATTCTTCTTCGAACTCGGGTGTCTCCTCGCGCCGCTCGGAGCGCTTGTTAGCCCCCCGAGGGGGAGGTGAGTTCCGATCTGTTCGATCGTTAGCTTTCACGAACTTGGCCAACTGCCCCCTCCGAATGAGTGCTTCGATCTCATCTCTCAGAGCTCGGCAGTCGTTCGTGTCGTGCCCATGGTCTCGGTGGTAACGACACCACTTATCTTTGTTCCTCCTCTTCGCCTGAGTGTGCATCCTCGGGGCTGGAGGGATGATTCCCTCCTTCTCTATCTCCATGAGGATAGTAGAGACATTAGTGGTGAGGGGAGTGAACTTCTCGAACCTGGGGGGAGGGCGGCACTGACCGCCCATGTCCTTCTGAGCTTTCTTGGACCCTTCTTCTCCCGTCGCCTTCCTCTTTGACCCCGCAGCGGTGCCCCCGAAGCTCGGAAGGGCTTCGGCCTCCTCCGCCCGGATGTACTTCTCGCACCTCAGGAGGAGGTCGGCGAAGTCATGCGGGGGCTTCTTGGCCAGGGATGATCGGAGGTTGGCGTTAAGGACGTTCGACTGGAATGCCACGGTAGCCACGGACTGGTCCAAGGAAGCAATTGACCTGACTTCCGCGGTAAACCTTTTCACATAGTCCCGTAACTTTTCTTGCTTCTCTTGCCGCAGGTTCAGCAAGGAAAGACTCGTATTCTCGGCTCGTCGGCTACTCACGAAGTGAGTAATGAACAGTGTCTCAAACTGTTCGAAGGAGAAGATAGACGAAGGGGCGAGCCTGGAGTACCATTCCCGAGTCGACCCCCGGAGAGTGGCAGGGAAGGTCCTGCAGAGCACTGCGTCAGAGGCTTGGTGGATCAGCATCAGGGTCTTGAAGCTCTCGACGTGGTCGACCGGGTCGGATTCCCCAGAGTATGTTTCAAACTGCGGTGGTTTGAAACTCCTCGGTATGTGGGCCTCCATGATCGACCGTGAGAAGGGCGGTCGGCTAGGACGAAAGGTTCCCGCTCGGGACTCATCCTCCCTGTCCATGCGGCCGATGCGTCTTTCCACCTCGTGGATGCGGCGGATGAGTGCGTCGTCCCTCCGCTGGTAATCATACGACCCTCCAGACTCCTCTTCATAGGAGGGGGAGCGTGGACTGCGGCGCCGGTACTCCTGGGACCGCCGAGGGCTCTGTTGCCGCTGCTGTCGGCTGGGAGCCGGGGAAGGACTCCGTGTTCGGCGCCGGGGACTGGGATCCCTGGGGGGCGTCGGAACCCTTTGAGCATTCTGGGCGTTCTGTTGGAGATTGAGGGCCTGCAGAACGGTCTCTTGAAACTGGAGGAACTCGGCTCGGCTGATGGGCATATCTCGGTCCCTCGGGTGACGCCGATCCCTAGGGGACCGGGACCGCCTCCTTCGGCGCTCAGGGGACGCCGCTCGGCCTCTGCGTTCCGGGGACCTCCTGCTGTCCCGACGACGTGGCGACCGCTCACCTTGATGCTGGCGGGAGGCTCCCTCTCGGGCCCGCCTCTCGTCAAGATGGGTACGGAGGTCGTCGTCCTTATGGCGGTTTTGGAGTGTGATGCGGAGGTCGGGGTGATGAGAAGCCATCGAGTCCGAGGACCCATTATGGACCAAGACGTGGCCCGGATTGAGTGGCTGCTTCTCCTTCCGACCGTTATGACCGGATGGACTGTTGTTGGGCTGCTGCATGGGAGGAGGAGGAGGTGGGACCTGCTGGGTCGGCGGAGGGAGGTCGGGCTGAAGGACAGGATTGACCGGAGCTTCATTTGCCGGGTCGGTGGGGTTGCCCCACGGTTCGACCCTCTGGATCTGTTCTTCTTCGGCGGCATGGCTGCAGATGACGACAGAGAATGGGCTGAGACTGTTCGTGTGGTCTTCCCACAGACGGCACCAATCTGTTACCGCTGATTTCGGTGTGGGGGTAAACAGATAGAATTTGTGGATCCGAGGAAAACCTGAACAGCTGACTCGGCCTTCTTGCTCCCGCCGCAACCTGCAGGGAAGTGCGAGACACCGGGGTTGATTCCGGCAACGCACCCTCCGACGCTCTTGTCAGTAATCAGTAAAAGATTAAGAAAGAGCTTAAGTGGTGAAAAAGTGATTAACCTCGTCTTGGTGGTAGAGGGGCTGTATTTATAGTCGCCTTTGGAATGATTTGGGGCCTGATTTCCTGCCTAACAGTTAGGAGGAAAATCCTCTTATTCTGTTTTTGGGAAGTTAGCCCCTGATTCCCTGGTGAGAGCCAATCAGGTTTATTGATTTGATTTGATCAAATCAGTGGCCTGATTCTCTTCTCTTGGTGGATCGGGCTTGTATCGGGTCGGGACCCATGCCCGGTTGAAGCGGATCTGTTCGCGGGTGGTTGGTCCTGTGAGAAGGAGGCCCAATACCCGTTTTGGATCCATCTGCATGTGAAATTACTTTTTTACCCCCATGCTTCAAGATTCGTGCTCGATCTGGACGGTCCCGATTTAACCCCATTTTTAGCCATATCAACACCGTTTGTTACTTCAGTTCAAGGATGGGCTACACAACCTTCCTTGGAGGAGTTCGAAAATCTACTAGCTTCGCAAGAATCACTAGCTATGCATATGGCGGAAGTTAAAGTCAATGATGACTCGGGGAGCGCGTTTGTAGCTCGGAGGCAAAAAAGTTTTAGAGCCAAGTTCAAGGATAGTGATACAAAAAATAATGATGGACGAGAAAGATCTTCTATGGGAGATAAGAAGCGATTCAAGTGCTACCGATGTGGAAAACTTGGGCACTTCAAAAAGGATTGCCGAGTTAAGTTGAAAGAAACAAATATGGCGGAATCAAAGGGTCACACTGAAGACGAAGAATGGGGAAAATGTTTCACGGTGGAGGCTGCATCTTTAGGTACATCCACAACTAAAAATCTTGGAAATGATTGGATTGTGGATTCTGGTTGTAGCCATCATATTACCAGAGACGAGAAGTTATTTTCTAGTCTTCAATGTCATGACGGGAAAGAAGCCATCATTACCGCGGATAATTCAATCCACCGCGTTGAGAAGGAAGGGACTGTTGTCATTAAAGGAGATGATGGAAGCCCAATAACTCTCAAGAATGTATATCATGTTCCTGGAGTAAGGAAGAATCCTCTCTCTGTGGTAAATGCGGTGGACTCAGGTAACTACGTTTTATTTGGCCCAAGTGACGTCAAATTCTTGAAGAATATTAAAGAGTTAAAGGCGGATGTGGTTCACACCGGAGCACGAGTTAAAGATCTATATATTTTATCGGCCTCCAACTCATATGTTGAGAAGATGAGCACCAATGATAATGTCTTTATATGGCATGCTAGACTTGGTCATATAAATATGACTAAGCTCAAAGTTATGGTAAATAAGAATTTGGTTAATGGGCTCCCAAGGTTGAAGATTCAAGATGAAGGAAAACTTTGTGAAGGTTGTCAATATGGAAAATCACATAGGCTTCCATTGGACAACTCCACTTCACGATGCAGCGCTCCGTTGGAGAGGATCCATAGCGATTTGATGGGTCCAACAAGAACACCCTCCTATTCCGGGTTTCGTTACATGTTGTTGTTCGTTGATGATTTTTCACGGTACACCTGGGTATACTTTGTGAAGGAAAAATCAGAAGTATTTTCAAGATTTCAAGAATTCAAGGTTACCGTGGAAGGCAAGTTAGGTCGGAAGATCAAGACCCTAAGGATGGATAATGGAGGAGAGTTTATGTCAAAGGAGTTCCTCTCTTTTTGTCAAGAGCATGGTATCAAGAGGGAATTTACATGCCCATATACACCTCAACAAAATGGAGTAGCAGAAAGAAAGATCTGACATCTAAGCGAAACGTGTAGAAGCTGGCTACATGACAAGAATTTTCCTAAAGCCTTATGGGCGGAAGGCATGAGATGTGCAGCATATGTCATCAATCGAATGCCACTAAGTCCGAATAACATGAAGTCTCCTTATGAGATGGTTCATGGGAAGAAGCCAACGGTGAAACATCTCAGGATATTTGGATCAATCTGCTACGTCCATGTGTTCGACTCTCAGAGAACAAAGTTGGAGGCAAAGGCGAAGAAATGCATATTTGTCGGTTATGATGAACAAAGAAAAGGGTGGAGGTGCATGGATCCTGAAACACATAGGTACGTCATGTCTCGTGATGTTGTCTTTGACGAAGTTTCCTCATATTATGGACAGCCTCAAGTCTTGGTCGAACAAGAAGGTGGAGATTCCTTCAAGGTTGATGAACCAGTTCCTCAAATGCCAAGTGAGAGCGGAAGTCTTGAAAAAGAGACGCAAGGTGAAAGAGGGAGCACTAATCAAGAGGAAGATGATGATGAAGATCATGGTTCCATGGCTAATCAAAGGCCTAAAAGGAACATTGTTAAGCCTGCCCGGTTCAGAGATGAAGGGTTTGTTACTACTTACTCATGTTACTTTGCCGCTCCATTAGATGAAGAAGAGCCATCATCTTATGATGAAGCTAAAGGTGTTCAAGAGTGGGAGACCGCAATGGAAGAGGAGATGAATGCCTTTATAAAGAATGAAACTTGGGATTTGGTTCCGAAAACCAAGGATGTTCAACCTGTTTCATGTAAATGGGTGTATCGAATTAAGCGGAAAGCGGATGGAAGCATTGATATATTTAAAGCAAGGTTGGTTGCTCGGGGGTTCTCTCAGAAGTATGGAGAAGATTATGATGAGACTTTCAGTCCTGTGGCTAAGATGACTACGGTACGTTTACTTCTATCTTTAGCCGTAAGCTTTGGTTGGAAGTTATGGCAACTAGATGTGAAGAATGCATTTCTATACGGTGAGCTTGATAAGAGTATCTTCATAGAGCAACCACTTGGTTTCAAATCACGAGAGCATCCTGATTATGTGTGTAAGCTTAAGAAGGCTTTGTACGGGTTAAAACAAGCTCCTCGAGCATGGTATGGAAAACTTGCTCAATTCCTTCAGTTTTGCAGTTCTGTACCATCAAATTCGGATCCAAGTCTATTCTTCAAGAAGAATGGAGGAGTCCACGTGGTAGTTCTTCTTTACGTGGATGATATGATAATTACCGGGAACGATGATGCTGAAATTGCTCGTCTACAAGAGGATATGTCGGTGAGGTTTGAGATGAAGAAGTTAGGTGAGTTGAATAACTTTCTTGGTTTGGAGGTTGAAAGGGTAAAGGATGGAATCTTCATCGGTCAACAAAGCTATGCAAGAAGGATTGTTGAGAAGTTCAGGGTACACGAAGGAAAGACACGTACTACTCTGATGGATGTGAACATAAGGCTTAAGCACGATGAAGGGTCCTTGCTACCCGATCCTCGACCTTATCGCTCTCTTGTGGGAAGTCTTCTATATTTAACCATTACATGACCTGACATTGCCTTCGCGGTAGGTCTCATAAGCCGTTTTATGCAAGAACCAAGGAAACCATATTTAGAAGCGGCAAAGAAGATCTTGAAGTATGTGAAGACAACTCTTGGCATGGGTTTGGTGTACAAGTACAATGCCAAGGTTTCTCTTTATGGTTTCACCGATGCTGACTTTGGTGGAGATCTAGATGATCGAAAATCAACATCAGGTTATGTGTTTTTATGTGGAGACACAAGCGTGTCGTGGTGTAGCAAGAAACAAGGAACGGTGTCATTGTCTACCACTGAAGCAGAGTATAAAGCTTCAACACTCGCAGCTCAAGAGTGTACATGGCTTCGAAGACTCCTTGAAGATTTGTTCGAGCCAATCAATAAGTCGGTTGCAATTTATGGAGATAATCAAAGTGCTATCAAGTTGGCTAATAATCCGGTGTTTCATGCAAGGACGAAACATATCAAGTTAGAGCATCACTTCATAAGAGAGAAGGTGCTTGATGGAACAATTGAAGCTTTGGAAGTTCGAAGTGATGACAACGTTGCAGATATCTTCACAAAGTCATTACCAAAGGGTAAATTCGAGTTACTTTGCTCGAAGCTCGGTATGGTTGACAAAATCAAGTTTAAGGGGGAGTATTGAAATTAAACTTGATTTTGAGTTAAGCTTAATTATGGGTTCATAATCAAAACCCAAAATTAAGCCCAAGTTCTAGAGATTCTCTAGAAACATCATAAAATATTATCACCTCCTCTATATGTTCTAGAGAATTCTATAAAATAATTATCTAAAAATTTGTGTAGAAAATTCTAGGAATTGTAAGACATAAAATCTAGATACTATGGTAGAGAGTTCTAGAAGACTTGTAAGATATTTTGTAATCTTGGAGCCTATAAATAGCTCCTTCCTCTCCCATTTGTAAACAAGTTGAACAAATAAATAAAAAGCAAGTTAAAGAAAGAGTGTTCTTCATAAGTTCTCCAATTCTCTCTAAAAATCTTTCAAGTATTTTCTAAGTATTCTTCCATATCATTCTTCATACTTAGAGGATTTCTTCTCTTGGTTTCACTCGGGTTTCTCGGGTATTACGGTCTTGGGCTAGTGCTAAGTACTATCGGAGTTTCTTTACAGCCCAACACATACACTTTCTGAATATTGTTGCAACAACAAAAGCATTAATCAAAATATTTTGAACGTGAGCTACATGAATCTTATTTTTCTCTATTCAGCTCTATAAAGTGAACAACAATGTAATCAGCTTTTTGAAACATCACCTGGGTGAAAATTTTCTTGATAAGCCTGGATAACATAAAATTAATGCTGGTAATCATATAATTTAAAAGAAAACACTAAGTCTGCAGTAAGTTGGTGACTTTCCCATTTTAATAGGTTCTATTCTATCCTTAGTTTCAAGACTATACATACAGTACCATGTTAATAAGGTCGTAGTCGCACACACCCACACTTTTACTCCATGCATTTAGTTTTATGTATTTTCAGTGGCGGAGCTATGTGGAGCCTAGGGAGGCCTCCCCCCCTAAATTTTGAAAAACCCCCCTATTTTTTTATTTTTATTTTTTCAAATTTTTGAAAAACCTCCTTTTAAATATATTAAATTTTATGGTTTTCCTCTTAAAAATTATGAAAAACCATCTAAATATTTATATATAGTTATCGAATTTTTTCTTGGCCCCCAGGTAAAATTGTTCTGTCTTGGCCTGATAGCAATATCAGAAATATTAGAGTTAAACTTATTCTGCCATCAACAGAAGCTCTGCTTTTTTCCTTTAAAAAAAAAAAGACCGAAGCTCTGCTTTGCTAAAGGGAAAAGGACGACATATGCTTACTATCTGCAAAAGCTTTTCAAGACAGTGAGGAGTCATGTTATCATAAGGATATGCAGTTGAACCATTCTTAGTCAGCTGTTCAAATATCTGCATCAATGCAGTAATCTTTAAGTTCCATAGAAACAGATTCATCTTGAAGTTCCTCAACTTTATTAATTTCACATCATCACCTGCCACTCTAATTTCTCCAAAGATGCTTGTTGACACTCGTCAGCTAATTTCATCTGTGGAAAAAATAACATACAAGTTACAACCAATGAATTGCAAAGTAGTTGTACCAAAAAAGTAATTATATGACACGGAGAGTTACCTTCATTAAAAATTAAAAATTCAAGTTCCTATTAGGTAATAGCATATGGAATTGAATGTCCATGCACTTCGCAAGTTTCATTGCTAAGATGTAGTATCACAAAGAGAAGACACTAGCAGTTGATATGCTTGTAAAGTAAGATAAGAAACACAGAAAACGGAAGGATAACCTGACTAGGATTTTACAGCCAACTACCTGAATACTTTATCTTGTCCCCTAAAGTGGGAATAAAAGATTAATAAGCATTTTAACCGTTTTAATAAACCAACAGAGGAAACTATCGAACAACCAGAAGGTGTTCTCCCACAATACCATGAAATTGTGAATTCAGTCACCTATTATATTTAATGGTTCCAACTATTCTGACTGAATATCCAAATACAACTGGAACATGATAAAGTTGATTTTATATCTAAAACAATGATAGAGTGGTAACTAGAGATACCTTGACATTGTACAAGTCAAAAGTAGCTGATTTTATCAATGCTTCCTTCTCTGTAACCTGGTGCCTCAATTCATTAATTGACTCATTAGCTGCATTCATTTTTAATTAGCAAATCCTCTGCGGACTTCAGGGCTTCCTCTTTGTCCAATAATTTACTCTGCAGGTCATGTAGTTGTTCCCTTAAAGTAGTTAAATTCATGCCTATCCTTTTGAGCATCTCCTGCTTCTCTTGAAGAGAAACTTGAGGAACCATCTAAATTATCCTTTGAAACATCATCTTCAAGTCCCCTTTGCTTCATAGTAGAAACTTTGTCTCTGCTTTTGAAATCCGAAATCTGTAAATCAAATTTTAATGCATTTTCTGAAATTGGAATCTCACTTATTGTAAGAGCATAAACTAAATTTAGAGCATATCTAATAAATATATTACAAATAAATTGATGTAATACAAATTGACTTTCAGTTACATTCACCCTTCCCTCAAAAATAGGTTCTAATATAATGAAGTCTGTATAATGCAGTAGAAGTGGTAATCAACATAAACCATAAACCCAAAAAAATTAAGGGCTGAATTATGTGTTCTCTGACTTATGAATAAATGAGGACAGCATGTCGACAAGCATCTTATCTTTATTTATCTCTAATATCTAATCTCTAATCTCTAATCTCTAATCTCTATCTCTAATAATATTATAATGAGAGAATGCCGTATAGTGTCATTTGTCAATCTACCAACTCTCTAATATTATAGTGGGAGAAGGCCTTACTGTCATTAATCAATCAACCATCATGTGCAAAGCACGTATATAACTAATATAAAAGAGGTCTTAGGTTCAAATTCAGACTACTTCTGAATTTTTACTTTTTAAAAAAAACTATATTTATTAAGACGTGCATCGCACGTGTAAATCTCTAATCTCTAATATTATAATAGGAGAAGCCTTAGGTTGCATTTGGCCTAGCTTAAAATTAGTTTCCCTTCTCCTTTAAAAGGAGAAGCTGGGCCAAACACAATCTTTGAAAACCTCTATAGAAGGAGAAATAGTTTAATTTTAGTGAAGGAAATGAGTTTTGATAGAAGCCATCCAAAACAACTTCTGGCTTCTCCTTCAAAACCTCATAACACAATTTTTTCCCCTTCCCTTTCCCCATTCTCACCAAACAGCCGCCGCCGAACGCAGTGTCGCCACTTCCCCTCGCCTTGCCGCTGTCTCCCTCTCCTTTCTTCGCCGCCCTCCATTCTCCCGCCACCGCCTCCCCTCGCCACCCCGCCGCCTCCATCTCCTTTCTTCGCCATCGAACGCCGTCGCGCCGCCGCCTCCCCTCGCCGCCCCACCGCCTCCTTCTCCTTTCTTCGCCGTCGAATGCCGTCGCGCCGCTGCCTCTCCTTTCTTCGCCATCGATAGTAATGTGTATAATTTTTATATAAATATTTGTACTCAATTACCCATAAAAATTACTTGTATTCGTCTATCATGTTAATAATTTATCTTATTTTCATAGATTTCAGTTAATTAATTATTTTTGAAGGAATAAGATATTTTGATGCAAAAAGGTGAAGATTTTCTGTAAAAATTAACGAAGAAAACCACGAGAGTGATTTATTAATTTTTATTGATTTGTTGAATTTTAAATTTTACAATTTGGCCTTGTGAAAAGCAAAATAGAAATTTTAAATTGCCAATAGAGGTGAAAATGAAATAAATAATTTTAAAAGGGTTTAATTGAGTTAATGTGATTATTCATTAGTTTAATTAATGTATTAATTTTTGTATTTTTATTTTAAATCTAAAATTCTGATTTTATTTTGTGTGTGTGCAGCACATGTTTCAAGAAAAAGAAAGATAAGGAAAAGAAGCAAGAAATAAAGATCAAATCAAATAAGGAAAGAAATAAATAAAGATGTGGGGTTTTCTGCAAAAATAAACCCTAATTCCCACATTTCGCATCCCTATAAATATAATGGCAAAACAAGAGAAGAAGGGGACACTTAACGAAGAGAGAGAGAGAGCGACGACTGATCTCTAACAATTAAATAAAATAATAATTAAAAAAAAGTAAAAGACAGAGAGAGTCTCTGTGTGGCGCGGGATTCAAAGCGAACAGTCAAGAGGTGAGTAGTGCGTGAGTTGGCGGTGCTCGGTTCGGAGAAGAAAGAAAGTGAAACAGGAGAAATGCTAGACATACATGAAATTTTACCCCAAACATACATGGGGCTTGTCTTTTAGTGATTGGTGTGCCCATTAATCACTAAAAGACAAATGGATAAGATCCAACAATCACTAAAAGACAAGCCCCATGTACATTTGGGGGAGAATCTCATGTAAGTCTAGCATTTCTCGTGAAACAGAGGGACAACAGTGTTTTCGTTTTGGACAGCTCGAGTTTCGAGGCAAAGAGGAAAACGACAAAGAAGAAAAGGAGGCGTGAAAGTTGTTTTTGCGGAACGGTGTTCGAGGCAGCCACATCAGCGTCAGGTGGCGACGTCATCAGGCACATGCGAAGTCAGAACATGGCAAAGTCAGAGCGTGGGTTTTCGTTACTGTGTGCGGTGACGTTAGCAGGGAAAGAGACAGAGGTCTCTGACTTGGGCGGCTCGGTTCTCGAGGAGTTCGGTTTGCAGAGTTTTTTTTTTACAAAAAAGTTTTTCTGTATCTTTTTTTTCTTTGTCTAATTTTCATTATGCAATCCAAAACAGTATTTGTTAGTTACAATTTTATTATGAACTAAATTTAATTTTCTAGGGCTTTGATGTAGCCTAGTTTTGAGAACACAATTTTAAATTCCATATTATTTTTGTATTTTTCCATGGTTGTATGTTTGATTTTTGTTCTTAATGCTTACAATTGGTTGGCCAACTTTTGTATGATCTATTAAATCATGGAGAGACCGAACTAGTAATTTGTGATTTTGAATTAATAAAATTAAACATTATTACAAGAGCGAACCGCTGTTAATGTGACCGTTAAGAAATCCATAGATCTTAATGAATTTTCAATTAGTAATTTGTGCATGAACTATGACAAATAATTAGTTGAGAATATGTTTGATATTGCTTGAGAGCGAATATTGAAGAATTTGGGAATTTTGGTCTATAGCTTGGAAAAATAATCTTTTTATTCATATGAAGTTATAAATTGTGTGGGATTAACTATGTGAAATCAAAAGTCCTAAAATTAATTTTACTATTAACAACAAAATTTCAAATTCCACTTCTTTTTAATTAATTTAGTTAGGTCTTTAAATTAATTTAATTTAGTTGCTTTCTTTATAAAATTTTGATTTTCCAAATAGTAGTTAATCTATTAATTTTGGTACTCGATAAAATAATTAGTCCTTGTGGGTTCGACACTATTTTCACTTATCTATACTACTCGTTGCGATTTTGTATACTTGCAAATATTCACATCAGATAGACTTTTTTTGGGCTTTAAATATCTTTATTAGTAATATAAAGATATTTTTGTAATTTGATAACTTATATTTTACTCTTAAATAAAATCAAAAACTTAAATGAGTATAAAAGTAGCTTACAATTGATATTTTATGCCAAACAACTTCTACCTTAAAAGTAGCTTTGAAGTTTTGAAAAAGTAGACTTTCCAAACAGTTTCAGTTTTTAATTTCAAAGCTCTACTTTCTGGCTTCTCCTTCTGTAGTAGCTTAAAAGCTGAAAAAAAGTTAGGCCAAACGCAACTTTAGTGTCATTTGTAAATCTATCAACGCGTGCAACACATGTGTAAAACTATTATAAATGAGGTCTTAGGTTCAAACTCAAACTACGTCTCAATTTTTACTTTTAAAAAACTATATTTATTAAGACGTGCATCGCATGTGTAAATTTCTAGTATTTTTTAAGTCAAAGAGTGTTCATTAAGTACTCAGTAACAAAATTAAACTACACCAACCACTAAGCATCTTGTCCTTTGTTATCTTGGTAGATTCATATATTCTAGCTCCGGTCAACGTATAAGTCAACATAAAAATATATAATAGTAGTATTGAGAGAGATCTTTATTATCCCAATGTATTCATCTACGAAGAGAATCCATCATCTCTAAATTCTGGTTTTACTATGAAGAGAAATCTTTAATTCCACTGTTAGGATTCTCCACGACCATAATATGCATGTCTTATTAGACGAGAGTGACATTTGAGTATCCATGTTGGACATGCTGCATACACTTGAGATTTTACATAAAACAGAAACAAATATTACTAAATACTTAACTTTTGGGATTGAAACTACAAAAGAAAGTAGCTTTTCCGGCGCTTTTTGACGTCTATACCGGCGTTTTTTTACGCCGGTGAAACTTTCACCGGCGTTTATAATAGCACCGGTCCAAATGCTGCCGAAGCGGGTGTCGCTGAAACGAAGGGGTCTACACCGGCGTTTTTGGTGGACGCCGGTAAATGTTGGAACTACACCGGCGGTCATAAAACGCCGGTGTATGTCGGTCTCTGAGTGCCGTTCTTGTGCACCTATATACATTCACCGGCGGTCGTAAACCGCCGGTATTTATCCATTCACCGGCGTGTATGAAAACACCGGTGTAGATCGAAAGTATACCGGCGGTCAAGGAACGCCGGTGTATGTGCATTTATGAGCGCCTGCTTTTTCCTATTTACGAACACCGGCGCGACCAAAAAACGCCGGTGTAGTTATATACGTCGGCGTTTATAAAACGCCGGTGTACGTCTGTGCCGTTACGACTGATAACATTCACCGGCGTGCGTTGAAACGCCGGTGTATCACACACTCCAACAATTAGATTATATAGACCGTCGTTTTTTAAAACGCCGTTCTGGCTATGCCTGTTTATTTTCGATACTCCGCTTTTCCGTTCGATTTCAATTCACAGTTTCATTTACAAAACCTGTAAACTAATTCTCACAACTGATTCAATCAATTTCGTTGCATACTACTGCGCAAACCACAACCAAACACAAGAATAATTAAAGATAATCAAGTTTCACACGTGTCATATCAACGTCCAAATTCATTGATTAATTAACAGTGTCATAATTAACAAATTAATATAGAGACTAACATCCCAAATATCCAAACAAACCAGTCTGACAAATATCCAAAATATCCCAAATTCAAAGTATGACATAACTCTAATAAAAAAAACCAGTCTGACATAACAACAGCAAGGAGGAGGACATAAGAACAACAACCATACAGCAAGGAGGACATAAGAACAGCAAGGAGGACCGCAGATTCATACCCCTCGAGTAGCTTCAGCTCTGATCATCAGAATTTCCTTCATCTTGACGACCGCTCTGTGAAAAAAAAACAATAGTTTAATTGAACAGTAGATCACAATACAGAATATACATATTTTTTGAACTTGCAAAAAGAACTACCTGTATCTCGAATTATAAGATCAAAGTGCCAACTGCAAATGGAATTGTTAATGATATATACAGAGGTAAAATAATTACATTGCAATGCTAAAAATCTAGTACTTAATTTTGTTTTTAAATATATCTAAAATAACAAAACAAATGAAAATTCAGTATCTAACTTGAAACCTTTATATTCTCCTCTGATTGGGAATATCCACTATCTAAAACAGTAAAACAAATGAAAATTCAGTATCTAAGCATGTCCTTCATGGATTGTTCAGACAATCCATGAAACTGTCATCGTGGACGGAAACCAAATATAAGAAAAATAAGAAAAATAAGATAGGGCTCATATCAAGTGTATTTTTAGGGAACTGTCATCGTGGAAGGAAACCAAATATATATAGAAGCCAGAAATGGAAACAGAAAGAAGAAAGGTAGAGACTTTGGATACACCAGGCTAACATAGCGGCATTTTCCTCATCTCTCTCTCATCCCTTATTTCCCTTCAGCACACGAACACAAAGAGACATCAGCAACCACCTTAAGAGCGACAAGAACAACAATAATAATAAATTATTATGAACAAGATGTCTCTATATGGGTTTCCAGATCTCCACTCGAGCCCACTCTTTCTAATCACAGCCCAATTAAGAACATAGACAACATCCACTAAACAATCCAATCATAGCCCAGTCAAAATTTGCCATCCTAGATCTTAATGAAATAAGGTTCATTAACAGTGAAAGAAAATGAGGATGCTAGCAGCATACTTAGTTTGGAAGTGAACCCATTTTTTGTTAAAAAATCATGCCAAAGATGGCAATCAGCTTCATTAACAGTATCTGAAAATGAAAATTTTCATTATCTGAGCTTATATGTTGCTCTACTAATTCACTGTGCCCAACTAAATCTAAAACCCAATTGTTGTGCGTATCCGGAGGATTTTGGCATACGTACCTATAGCATCCTCAGTTCACAGTAAACCCGTTTTGGTCAAAAAAACATGCCAAGATCACAATCAGATGCATGAAAATAAGCTTCACTAACAACAAAAGAAGAAACTGGGGATGCTATGCAGCATACTTAGTTTGGAAGTGAACCCATTTTGTGTTAAACAATCAGGTTACTCTCAGTTCACAGTGAACCTCAGTTGTTGTAAGCATCCTCAGTTCACAGTGAACCCATTTTTTGTATGAAAACAAACATGCCAAGAAGACAATCAGGTGCTTGAAATCAGCTTCACTAACAGTTAGTGAAAATGGGACCATAAAATAGCTTAAGAAGACCATCAGGTTTGTGAAATAAGCTTCACTAACAGTGAAAGAAACTGGGGATGCTATGCAGCATACTTAGTTTGGAAGTGAACCCATTTTGTGTTAAAAAAACCATGCCAAAGATTGCAATCAGGTTACATTGACAGTATCTGAAAATGAAAATTTCTCCATTATCTGAGCTTATATGTTGCTCTACTACTTTTTTAGCCCAACTATATCGCAAAACCCAAGTGTTGTGCATATCCGGCCGGAGGATTTTGGCATACGTACCTATATAATATCCTCAGTTCACAGTGAACCCATTTTTGGTATAAAAACAAACATGCCAAGAAGACAATCAGGTGCTTGAAATCAGCTTCACTAACAGTTAGTGAAAATGGGACCATAAAATAGCTTAAGAAGACCATCAGGTTTGTGAAATAAGCTTCACTAACAGTGAAAGAAACTGGGGATGCTATGCAGCATACTTAGTTTGGAAGTGAACCCATTTTGTGTTAAAAAAACCATGCCAAAGATTGCAATCAGGTTACATTGACAGTATCTGAAAATGAAAATTTCTCCATTATCTGAGCTTATATGTTGCTCTACTACTTTTTTAGCCCAACTATATCGCAAAAACCAAGTGTTGTGCATATCCGGCCGGAGGATTTTGGCATACGTACCTATATAATATCCTCAGTTCACAGTGAACCCATTTTTGGTATAAAAACAAACATGCCAAGAAGACAATCAGGTGCTTGCAATCAGCTTCACTAACAGTTAGTGAAAATGGGACCATAAAATAGCTTAAGAAGACCATCAGGTTTGTGAAATAAGCTTCACTAACAGTGAAAGAAACTGGGGATGCTATGCAGCATACTTAGTTTGGAAGTGAACCCATTTTGTGTTAAAAAAACCATGCCAAAGATTGCAATCAGGTTACATTGACAGTATCTGAAAATGAAAATTTCTCCATTATCTGAGCTTATATGTTGCTCTACTACTTTTTTAGCCCAACTATATCGCAAAACCCATTGACTGTGCATATCCGGCCGGAGGATTTTGGCATACGTACCTATATAATCTCCTCAGTTCACAGTGAACCCATTTTTGGTATAAAAACAAACATGCCAAGAAGACAATCAGGTGCTTGAAATCAGCTTCACTAACAGTTAGTGAAAATGGGACCATAAAATAGCTTAAGAAGACCATCAGGTTTGTGAAATAAGCTTCACTAACAGTGAAAGAAACTGGGGATGCTATGCAGCATACTTAGTTTGGAAGTGAACCCATTTTGTGTTAAAAAAACCATGCCAAAGATTGCAATCAGGTTACATTGACAGTATCTGAAAATGAAAATTTCTCCATTATCTGAGCTTATATGTTGCTCTACTACTTTTTTAGCCCAACTATATCGCAAAAACCAATTGTTGTGCATATCCGGCCGGAGGATTTTGGCATACGTACCTATATAATATCCTCAGTTCACAGTGAACCCATTTTTGGTATAAAAACATACATGCCAAGAAGACAATCAGGTGCTTGAAATCAGCTTCACTAACAGTTAGTGAAAATGGGACCATAAAATAGCTTAAGAAGACCATCAGGTTTGTGAAATAAGCTTCACTAACAGTGAAAGAAACTGGGGATGCTATGCAGCATACTTAGTTTGGAAGTGAACCCATTTTGTGTTAAAAAAACCATGCCAAAGATTGCAATCAGGTTACATTGACAGTATCTGAAAATGAAAATTTCTCCATTATCTGAGCTTATATGTTGCTCTACTACTTTTTTAGCCCAACTATATCGCAAAAACCAATTGTTGTGCATATCCGGCCGGAGGATTTTGGCATACGTACCTATATAATATCCTCAGTTCACAGTGAACCCATTTTGGGTATAAAAACATACATGCCAAGAAGACAATCAGGTGCTTGAAATCAGCTTCACTAACAGTTAGTGAAAATGGGACCATAAAATAGCTTAAGAAGACCATCAGGTTTGTGAAATAAGCTTCACTAACAATAGAAAATAGCTGGGGATGCTATGCAGCATACTTAGTTTGGAAGTGAACCCATTTTGTGTTAAAAAAACCATGCCAAAGATTGCAATCAGGTTACATTGACAGTATCTGAAAATGAAAATTTCTCCATTATCTGAGCTTATATGTTGTTCTACTACTTTTTTAGCCAAACTATATCGCAAAACCCAAGTGTTGTGCATATCAAAATGGGTTACAATAAAACAAAATGGGTTCACTTCAACAACAGCAACAACAGCAAGTGGGAACCAAATATAGAACAATTGGGTTTTGAATGGAGATTGTAGTCATAGATCAATTCTTCATGGAAGAGAAATACGAATAGGGCTCATAGCAAGTGTAGTTTTAACTGGAATTGTCATCGTGGAAGGAAACCAAATACAGAAGCCAGAAAGAGGAATGGTAGAGAATGAGGATACACCAGGCTAACATAGCGGCATTTTCCTCATATCTCTCTCATCCCTTCTTTCCCTTCAGCACACGAACACATAGAGACATCAGCAACAACAGCAAGAGCGACAAGAACAACAATAATAATAAATTATCATGAACAAGATGTCTCTATATGGGTTTCCAGATCTCCACTCCAACTCGTCTCTTTCTAATCACAGCCCAATTAAGAACAATTGTTCACAGTCACTGTTAAAGAAACATATATGCTCAGATTATGAAAAATTTTCATTTTCAGATACTGTTAAAGAAGCTGATTTCATGCATCTGATTGCTATCTTCGGCATGATTTTTTAGCCAAAATGGGTTCACTTCCAAACTAGGTATGCTGCATAGCATCCCCAGTTTCTTTCACTGTTAGTGAAGCTTATTTCACAAACCTGATGGTCTTCTTAAGCTATTTTATGGTCCCATTTTCACCTCCTCCAAATCAGTACAACAACACGACTGAACAATCCTTGTTTGCAGGTCATACAATGTCATCTATACCAGGTTATGTGCCAAAGTGGGGTTGGGCATACGATGCAAGGCCGACAAGTATTAGTTGTTTGTGAGTATGCAATAGGATGCAGCTATGAACATGGGCTCATATCAAGTGTAGTATTACGGACTGTCATCGTGGAAGGAAACCAATTTAATATAGAAGCCATATATGGAGCCAGAAAGAGGGATGGTAGAGAATGAGGATACACCAGGCTAACATAGCGGTATTTTCCTCATCTCTCTCTCATCCCTTCATTCTCTTCAACACACGCACACAAAGAGACATCAGCAACAACAGCAAGAGGGGGTTGGTCCAACAATAAGTGTAGATTATAATAAATGAGATGTCTCTATTTTGGGTTTCCAGATCTCCACTCCAGCCCTTTCGTTCTAATCACAGCCCACTTAAGAAACATAGACGAAATGCTTATAGACGACAGCCACAATGTAGACTCACAAACACTAGTACGTGTCTTTCATGCATTCAAGTAACATAATCTCTTTAAAAATACCAATTTTAAGACTTACCGATGTTTTTTGACAGTGGGCGGCATGCTACCCTCACTCTCATATGTTTGCCTGCCACTATTATTTAGTGGCTGCTCATCCCCATGGCTCCCGTTGCCATCATTTATATTTACTCTCTTTCCACGCCTTGGCATGTTGTACCTGTCAAGGATTCGATAACTTCCTTAGATATGCAAATTTAATTAATAACATGTTTATAATAACTATCATAAAATTTGTACTTTAGTAGGATTAACAAACCAACATAATTGTAAAAAAATTTAAAAAAATAGATTTGTAACAGATTAAATTACAACGATAGTTTGGTTCAAATGACACTAAGCATAGTTTAATGTAAATAATACCAAGCAGTAGAAAATAGAAAGATAATTAAACCAGTGTATTAAATTCACAATGAACATATTCGAAATTACAGACATAATATTACAACAAGATTTAAGACATAAAATTACAGACATATAATAAACCCAATTGAAAATCATGTAAACTACAATACGACATCTTCCAGTACATCGCCCTCTTCTCCATCCTTGCGGAGCCAAGTCCCGCAAATTCCAACATCGGTTGTGTTTACATCAAACACAGGAAACTCAGAAGCAATGTAACTGTTCATGTCTTCACCGTCTTCATCGTCTGAAGTATCGCCCAGTTGGAATACATCTCTTGGTTGCATAGGAATAGCCACATACGATTTTGGCAGGGTTGGATCTTCAATGTAGAACACTTGTTGCACTTGGGATGGAAACACAAATGGCTCATGGCTAATGTGTGTACCGATGTGAATCAATTTTGAGAATTTTACAACTGTGAAGCCAAGCTTGTCCTTGTTGTTAGCAAAATTCCTATCAAACTCAGCCCAATCCCCACGAAATAAGACAACACGGAAATGGCCAAAATAATTCAACTCAATGATATCCGTGAGCACTCCATAGTTGTCGAGATCTCCATCTACAGGCCTCGTGTCCGATTTGGAAGCATAACTTCTAGTCTTAGACGTCACTACCATTCCACTATTTTGAGACTTCAAATTAGATTCACGATCCTTAGTACGAAATCTAAAACCATTGAATATGTATCCTCCGTATCTTTTGACCATCTGATAGGGACCTTTGGCAAGTACTTGTATTTCAAATGACGCACCTTCAGGACCCAAAGAATGTACCTATTAATTTTGCGCAAATCGTATCAACACCATAGAAAATGTAGATATAATAAAGATTAACTTGCATAACTGTAATTCACCTACATGAGATTCAAACCACTTATGAAATTTTTCATTCATCAGCTTGTTTTGTTCACGTGGTGGTAGTCTTCTTGGTCTAGCCCTTCGTTTGATGTCCCTGACAAATTCGCTAAAAAACAAGCAATTGAAATTAGGAATAACAAAAGTATCAAAAATATCGAACTCCGCGGTTTTCACTGTATTCGATTTAAATTCAAAAGCAACTTACTTTCGAAATGGTTCCACTGATGCATGATGGTCTAGCACATATCGATGTGTCTGTTCCCATGCTAAGCTATCGAGCTCAAATGCATCAACTTTACCAACAGTGGTGCCAGCGGTATCAAAAAGATATTGTGCACCATCAAGGTTGGAAATGTCTGGATTTCTACGTGGTCTACTGGAAGATGTCTCCACACCAGGCAAATACCTGGAAAAAAAATGTGAGCACTCCTCTGATAGATATCCCTGGGCTATTGACCCTTCAGGATATGTTCTATTTTTCACATAACCCTTTAGCCGGTATAGGTACCTGAACATGTACAATTAATAAACTAGAGCGGATTAGGGGATTAAAAGAAATGAGCTTTTGAAAATTCAATTTCGTAAGATGAATGAATTATTTTACCTCTTAATGGGGTACACCCACCGATAGTGAACAGGACCGCCGATTCTGGCTTCACCAGCAAGGTGGATTATCAAGTGAATCATAATAGTGAAAAACGATGGAGGAAATATCATCTCCATTTTACTAAGTGTCAATGCCGCCTGCTGCTCCAATTGGTCCAGATCTTCAACACAAAGCATTCTTGAGCAAATACCTTTATATATGCTACAAAGATCTTTCAGGACAGTAGTGACTTGCTCACACATTGAAGACCTTAGGGCCACAGGAAGGAGATCCTGCATTAGGATGTGGTAGTCGTGTGACTTTAGACCCTGAAGCCTCTTCTCTTTAAAGTTGACACATTTTGCCATGTTAGAAGAATAGTCATCGGGGACTTTAAGTTCAAGTAGTACTTTGCAAAACAACTCCAACTCTGATTTTGACATTGAATAGATTGCAGGAGGTAGGAGTACTTTCCCGTTCGGCAATTCTTCTGAGTGCAACTCATGTCGGATGCCCATTGACTTCAAATCAAGTCGGCTCTTGAGATTGTCCTTTGTCTTCCGATCATCTCCCATAACTGTTCCTATACAATTCTCACCAATATTTTTTCCGATATGCATCACATCTAAATTATGTCGCAGTAAGTTGAATTCCCAATACGGCAACTTGAAGAAAATACTCTTCTTCTTCCATGCACCTAAACTCGTCAAGTTTTGATCCTCATCCTCGCCATATAGATCGGTCTCCTCACCTTGCTCCGGCCTTGCCCTTTTCTTGCCCTTTGTCCTGACTTCTGGTTCCTTTCCATATTTGAATTGATGACCATCTACCCGCCTCAAAATATCTGAACCAGAAGAAGACCCAGGAGCATGTTCCCACTCGTCGGTGCCATCAAATGTCGCTGCCTCTGCCCGAAATATATGTGTGTCAGGCAACCATCTCCTATGACCCATATAGCAAAACTTTCTGCCATTGTACAACCACCTTGAACTAGTTTGGTCAGCACAACATGGACATGCATAACGTCCTTTAGTACTATATCCAGATAAATTTGTATATGCTGGAAAATCATTGATTGTCCAAGACAACACGGCACGAAGAGAAAATGTTTCTTTAGCCACAACATCATAGGTTGGAACACCCACCCACAACTTCTGAAGTTCATCTATTAATGGTTGTAGGTACACATCTATATCATTTTCAGGACCTTTCGGTCCAGGAACTATCATGGACAAAATAAATGAGGACTGCTTCATGCATTTCCAAGGCGGCAAATTGTATGGTATCAACACAACCGGCCATATGCTGTATGTACTACTCATTTGCCTGAAAGGGTTGAAACCATCACTAGCTAGTCCAAGTCTCACATTTCAAGGATCTTCCGCAAAATCAGGATATCTTTCATCAAATCTTTTCCAAGATTGAGAATCAGCAGGATGTCTAAGAATCCCATCATTAGTGCGACCTTCAGCATGCCATTTCATATCAGAAGAAGTTTTCGTAGACATAAACAACCTTTGTAATCTAGGAATCAGAGGAAAGTAACGCAATATTTTGGCAGGCTTCTTTTTCCTACTTCGCTTAGTAGATCTACTGGCTCCCTCGTCTTGATTTGGTCTTTCTTTCCATTTCGAAGAACCACACACTTCGCAATTCTCCAGACTTTCCTTACCACTCGTGAAAAGCATACAGTCATTTGGACATGCTGCTATCTTTTCATATCCTAGATCGAGAGAACTTAGGAATTTTTTGATTTTATAGGCTGAGTTTGGAATACAGATTTCAGGAAATGCTTCATTCAACAATTCAAGTAGCATAGTGAAGGACTTAGCAGACCACCCGTTTAAACATTTAATCTGAAATAGTCTGACAATGAATGAGAACTTAGAAAATTTGGTGCAGTCGCGGTACAACGGAGTACTAGCATCTTCAAGTAACTTAGCGAAGGATTCTTGATGCTTATTATTTTCAGGGGTGGGGCCAGACATTTCCTCGTCCACCCCACCACCAATCTGGTTTGTTTCTGTTGACTCATTGTGAACTTCGGTTGTTGGGTCATTGGTGTGGAAAGGAACATTATGAATCCCCATGGCATCTTGTAACAAAGCATGCATCTCATCGGGAACGCTTAAGTCTTCGTTCACTAAGGGCTCAGCCTCATTTTCTAATACAACCGGACGAACAGGAGCTGTCGTATGATCCTCTCCATGACAAAACCACCTTGTGTACCCTTGAAGAAAACCGTTGACAGCCAAGTGTGTATTGACTACGTCACATGTCCTCAGCATACAATTTGTACAGCGAAGGCATGGACAAAGGATTAGGTTGGGATCACGGGAATGTCGTTTGGCAAAGATAATAAAATCTTTAATACCATCACGGTACTCCTTGGATAATCGTGGTTTACTAATCCAACTTCTATCCATTATATCAATAGCACACAGTCTGAAATTAAAATTTGATATATTAAATAGTAATAACAGTAAAAGGCATTTTGTATATTAAATTTCACCTATTTGAAAACCATCCCTAGCTGCAAATAAATAAACGATATAATCTTTAACTTTAAATTAAGGAAATTGCGGCTCCAAAAAATGTACAAAAAAAAACTACATCTTAACACAATCTACTCTATTCACCAAACCCTAAACGACCTTTTGTGGAAATGATCACAACCACCTTAGTGGTATTTTATCGCACACCCTGTGTTCGAGCATAAAAAAAAATCGACTATAGTCTCCCCTGTATTTGGCTTTCCGTTCAAGGATATGATGATGGTAAAGGGTATTTTGCTGATGAAGAGGAATCGGCCGAATAATGAGCGCGTCGTGCTGTAACTACGGTAACAAGAAGATCTGATGACTCATGAACTATTCTGTTCATGACTACTAATAATCACTTATCTCATAATAATAATAATAATAATAATAATAATAATAATAATAATAATAATACTAAACAAAAGAAACAGTAAAAGAAAAATTAAAATGTCTAGTATGTAAGCATATATTTTTCAGAGTGAACCAATTGTTGTACATAGCCGGAGGATTTTGGCATAGAGCTATAGCATCCTCAGTTCACAGTGAACCCATTTTGGTCAAAAAAACATGCCAAAATGACAATCAGATGCATGGGATAAGCTTCAATTCATTAACAGTGAAAGAAACTGGGGATGCTATGCAGCATACTTAGTTTGGAAGTGAACCCATTTTGTTAAAAAACCATGCCAAGGATTGCAGTCAGGTTACTTTAACAGTATCTGAAAATGAAAAATTTCCCATTATCTGAGCTTATATGTTGCTCTACTACTTCTTCAGCCCAACTAAATCTAAAACCCAATTGTAGCTGCATATCCGGCCGGAGGATTTTGGCATACGTACCTATACCATCCTCAGTTCACAGTGAACCCATTTTGGTAAAAAAAACATGCCAAGATGACAATCAGATGCATGAAAATAAGCTTCACTAACAACAAAAAAAGAAAATGGGGATGCTAGCAGCATACTTAGATTGGAAGTTAACCCATTTTGGTATAAAAAACCATGCCAAAGATTGACAATCAGGTTACTTTGACAGTATTTGAAAATGATAAATTTTCCATTATCAGAGCTTATATGTTGCTATACTACTTCTTCAGCCCAACTAAATCTAAAACCCAATTGTTGTGCGTATCCGGAGGATTTTGGCATACGTACCTATAGCATCCTCAGTTCACAGCGAACCCATTTTGGTCAAAAAAAACATGCCAAGATGACAATCAGATGCATGAAAATAAGCTTCACTAATAGTGAAAGAAAATGAGGATGCTAGCAGCATACTTAGTTTGGAAGTGAACCAATTTTGTTAAAAAATCATGCCTAAGATGGCAATCAGCTTCTCTAACAGTTTCTAAGAATGAAAATTTCCATTATCTGAGCTTATATGTTGCTCTACTACTTCTTTAGCCCAACTAAATCTAAAATCCAATTGTTGTGCATATCCGGCCGGAGGATTTTGGCATACGTACCTATAGCATACTCAGTTCACAGTGAACCCATTTTGGGTAAAAAAACATGCATGCCAAGAAGACAATCAGATGCATGAAATCAGCTTCACTAACAGTGAAAGAAACTGGGGATGCTATGCAGCATACTTAGTTTGGAAGTGAACCCATTTTGTGTTAAACAACCATGCCAAAGATTGCAATCAGGTTACTTTAACAGTATCTGAAAATGAAAATTTCCCATTATCTGAGCTTATATGTTGCTCTACTACTTCTTTAGCCCAACTAAATCTAAAATCCAATTGTTGTGCATATCCGGCCGGAGGATTTTGACATACGTACCTATAGCATCCTCAGTTCACAGTGAACCCATTTTGGGAAAAAAAACATGCATGCCAAGAAGACAATCAGATGCATGAAATCAGCTTCATTAACAGTGAAAGAAAATGGGTATGCTAGCAGCATACTTAGTTTGGAAGTGAACCCATTTTGTGTTAAAAAACCATGCCAAAGATTGCAATCAGGTTACTTTAACAGTATCTGAAAATGAAAATTTCCCATTATGTGAGCTTATATGTTGCTCTACTAATTCACTGTGCCCAACTAAATCTAAAATCCAATTATTGTGCATATCCGGCCGGAGGATATTGGCATACGTATACCTAGAGCATCCTCAGTTCACAGTGAACCCATTTTGGGTAAAAAAACAAACATGCCATGAAGACAATCAGATGCATGAAATCAGCTTCATTAACAGTAAAAGAAGATGAAAATTTCCATTATCTAAGCATATATTTTTCTATTAATTCTTCATCTCAACTAAACCGTTCATGTTAAGGAAATCAAGATGAATAAACTGAAAAAAGCTGCTTTTTTTGGAAAATAAGGGAAATCAAGATATCATACCGAAGAGAGAGAGAGGGAGCGGGGCGACGAGGGCGGGGGCGTAGGAGAGAGAGAGAGAGAGGGCGACCGCCGATTCACCTCCAAATAGAGAGAGGGAAGAAGGAAATCGAAAAGGACGAAGGGAAGAAGGGACGATTTCGAAAGGTCGAAGGCCGTCGAAGAGGACAAAGCGGCGGAGGCAAACACGCGGGAAGTAGAGCGAGGAAGGAGGGAACGAAGCGCCTCTTTCTTTTTTTTTTTTTTTGGGGGTATTGGGAAAATGGCGAGCGAAAGATTAGGGTTCGCGGGTTTTATCCCAGTTATTCACCGGCGTTTTAATTGGAAACGCCGGTGAATGTGTCCGTATATTCACCGGCGTTTATAATAAAAAACGCCGGTGAATAATAAACATCACCGGCGTGTTTAAGTAAAATGCCGGTGAATACTAACATACGCCGGCGTTTTAAATCGACCGCCGGTGTATGACCATCCCATCTGGCGCCCAATTCCTACTCGCTCCCTACCCCGGCGCTACTAGTAAAACGCCGGGGAATAATCGCCGGTAAAAGCAGTATCTTTTGTAGTGGCCATCTGAACACGGCACGTGACTACAGGGCGACTCCCACCTTGAGACAAGTGAGGCGGCCGCCTCAGGCCCTCGATTTTTTTGTAATTTTATGAGCTACCAAATTTGTATTTTCCTTGTAAATATAGGCACGTATTTTGCGCGTAAAAAAATTATTTTATAATTAGGGACCCCTAAAAATAATTATTTGGGTCTTTCGCCTTGGGCCCTCGGGAACTCATGGCCGGCCTTGCGTGACTAGCATGAAAATTTTGTGTTTCAGGTGGCACGAAAAAATGGGGATTGGGCAGAACGAGCACAAATATTTGGGTTGGGTTCGGTGAGGATTTTTCTTTGAAACGAAGCACGGTGGAGTACGAATATGGCACGAACCCAAAACCCGATACAAAAGCTCAAATACCCAATTTAAGAATTGAGGGAAGAGAAAGATATGCTGGAGAGAGGGTCGAGAAGGAGTTGGTAGGATAGACAACGAGAGGGTTGAAGTTATCGGTAGTGATAGAGGTGGAGAAAGAGAGGAGAAGAAGGGTTAGGTTTAGTGTTTCATAGAAGACACGTCAGTTTTGAGGGGTTTTTTTTTTTCATTTTCACGAGAAATGACGTAGGTTGGGAGGGAAACAGAAATATTTGCACATGAAACCCTTTACTTTCACAGCACTTTATTTATTTTTATTTATATAACAAAAGCAGAAAACTAATTTTTTTATAAAAAAATTAAATATTTAAAGTTTGAACACGAAGCCCATTAGGCACGAGTCCTAACCGAAACCAAAGCGATATTTTGGGCTTTGGGTTTGGGTTTGATGGAGTTATTAGATTGTGCGACACGGTCCAACACAAACCCGAAATTATGGGCTGGCACAAGAACGAACCCGAAACACGAAAAACAAGGTTTAACTCAGCTTCAGGCGGTACGGCTGGGCACGGCACGGCATGACACAATTGACATTACTACTTGTAGGTAAGAGCTAAGTAGCCCGTGCACCACACGATGCTTGCATTGAATCCGCATCGCTCCACTTGCTCTGAATCAGCCACAAAACGCTTACCACCTCACCACATTCCAATGCTAGTGACAACTGGGGATACATGACACCAGTTGTACACCTTTCTCGTGCAAAACAACTTGTAGCAGATCAGCTTTCAAAAATACCCTAACAGTGCAAATGAGAATTGGGTGCTGTGACAGAGGCTTAAGAGCATCCGCAATCGTGATTGTTTAGAAAATGCATAAATGCATATAGCATTTTGGCTATTTGCTACTGTTACCGTTGAATCTGGTGTAGGGGCAAACAGATAGTATTTGTGGATTCTTGGGGAAACTGAATAGCGAACCTTGACTTCTTACGCCGGAGTTTGATCGTTGACTCTCGCCGTTCACCTGCAAAAAGTGCAATACACCGGGGTTGATCCCGGTGATGCACCCTCCGACGCTCAAGTCAGTAATCAGGAAAGATTATCAGAGAGCGTAAATTGGCAAAAGATTGATTACCTCTTAATGGTGGTGGATAGGGGGTATTTATAGCCGCCTTTGGGATCAAATTAGGAATGTAATCCCTAGGAACATATTAGGAATTTAATCCCTAATTCCCAGTGAAATGCTAGATACAAATCAGGGTCGTTGATTAGGATTAATCAGAAACCCTAATTTCATCCTGTTGGACCGGGTCAGCAGCGGGTTAAAACCCGCACCCAGTTGAGGTGGATCCGTTCGCGGGTTGTTGGGCCTCTGAAGAGAGGACCCAGTACCCACTTCAGACCCGTTCATAGGTGAAATTACCATTTTATCCTCAGGTTTTGAGATTCGCGCCCGATTTGGATGGTTCCAATTTATCCCTATTTTTTAGCTATATCACGAGCCCCCACTCCCGAAGACTGAGTTTGTTCAGGCTTTAAGAAGTAGTTTTACTGTTTTAATGGCTTATAGGGTGGTATCAGAGTCCAAATGAGAGGTGTCGAATCTTCGCTTAAGGCAGTATGGTGATTTTCTGGATTAGTTGTGTGCTCAGGGTCGTTCCTGAGCCCTTTTGGTGATTTTTCATAAGTTTTATTTATTTTTTCGGATCACTTATTTAACCTTGCGAAGTGTCGATTCACTGTTCGGGGGTCTTAACCAATTATTCTAAGCAATAATTATTTACTCAGGGGCTCAGAAATATTTTCCTGATTTTATAATTATTTTTTAGAATTTTTAATTAATTTTTCCGATTTTTAATCATTTTTTCGCAATTTTTAAATAAATAATTCGATTTTAATAAATAAAAATTGATATTAATTACGAATTATGATATGGCATGATCTGGACCGCCCGTCTTGTGCAGGCGCGAATTTCTGAAAGATCGGATGGCTGGAGTCGCTCGGCAACGTTTTCTTCGCGTGAGCAGCTCGGATCGCCAGTTGCTCGGAATCCGAGCGATGTAGCTCGGCGCCATTTCTTCGCACGAGCAGCTCGGATCATCGGTCGCTCAGAGCGCAGATTCCGAGCGACGTGGGGTGATCTGGACCGCTCATCAGGTCGGAATGCAAATTGGGAGGAGATCCGATGACTGTTATCGCTCGGCATTCTTTTCTCCGTATGAGCAGCTCGGATAGCTAATTGATCGGTATCCGAGCTACGTAGCTCGGTGCTATTTCTTTTGTGTGAGCAGCTCGGATCGCCAGTCGCTCGGATCGGAATTCTGAGGGACGTGGAGCGATCAGAGCCGTTGGATCACGGCGCGGATCTCGAGGGTAGGCACAGTTCTCAAGAAAACACTATCTTGTCATTTTGTGGGTGTGGAACGATCTGAGCCGTTCATTATTTTTGGTGTGATTTTCGCAACGATCCGACGATTGGGGTTGCTCGGTTGCATTTTTCTTCAAATGTGCAGCTCGGATTGCCATTTGCTCGGATTCCGAGCGACGTAACTTCGTCCTCTCCTGTATTGTGAGTAGCTCGAAATTCTGGTCGGTAGGATTGGGATCCCGAGTAACTTTCTCAGCTCGGATCGCTTGTCATTCGGATTTTTGCTCCGAGGGACGTGGAGCGATCTGGGCCGTCGGATCACGGTGCGGATCTCGAGGGTAGGCTCAGATTTCGAGAAAATGCTATCTTGTCATTTTGTGGGCGTGGCTTGATTTGAGCCGTCTGATCGAGATCTTGCACGAATTTTGGGGAGAAAGTCGTTTTTCTCCAATTCGCAGCTCAGATTGACAGTTGCTCGGTTTCCGAGTTATTTTCTCGTGTAAGTAGCTCGGATCGCTCGTCGCTCGGACTTTGGTTCCGAGAGACGTGGAAGGATCTGTGCCGTTGGGTCATGGCGCGGATCTCGAGGTAGGCTCAATTCTCGAGAAAACATTTTTTTGTCGTTTTGTGGAGGTGGCAGGATCTGAGCCGTCTGATCGAGATCTTGCACGAATTTTAGGGAGAAAGTTATTTTTCTCCAATTCGCGCTCGGATTGACAGTTGCTCGGTTTCCGAGCTATTTTCTCGTGTGAGTAGCTCAGATCGCTTGTCGCTCGGATTTTGGTTTCGAGGGACGTGGAGCGATCTGTGTCGTTGGGTCATGGCGCGAATCTCGAGGTAGGCTCAGTTCTCGAGAAAACGTTATCTTTTCGTTTTGTGGAGGTGGTAGGATCAGAGCCGTCTGATCGAGATCTTGCACGAATTTTGGGGAGAAAGTTGTTTTTCTCCATTTCGCAGCTCGGATTGAAAGTTGCTCGATTTCCGAGCTATTTTCTCGTGTGAGTAGCTCGGATCGCTTGTCGCTCGGATTTTGGTTCCGAGGGATGTGGAGCGATCTGTGCCGTTGGGTCATGGCATGGATCTCGAGGTAGGCTCAGTTCTCGAGAAAATGTTATCTTGTCGTTTTGTGGAGGTGGCAGGATCTGAGCCGTCTGATCGAGATCTTGCACGAATTTTGGGGAGAAAGTCGTTTTTCTCCAATTCGCAGCTCGGATTGGCAATTGCTCAGTTTCCGAGGAATCGTGGGCCGATCAGAGTGCTTCTTGGTTGCGAAGTAGAGTGCATCGGCGACTTGAGGCTTGAGGCGCAGCCGAGCAGAGCGGCTCATACCAAACCGTCGTTACTTCTTGTGAACGATCGCCGCTCTTTGCTACTTTTTCAAAGGATAAAGTTTTCTTCTGAGGATGAGACCCCCACCTCGGACCAAGACATCAGCCAAGCGGTGATGGTTAGGTCGAACAAGGGGAAGGAGATCGCCGAACTATCGAGGTGACAACGGTTAGGCCGAGCAAGGGGAAGGAGGTTTCCGAGCCGATCGGGGTAACGAAGATAGTCGAGCATCCGAAGATGGCGGGAGAATTGGGTCGGCACCCGTTTGTCTTATCTAGCATTGGGGGTGTGCGGAGTTACCCTGAAGACTTGTTGGAGAAGGTGACGCAGGGCACGGCTCCGTCATACGAGGAGAATGATCCAAGGGACCCTTCTGAGGTGGATCAGATCTCCTCAATCTTGACCGAGGCGGACCTGCATCGGATCAGGAGTGGGTTCCGGATCCCCAAAGAATACGTTCTTCTACTCCCCAGCCCCAGTGTCCGAGCGTGCACATCTACTTCGACCGATACTTGCGTCTTCCCGTATGACGCACTGAACGCTGGACTTCGGCTACCACTGCACCCTTTCATAAATGAGGTGCTGCAGTGGTTCGGCCTGAGTCACGCTCAGTTTATGCCGAACATGTGGCGACACGTGATCGCCTTCGTGCTTCAGTGCCAAGAGATTGGTGTGCAGCCGGAGATGGTCATACTTCGGAGCCTCTACCGCATCTGCCAGATGAGCAAAATGGAGGAGAGGTACTATCTGTCGCCGAGGAAGGGGGTGAAACTGATCGAGAACCCGGACTCGATCAAGCACTGGAAAGAGAAGCACTTCCTCATCCGTGCTCCCAAGCCGTGGGTCTTTCCGACGCAGTGGAAGATCGGAGTGCCGAAGCGGGCGAAGAAGGAGCCCGTGCTCACTAAAGAAGAGGAAGGGGTGGTGGAGAAGCTCCTCGGTCTTCCGACCCTTAGTTGGAAGGACATCACCGAGGAGGTCTTGTTTCGTGGGGGTCTCAGTCCGATCGACCCTAGTACGCTTTTCTCTTCTTTTCTTGCTTCAGCTTTATCTTTTGGTTAAAATTTTCTAACTCCTTTTGCTCGGTTTTTTCAGAGGCCCCCGGTATGGATTACAAAGGACTGATGGCCAAGGCTCGTGCAGCGAAGGAGCAGGAGTCGAGAAAGAGGAAGAGAACCGTGGCCGGGCCTCAGGGGGGTCGAGCCGCGAAGGTCCCCTCGGCACCACCGACCGTTGCGGAGCTGGTGGCCGAGGCGCCTTCGGATGCGCCTGACCTCACTCCCTCGGTGTAATATCCCGGACGGATATTAACTCATATAAATTATTATTTTATTATTATTTTATTATTATTTTATTGTAATTCCAAAATCGGACGATTTTGGCGATTTTCGCCGGGTTGCCCACAAACAGTGCCTACGCACGTCTATCGGTCGGTGCGCATCCAAAGCGCATCAAATTGATAACGCGACTCTCCGAAGTAATAATAAAATTTATTTCACTATTATTTTCTAAATTAAATTATTTTTGGGAATTTTATGAGGATTTTATAAGAAGATTTTGTATACACATACATGTACACATACACATAATTGTATGGTACTTAGTATATTATACCTAGTATATAGTATGTACTTTAGGACAATATACTTATGCTTGTCATGGTAACTTAATTAGAAGGTTAGGGTTGATTAAGAGGGTTGAAAGAAGGTTTGTGTGCATAAGATTAGAACTAAACCCTTCTAGAACCCTTATCCTTCCACCTCACTAACCTACACCATGCCCTCCCCCCCCCCCCCCCCCCTAGAAGCATGGCCGGCTCCCCCTTTTTGGGGCTATTTTGTGCCAATGGGTGCACTTACCACCTTCTAGTTCTTCTATAAATCCCCGGCCCCTCATTCTCCTCCTTCTCTCATTTTAGAAAAACAAAAGAAAGAAAGAAAGAAGGAAAGGAAAAGAAAGAGAGAACAAATAACTTGAGAGTTTTGTTTTGTAGGTTAATAGAAGAAGTTCTAACAAGCTTAGGGGAAGGAGAAGGTAGCTAGCAAGTTCTTCCACCAAAGTTAGATAAGGTGGGGGTTTCTTCACTACTTGATTTCTTTGTTTGTTTGTTTGTTGTTTTGTTGTTTGACTTCTTCTTCTCACCTTCTTGTTTTGTTTCCTTTGTTTTTGGGTGTGTTGTTGTGAATGTTGAATAAAAAAGAAAGAAAGGAGTAGTAGTAGCTACTAAAATACATAAAGATCACACCTTTAAATTTGTAATTGTTGTTTTGTATGTTATTGGACTAAGAACTCATATATTGCATAATGTTGAACAATACAACCATTGTGGGTTGTAGGACTTAGTACATAAAGCATATGAACTCATTTTACAACCATTGTGGGTTGTAGGACTTTAATTAAACATTGGACTAATAATAAAAGCATATGTCCAATTAAAAAGATCTTTCTTTTGATCACTAGTTGTAAATATGAAAAAGATCTTCTCTTTTTATTAAACACTAGTTGTAGCTTAAAAAAAAATCTTTTCTTTTTATTTGATCACTAGTTGTAGATATTAAAAAGATCTTCTTTTTATTTTGATCACTAGTTGTAGCTATCTTTTCTTTTTACTAGATGTAAAGTAAAATAAATAAAAAATAATCTTTTCTTTATCACTAGTAATAAATAAGATTAGTAAGCAACTAAGTAGTAGTAAGCTAAAATAATAAGTAGTAGTATGTAATAAATGAAGTAGTAGTAGCATGTAGGTAATTAATAAAGTAGTAGTATGTTTATGTCCATAAAGTAGTAGTAGTAATAAATAGTTGTATGTGGTGATTTTGTTGTGAATGAAGTAGTAGTAGTAGTAGATAATTGTGTGTTATGTTTTGATTAAAGTAGGAGTAGTAGTAGTAGTAAAATGTTGTAGGATTGCTTGTAAAAATATCCTACCATATTTACCATGCTTAGTTAGTGGTAGCTTTGCTTCTAAAAATAATTAGAAGCCATAATCCATGCTTAGTTAGTTGTAGGATTGCTTGTAAAAATATCCTACCATGTTTACCATGCTTAGTTAGTGGTAGCTTTGCTTCTAAAAATAATTAGAAGCCATAATCCATGCTTAGTTAGTTGTAGGATTGCTTGTAAAAATATCCTACCATGTTTACCATGCTTAGTTAGTGGTAGCTTTGCTTCTAAAAATAATTAGAAGCCATAATCCATGCTTAGTTAGTTGTAGGATTGCTTGTAAAAATATTCTACCATGTTTACCATGCTTAGTTAGTGGTAGCATTGCTTCTAAAAATATCCTACCATGTTTACCATGCTTAGTTAGTTGTAGCTTTGCTTCTAAAAATAATTAGAAGCCATATTAATGCTACTTATGTTGTAGGATCATTTCTAAAAATAATTAGAAGCCATATCCATGCTTAGTTAGTTGTAGGATTACTTATAAAAATATCCTACCATGATTCTATGCTTAATTAGTTGTAGGATGTTTATTAAAATTATCCCATCATGCTTTATGTTTAGGATGTTGAAGGACTTTTTCCTACCATGATTCTATGCTTAATTAATTGTAGAATGTTTATAAACTTATCCTATCATGCTTTATGTTTAGGATGTTGTAGGACTTTTGCTAAAATATCCTACCATGATTCTATGCTTAATTAGTTGTAGGATGTTTATTAAAATTATCCCATCATGCTTTATGTTTAGGATGTTGTAGGACTCATTCAAAAAATACCCATCATGTTTAGTAACTCACTTATGCTAGAATTTTGTAGGATTCATTCCTAAAGTTTCCTATCATGTTTAATAATTTATTTATGATTAGAATGTTGTAGGATTCATCCTAGGAATTTCCTACCATGTTTAGTAGTTATTTATGCTTAAGGAAGATTCATGCTAGATAAGTGGTAGAAGAGTTGTATACCATGCTAATAAATTGTAGGTAAGAAATATACCATGCTAGTTTTTAATTATAGGCAAGATCTATGCCATGCTAGCTTAATTGTAAGTAAGTTGTAGGTCATATTAGTTAGATTGTGAGTAAGTTGTATACCATGCTAAGTTATATGAACACTCATGTTTACATGGTACCCATGCTTAGATGAGTGTTTGTTCATGTTATGTTAGTAGATGATCATGACTTATGCTAAGTAAGTAGGTATCATGCTAATTATTAATCATGTTAAGTTAAGGATACCCATACTATGATGTTCATGCTTAGAGTAAAGAAACTACCCATGGCTAGTTGTAGTGATTTATGTGGGGTTCTATACCATGCTAGAGAAATACTTGCTTAGAATGTTGTAGGAGTAGTGTTAGGACTACCTACTATACCTTGGAGTATTGCTTAGTTGGGTGGTGGTGGTTGGTTATGATAAGTAGTAGGCTTCCATGCTCAATTTGTAACCTAAGATTGACTATAGAGAATTTTATGTTTAAGGTCGTTAGTGATTTTCATGCTTGAGCTCAATGTAAGCATAAGCATTAATCACATTCATACATAGGAATATCATGGTGGTTGTGTTATATGATTGACTGTCATAGGAAGCTGCTTGCAATTGTGTGCCGTACTTAAGGCATTATAGGTCGAAGTAGTGAGAGTGGGAAGACCACTAGTAATAACTAGTTGATAAAGGCCATTTGTCGCCTTCGGTTCTTCCTTAGTAGAATACCGATCATAGACTACTAGTAGATCCCTTTGTTGCTTCTAATAGTAGAAGATTAGGTTTGTTAGTAAGCACGTTTGGTTGCTTCTAGGATTGATTACCTGTATGGTTGTTTGCACACGGTCGTGCTCGTACGTGGCTCGACTGGCCCGTATGTAGCTGTGGGTCTCATACGTAGCTTAGTCGGCTCGTATGTAGGTTATTGTCTCGTACGCGGCCCGACCGGCCCGTGCGTAGCTGTTGGTCTCATACGCGGCCTAGTTGGCTGGTATGTACGTGGTTATCTCCTACGAGGCCCGCCTGGCTTGTAGGTAGTTATTGTGTCATACGTAGCTTGATGGGCTCGTATGTGGTTGTTACTCGTGTATAGCTTGTTAGCTAGTACACAGTTCGTTGTGCTCGTTTAGGGTGATGTTACTACCCTAAGGGCTATCGACCGTCAAGACATATGATGTCTACCCTAAGGAACTGTGGAGGAGTCACTCCTTGTGTACCGTCGAATCTTAACCAGGGTAGGTTAATCGAGGACCGGAGTATAGACAGAATCCAAGTCTAGGGTAGCGGCATGCGTGTCTCGCACAGCCAAAGTCTTGGATCGATGAGCCACGAACCGGATCCTGAGGGAGTCTGGTAAGTCTAGGTTGAGCAGCCTAGTAGAGGTGTCTTGCGAAGCCTAATTTAAGGCCTAGCATGTTGTGTTTATAATATTGTCATCCCTAGGATCGTTCAAGTCAGGGACATCACTAGGATAGTGACTTACAAGGATCAGTTTACTTAAACCCTTTTGCCGGGAGAGAGGGGTTAGATGTAGGGGGCCCCTTACACTAACTCGTCCCTTGAGGCAGATCATAGGTGGTGTACTGGGTTGTACCTTCCCGTCAAAGGGATACGTAAGGTGCCGTCTCACAAGTTGAGGACACGGGTTGCGTATCTCGTGCTGTTAATTCCTGAAATACCGTGGCTGGGGTGCCACAGGATGCATGGTGCAGTCCTGCTCTTGCTAGATCCCAGAGAGTGCCACAGGGTAGGCTTCGCGCTGCCCTGCGCTTGCGAAACTCTATGGTTTGATTTTGGAACGTTGCCCGATATACTGGGATCGAGTGAGGTCCGGCTTGCCGGGTAGTAGTGGAAAACGGAGACACCATAAGCAGACTGCATAAGGGGACTTGACCTCTTCTGCAACCTCACAGAGTCATGGAGTATTGTCAGGAACAGGTTGTGTACAATTAGAATTCATAACGCGGGTTCAATCCCTATATATGGAGAAACGGCTTGAGATGGAGCCGCATGTAGTATGGGCTGCATGTTGCTTTCGGAGACTTGCTGACATTAGAATAGGAAGTGTCCTAGTTCTATTTAAATATTGCATTAGAGTCTAGTCATAGCACTCACGTACACTTAAACTACACCAACACCATTGCTATATTTTGTATATTGTTTGGAAGATTCGCTGCTATATGATCAGCCTTTAAGCGTCAGTGAATACTGACGTCCCCACTTCCATAGGTACTGGATCGCCGAAGTACAAAGGCGAGATTCAGGAGGACTCAAGGCAAGGAAAGCAAGGAGTCAGTATTATGTTTAGTTCTGCTGCAGTTCATGTATTAACTCTGTATTGGTTAAGAAGTACTCTGATGTAAGATGTGAAGGTTGTAATACTTAGAAATGTAAAGGCAATATTGTAACTCCCTTGTAAAGTATTACAGTTGTACAGTATTCAGATTTGTAACACTTGCGTATTGAATAAAAAGTTTTAAATTCTCCTGTTTTTCTGTGTATTGCGACTAATTGAAGAAAAGGTCTTGGCTCGTGTCACGGTTTTCAAGTGTTGGAAATCGGGGCGCTACACTCGGAGACGCTCGCCAAAGCTCCACCTAAGGCACCGGCTCAAGTTGATCAGGTTGACGCGCCCGGGTCGTCGAGCAGAGCGTTCAACGTGAGCGCGGCCTTGGCTCTCGAGGTCCCCCCTCTCACCGCCGAGGCCGAGAAGATCCTTACCGAGGAGCACACGCACCTCTTCGTCCCCGACTGGCAGGTGATGAAGGTGGACGAGTTCCTCGGAGACGGAGGCATCTGCATGCAAGCGTTGAAGCACCTGCCGACCCCCAAAGACCGAGCTGCGCTGAAGGCGGGCACCGTTGGCGACGACACTATGCAGATCGCTCGGAACACCATGTCGGTGAGTATCAAAAACTTCTGTAAAGTTTTTCCAAGTTTTTTTGCTCAGGCCTAATAGTTTCTTGTGTCGCTTGCAGACCCTATGCCATTTCAACCACTTGCTCGAAGAGTTTGCGAGCCAGGAGAAGGAAATGTCCGTGCTGAACGATCGGGAGCGGTCAGAGCGTGCCAAGGCGGTCAAACTGCTTGAGGCCGAGCAGTTGCTTTCCGCTTCACGCACAGCCGAGGTGGCCGGTCTTGAGGCGAAGCTCACCGAGGCGCTGAAGCACTCGGCCGCCGAGGCTGCCAAGGTCGAAGCTTTGGAAAAGGAGATGGCTCGTCTCGAAGAGGAGCTGTCCTAGGCACTGAGGGCGTCGGAGGAGGCTCTGAGCAGCCAGGCGTCGAAGGTGGCGGCTGCGGAGCAGGTGGTTCGGGACGAGGCCGAGCCCACATGTTGACAAACATGGAGGAGGCGTACGCCCGAGCGCTGAAGCATGTAGCCGCTCGCATCCCCGGGTTCGACAGCTCCTCCTACTACTTCTACGACCCCGTAGAGGGGGAGGAAGAACTGCCTCTGGCCGAGCTCACCCCCTGGCAGGAGGGCAAAAATGCCGAGGACGAGGTGGGCGTCGAGGGCGCGATAGTCACCGTGCTGAGCGACGACGCTTCGGAACGACATCACGAGGTCGACCCCTGACTTAGTCGCCTCTTCTCTCATTGTTTCTGCTTCTTTTGTTTTGTTTTTGCTGTAACGCCTAACTGCGGACTGGCCACCGCTTTTGGGTATATTTTGAATTTTTAATGAAACGACTTCCCCCTTTTGAAATCTTGGCCTAAAGTTTGAAATTTTTTGACTTGTGTTCGCCTTGCCTTGAGATTTTGCTGTATTGAGGGTAGTGATACTATTATTGAAATTTTGCTGAAGCGCTGTGAACACATCGAGATTTCGCTAAGTGTTGAACACTTTTTGTTCGTGTCAAGAACTCAAGTGTTGTGAACACATTGAAATTTTGCTAAGTGTTGAAGACTCCCTTTGATATTCTTTCACTTTTCAGGTCGAGTCGAGTTCAGCAGCTGAGGTTTCTCGTCTTCATATTGAATTGAAAACGGCGAAGCGGGCCCTCTCTCGCAGCCGAGAGTGCTTCCTCAAAAGCGAGTTAGATCTAGAGGATGTCAAGACAATGGAGAGGGGGTATTTCTCCGAGCTAAAGCAACTATGGAAGCGATCTCGCAAGATTCGTCTTGAAGGCGAGGTGGAGTTGCTCCGAAAGGCGTTGTTCGACGTTACTCGAGCGGAAGGTGATCTTGTGGCGGAAGTTCAAGATTTGAATATAACTGAGGAAGAACTTTTGGCCGAGGAAGACGAGTTAGCTTCGACAGTGGGTAAATTGATGGCCGAGCGCGACGAGTTGACGGCGAAGGTCGACGAGTTGAGGAGGGTTACGGTTGACAGAAGCATCGAAGTGACCCACCTTCGTCGAATCATAGCCGATAGCTCTGGCGCTGAAGGTTCTGCTCGGCTTCCTCGCTTTAAGATTTCTGTGAAGGACGACTCCTTGAAGGATCGGATTGTCGAGCTCGAAGAGGAAGTCGCTCGACTGAAGCCTCAGCCGGCAAGAATCAACGTTCGGAGCACGTCGTGTACGCGCGAAGAGAGCGAGAGGGGAATGTAATACCCTGATTTTTAAATGTATGAAGAATTATTTATTTTTGCACGTAGTGTGCACGTGTAATATTTTGGCTATTATTATCAACATGATGAATAAGAATATTGTTTTCTATAAAGCATTTTCCTAAAGCCCAAATGTTAGTTTACTTATTTTTCTTTTAAAATATTTATCTTGGCCCAATTAATTTAAGCCCATGGATTTAATCCCTTTTCTTATTTTCTACAACTTGTATGTGTAACATTTTCTTTTTTAAAAGACTTGTTATGTGTGTACAAGTTTTGTTAGGGTGACTTGTGCTTACACGTGCACTTCATGTACACGTGCATAGCACACATTCTTGGCCGGATTGGGTAGGGAAGTGGGTGTGAGTCATGGGTAGTTATTTGGAGTGTGGGTGGTTATCACAACTCCCTAGCTCATCCTAGCCCTTGATCCTATAACTATCTACTGAATCTTAGCCCTCCATCTCACTCAAATTTGTGTATAAATACCCCCCTCTCATCCCTTGTTTCTTTTACACTAAGATCATATTTATAAGAGAGGTATATTTGAGAGAGAGTTGTGTGTGTCTTTTCTGTGGAGGCCGAGCATCAGTTCTGAAGGTTTCGGTGTGGAGCAAGGAGCAAGGAGTCATCCATTGCATTAAGGAGCTTTTCTGGATTTCGGTTATTTCGTCAATAAGGTGGGTGTTTCTCAGGACTTCTAATATAGGAAACATGCCATGATTATGATGATTGTTACTATGTTTATGAAAAGTAAATTCAAACGTATTAGATTGCCCTGGATATGTTTATGATGATGATTGTGAAGGACTAATAGTGTAGTAATGACACTGTGAAAAAAGAACGAATTGGGTCTGTACAGTCGACTGCCGTTTGGATAAGTCGACTGGTACGAGGCATATGTTCTCATGTTTTGTTAGAAAGTTTCACGATGTATATGTGTGCAAACTAAGATGAAATAGGAATGCTAATTTCATATCACCCATGCTGCATATGACTGAGAAGACATGAACATGTGGAAAGAAACTAGTGATAATTAGTTAAACTAAGAATAACCTGAACAGTCGACTGATAATGTGAGCAGCCGACCGATGCATTGATTAAACTATAATTAGTCCAGTAATTTAATGAAATGAGGTATTTTTACCATTGTGATGTTTTAGTGTAATGAATTGAGATAAATATTTCATCTTTGCAAGAAAGTGATGAACAAATGAAAATGTATTGTTTAACATTTCCTTGAGGAAAGAAACATATTAGTTATTTGAAGTTCCATGTTGTGATGTTACCGAACAGTTAAGGAATTGCGTGTCTATGAAGCATGAATATATGTATATTGTAATTTAACACAATGATGCATGTGCATGTAAGAACTAATGGAAAGATAATCCCTTAAATTGAAATGTGAACCTGTCCAGTCGACCTAATGCGAGTAGCAAGTCGACTGAGCTGAACATGGATATGTACTGTTAAGACCGGGACAGACGACTGATTTGTTGACAGTCGACTGTCACGTAAATGATATTTTGAACATAGAAAGTTGCGGAGCAGCCGACTAGCTATGTGCAGCAGTCGACTCTCCCGAGTATTTATGAAGGACTTGATTTGACTGAACAAGTCGACAGGGCTTTCTCCAAGTCGACTGTCCAGAGTATGTTTTGATATGTCAGAGATTTCGTTTGATTTCTGTTAAAAGTTGTGAATCCTATGATTGATGTTGGTAATTCTATTTGCTGTTGCATGAATTTACATGAAATGAATCATAGATTGAATTGAGAATTAAATGAATATGAAAAGCTAAGATCATGATAAAGAAAGTCTGTGAGACTATTAAATGAATTATGAGTTGAAAATGCTCAAACTGGAAATTGTGAATTGGAAATTGGAACAAAAGAGTAGCTAAGTCTCCCCCGGCAATGGAAATGAAATGAGAATTGAAAGACCAAGGTTGGTCATGTATTGAAATGAAATGAATAAGTCCGGTTTAGTAGAGAGGCTAACTCTAGAGCTTTGATTTTTATTCATGATTCTAATAATTAGTACACAGTGGAGATGTGATGAAAGTGAGAGAAAACATAAGTATGAGAACTAGAGTTTACGGTGCGGGTGTGTGAGCCACAGAATGCATGCTTGATGAGTCAAGACATGGCGTGGGCACAACTCAGTAATGATCGGACTTTAGCCACGCTTGTGGGATGTTTGGTGACTGCAAGAGGATCGTGTTCAGGGAGGAGGCTGAATTGCCACAGAATGCATGCTTGATGAGTCAAGACATGGCGTGGGGTTCCCCTCCAGGGTCCAGTGCACGTGCTTGTACTCATAGATCATCTAGGATACTCACCGTAATTACAGTAGTAGATTAAGTCATGGCGAGGGATTGAACCCTACAAAAATGAAGAACGATTAAGAGGCTTGCCCTCGGACCTATGTAGTATGGGATGCATAGAATCCGAACCAGTGCGCATTAGTGTCATCTAATATAAACAAATTGCATTAAGGATTAAGTGCACAATCACGACACGACATCATTAAGATTTCCCTTTTACTTTATTTTGATATATGAATAAGTTTGTGATATGTTAAGAAATGAGGATCGTTATACTGTTTCTGGCATAGAGAAGATGGCCATGTATAATTATCATCGGTTGAATAAACTGACGTACCCACAGTTTTGTATACAGGATAAATGGCATGAAAAAGGTTAAAGAGGAACAAATGCTTAAAGATTCATTCAATGTTGTTGTACATTTGTTTCATTGTTGTAAATTTTTACTTCCGCTGTACACTGTAAATGTAATATATGATGTAAACTCTGATGTAAAGTGAAAAGTTTAAATTCCTTGTAAAATTGTACTAAGAAAGCGAAAAGATCCTGTAGTACATCTCGAATTCAGTGTATTTGGAATTTGGGGCGTTACAGGGAATCTCTTTTTACGAGCTCGCGACTCGTCCGCCTATTGTTAGGTGGAGCCCAGCCGATGCTCAAAGTGGGGTGGCTGCCTCGTCAAGTGGCGCTTCGGTTGGGGCCATGGTCAGAGGCAGCGCCGAAGAGGCGTCTCGGTCCGTTGGCCTACAGACGAGCTCCAAAGTTAGGAGACGCCGTCCCCGAGTGTCTTTGAATCAAAACATCCCCATTCCAAAGAAGCGTTGAATAAGTTGTAATTATGCTTCTTTGAGTTTTTGTAGCGCCCCATAGTAGTAACTTGGTCTTGTAATTTGGGTTCTTTTGCCGAACTTTTTAATGAAATAAAAGCTCGTTTTCTTTCTGATGCTTGTGTGTTGGATGTGCATGGTAGTTCGATTCGAAATGAGTCATAAGAACCAAACGTTAGCTCTTTTAAGTTCTTTTCTCCCATGTCTAGTCTAGTTGTGGACATTTCGCGTGCGTCGACGGTCGTGGGAGTAATTCCGAATGGCGGACCACCTCTAGCTCGCTTAAGAGCGAGATTCCAAAGCGGAGTCGAGCCAAGTGTTGGACTCCGAACTCGTCGTTTGAGTATGTTTCAACGGTTGTGGGAGCAATTCCGAATGGCGAACCACTTCTAGCTCGCTTAAGAGCGAGCTTGCGAAGCGGAGTCGAGCCAAGTGTTGGACTCCGAACTCGTCGTTTGAGTATGTTTCAACGGTTGTGGGAGCAATTCCGAATGGCGAACCACTTCTAGCTCGCTTAAGAGCGAGCTTGCGAAGCGGAGTCGAGCCAAGTCTTGGACTCCGAACTCGTCGTTTGAGTATGTTTCAACGGTTGTGGGAGCAATTCCGAATGGCGAACCACTTCTAGCTCGCTTAAGAGCGAGCTTGCGAAGCGGATTCGAGCCAAGTCTTGGACTCCGAACTCGTCGTTTGAGTATGTTTCAACGGTTGTGGGAGTAATTCCGAATGGCGAACCACCTCTAGCTCGCTTAAGAGCGAGATTCCAAAGCGGAGTCGAGCCAAGTCTTGGACTCCGAACACGTCGTTTGAGTATGTTTCAATGGTTGTGGGAGCAATTCCGAATGGCGAACCACTTCTAGCTCGCTTAAGAGGGAGCTTGCGAAGCGGAGTCGAGCCAAGTCTTGGACTCCGAACTCGTCGTTTGAGTATGAAGAAGATTAAAACAGAGAGATACAAGCAATTCACAAGTAAGATATGAAGAAAAATATTCTTTATTGAAAACTTATAGTCGGCTGCTTCTAAGTTGCGAGCCGTTATTACATTGGAGAAATAAAGAAGCAAAAGTAAAATACAAGTGAAGTGAAAGGAACGGTTCGACATCTGAAGGTACTTAGAGAGGAGTTCATGCGCTCTCTTGGTACTTCAAGAGATGGTCGGCATTCCATGTCCTGGGAACCTCTCTTCCTTCAAGGTCTTCTAGACGGTATGTCCCCGGCCGAACCACTTTGGTGATCTTGTAGGGTCCTTCCCAATTTGGAACTAGCTTGTTCTTCTGACTGGGAATGATATAGCTAACTTTTTGAGGACCAAGTCCCCTTCTTTGAGGTTGGTGGGATGGACCCTCTTGTTGTAGGCCAGCTCGATCCTCCTTCGGTTTTGTTGGCGAATCGAGGCTCTTTCACGGAGCTCATCAATCAGATCCGAATTTGCCCGAAGCTCCCTGGCATTATGCTCTTCTTCATAGGCAATGAGGCGAGGAGAGGGTACGCCGACTTCTAGGGGGATCACAGCTTCGGACCCATAGGTAAGATTAAACGGCGACTCTCCTGTGGGGGTCCGTTTCGTGGTGCGGTAATTCCACAGTACGTTAGGGATCTGATCTACCCATAAGCCTTTAGCGGACCTGTCCAGCCTCTTCTTAATATCGGAGAGGATTTGTCGGTTGGCATTTTCTACTTGACCATTTGACTGTGGGTGGGAGACGGAGGAGAAACGTTGTTGGATGGCGAGGTCTTCACAAAGAGTTCGAAATGCGGTCCCTGTAAATTGTGTTCCATTGTCTGTTATAAAGACTCAAGGGATGCCGAACCTGCAGATGATGCTCTTCCAGAAGAATTGAAGTACTTTGTTCTCGGTGATTGTGGCCAAGGGCTCAGCCTCTATCCACTTTTAAAAGTAGTCGATTGTCACGACCAAGAATTTGAGCTGGCCAGGAGCTGGGGGAAACGGCCCAAGTAAATCCATTCCCCACATTGCAAAGGGAATCGGACTCGATAGGGAGGTGTCTTGAGCTGGGGGTAGGCGACGAATGTTGGAATGCTTTTGACAAGAGCTGCATTGCCGAACATGTCGCTCGACATCTTGTAGGAGGGCAGGCCAGAAATACCCATAATTCAAAACCTTCCGGGTAAGGGATCTGGACCCTGAATGTGCTCCTTCTATGCCTTCATGAAGCTCTTGTAAGTCGTATGTGGCTTGTTGGGGGGAGAGGCACCTCAGATAAGGTCTGCCGTCAACTTGTGTGAAGGAGCGTTTGTACAAGATCCCCTCAACAAGGGTGTACCGCTCCGCTCTTGTTCTGACTCGACGAGCTTCCTTAGGGTCTTCGGGGAGGAGCCCATCCCTTAGAAATTCTACCAGGAGTTTCATCCAATTATTTTGAAGTCGAACCGGCAGTGACTCCATTGAGTCGGAAGTTTCTTCTTCTATGCTCGGTTTCAGGAGCACTTCAATCAAGACGGTCTGCTCGAGGTCTTGGAGGGAGGAAGAGGCTAACTTTGAGAGGGCATCTGCTTGGGCATTTTCCTCCCTGGGGATTCGCCGAATAAGTGCCTCTTCGAACAAAGCCATGAGATTTTGGACCTTGGCTAGATACTTAGCCATTCGGTCATCTCGCGCTTCATTCTCGTCCAAGACTTGATTCACAACCAGCTGAGAGTCACTAAATATGCGGAGGCGTTGCGCCCCTGCTTTGCGGGCTATTTCGAGACCGGCTATAAGGGCTTCATACTCCGCTTCATTGTTGGAGGCCTTGAAGTTGATGCGGAGGGAGTATTGAAGAACGAAGTCATCTGGGCCTACTAGAATGACCCCGGCTCTGCTCCCTTCGGTGCAAGAGGATCCATCTACATATACCGTCCAAATAGGAGGTCCATTTGCCGCTTGATTGACCTTGAAAATGGTGCTCTCAACTATGAATTCTGCTAAGGCCTGAGCTTTGATTGCGGTCCAAGGCTGGTATGATATATCATGCTGGCTCAGCTCGATTGACCACTTCATGAGATGGCTAGAGGTCTCCGGCTTGTGTAGAACTTGCTTCAGCGGTTGGTCGGTAAGAACGACAACCGAGTGAGACTGGAAATATGGGCGAAGCTTCCTAGCTACCATAACCAAGGCGTATGCCATCTTCTCTAGCCTTGGATAACGAAGCTCGGCGTCTCGAAGTACCTTACTTACGTAAGAGATGGGCTTCTGAGCCTTGTCTTCTTTCTTTACAAAGACAGCGCTGAGGGTTTGTTCAGAGGCAGCTAAGTAGAGGTAGAGTGTTTCCCCGGGAATAGGCTTGCTGAAGAGAGGGGGGTTGACTAGATAGGCTTTAAGCTGATCGAACGACTCCTGCTGTTGCTGACCCCATTCGAAGCCCTTAACCCCCCTGAGAGCCTTGAAGAAGGGAAGACACTTCTCCCCTGACCTGGAAAGGAAGCGCCTTATAGCTGCGAGGCGTCCGGTTAGCTTCTGAAATTCTTTCACATTTTTAGGAGGAGCCATATCCAGTATGGCTTTGATCTTCTCGGGGTTGGCTTCGATCCTCTTTGGCTGACCATGAAGCCTAGGAATTTCCCTGATGAGACTCCGAACGCACACTTGTTCGGATTGAGCCTCATGTCATGTTTCCTTAATACATCGAATGCCTCCTGCAGATCGGTGACATGGTTGGCCCCACGGATGCTCTTCACAAGCATATCATCAACATACACTTCCATGTTGCGGCCGATCTGATTTTGGAAGGCTTTGTTAACGAGACGTTGATAGGTGGCGCCTGCATTCTTCAACCCAAAAGGCATCACCCTGTAGCAGTAGAGGCCCTGATCGGTAACAAAGGTGGTCTTCGGGATATCCGGGGGGAACATGCGTATTTGATTGTATTCGGAGAAAGCGTCCATGAAGTTGAGAAGCTCATGGCCCGAAGTGGTGTCAATCAGGGTGTCGATGCTTGGAAGAGGGAATGGATCTTTGGGGCATGCTTTATTCAGGTCAGTAAAATCGATGCAGATTCTCCAGCCCCCGTTGGCTTTCTTTACCATCACAACATTTGAGAGCCATTCGGGATAATTGACCTCCTGTATGAACCGAGCCTTAAGGAGCTTGTCCACCTCTTCTTTTATAGCTTGTTGGCGCTCGGGAGCAAATTTGCGCCTCTTCTGTTGAACCGGTTTGGACCCCGGTGCGACACTCAGGTGGTGGACGAGGAGCTCTTCGGAGATTCCTGGCATGTCGGCAGCCGACCATGCAAAGAGGTCACAGTTCTTTCTAATACATTGGACTATGTCTGAGCTTAGGGCCAATGGGAGGGTCTTGCTGATAAAGAACTTGCGGTTCGGATCTTGCCCAGAGAAGAGCACTTCCTCCAATTCATCCACCGGCTCGGACGTTGGTCGGACACCGTCTTGGGGGATTTCAAGAGTTTCGAGGGAGAAGACTGGACCCCCCGTAGAAGTCATGTAGCATTTGCGGGCCATTTCCTGACTGCCTCTTACTTCCCCTACTCCTGCCCGGGTGGGGACCTTCATCTTGAGGTGATAAGCGGAAGGGACGGCTTCGAGAGCAGCTAGGCCGGGTCGGCCTAGGATCACATTATAAGTAGCGGGACATCGACGACCATGAAGTCCATCGGCTCCATTCGGGTAGTAGGAGTTTTGCCAGCAGTTACGTCGAGGGTGATCACCCTTTCAATAGTCACTGGCACTCCCGTGAACCCGTGGAGTGTGTAGCCGGCGGGCTTATGTCTGTCCCGGGATAGTTTGAACCCCTTGAAAGCAGCGAGGAAGAGGATATTAATGGAGTTGCCATTGTCCACCAGGATCCTCTCCATTTTAAAATTCTTCATATGGAGATTGATAACTAGTGCGTCACAAGGGGGGTTCGGACACCTTCAAGGTCTTCATCTGAAAAAGTGACCGGTACTCCGAGGCCTTTGGTGGGGGGCATGCCATGTACTAAGTTGACTTCCCGTATGAAAGCCTTTCGAGAGGAGTTGGAGGTGCCTCCCATGGGGCCTCCGTGGATGAGATGTAGGATGCGTTCCTCTTCGAACTCTAGAGTTTCATCGCGTTCAGGATGCTTGTTAGCCCCCCGAGGGGGAGGAGGGGGATCGGTCCGGTCCTTTCTCACAAATTTGGCCAGCTGCCCCCTTTGGATGAGGGCCTCAATCTCATTCTTCAAGGCCCAGCAATCATTGGTGTCGTGGCCATGTTCTCGGTGATAGAGTCACCACTTCTTTTTATCCCTCTTTTTGCCAGGGGTGTTCATCTTCGGGGCGGGAGGTATCACCCCTTCCTTCTCAACTTCCATGAGAATAGTGGAAATGTTGGCGTTAAGAGGAGTGAGTTTTTCAAATCTGGGAGGAGAGCGGCATTGTCCGCCAATGTCCTTCTGGAGCTTCTTGGCTCCCTCTTCTTCACCTGCCTTTCTTTTGGTTCCGGAGGAAGGCCCCTCAAAGGTGGGGCGATGCTCAGCTTCCTCAGCCCGGATATACTTCTCGCTTCGGAGAAGAAGGTCGGAGAAGTTCTGCGGGGGCTTCTTGTCGAGGGAGGACCGAAGGCTGGAGTTAAGGACATTCGACTGGAATGCTGCTGCATCGACCGACTGGTCGAGGGAAGCGATGGACCTGGCTTCCGCGGTGAACCTTTTCACATAGTTTCTCAGCTTCTCACCCTTCTTCTGGTTGAGATAGAGTAGCGAAATGCTGGTCTTCTTAGTTCGGCGGCTACTCACGAAAGTGGGTGACGAAGAGGGTCTCGAATTGCTCGAAGGAGAATATTGAGGATGGGGCGAGGCGAGAGTACCATTCCCGGGTCGGACCCTTGAGAGTAGTGGGGAAGGTCTTGCACAGCAGAGCATCGGAATCTTGGTGGATTAGCATGAGGGTCTTAAAGCTTTTGATGTGATCGATGGGGTCAGACTCTCCGGAATAAGTCTCGAATTGGAGAGAAAGGAGGCCGGCTTAGGCGGAGGGTCCTTCCTCTAAGCTCTTCTTCTCTGTCTAGCTGACCCAAGCGCCTCTCCATTTCGTGGAGGCGATGGTAGACAGTGTCATCCCTTCGACGGCAATCAAATGAGCCTCTGGACTCGTCTTCGTACGAGGGGGAGCGGGGGCTACGACGACGGTAGCTCCGGGAGTGACGAGGACTAGGAATTTGCTGGGGGTTGCTAGGAGCTGGGGGAGGAGTTAGGGACCGTCGGCGAGGACTTTGGACCGGAGGAGGAGTGGGGACCCTCCGAGCATTGTTATTGTTGGGTCGGAGATTGAGGGCTTGTAATATGGTTGCTTGGAATTGCTGGAACTCGGCACGAGTGATGGGTGCTTCATCGTTCCTCGGAGGTCACCGACCGTCAGGAGAGTGAGGTCTTCTCCTATGGTAGCCGAGGGACTCTTTCCGCCCTCGGCGAGGAGGAAACCTTCTGTATTCTCGGGGGTGAGGAGATCGCTCATTTGGACGTTGTTGGCGGGAGGCTCCCTCTCGGGCCCGCCTTTCATCCAAATGGCGGCGAAGATCCTCTTCCTTCTGCCGATTGAGGATGGTATTGCGAAGGTCATCGGAAGCTCGGGGGTTGTGGGATGCCATGGAATCGGTAGAGGGATTGTGCACGGATACGTGATCATGTTGGAGAGGTGGTTTCTGAGGATTGGGATGGGAGCCCCCCGCACCGGTATTCTGAGGCCCGGTCTGACCCCGAGGGGATTGGAGGTTCGGATGAGGAGGTTGGTCCTGCTGCGGGGCCTGATCAGATTGAGGAGGAAGTCTCGCCGGCTGGACGATTTGGAGGGGGATCTCCTATTGTGGTTGAGGAGGAGTGGGTCCACGGTTGGACCCTCTGGATCTTAGCTTTTGGTAAGGCATGGCTGGGTAGATCTTACCAATGGGAAGAGGAAGGTTTGCTATTTGTTGGTTCCCACAGACGGCGCCAATCTGTAACTGCTGAATCTGGTGTGGGGGCAAACAGATAGTATTTGTGGATTCTTGGGGAAACTGAATAGCGAACCTTGACTTCTTACGCCGGAGTTTGATCGTTGACTCCCGCCGTTCACCTGCAAAAAGTGCAATACACCGGGGTTGATCCCGGCGACGCACCCTCCGACGCTCAAGTCAGTAATCAGGAAAGATTATGAGAGAGCGTAAATTGGCAAAAGATTGATTACCTCTTAATGGTGGTGGATGGGGGGTATTTATAGCCGCCTTTGGGATCAAATTGTAAAGCCCCGAATTTATATATAAGGATAAATTCGAGATTTCACAGGATCTTTACTTCACTTCATACAATTTTACAAGGAAATTAAAACTTTTCATTCACAATACATCAGAGTTCAGTTACAACTTAATTTTACACAGTAGAGTAATGAAATTTACAATGAAACATTTACAACATCTTTAAAATAAAAACAGCATCAGCATATCCACTTCATAGCTTCATGAATGGTCCTTTACCTGCATGTTAATCTGTGGGCTCGTCAGTTACTTACAACTGACGAAATGTTATACACGGCTATCCTCTCTATGCCGGGAATAGTATAACGATCTCATACTTTAACAAATCACAAAAAAGATTGAATGAACAAGTAAAGTGTCAAAAGTGATTATTCTAAATATAAGTGTATGTCATGCCTTAATGCCTAATGCACACAATTCTACACTAGGATGACACTAATGCACACTTGTTCATATTCTATGCATCCCATATTACATAGGTCTGAGGGCAAGTGCCTACGTACTCCACATTGAAGGGTTCGATCCCTCGCCATGAGACTACTCAGTAATAAAACAAGTTTTAGAGTTATTTCACAGATACGGATCTCAGCCTCCCTGGCTAGCCTCCCTGGCTTATATTAACAGATCCCAGCCTCCCTGGCTATTATATCGTGATGATAATCCCGTAAATGCCCTTCTAGCCCCAGTATATACATATTCTTTGGAGTATGGTAAACATCCGTCGACTACCCTAAGTCCCGGATAAAATACAGTCCATCTCCTATGGGGCAACCACAGTCCACCAACTGGGTCTATAGCCACGGAGATCCACCGCCGACTATATAGAAGCACCCATTTACGTTTGCACAAGTTTATCACATCTTCACTTAAGTGCCTAATTATTTTTAGTTCAAGACATGAATATGTTATCACCCTAGAATCAGTTTTACCTCATACCGGATTTATTCACAAAATACGAGATCGCCCGACGGCATTATCTCAAAATCATATCAATTCTTTCTTTCAAAATTACCGGTAACCGAAGTCTTACTAATTCTTAATCATAATCTTTCATGTACAAGAAACATGGGTACACATACCCTTTAGTAATCATGTCTTAAACTTATATAATTTCATCTTTCAATTCACTTCACAAAAATAATCAAATCTTGTCTTAACACTTATCCACAAAGTAATCATTTCATAGTCTTGCCACTATTCATGATCTAGTTATTCATAATAAATAATAATTCATTCACAATTTCAAATTCATACGATGTCTCATTTTAACACGATTCAATGTCTTATCTTTAGCACTAAACATGATTTACTCATTCACAACAAAATCTTTCATGATCTCAAAAGTCACATAACTCAACCATATTGCATTTCTAGAAATAAAGATATTTCAATTCACCCTAAATCATTATTTTGTAAATTAAAAGTCATGCTCTTTACTAATACTTTTGTAGTCATTTATTTTTCTTCCTATTGCAAATCCTCGTTAAAACTTATCAATTACACAAAAACAATCTTTAAGAATAAATTCTTCATTTATGTTTTATGAATACTAAAATTTACCCAAATGAAACACTTTTGAAAGTCGAGCTGACCCACTTTCGAAACTATTTACCAAATTGACCTACTCATTATCAAAATTGCAGTGAAACGGAACTTTTGAAAGTTTTTACCAAACTGACCCACTTTCGAAACTATTTACCAAATCGACCTACTCATTATCTGATCTTAAGTTTATTTAAAAGAAAAAAAAAATATTTGGGGCTTCGTAAGAATCGAACCCAGGTCTGCTGGCCACTCACAACGGAGCCCAAAGTCCAATAGGCTAGCCACTAAGTCCATTGAGGACTTGTGTCATGAATTGGGTAGAAATTTCTTTTTACCCAAATGAAACACTTTTGAAAGTCGAGCTGACCCACTTTCGAAACTATTTACCAAATTGACCTACTCATTATCAAAATTGCAGTGAAACAGAACTTTTGAAAGTTTTTACCAAACTGACCCACTTTCGAAACTATTTACCAAATCGACCTACTCATTATCTGATCTTAAGTTTATTTAAAAGAAAAAAAAAATGTTTGGGGCTTCGTAAGAATCGAACCCAGGTCTGCTGGCCACTCACAACGAAGCCCAAAGTTCAATAGGCTAGCCACTAAGTCCATTGAGGACTTGTGTCATGAATTGGGTAGAAATTTCTTTATACCAATAATACCGATTTCAGATTTTTATTGAGTAAAGCAAAATAGAAGTTAACTATCAAGATTTGAACCCAGGACCTCTTATAAAATAGTATTCACTGGCTAACCAATAAGTCCAATTATAATTTCTATCTAAGAGTTGTATTTGTATGTGTTTGTTCACACTTTTCTGAAATTGTTTCTCTTTATCAAAATTCATTTATCCAAAGATCCAACACTTTAGGATATTGAAATAAACTTTCTCTTGATTAAGATAAATTTTAAAAACAGTAGCAAAATTCATTTCAAACTCATTTAAAAAATATATTTCTATTTTTTAAATAATTTCTCTTCTCATTCTAGATATAGATTTTGCATTTTTCTCAAAAACTTGATTTCTAGGAGTTTTATTCATGAAGACTAGTTTATGTACTCCATCCAACTAATTAAATCTTGGTAATAAAGATAAACATGTCTCTTAATCATCAAGGATAATTCTTTTATGAAGAATTATATTTTTACATAACAACATGCAATAGTTGACATATTTTGTGGTAATAATCTAATTTATCTTTCTTTCTTTCTTCATTTGACTCATCATGGTATCAAGCATAAATTAGTAATTTCTTCATTCAAAAATATTCTTTAATAATTACTCATACTTGTCACAAGAATTTGCAAACATTCTAACATGGTCCATATGATTATTTCTCTACTTCTTAATTAGCATGGTAACAATTTGTTCACTAACTTTCAACAAGATTATTGTATATTGTGCTAGCATGGATTCTACATATATCTACACATATCACACTCAATTCATACTAGTCATATAAAATAATTAGCATGCAATTTCTACAATTAGAAAGTAGGAGACACCCACCTCAATTGAAACTTGACTAATGAAGGGAAGAGCACCACTTTTAGATCCAATGTCCTCCTAGATCATCTCCTCCTAGCAATGGCCACCAAGTACAAACTCTTTTCTCTCCTTCTTTTATTCTTTTCTTTCTCTTATTTATTTTATTTTTGGTGTGAAAAAGAATGAGAAATGAGTTGCTATTTATAGGACAATGCTAGGGACTATATTGCAAAATCTCCCACCTAATAACTCCTCATTTTAATTCTCTTTTTAATTATCCATCTTTTCATTTCTCAACTCCTAAAACTCCCATCTCTTCACCTCCCCACTCTTCCAAAGCACTAACTCCTCTCATTCAATCTCTCTCTTTCACTCTTCATGAAAACCGGCCACAATCAGCAAAGAATTTTTTTTTTTTGATGTTTCCTTCATGAGTGGGCCCCCATTTACAAATACCATTTCATCTTATTCACTAATCCATTTCTTCAACTTAGCATACTGTGCTATTCTTTTTTTTTTTTTTTTTTTTTCAACCCAAACCGTGGGCTCCATCACCATTTACCAACCTGAACATACTTTAAGGACTATATATACTTTACATCAAAAAGACTATATGTACTATATATACAATACATCATATACTATGTTTTTAAGTAAAAATTAGTTTAACTAAAATTTATAATGCAAAAATAAATGCGCATACATTTTATAAAATTCATTTCGAGAAAGGATACGCTTAAACGCGTTCGCCGAAAACAAACACGTGCGTCGCACGTGAAAACGTGAAAATGCGAAAATCGATTTTATTGATGAAAGTTATTAAATATAATCGAAAACAATATAAGCAAAATTACATTTACTAATTTACATATATTTCATGATGAAATCACAACATGTAGAAAGCACGTGCATTACACGTGCAGAAAATCGAAAAATGCATTTTAATTAAAATAGGGGGAAAATAAATTTTTGTTTTATAAAATAGATTTAAACACATAAAAATAAATAATTTAAGCCTATAGAAAACATCGTACGTAGTGGTGGAAACACGTGCATCAAAATACGTAAAAAGCACGTAAATCCCAGAGATTAAAATATTATATTTTAGTTGACTGAAATCAATATGAAAAATGTATAAATAGTACGAATCCAAAATATGTAGTGAAACACATTATAAAATATACGTGCGTAACACCTAGGGGCAAAATTGTAATTTCCAATTTTGCGGGGTGTTACACAAATTAGGAATGTAATCCCTAGGAACAGATTAGGAATGTAATCCCTAATTCCCAATGAAAGGATAGATACAAATCAGGGCCGTTGATTAGGATTAATCAGAAATCCTAATTTCATCCTGTTGGACCGGGTCAGCAGCGGGTTAAAACCCGCACCCAGTTGAGGTGGATCTGTTCGCAGGTTGTTGGGCCTCTGGAGAGAGGACCCAGTACCCACTTCAGACCCGTTCATAGGTGAAATGACCATTTTATCCTCAGGCTTTGAGATTCGCGCCCGATTTGGACGGTTCCGATTTATCCCTATTTTTTAGCCATATCAGTTGCAATTGTCGAATGGTATTTATACCAATTTAATATAAAAAATTCAGACGGAAGTTCACTTTGCGTCCCACGATTTTTAAGGATTTTTTTAAATTAAAATCAGTATTTAAGTAAAAATAAATAAATAAATAAATTATATGGGCCCCTCCTTGGACGCAAGGGGCTCCCAGATTTGATTTCAATTTGTTAAATTCCATTTTTAATATTAAAAACGTCGGACGCAATGTGAAGTTGCGTCTGACGATTTTTTTAAAAAAAATTTCGTGGGACGCAAAGTGAAGTTGCGTCCGACTAACTAAAAAAAATAATTTTTTTCGTGGGACGCAAAGTGAAGTTGCGTCCTGCATAATATGCATTTCTCTCAATTCTCCTCTCATATATACCAATACTGTCGCTATTTATGCATAAATAGCAAACGACTGCAGCTGGTCGTTTGCTATAAAATGCATAAATAGCACACCACTATTGATGCTCTAACAGATCTCTACTACTATAATGGGAGAAGGCCTTTGTCCATAACCCAACCCGTGCAGCGCATGTGCAGGTAAAATTTTTTTTTGCCCTTTTCATTTCCCCCAATTTTTTCCCACGTGCACAACACGTGTATAATAATAGTAAATTTAATAGCAAAGCAAAGTACGTGCTGCAAACAAACTTTGTTGTTGTTTGGTGGCTTTCTGTAATTTCCCATTTTCGGTAAAATTGAAAATCCGACCGTTACGGAATTTGTCACCGCTGCAAACCAAGTTTTCTTGTTCCTCCTCAAAACCCTAATCCTATATAATTTCAAAATCGAATGTTTGCCTTAATCGGTGTTCAACCCCTTCAACTCCTTCAACCCCCTTTGAAATTCTCGAAATTGCAATTCAGCCCATCTCACCATTTGACTCTATTCGGAAGTACAAGTTGAATCTAGGGTCACCATCCTTCTCCCCTTCCACTCCAATAGTCTCCCCTTCTTTGCCCTTTTAATTTGCGGTAGAAAGTTCTTAAACCTTTTGAGATTCAGTGCCTCGGTTGATTCTTGGACTAACCTGCGTTTTATTCTACTTAATCTAATCAGGTTAGTTTTACTTGGAAATGAATTGTAGTATCTGTTACTTTGTGGCTGTTTTATGTATGATGTGTTTGATCTTGGTTTCAGGTGGAGCAAAATGGGTTCTTTGGGTTTTGATGACCAGAGAAGATCAAAAGAGGTGAGTGAGCCCTTTTCGCATGCTACTTTCTTTGTTAATTCATATGTTCTCGTCTTTCTTTTGGGGTTTTCTTTTTTTCTTTTTGTTATATCCCAACTAGTTTTCTTTTTCCAGAATGTTAAATTGCATAGTTTCCTCACTTTATTTTGAACCCTTGAAAAGGAAATTATAAATTAGGGTGGTGCTAATTTCCTCTGGTTTTGGTTATTAATTTAGTGCTAATTGAATGAGTTTCAAGAACCAATAGTTAGTTTTCTTTTTCTATGCTTTTTTTATTGACTATGATGTGTTGTTGTAAATTGATTCTGATGCTTGGTTAGGATACTTTGAAGTCTTTTACTTACAGGGGAAGATCTCTTCTTGGTTTACTTTTTAAACCATCTATGGCTAGTTTTTATGTTGTTGAGAAAACAGGGATGAGTTTTGATTTCATATTTCAATTGTCTCTGTTATTTCTTTAATCCAATCTTGAGACTAATTTCATAGCTGGTATTTCGATATATTTATTTAGGTGTTTGGAATAATTTATTTATCTTTGTTTCCGTTCTTGATTTGTTTTGAAAGAAGTCAGTGAATTCAGTTCATTTGTCTCCTTCGTTTACTATTGTAACATAGCATTAAACCTCGCGCCTCTATAGCATTGTCTGCAGTTTCTTTCTAATTTTAAAAATTGGATCATCTATATTTTGAGCAAACATGACCTTTATATATATGGTATTATAAAGTTTAAGGTCTGAAAGTTACTGCATAACTCGGAGAATGCTAGCTATAGAATACTGTACATTCCAAACTATAAATTCCCTGTAAAATGTTGGGCAGCCTTTGCTTTTGTATTTGTTAGACATGATGTCCCCTGAAAAAAAACTATGCAATGTAAAGAAAAGGTTTGTCATTGAGATCTTGGTAATGTTTCTCTAAACTTGACCTTTCATATATCGGTTATGAGGAAAATAGAGGGTTTATCACTTAGTCTCTTGGTTGGGGATTATATCGGTATGATCTGTTTCTCCTTAAGAAAAATTCAACGTTGGTATGGACAGTTGAATTTGGCTTGTTCTGTTCATTTTTAACAAGTTAACTTAAACTTTGATTTCTTGATTGTGGTTTTTTGTGTTTAGGATGCAAAGAGGTAATTTACATTTACATTTTTAACCTAAGAATGCATTTGAGATTTAATGAATTGGAATTTTTTTGTTTTTCTTTCCCCCTTTCTTGTTACTTCTTTCTTGAATATATATACCAACAATTAGTCATAGCTTGTCGTGCCCATAACCACTTCTATTCTGATTTTTCATGATGCAAGTCTCATCTCTCAAACATCTTATGAAATGTAAATACTATTATCTTTTTTATTTTTAGTCAATGGATAATTAAATTTTGCATTAAAGCTCTGACTTGGGGTTATCAAGGAAACATTGTAAGTAAACTGCTTTTGTTGAATCTGTGTTATACATTTATACTACCAAATTACTCTATTCTCCCTATGTATTTAGATTAGTTAACAGTTTTCTTCCTGCAGACTCTCGTTTGAAAATTAATTTCCTTGAATTTTTGTAGATGTGATATTTTCTTTATTTGTTTAGTGTAATGATTTCTTACTGCAACCTAAATAAACTGATCATATCTCATACTTCATACAGGTTACAATTATTTTTTAAAAAGTAACTTTGAATTTTATATTATAGTACATATCCAGTGATTATACTTACATACTGACCTTGTAAATTATGTTCAATGCAGTCATTGATGTGGTATTGCCAGTGTATGGTGTTAGTTCTATTTTCACTCATTGTGGGATTCTAAGTAAATCTGATTAATTTATATTCAGTTTTTTAAAGAAATACTGCCTCCTCTTATGAATATTATCTCAAAATGATTTACTGTTTGTCTTCAGGAAATTTATTCCTAATAAACATAGTTATTATGCAGGCTGCATACAACTTGAATAATGGTTGTTAATAAATCGAAGGACAATATTAATTGTGGTTATATGATCGGCAATCTTTTGCTAATGTTAGTGTCTTTTTCATCTCTAGTCTCATTTATGCTTCAGGAAAAAATTTATCCTACCCTCTAGTACTTAGAGCATCCACAATGGTAATTTCTATTTTTGGGCAAAATGGGACGAATAGAAATGGAATAGATCGATAGTGCTGCAGTGAGCGTTATTTTGACAAGGACGAAACATCTTGTTTCGTCGTTTAATTTTTTTTTTTTTTTAAGATTTAATTAATTACCGATTAACTATTAAAACATATTAATTAACTAAATTAAATATTATAATATAACCTAAACCTATCTAAACACATACCAAAACATCATTAAACCAACTAAACCTACTCTTTTAAAGTCCCTAAAAGCTGGACGGGACATGATGTCCCGTCCGTGCTTTTTGGTGAATTTTTTTTTTTTTTCATCCAATCTGGTCCGTTGGATCATATAAAAAAAAAAAAAAATCCAAAAAACAAAACGGACGGGACAACATGTCTCGTCCGATTGTTTTTTAAAAAAATTTTTTTTTTTGGGAAGGACGATACAACATGTATCGTCCGACCCTATTTAAAAAAAAATATATGTATATATATACGGGACGAGACAAGTTGTCTCGTCCGATCGGAATGAAAAAAAAAAAGCTGAGACGATACATGATGAGAAAATGTCTCGTCTTCTATAATCTCAAATTCGCTAGCCCACTTCTCGTATTTGAGAAGCGACTGTAGCTCGTTTGCTATTTTTTGAGAAAATAGCAGACGACTGCAGCGCTCAATTCTTATAAAATTCTCATATTATGAGAAAATGGGAATTATAGCAAACGACTGTGGATGCTCTTAGGCGTTTAATAAGAGGCTGGCTCCTACATTCAGTTCTTATAAAATGTAATCTGGTATCTTGCCACAAATGTTTGATTAATTATGGAATTAATTATGTTTCTTGTTTGTTTAAGTTGATTTGGGGCTGGATATTGGAATTAGGGGTTTGGGATTTAGATTTGGAGAGTATTGAAATGGTGTTGGTGAACTGAAGGGGAAATGGGAGGCAGGTGGCACAAGAGCTATTAGCTGGTGGGCCCAAAACCAATGGGTGGATAAGTGGAGTTTCCGTGGAGCTCTCATGCCTTCTAAAAGACGAAAAAATAGAGAAGCGGTAAAATAAATATTTCATTCATAAAAGGTTTAGTATAGATGACTATAATAGCTAACGTCCATAATTAAAACCCTAGTGATGGCAACCAGGCCGGGTTGACCCGCACCCCCCTTCTCTTCTAACTCGGCCTGCAATTAAGCGATTCGGGTCCGGGTAGAACCTGTGGGTCGACCCGGATCGACAAATTTGTAAACCCAACTCGCTCGACCTAACTCGCGAACCCATTGACCAAGTCAAATCCACCCGCTAACCTGCGGGTTTCGATCCATTGGATTTTTGTATTTCACCCATGGATTTGACCCGTTTGGATTTTTTGGATTTTTGTTGTTGTTTATTTTTTTAATATTTTTTTTTTGCTACAAAATATAGGAATTTATGTACATATATACTGCAAATATATATGTATACTAGGTTTGCCCATTGACACGTGCCTATGGCACGTCTTCAGAATGGTGCACCGGGTTTGATTATATAAAATAGTTTTGGAGGTCCAGCAAATTAACTGAAGTACCAAATATATATTATGAGGAAACAGTATATCTACATTTAAGCTCAATCATTGCCTTCTTGATCATTAGCTTGAACTTACTTGGAATGTATATAGTTTGTTAGAAGCACTGCATAAAGTTTTTTTTAACTTCAGCATCACTTTTAGATGCTTGTAATAGTTATAGGACATTATCATATAGGTTTTATAGAGCTTACTCTTATTCCATAACCACTATGAGCATGTCTAAATATAATGGTAACGCAAGTGCATGTGTGAAGGTATCTACAAAACCAATAATCCAAACATTTGTTTGTCTGAGACTCAGTTTGCAATTGAAATATCTCTTATTATTATTTCGACCAAAATTAAATATATGAAGTTCTCAAAACTCTAAACCAAGCTAATCATTTCTTTTATCTCCACTTTGTCTCCCATTGCACCTTTATAAAAAAAAAAAAAATGGATAAATAACAAATTTACTTTAGCTGTCTTTCTTGAGTGAAGAGTTTGCACCCTTCGCTGGTAAACTCTATTCATCTCAATCCTATATATCCAAACATACACTAAAAATTCTTATATGTTATGTTATCCACGGTTTAACCAGTGAAGGAAACACTTCACGATAGTATTTTCTCTTGTAGTAAAGAAATTAATGTTGCATATTTGCCAAGTTATTTTAGGTTGCTGGTCAGCTTACCTGTCCTGCTATAGTGTGGATGCCCAAATTGAGGCCACCAAATAATCCATCTCTCACTTGCGTACACCTTAAATCAAAACCAATAAAAAAACTCATCAAATAAATCCACCAAAATAAAAAATTTTAAACTAAAAAATAAAACAATCATACCTCTCTGAACTTAGATCCCATGCACACACAAAATTCCAGTTAGCAAAAAACTGCGTAATCCCGTGCACACACAAAATTAAAAGTTAGAATGAGAATTCTATTAATGAGATGAAATTAGAGTCGTCACATCGCATATAGAGGCTCTTGATTCGGTGGAGGGGAGTCACCGATATGGAGTCGCTTGATATTCGTGCTCGATTTGGTGGAGGAGAGCCACCGATACGGAATCAGCAACAGATCAGATATCGGCGATGACCTCTTGATTGGGGTTCGATATTGGATTTGCTTTGAGATTTGCAAATTTTCAAAAATTTTAAATTTTTTTTTTTTTTAAAATAAAAATTGTTAAAAAAATTATAATTTTTTATAAGTTTTTTATTTTTTGTATTTTTTTAAAGTTTTTAAATTTTAAATTTTCAAATTTTAATTTTTTTTCAAAATTTTTAATTTAATTTTTTTTTACAAATTAAAAATTTTAAATTTTTGAAAAAATAATAAAAATTTAATTTTTTACATTTTCAAAACAATTTTTTAAAAAAATTAATTTTATTAATTTTATTAAATAAAGGAGTTGTTTTGGGTGGGGGATTGGAAACTTTTTGGGGGAAAATGTGTTTTGTGAGGTTAGATTTGAGCCTTTGATTTTGGGGGATTGAAGGAGCCACTTGATAGCTTTCTTTGTGCTTTATTATATAGATATATGTATACTAGATTTTCCCGTGGGCACGTGCCTACGACACGTCATCAGAACGATACAGCATATGATAAGTCTTGTAAACAGTAAATCAACAATTATATAGCTCAAGTTTGAATAGTATGACAATAATTAGTTGTAATTAAAAATCAATGTTTTCATTAGTATATGTAGAAAAATAATTATAAAGCTCAAGTTTGAATAGTATGACAATAATTAGTTGTAATTAAAAGTCAATGCTTTCATTAGTATATGTAGAAAAATAATTATAAATTGGGGTATAAAAGTCCATGTTTCCATATATATATATATATATATATATATATATATAGAGAGAGAGAGAGAGAGAGAGAGATAATTAAATAAATAAAGAAGTTGTTTTGGGGATTGAAGGAGAGCCACTTGATAGCTTTCTTTGTGTTTTATTATATAGATATGCATATATATATATACTCTAAAATATTTCAATTTTTTTATAAAAATGAGTGTGAACATCAAAATTAATTGATTACTCCCACTACTCAATTAGACAACCCCCGCTCTAGCTATTTATAGCCAACTCCACCTCCTCACTTCTCTCATCTCACCAATGTGGGACTATGCATTTAGTCCCACATTGGTGAGATGAGAGAAGTGAGAAGGAGGAGTTGGCTATAAATAGCTAGGGTGAGATGGGCTAATTGAGTAGTGGGTAGTGGGCAATTAAATTTTTTGTTCACACTTCACACCAATTTGATTCATGAATTTTGTTTAAATTTTTTGGAGTTAAAAAAAATTCACTAATGAATTTCGCGGGCCAATTCGTGACCCAGCCCGGCCCAATACAGGTTCAATCTGTACGGGTTTGGGGGTCGACCCGGGTCGAGTTTCTCCCTTTCTAACCCGGCCCGACCCGGTTAATGCCCCAACCCGACTTGAGCCCGCCCGAAACACAAGCCAACCCGTATGGGTTGGGCCTGGCCTGGCCCGGTCGACCTGACTCCCATCCTATAAAACCCTACCCCATACAACAACCCATTTAGAGGAATTACAAAATAGTGACATGAAAGAAAATAATCACATATAGCATGAATAAACAAACATAAAAAGAAACCACGATTCTTGTACTGCCTCTTATCCTTATCCTGCCTCCTTTTAGAAGAAGAATCTTTCTCTAAGTTGCCCATGATGGTTCTTGATTCTTTGTGCTAAGCTTGTTCTCCATTAAATCACCCAAAATAGGGGAAATGGCCTTAGCACATCGTTCCACCTCTTGTGCGATTTTCAATCTAGGGTTTTTGATTGATTCCAAACTTTTAATATGAGTAATTTGATATTCGAATTAGGTTCTGTTGTTTGATTTGAGAGAACAAAATATTAGCAATTTGAGATTCAGATTTGGATATGTTGAATTTGGTTTTGATGATTCCCGGTTGTAAGATACTCATTCAATTAGATCTTTGTTTTCTCTATATAATTTAGTGTTTTTTCTCGGTTGTAAGAACTAGAAGATATGAGAATTTGCATTAGACCCCGCTTAATGACATTTTTTTAAATTTTAAAAATCCTTTATTTTCCTGGTTACCTCCTCCCAGCTGTCATATCCTACTGCTTGCCATGAGAAATTTCGTAATGGCTCTATTCATTTAACGAGTGATGGAGTAATCAAGAAATTCTTTAGGGTATTGTTCACATCATCGGATTCTTATAGCCGATGGCCAACATAGTAATCTTTGACTTTAGGGACAGGGAACATGAGATGTATTTTCGCATATAGAGAAATTTGCAATATGCGTGAAATCGTCCTTAACTTTAGAGACATTGAACTATATTTTTTCTTCTAAAAAAAGTTGCAATATGCATGAAAATCATTCTTATCCAGGGGCGGAGGCATAGCTGGCCCTGGGTGAGCGGCCGCTTCCCCTAAGCTTGGCCAGCCTCTCTATATAGACCCAATGATTTTTTTAAAATAGAAGCCCATGCTCCTTCCAAGCTTGGCCCAACAACACTCCCTCTCCTCTTTCGGCCCACAACCAAATCGACCTGCTCCTCTTCTTCAGCCCAAGCTCAACTCACAGATACTCATCCGCTCCTCTTTTTCTGCCGCTCCTCTTCTTCTTCGCTTCTTTTTTGTTCTCCTCCGAAACCCAACTCCGAATCCAAACATCTAAATCTTCTCAGATTTCTCATTCTTTGCAATTCGCAAAACCTAGCTCCCATTCTCATCTTCTCAATTTGCTGCTCCTCCGAAACCCTAGCTCCCAAGTTCTAAATCCCAATTTGGGAATTTCTGAAGCTCATTTTATTTGAAATTGTATTTTGATGGTAATTTTTTTAGTAAATTTTGATTTATCTTATTGATTTATTCAGAATTTAATGTTAAATTGAATTTAAAGTGATTTTTTATGATGTATTTTATCCAACATCGAAAATGATTTCCTTTTTAGTTCTGATTCTTCACTGCACAATTCAAGTAATTGATTTAGGGTTTTAGCAGTGAAATCCTATAGTTGGTATAATAAGTTGGATTTTTAATATGTATTTCTAAAGGGGAAACTTGCTGCACACAACTTGCTCGATTGAATGCCCAAAAGTAGATGTTTGAGCAAGACGCAAAATTTGAGTTGAAGATTCGTGCAACATAAAGTGGGTAACCTTTCTTTCGTCGTTAGTTTCATCTCCGTATTTGAGTCTTGGATGAGAAATCAAAGCGATTTATTAAATTATTAACATGTTATAATTCATAGTTGCATGCAAACATAACTACGTTTTCCTTTATGATTGATTCATGTGGAATTGTGGTATGTTGGTGTTTATCTGTGTAGCAAAAAGAAGTTATTAGAGAAAAATTGTAAGGATGTAATGTTATCAGGGAGATTTTATATTCAAGGATAATGTAGAAGATTAGCACCATATAAATTTAGTAGCTGATTAATTTATGAGTTATCAGTGATTGTGAGGAAAAAAGTTACTCCTGTGATAAAAATATTTAACTATAATATGGGTTTGAGGTTAGCATGTTTAGACGCCTCTTTATTTTAGTTATGTCACGCTATGTACTCTAATGCACTATGATTTATGCTTATTTACGTTGTCAGTGAACTGATTTGTATCTTTACACTACTGTAATTGCGTGGATGATTGGTACTTCAACTTGAAAATTTAAAAATAGTACCAGTGAGACCAAATTTGGGATTATTCGGTAGTGGTGACTAATGTTTTCGTTTGTTCATAAGTTGTATCAATGCAAGGTTCATGTTCATCAGTAATGTGTTGCAGGAAATCTTTTGTTGTATTAGAAAAAGATTGTCAGAGTATTTTGACATTTATTAAATAGTTCTAATATTTGAAGTGCATGTAACTAGGAAGTAGGAAGTAGGAAGTAGGATATATCAGTTCTTTAAATAACTAACTCCCTTAAAGTTTTAGTTTCATAACTCAGATAGGATTGGTATTACAGCTTTGGAAAGTATGAATCTTAAAATTCATTAGTGTGTGTTTAGTTTTCAATTATAATATCAACAACAAAATTATATAATAAGAATAACAATTTTTTGTAGAGTTTAAATCTTACGAGAACATCTGAAATCCAACTTAACAAGTCCATCTTTATGTTGAACAAATTTGATAAACTTGATCAAGTTCCATGTAAGATAGAACAACTTCCATGTAAGATAGAACAACTTGAACAAATTTGATAAACTTCAAAGCATATCAAATTCCATGTAAGATAGAACAACTTTTTAATTGGCAACTTGCAGACTAATCATGAAATGTTTCAAAATATGAAGTTGCGTATGAGAGTTTTGTAATATAATAATGCTTGTTTAATTGCTTTTGTAATATGATTGTGGATATTTGAAGACTTTTATAATTTTTTAGTTCTTGTGATTTCGATGCTGGCTCCGTCGTTGTCCTTATCTATGTAATAGCAGATAAGGGGTGAAATAATTGGCCATTCTAAGGGTGAAGAACTTGTTGGAGAAACATTTTATGAGGGCATAAGAGGAATATAAAGTGAATAAGCAGAAGATAAAAAGAAAAAAAAATACTTTTTAAGAATTTGCTCTTTAGGAAATGATGCATTTAAATATTGTATGTTATAAGTTAAAAATTGATAACACACTTTTTGTTTTGCAATTGTCTCAATAGTGTAAAAAGGGTATGATCTTTTTATAATTTCAAACAAAAAAGAAATTCATGAATGGTCCATTTAACCTAATTTCCCTAATCATATCTCTTGATGCTTTAATCATATCTTGATGCTTAGAGACTTCTTTCACGTTACAAATGGTTTTTTTATTAAAAACTATTCCCTTTATGCAGAAACCTCACTGAACTTTTTTTTATGCAGAAAATCACACTCAAGTATGATTGCAAAAAATCTCCTTGAAGTATATTTTAAGAAAAAATACATCTAACTTTTCTTCTTGTATTAGATAACCTCATCCATCTTTGCAAGTTCGTTCAGAAAGCATCTGCATCTTTCTCATTATTGTTAAAAAATCTCACTCAACTTTAGCAGAAAACTCTGGCCGTTGGAGTGGGTTTTTTGCAACTATACTTGAGTGTGATTTTCTGCGCAAAAAAAAAATCCATTGAGGTTTTTTGCATAAAAGGGCTAGTTCAAGGTTTTTTTTTCAAGTTTAGCCCACTATACAGATAGTCATCTATAAAAGTAGCAACGATCCATAATACATACAATTCTCCAAGCCATAACTCAAAAACAAGTAGCTAACCATCTAGGCAAGATATGTGCCGCGATATTCTAACCAAAGCTAAATTTGAAGCCTGAGGGTAGTAGCTATAGTAGAGATATGTGCCGTGATGAACCCAATAATATTCACATTTAGGAGCAATAATCTTAATGCAATTGGACATTTAAATGCTTTATATGTGGTATTTTACTCTTATTTTCTCTTTTCCACAGGAAACGGCCTAAAACAGCAAAACGAAGCAGATACACAGATACTGCAGGATATAAGTCGACTGATTCCTCCAACAGGCGACTGGACCGAGAGGTTGACGGGGCTCGGCACAGTCGACTTCCCCAATACCAGTCGACTTGACTAATGAATCATGAATCCACAGATGTCTCGGCACAGTCGACTTACATCCAAACCAGCCGACTGCATTCAGCAGAGTTAGAAGATAAGAACAGGAAGGATTCGTCCTCATCCAAATACGAAACAAGATGAAAGTTATCCAAACCCAGGTCGTCTGCATGTAACAACTCGTCATTAATCAAGATAGGGGACCAGGGTTGGCAAGTGAGAAGATCGACTCAAATCTATATTCAATGTGTAAAGAGATAGAATTGGAATATGCAGATATGGGCAAAGGTAGTTATAAAAAGGCTAGAATAAGAAGTTAAGAGGAAGACGGAAGATCTGAATCATCAATCATCAACCAAGAGGCATTATTCTATCAGCACCGAAGCAAAGAGGAGATCAAGTACTCAGAAGGGAACGAGCTAGTCGACTGTGTGACAGCCAGTCGACTTATCTGGCCGAACATCATCAGTTTATTTCTTCTCTTTTTTAGTCTTTATTTTAATCATGTATTCAAAATTGTTAGTCAATAAAAGTCTTATTATGTGGAACTAATTTCATAGTTGGGTAGATTGAAACCGTAGTCATGTAATGCTAACTTCTTCTGAATGCTTCTCTATTACTTATTGATTGAACCTGATTGAATTGGTATAGATTTATAATAATCAAACTTGTTCAGAAGTTCTAAGAGCAGTCGACTGAGAGTGACAGCAAGTCGACTGCCATGCAGAACCTGAGTTTACCAAGTTTACGTATTATAAGTCTGGATCTGTTATATGAGCATAGAGACGACCCGTATCTCATGCCCATAGTTTGTAACACAGGAATCTTTAGGGGTTCTTGGTTTAATCAACTTAAAGGATCTAGATCTGATACCAATTTCTAGAACTTCGAGTGTTTGTTCGTTTCCATTGTTCCTATATTTTCCTTAAGTGCAACTTAGTAGATACCATGCTAAATACTTAAGGAAAGAAACGAATTAGAGTAGATACCATGCCTAATTCTTGGCTTGGGAAACATTAACTTTAAGGAGTAGATACCATGCCCTTAAAGGAACGAACATGAGTAAATAGAGTAGTATAGAAGGTGACTTAGCATTATTGATTATAGGTGGAAATCAAAGCCCAACTACTTGATAGATATTGTGATTCAGAACTACTTGATCTAGTTTTAATCTTGTCATTTCTTTTAGAACAACACTTTAAAATTCTTATTATTTGTTTTATTGGTTAGTAAGTTAATTTATACAATCTCTGTGGGATCGACCCTTGCTCGTCACTACGCTTCTATAAACGATTCGTACACTTACGAGGTTTTTAATTTGTGTCCGATTATCTATTTATTTAGATCATCTAGATTGCACAACAAGTTTTTGGCGCCGCTGCCGGGGATTGTTTAGTATTTTAACTTACAAATCAGTAAAATCTTTTTCATTTTTCTTTTCTTTTATTAATAAATATTTCTCTTTTAGGATTTTGGTGAATGCACGGGAGACGATCACTTCGTCCAGAGCTACTACCTATTGACGCGGAAACAGAATGCACTCTGCATAGACTAGGTCGGCTGTTTGCAACCAACCAGTCGACTGCTACATGAACCAGGCGACTGTACAGAGATCCAATTCACAAGCAGCAATGGTTGAGGAAGTACCAAATCGAGTACCAATGCAGGACAAATTCACGCCTAAGAATATTGAGCAACCTTCCTGCATTGCCTATCAACCTAATGTCACAGGGAATATGCCATGGTTCTCCACTTTAGTGGCAAACCAGATGAGGAGCCTCACCTCTATCTGCAAGATTTCTTCGATCTTTGCAGAACACAAAGCGTTCAAGGGCTTACCCCTGAACAAATCAGGTTAATCTTGTTTCCATTTTCTTTAAAACTTAATGCTAAATTGTGGTATAATTCTTTGGAACCAGGATCAATCAATTCATGGGAGCAATTGGCAACAAATTTCTTGAAAGAATTCTTTCCAGCCCAGAAAACCAAACAACTAAAAAGGGAGATTCAACTCTTCCAACAAAAAGATGGAGATTTATTCTTCGAAGCATGGAAGGATTTCAAGAACAAGCTTCTCAAGTATCCTACGCACAACATGCCTAAGGATGATCAGGTACAAGCATTTTATGAAGGTTTAAATGATACTAACAAGGCAATTGTGGATTCAGCTTGCAACGGGATCTTGATGAGGAAAAGCGGTGAGGAGGCCATCAAATTATTTGAAGAACTCAGCGAGAACTCACAGCAATTCTCAACAAGGGGAAGAGGCATTTCTAAAAAACAGGGAGTTTACGAAATTTCTGGTAGTAATAACATACAATTAGAAATGGTAAACATGAACAAAAAAATTGATATACTTGTTAATGCAATGACGACAATGGGGGGTGTAAAAAAATCAAACAAAAGGAATTTGTGCAATTTGTTCTCATTTTGATCATACAACTGACACGTGTCCCATGTCTTCTTTCACAGATCAGGAGCATGCAAACTATGTGGGACAAGAAGTGTTTCCACCAAAGAACAACCCCTTCTCGAACACATACAACCCAGGGTGGAGGAACCATCCAAATTTCTCATGGAGCAACAATCAAGGCGCTCAATCTTCACAAGGACATGCACGGAACTTTCAGATGGGAAGTGGGTTTGATCGGCCAGTTCAAGAACAGAAGAAGTTGGATTATGAATCCACCGTTCTTCAATTGCTCCAACAGCAACATCAAACAAGTAACCAACAAGGGCAGGCAATTCAGAAATTGGAAACTCAAATCGGGCAAATCGCGAAGGAGTTGAGTGAAAGAAAGGCAGGAGAACTCCCATCACAAACCATACCAAACCCTAGAGGTCAAGAACAGCTCAAATCAGTGACAACCCTAAGAAGTGATAAGACAATTGACAGCAAGGTTGGAACACACGCAGACGAATCAGATACACAACCATCAAAAGCCTTGGGGTCTAACAAGGTAAGTGAAAAAGAAGGGGCAGTGTTGCCACCATTCCCTCAAAGGTTAGTCAGGCAAAAGAAAGAACAACATCTATTTGATATCTTTGAAACTCTGAGAAAGGTAGAAATTAATATTCCCCTACTTGATGCTATTAAACAGATTCCGTCTTATGCCAAATTTTTGAAAGAATGCTGTACTCACAAGAGAACATTTCAGGTTAGGGAGGATGTGGCTTTGACAGAGGAAGTGAGCGCCGTATTATTAAGGAAATTACCTCCTAAACTGAAGGACCCAGGTAGTTTTACCATTCCTTGCAGGGTTGGTGAGCACTTCTTTGAAAAGGCACTGCTAGACTTAAGGGCAAGCATAAACCTTCTTCCATACACTGTTTACGAAAAGCTAGGATTAGGGGAACTCAAACCAACATCCATCACTTTGCAGTTGGCTGATCGCAGCATCAGGAGACCTAGAGGTATTTTGGAAGATGTCCTAATTCAGGTAAACGATTTCATTTTGCCTGCAGATTTTGTTGTGTTAGATATGGAGGACTCTTCAATGCCATCTTCTTTACCGATCATCCTAGGTAGGCCCTTTATGAGTACAGCTGATATAAAAATTTGTGTTAAAAAGGGTACTATAAGTATGAAGATAAACGGAGAAAAGGTTGAATTTAAAATGTTTGATACACTAAAATTACCACATGATGATCATGAATACTATAATATTGATGTGGTACAGGAGATTGTTGATCAAACATTTCAAGTACATAGTATTGAACCACTACAAGCCGCAATTACACAATCTCTAACATTATCTCATGTTGAACAGGAATACGATGACTGGAGGATTGCAGAGACAATACATTATCTTGAAACTCCAAAATCATATTCAGGTAAGCTTGCACCTGCATTTGAAAATTTTGTGTCCTCAGACCAGTCGACTGGTGAATGGAACAAGTCGACTGCTATCAGGACACCAGACGTGGAGCTTAAGCCGCTGCCTGAACACTTGAAGCATGCATATTTGGGTGAGAACCAGACGCTACCTGTGATAGTTGCTGCAAACTTGAGTGCGCAAGAAGAAGATAAGCTGCTGAGGGTACTGCGAGAACACAAAGGTGCAATAGGATGGACCATTGCAGACATCAAGGGAATAATAAATCCATCCAAATGCATGCATAAAATACTTCTTGAAGACAATGCAAAACCTAGCAGGGAAGCACAGAGAAGGCTCAATCCACACATGAAGGAAGTGGTAAGAACAGAGGTCTTGAAGCTACTAGATGTTGGCATCATCTACCTTATCTCAGATAACAAATGGGTGAGTCCTATACATGTAGTGCCTAAGAAAAGTGGAGTCACAGTGGTGAAGAATGAAGAGAATGAGCTTATCCCTATAAGAATGACCACAGGATGGAGGGTATGCATAGACTACAGGAAGCTGAACAACGAAACCAGGAAAGATCATTTCCCTCTTCCTTTTATTGATCAAATGTTAGAAAGATTAGCAGGATATAGTCATTATTGTTTTTTAGATGGTTATAGTGGCTATAATCAAATTGCTATTGCACCAGAAGATCAAGAAAAAATCACTTTTACATGTCCTTTTGGTACTTTTGCATACAGGAGGATGCCCTTTGGATTGTGCAACGCACCAGCTACATTTCAGAGATGCATGATGAGTATATTTTCAGACATGGTGGAAAGGTTCATCGAGGTATTTATGGATGATTTCAGTGTTTTTGGGTCTTGTTTTGATGAATGCCTTAACCATTTGCAGCTTGTACTTAAGAGATATGAAGAATGCAATTTAGTGCTGAATTGGGAAAAGTGCTATTTTATGGTACAACAAGGTATTGTCTTGGGACATGTGGTGTCAAAAAGGGGCATAGAGGTAGACAAGGCAAAAATTGACATCATATCAAAACTTCCACCTCCTACTACAGTCAAGGGTGTAAGGAGTTTTCTTGGACATGCGGGGTTCTATAGAAGATTTATAAAAGATTTCTCCAAAATTTCCAGACCCCTTTGTGAATTGTTAGCTAAGGATGTTGAGTTTGCATGGACAGAAGAGTGCACAAATGCTTTCATTACATTGAAAAATCTTCTCATTTCTGCACCTATCATCATGGCACCAGATTGGAACCATCCTTTCGAGCTTATGTGTGATGCAAGTGATTATGCTTTGGGAGCTGTTTTGGGGCAACGAATAAATAAGGTACCTCATGCTATTTACTATGCTTCTCGAACTTTAAATGATGCACAGCTTAATTATTCCACTACTGAAAAAGAAATGTTAGCTGTCATTTTTGCTATAGAAAAGTTTAGGTCATATTTGATTGGTTCTAAAGTTATTGTTTTCACTGACCATGCTGCTTTGAGATATTTGTTTGCTAAAAAGGATGCTAAGCCTAGGTTGATCAGATGGGTGCTGTTGCATCAAGAATTCGACCTTGAGATTAGAGATAAGAAAGGAAGTGACAATGTTGTGGCGGATCACTTGTCCAGATTACTACATGATGAAGAAAGAATTGTGCCCCCATTGAATGAAAATTTCCCAGATGAAAATTTATTTGAAATAAATATACAACTTCCATGGTTTGCAGATATTGTAAATTATCTCACTGCTCATGTTTTCCCTCCAGGTATGACAAGTCAAGAAAGAAAGAGACTGGTGGCCATGTGCAAGCACTATTATTGGGACGATCCTTATTTGTTCAAATTCAGCCCTGATCAAATTATAAGAAGATGTGTGGTAGAAGAAGAGCAAATGAGTATTCTACAACATTGCCACCAATATGCATGTGGAGGACATTTTGGACCAAAAAGAACAGCAATTAAGGTATTACAATCTGGTTATTATTGGCCTAATGTATTCAAAGATGCTTTTTCTTTTTGCAGGACTTGTGACAAATGCCAAAGGACAGGCAACATCTCTTCTAGAAATCAAATGCCACTGCAAAACATCCAAGTAATCGAGCTTTTTGATGTTTGGGGAATCGACTTCATGGGTCCCTTTCCTAACTCATTTGGTTATTTATATATTCTTGTGGGTGTGGATTATGTGTCTAAATGGGTCGAGGCTGTCCCCTCAAAAACTAATGATCACAATGTTGTTGTCAAGTTTTTGCAGGAAAACATCTTCACCAGGTTTGGTACACCACGAGCAATAATTAGTGATGGAGGGAGCCACTTCAATAATTTTCCATTTGCTTCTTTGATGAAGAAATATGGGATTACACATAGAGTGGGCACTCCATATCATCCTCAAACCAGTGGGCAAGTGGAGATTAGCAACAGAGAGATCAAGAGCATTTTGGAAAAGACAGTAAATACAAGGAGAAGGGACTGGTCGCTACGCTTGAATGATGCATTATGGGCTTACCGAACAGCATACAAGACACCCATCGGCATGTCACCATACCGTCTGGTTTTTGAAAAAGCCTGTCATCTGCCAGTGGAGTTGGAACACAAAGCTTATTGGGCCATTAAAAGGTTCAATTTTGATATGAAACAAGCAGGTGACAAGAGAAGATTGCAACTGAACGAGCTTGATGAATTGAGGCACAACGCATATGAAAATACAAAATTGTACAAAGAAAGGACCAAGATATACCATGATAAACAGCTAGCAAGGAAGGAGTTTTATGTAGGACAGAAGGTATTGATATACAACTCAAGATTAAGACTTTTTCCAGGCAAGCTTATGTCACGATGGTATGGCCCATACATTGTTACAAAAGTCTTTCCACATGGAGCAGTGGAGGTTCATAGCAAAGAGAAAAATCAAACATTCAAGGTGAACGGGCATAGGGCGAAGCCGTACATTGAGATGAGTCTTGAGCCGCAAGAGGAAGATGTGAATCTTCAAACCATTCAATACATTGCATGAACTCATCAAGTGTAGCTGAAGACAGGAAACACGGTGCTTATTGGAAGGCAACCCAATTTTTCAGGCGAGTATTCACACTTTCTCTTTATTTCTTTATTCAGTTTTTTTATTTTATTTTATTTTATTTTTCTTTTCTTCAAACCGGATGGTAACATATGCCTATTTTTATTTCAAACATTGAGGACAATGTTCCATCTAAGTTTGGGGGTAGTTATTTACAGTTGGAGTCTCTTGATGTGGAGTCTTTTCTAACAACAATGATGAAAAATGAGCTTAGTTACTATAGGTAGAGAGTGGAGAACGAGTATTAAGTGTGGTCTTTATCTTTAAAAATGATAATAACTTATCATAGGGATCATACTTGAAAATTTTCATTCATGTGGCTATGTCAATTTAACGAATTGTGAAAGAGAATAGCAAGTTCAACTGTGAGTAAACTTAACTATACAAATTGTGAGTTTTTGAGCCTTAAATATTTCTTTTGAGAGAGTCACACACTTGAAGATCTCAGTTGACTGTATTTTTGAGATGATCTAGAACTTGTTTTTGCTACTTTTCGAAACTTATTTTTGGTTTTTGCATAAAAACTTGGAAATGATTAAGGCACCTAAGATTCTATCACCAAAGACAAATAGCCTACCCAACATCAATTATCCATTAGTTACCCCTTTGAAGCCTATAAAAGCTTTTTTTTTGTAAGACACATAATCCTTAACCAAAGACTAGATGAATAGGTCACCTTACCTATATCTATTGAGTTAGTAGAGCAAAAATTGTAAAAGAGATGTGGTATGTCAAGATGAAGGGGATGAAAATATTAAAAAAAAAAAAAAGAGTTGGAGGATTTGTCATAAGAAAAAATGGAAAGTTGCAAATTGCTGATGGGGGAAAGGTGTTGGTAAAAATAACGTATAGGCCTGTTATAGTTGGCCTTAAAAATTTTTAAAAAAAAAAATTCTCTTAGAATAAAGTTGCTCTACTAATTCTTTAGAAATTTTGTATTCCTTTTTCTCTTCCTTGATTAAACCCTCACCCAAGGCCCCATTACAACCTATAAAAGACCTTTTGATCCAAGTAGTGTGCAAATCAATGGTGTGAAGATGTAGTAGCAAGATCAAGCATATGGTTTCATCCAAGTAATGAAAGTTGTCACGAGATCTAACTTGAATGCCCCATGTCAATGAGAGCTATATTTTCTTTGTGAGTGTATGCCATGGTGAGAATTTAGAGTTGAAATATAGTTGAGCTTGCTAGCCTTAATCATGATTAGGTTGCAGCGGCATTGGCCACACTATTATTTAATATTCAAGTTAAGTGTTCTTGGGAATAAGTGATTAACATTTAAATTAAAAGCCTGTTTAGACCTATCTTAATGCTTGTTCTAACCTTGACACCTAATGTAGCAAGTTCTCTGAGGTAAATGTTGGAAGGGTCAAGATGTTCAAGAGATGCTTGTAGTTTAATTTTGCTTGAGGACAAGCAAAAGCTAAGTTTGGGGGTATTTGATGAACCCAATAATATTCACATTTAGGAGCAATAATCTTAATGCAATTGGACATTTAAATGCTCTATATGTGGTATTTTACTCTTATTTTCTCTTTTCCATAGGAAACGGCCTAAAACAGCAAAACGAAGCAGATTCAGGATTTTGAGGATGATACACAGAAACTGCAGGATATAAGTCGACTGATTCCTCCAACAGGCGACTGGACCGAGAGGTTGACGGGGCTCGGCACAGTCGACTTCCCCAATACCAGTTGACTTGACTAATGAATCATGAATCCACAGATGTCTCGGCACAGTCGACTTACATCCAAACCAGCCGACTGCATTCAGCAGAGTTAGAAGATAAGAACATGAAGGATTCGTCCTCATCCAAATACGAAGCAAGATGAAAGTTATCCAAACCCAGGTCATTTGCGTGTAACAACTCGTTATTAATCAAGATAGGGGACCAGGGTTGGCAAGTGAGAAGATCGACTCAAATCTATATTCAATGTGTAAAGAGATAGAATTGGAATCTGCAGATATGGGCAAAGGTAGTTATAAAAAGGCTAGAATAAGAAGTTAAGAGGAAGACGGAAGATCTGAATCATCAATCATCAACCAAGAGGCATTATTCTATCAGCACCGAAGGAAAGAGGAGATCAAGTACTCAGAAGGGAACGAGCCAGTCGACTGTGTGACAGCCAGTCGACTTATCTGGCCGAACATCATCAGTTTATTTATTTTCTTTTCCAGTCTTTATTTTAATCATGTATTCAAAACTGTTAGTCAATAAAAGTCTTATTATGTGGAACTAATTTCATAGTTGGGTAGATTGAAACCGTAGTCATGTAATGCTAACTTCTTCTGAATGCTTCTCTATTACTTATTGATTGAACCTGATTGAATTGGTATAGATTTATAATAATCAAACTTGTTCAGAAGTTCTAAGAGCAGTCGACTGAGAGTGACAGCAAGTCGACTGCCATGCAGAACCTGAGTTTACCAAGTTTGCGTATTATAAGTCTGGATCTGTTATATGAGCATAGAGACGACCCGTATCTCATGCCCATAGTTTGTAACACATGAATCTTTAGGGGTTCTTGGTTTAATCAACTTGAAGGATCTAGATCTGATACCAATTTCTAGAACTTCGAGTGTTTGTTCGTTTCCATTGTTCCTATATTTTCCTTAAGTGCAACTTAGTAGATACCATGCTAAATACTTAAGGAAAGAAACGAATTAGAGTAGATACCATGCCTAATTCTTGGCTTGGGAAACATTAACTTTAAGGAGTAGATACCATGCCCTTAAAGGAACGAACATGAGTAAATAGAGTAGTATAGAAGGTGACTTAGCATTATTGATTATAGGTGGAAATCAAAGCCCAACTACTTGATAGATATTGTGATTCAGAACTACTTGATCTAGTTTTAATCTTGTCATTTCTTTTAGAACAACACTTTAAAATTCTTATTATTTGTTTTATTGGTTAGTAAGTTAATTTCTACAATCTCTGTGGGATCGACCCTTGCTCGTCACTACGCTTCTATAAACGATTCGTACACTTGCGAGGTTTTTAATTTGTGTCCAGATTATCTATTTATTTAGATCATCTAGATTGCACAACATGCCGCGATCACTCCTGTCTAGCATCTTTATCCTGATCCTCCTGTGGGTGTGATTCATCGGTGGAGTTAGCGCTAGTAGTGAACCTATCCTAAATCCTTATTCTGGTGGAAGTAACTGCTTTATTGGACCAAAATAGTACATTAGACTTGATACCATTGAAATACGCATGCTGTGAATTTGCTTGTGCCTGAATATGTAATGATTCTTAGCATTCCAGATACCCCATCATGTCGCCGCAATGAATATATCCCAGAGTTCATAGTCGTTTATGCACATGTGGGCCCGCCTCCACTCCCCCAGAGATCTTCAATGTTGTTTGGCATATGATCCTGAAAAGTGCACACTTGCAATAGTCGTTCTCAAATTTCTTTTGCCAAAGCACACTGCATAAGTAGACGGTCGACAGTCTCATCCTCCCGATTGCAAGTGATGCATACTCTTGGACCTGTCCAGTTTCTTTTAGCTAGATTATCCCTGGACATGATTGCATTCTTTTGTGTTAGCTAGTTGAAAATTTACACCTTAAGCAATTCTTTCATGTGGAGGAGACAGAAAACTACCATTTTTTATCCGGCCACCAGTTCACTTCATCCTGTGTCTCGAGGTTGTTAGGCAAGAAGTCTTCCAAAAACTGAAGTAGTAACCCTTTCTATCGCAATCATCATGGCTAAGCCTTCTTGTAGTCCTTAGTTTCCACTGTCCCTGCTGCCACTGGGAAGCTACCTTGTCACAATCATCCTTTGCCACTCGGAAGACATCTGGGAACTTGTGTTGGAGAGTTAAGTAGCCCCCCATATATCAAAAGATGCACCTGCAAGGAAATATATGGTATGGAGAACCCCCCTCCAGAACCTTGACATAGAAGTTACGTTCTTAAGTTTCTGGTGCAAGTTATCCTTTCTTAGGTATGCTACTCTATATAATTGTGCCCACCTTGCCTTGCTTCGGTTATGCAATTTCCACCACCATTGGCATAGTAGGGCCTGATTCATTTGCATGAGGTTGATAACTCCAAGACCTCCGAATTCCTTGCGCTTGCACACAATTCCCCATTTGACCAGAGTGTACCTTCTCTTATCAATAGCGGACCCCTGCCATAAAAACCTACGCCTAATCTTATCAATTTTGGTGATCACCCAGGCCAGAATTTTGAAGAACGAAAGGTAGAAGATAGGTATCAAGTTAATTGCCGCATTAAGCAGGATTAACGTAAGAACGATCGATAACTTTCCTTTCCACCTGTCCAGCTTATTCTGGATTCTTTTGACCAATTCGTTCCAATCATCTTTTCTGAGTTTGTCGGGTTTAATGGGAAGTCCCAAGTACTTTACAGGGAACGACTTGACTCTGCAATTTAGGATAGCCGCCACTATTGTCTCGCTGTTGCCAACCAGTCCAATGAAGAAAAGTGCACTTTTATGGAAATTTACCCGAAGGCCTGTATCCCCATTTAATGAATACCGCCTGAACCACATCATTCTCCCCTGGGGTGAGGGTGTCATCTGCGTACTGTAGGTTGATCACCACTGATACATTACTTCTCTCTCCGAGCCCTTTCAACCTACCTAGCTATCTATATCTTGCCAGCATTCTATGCAAACCGTCAGCCACTAAAGTGAAGAAAAGTGCACTTTTATCAATGCTCCCTTCTCTGTAACGAATTTTTTCCAAAATGACTCACTTTTGAAAGTATTTACCAAAATGACCCACATGTTGAAAGTATTTACCAAACTGACCCAATTTCGAGAGTATTGACCAAAATGAGATAGCGAGTTTGGTAAAAACATCATCGCTATATGTTGAGGTATTTCTCCCCCACTTGAAGAAAAGTTTCTCCACCACTCGGAGAAAAACTTGAAGAAAAATACCAAGTTTAGACTCACTATCTCAGTTAGCGAGTGTGGTGGAGAAAGCGAGTGTCGATTGGGGAGTTTTTTAAAGACTCGCTGTCTCGCTAACTGAGATATTTCTCCCCCACTTGAAGAAAAACGTGAAGAAAAATACCAAGTTTAGACTCGCTATCTCAGATAGCGAGTTTGGTGAAAACATCATCGCTATCTCGAGATAGCGAGTGTATGTTGAGGTGTTAAAACATGAAGAAAAATACCAAGTTTAGATTCGCTATCTTAGATAGCGAGTTTGGTGAAAACATGAAGAAAAATACCAAGTTTAGATTCGCTATCTTAGATAGCGAGTTTGGTGAAAACATCATCACTATCTGAAATAGTGAGTGTATGTTGAGGTGTTTCTCCACCACTCGGAGAAAAACTTGAAGAAAAATACCAAGTTTAGACTCACTATCTCAGTTAGCGAGTGTGGTGGAGAAAGCGAGTGTCGATTGGGGAGTTTTTTAAAGACTTGCTGTCTCGCTAACTAAGATAGCGAGTGTCGATTGGGGAGTTTTTTAAAGACTCGCTGTCTCTCTTCTTCACTTATCTCTCTCTCCATCAACTCTCCCACTCCGAAACCCTAGCTTACAAATTCGTGCTCTTACCCACAAATACCCTCCCAATTCTCGAGGGATCCACTTCATCCCTCACAACCCTCTCTCCTCCCACTCTCAAAATCCTAGACCCATCATCATCGATCCTCAATTTCCTTGAATTCAGCATGGGCTAAGGATTGGTTATCACCTCATATGAAGGTATGATTTGTATAACCTTCTATCGTGTATACTTGGGTAGATTAGATAATGACCCTCATTTCTTGTATAAATATGTATACCTGGGTAGATTAGATAATGACTCTCATTTCTTGCATAAATATGTATAGATATGGATTACGATATTCCTATTTGGTTTTGTTTTGGTGGTGAAATTATTTGTGACGCAAAGCCAAGTTGTTGTTATAGTGTCGTTGATCCTGAAATAATTTGGGCACCCCATACAATCACAATGGTAGAACTAGTTTAGAAAATTTATGAGGTTACTAATTGAGATAGAGATCAATGGAATGTTAACATTTTAGTTCGTTATGCAGAGGGAAAAAGACAATGTCAATATTTTGTGGTGGTTTCATGTGAGGGTCATCAGGAACATGCAACCACTTTGATGATTGCATACTAATTACGGGTCTACCAATATGTATGTGTTCCCAACTCCATACTTGTAGCAACAACATCGGTCCATTCATCTGACTCGCACCAAGAGCGAAGTTGCACAAACTCTGATATAATGTAACCAATGCTGCATTATCCCAACTGTACACCCCAACGGTCCCAAGATCTGCAATTAGAGGTAAGTACATTAGGAGAACGGAAATACCGGTGGATTTCAGGAACATGACACCTACAAACAATGACATAATGTATGTCCTGCAATAGCATTGGACTTCGAAGTCGTTCTAATCTTCATTCAACTTATTGTTGAAAGTATCCTTCAACTATTTCAACCGAAGAGACTTCCCGAAAACAGCCTAGGATCCGGCTCAACCCCAAGATATTTTGTGATAAAAAACTGTGGATCGAAGTCCATCGTTCCAGTTACGGCCTGTCCATTGAGGGGAAGACCTGTGATCACTGCAATATCCTGTAGTGTGACATACATCTCCCCTACTGGCAAGAGAAAATTGTGCGTTTCTGGACGCCAACGTTTGAAAAGGGCTGTTAGAAGAGGACAGTCGGTCTTAATTGAACTCATTAAAGCGATGTCGTACAACCCGCAATCCTGTAACAACTAGTGGATACGTGGATGCATTGGCAAAGTGGCGTGCCCCCGAAAAGTACACTCTTTTTATTGTCCGTCCCACACGTCTTTTAAACGATGTTGCCCTTGCAAGGTCAAAAGCCTTGGGTTGAGAGGACCGTGACCCACTAGTGGAACATAAGATGATGAAGAAGGGCCCGACTCATTTCACGAAGAAGACGGGACCGACTGATTTGGTAAAGAAGACGGAGCCAGCTCGACCTACACAACAAATAACAATAAACATCAATTTTACTGTATACTATTTTATTAAAGAAAATCAAATTAATCGAATAAAGACAATCATCTTACATTTGTGTCTTTGTCAACCCCCGTGACCACTAATTGAGGGTCGTCCTTAACAAGTTCGTGCCCCCCCGTGGCCTCGATTACTTGGGGGTTACTACTCGTTCCCTCTTCATGAATATTCCGCATTCGTGTCATATCTAATAGAGATGAGAATTGTAAAATTTTATATGTATTTCGGTATAATAGAATTGCATACTCTAAAAACAAATAATTTATCACCAATAAAATACACACATTTAAATGAAGAATTCAACAATAATATGGACAAATATCTAATAATCATATTCATATCAAAAGCTTTCAACATGTTAGTTCAAAGTTAAATTATATGTCGATAATCCTATTTATATCAAAATTAAATTATATCTCACAGTAGAATTTCACTTTTAACTAATATACTGAAATAAATTTCAAATTTATCTATTAACTAATCATCCCATAGATCATGAGCTCTCAACATTATGTTCAATTTAACGCACAATCAAAATTAACCCAAAATCAAATTGCAAAAGTATGATGACTTACCGTACGATAGATGGGTGCTTTAGGAGGTAGAGAATGATGATGAGATGTGTAATGCCCCGAATTCCAAAATACAACAATTCGTAGCATAACAGGATCTTCACTTCATTTTGTACAATTTTACAAGGAATTAAAAAAAATTATTTGTACAACACTGTTCATTTTACATCAACGCAACGGAAAAATAAAGATTACAGAGCATGAACAATTTAACCATCAACATTTTAAACAATCTTTAGCTTCAAATTCATCTTCCAGTCTTAGCCAATCCAAGCCCTACATTGAATATTGTGGGCACGTCAGTTACATACAACTAACGCAATATTATACACGGCTATCCTCGCTATGCCATAATATAGCGACTCACTTACTTTAACAACCACAATTTTGAATGTAAACCAAAGGGTGAAAAGTGTCTATCTTAATGCCTAATACAGATGTTTACGTTAAGATGACACTAATGCGTACTTGTTCGGATTCTATACATCCCATACTACATAGGTCCGATGGCAAGCACCTACGTACTTCACATTAAAGGGTTGAATCTCTCGCCATGAATTACTACTAAGGTTTAGATGTTCTTTGAGTATATTAAAGCCCACGCCCCGATTATTCCGAAGATGAATCCCACACCGTGGATGAGCTGGGGACAACTCCCAATCACACCTCGATAGTTCCGAGGAAACCCTTCTTACACCGCAGGCCAACTGAGGTCCTCATACCCATGTTTGCCCATACGTCATCACGTCTCCCCTTAGTGCATGTTCTTAAGTTTTTAGTTTTAGAAGAATCATCACAACCTAAAGCTAGCTTACCCTACCGGACTTAAACCAACACGAGAGACAGTCACCCCAACCTGGCTACTTCTCAAGAGATACTCAACCCACACTGGTTAGCTCTCAAATTTCATTAATCATAAATGTCGGTTTCTAAGGGTCTCGCATAGCCTTTAGACACCAACAACCATCTCGTTCTAGAGATCAATTAGGTTATATCTAACCTCAACATAAACATCTTTATCAACAATTCATCTTTATCACATTTGAATTCTTATTCATTAAACTTCTTTCATTCAATCTTGTGCCAACACATTCTATCTCTTATATTCACATTCTACATAAATTTCTCAATCAAATTTCTTATAAATAAAACTCTTTAATTAATCAATCAACTAGTCACTTCCATGATACTAGGTCTACACCATCTTTTCTCATATTAGACTCCAATTTGTTAAATTTCTTTATCGATTTCATCACTTTCTAACGCACAATTTCATTACCAATTTATTCCTAAATTTCCTTCATTCTCAACTTGCATTTTGCTTTTTATAATCAATGTACAAAATCTTTAATTAAATCTACATCTTCTTTATTTTCAACTTGACTTCACTTAATACATTGATGAAAATATCTTTAAAACACTCAAATATATGCCAAAACAGTGAGAAATATTTTTAGACGTTCTCATATTATTTTAAAATATTTATATAATTTTTTTTCTAAATTTTTAAAACCCAAAAACTCCAAAAATACAAAAAAAACACTTTTTGAGCAAATAGGATTCGAACCCGAGACACCCCCAAGCCCAGACCGCCACGTAGCAGCACCGCGTGCATTGGCGCACACGCTAGCCATGGAGGCCAAGCGCCCAACTGATATACTGTGGGTTAAAATTCTTTAAGTATCTAAATTTCCCCTTCTCTGACCTTTTTAAAAAAAATGTTTTCTCCCACAAACTGCAGAGCCAAGACTCGAACCAGCGCCAACAGTTAGGCGTCAGAACGCCTACCCACTGAGCCGAAGCTCAGATGACAACACTACAGGGCTTTGATTTATTAAGTATTTGATCTACGATAAATCTCATTTTCTACATTTTCAACTATTTTTTATTTCCATTTTCCCCCCAAAATCAATATTATAAAAATGAAATTCTAGACTCCAGAATTCTTATTTTGCTTATTTTAATCATAATTAAGAGTATTTATCCCACTTTATGTACAAATTATTTTTTTGAAACATATAAACATAAAGATTTGATTTATTAGAAACTAACTCTTTTCTGCAAATTAGTACAATTAATTTGTATCTATACATATTCAAAAATCATTATCTTACTGATTTCATTCACATTAATGGAAAATTAACTTCAATTCTCCAAATTACTCATTTCTTTCTCTTAGAAAAAAAATAATGCAATTATTTAATTGTCCTACTAATTTTAATGCAATTTTTCCTTTGTACCACTACAACTATTTATTCCCCGAAATGATTCTCTAATTTTTCATTTCTATTCATTCACATTTCATACACAAAATTTCAACTAATTTATAAGAGACAAAATTCCATGCAATAATTAAGTTGTTCATTTATGCCTAACAATTCTAGACATGCTTCTAATTCAATTTTGACCATTCCAATCTACCAATCAATTCATATGCTTCACATTAACATACAATGAATTCTATGATTTTTCTAACACTAGCATTCCTTACAACATGAATCAATTTAACTAGTAGGATTAAATCAAACAAAATCAACCATAAAATACATAGGCACGATTTTTATACTATCTAGAAAATAAGATGAGAAACCCACCTCAAATTGAAGAATTTAACAAGCAATTAAGTGCACCTCGAAAACCTGCCCAAAAGAAAAGAAATCCCCCCACAGCAAGCTTCCCGAAATGCACAGCCCCTTCACTATTTGGTTTTGATTAAGTTTTGTTTGGTTTTTTTGCTAATAAAAATGAGATGGGGGAAAGATTATAAAGGGATTTAATTAGGTGGTTTAATTAACTAATTTGACCACTTCCCATGACAGCCGGTTGGTTTCTTTCTTGGTGTGTACATTGTAGCGTGTGCACGTGCACGTGCTTGTTTACACCACACCTTTCTTTCATTTATTTTTATTTATTATTTTTTGAAAAATGCAAATGGGCTCATATTTAAATGGATTTTTTTTGTGGGTTTTTAAAATAATTCTAGGCCCTTGGATTTTATAAAATAATGTAATACAAAGTGCAATAATTAAAGTGAGAAGAAAATGTGCATTACTTCTTAGAATTTTTTTAGAAACAACCCTGCATATAAAATTTTATGTGCAATGCACATGTAAAAATATTTAAATTAATTTGGAAGAATGGAAAACATATAAATAATCGGAATATAAAATACGTATGATATTTATATAAAATACGTTACGAATATTACCCGTAACAGTACAAAATATATGTGCGTTACACCCGTGGATAAAATTGTCATAACTCAATTTTGCGGGGTGTTACAAGATGAATGCACCCGCTTCCACCGCAGTTCTCTTTACCCTTCCCTAAATCATCCAAATTCAGGATCTTGGATGATGGGATTAGGGTGTTGAAAGTGGGAGTAGAGAGGGTTGTGAGTGATGAAGTGGATCTCAATAGATTTTGGACGGATTTTGTTGATGAAATAACGAATTTGGGAGGCTAGGGTATTGGCTTTCTTTAGGAGTTTGGAGAGAGAATGAAAAGAGAGAAAAGAAGAGAGATAGGGAAACTGCGAGTCTTGTCTTTAAAAAACTTTCCAATCGACACTCGCTATCTCAGATAGCGAGTGTGTTTATCAGTTAGAGTGTGGTACAAACACACTCGCATTCGCTATCTGGGATAGCGAGTCTAAACTTGGTATTTTTCTTCAAGTAGTGGAGAAATACCTCAATATACTCGAAAATGGGCCAGTTTGGTAAATACCTTGGTAAATACTTTCAAAAATGGATTATTTTGGTAAATACTTTTAAAAAGTGGGTCATTTTGAAAAATCCTCTGTAACCTGGTGGCTCAATTCATTAATTGACGCCTTAGCTGCCTTCATCTTTATATAGTGAATCCTCTGCGGTTTTTAGGGCTTCCTCTTTGTCCAATAATTTGCTCTGCAGGTCATGTAGTTGTTCCCGTAACATAGTTAAATTCATGCCTATTCTTTTGAGAATCTCCAGCTTCTCTTGAAAGGAAACTTGAAGAACCATCTAAATTATCCTTTGAAACACCATCTCCAAGACCACTTTTCTTCGTGGCTGCTTTTAGAATTCGAAATCTGTAAATCAAATTTTAATGCATTTTTTGAAATTGAAATCTCACTTACTCTAAGAGCATATACTTAATATTACTAATAAATTGATGTAATACAAATTGACATTCAGTCTTTCAGTTACGTTCATCCTTCCTTCAAAATTAGGTTCTAATCTGATGAAGTTTGTACAAAGGAAAATTCCATGGTGTTACAGCATAAACCATAAATGGAAAAAAATACGGGCTGAATTATATGTGTGTTCTCTGACTTATGAATAAATGAGGTATAAAGCAAGAAGCAACTTATTGCAGGAAAATATTGGTGTACACAGAATGTTTGATATCTTGACATATTTTATTATTTATTATCTCTAAATTAAATTCTTTTTTTTAAAAACAAAATTTAGAATGTTCAATATTTTGAACTTTGGGCATGTTTAAAATAACTTGAAAAAAAAATAAAGTTTGCTAGTACATAATACATTTATTTCAAAGCGAGAAGATTTCGATATTAAGCTAGTTGGAGTTTAAAAAGGGAATACTGCTACGATTTGTCACCATCATCATCAACTGCCTTTGCTTATTTCTACAACATGCTGCTGAGCCAATGTAACCCCTCTCTTATAAACCATACAGAGAACTAGGCCCAAAGTCTTGGTTAGGGAAATTATGGACAATAGAGGCCTTTTCATTATCTTAAGCTAGTAACCCGGTACGTTTTAATTAATTTTTTTTATATAGTAAATAATAAGATGTAATCTGGGCCTTAAACTTGAGATCTCCCTTTACTCATTATATACTTTTTACAAATTATTTCTAGTGGCACAAACTTTTATTTTATATGGGTGGAACTTTGTAAATAATTATGTCGTAAATAAATTTGAACTTTGATGATATTATGGTAACTAACAACAGTTAAGTAAACAAATGGTTAATATAACTCACACTTAAAAATAAATGGTTGAGATTAGATGGTTGAATGTTTACAAATGACAACCCCAACTCTCTCATTATAATATTAGAGATTACTAGTAACTTGCACGTGTGATGCACGTTTTAATCAATTTTTTATTTGTTTTATAAAGTAAATAATAAGACATAATTTGGCCTTGAACCTGAGACCTCCTGTGAAGACCCCAAATTTTCACCCTTCTTTTTACACTTTCTTATTAAAATAATATTCATAGATTTCAATTAAAATTTCGACAGAGTCTCCCCTGAAATATTAGCCCTTTCGCAGCGATTCCTTACGGAATTTTGCTAACAATTAAATATATCACAACTCAGGCATTTAATATCAATCCTTCTCAGGCCAGTCCAAGCAACCATACACAGGCAATATATAAATAGGGCTCTGGGAGTATATCTCAGCATAATATGCAAGATACAAATTAAAAACCAAAATTTCGTTTGAAAACATAATAGATTTTTAGAAAAACCATAGAAAAACCTTCAAAAACCAACACACAGAACCCAATACTCCACAACGAGGCGGGTACGGATTTTACCGTACTTATCTTTATCTCATCACTATATATCACCATCTCATACAGATACATACATAATTTTCCAAAATATAAATTATTACACGAATTCTATACTCTACCCCTATTTATATAAAACTTTAACTAATAGAAGTTAACAATATATATCTACATATACAAATTTATTAATTCTTGAGAAAATTAACACTACAAAATTAAAGAAGCCACATGTCTCACCTCGCCGCTACCTGATTCTTGCAAAAGGGTCTAAGGACGTCCACCCTTAAGGAGGGACGCCCCCAAACACAACAGAGGTCAGCCAAAACTGGTGTGAGTATAATCTACAAGGCTAGTTATTAAATTAAATAATAAGAAAGAAACTTCGAGAATTTACTATCATGATGATCTTTAAATATAACCTGGGATTTAACATAAAAATATAATAAAAGAAAACTGGATATTACACAAGAAATAACTTCTAGTTTTCAACCAATCTATCATTTCAACATCGACTCAGTCTACCTGGAAGTTGTGCCTCAGCAGGCAGTTCCCCGACACAATTCCAAGGCATACCAACTCATATTACATTTCTTTTCTACTTTAATATTCCTTCTCATCTTATACTATATTCATTTTCATTTTCGTTTCATAACATCTCATAATACATTAACATTCATTCACCTTTTATATTACTGTTTACTTTCCCTTTTTATTTTTATTTCATCATACTGCTTACTTTAATTCTAATTCTCATTTTATCAAATACTTGCTTTATATTTCAGTCTTATCTCATCCAACTTACTTTACTTCTCATTCTTATTATATAATATATTTTACTCTCATATTCACTCACATCTCGTAATACAACTATCATATCAATACCCCACCGATCTGTTAGAGATTATGAGAGATTATAACAATAGAAATTAGGGTTAATATCCTAGACTAAGGTGCTTGAGATATATACCCTATGTATCAAAATTGAAATACCTAGACTACTATCACAAGCCAGTATTTATAGGATAAATACTGGTTTGGGTGTACTATCCATACGATTAGTATGTGTAACACACGTGTTACCCATAGAATAATATTACACATAATATTATTCATATAGTGAGAATACACCTATGTATCCAACAATCTCCTCCTATATTCTCAATATATAAACGTACTGGATTATCTCATCAGTTCAATATGAAGCTGACTGGCTAATAGCAGTCTTTAAATAGAAGAAATGCATCACTCAATGTGCAGTTCATAAGGCTAAACCAAAATAATTATAAATCTGAAAAGTACTAAAAGACTAAACCAAAATAATTAAATAGTTCCCAAACCATATCACAATAGAATAGTTCACAATGACTAAACCAACTGGAGTAATCTATCATAGTTTCAAAATCAAACAAAGAAAATAAACTTCAAGAACAAAATAAGAGTTTTAAGCTCAATGAACACAAGTGTCTTAAACTCCACAGAAATTTTACCAAGCAAGTGACTAATTTATTCTCGAAAGAAATAAACTGAAACTCTATCCTTGCACACTGCTTTATGTTTACTCCTCCATTTTGAGCAAATCATTATTTTGAAATCTATGTTGACAAATTCAACTCCTCCATTTTTTCTAGCTTATTAAAACAAGAATATCAAGAGACGCATCTCTAAGAATTCTAGCGAATTCCATAAAGTATCTAGTTCCACTAAAGAACTTAGTATAATTCAATGATAGCTTAGCAAATTATAATGCAAGCATCACAATCAAGTTTCTTTAACAAAATAAAGAACAAGAACTATTATAGTTTCTCCACAAGAATCATACTATATTTCATATTGGAATGAAAAAGCTGCCATTTCAATCATGGTTTAACACTGAATCATCAAAATTGGAATGAAACGTGTATCCATAAAAGACATATCATCAAAATTGGAATGATATTTAAAGACAATTTAATCATTGGAAACACATCGACAAGTTTTCATGTTTCGTATTGGAATAATTTGATTATTCTAAGTAAATTATCTACATATATAATGCCATCAAAATTGGAATGATATTATATATTTGTGGAATTTATGTGGAATCATCCAAATTATCTAAAACATGTCAACTGCCTAAAATTGATGCTCAAGTTTTCACTTCTCTCTGCCTCCAATTGGATTCTAAATTTCAAAACAATTAGGATGTTAAAGTTTTGACTCAATAGCATTTAACTCCATTTCCCCTAGGTTTTGATAATTAGATCACTTTCAAGTCTCTTAGTAAGAGCATTAGCCATATTTTATCTCAATTGCACTTTATTCATAAGAAAGTTCAACTAGGCTTTTTTCTGCCTTAATATACTCCTCTGACTATTATAGAGTGAGTTATGAGCTACAGTGCATTGTAGCTTGATAGTCACATAACAGAATTAGAGAGATACTTAAACTTTCTTAATGGATAACTAGCAACAAATTCTTCAATCCACTCAGCCTCTTCCCCTGCAGAGGATAACACATATAGGTCCAACTTCATGGATGATAGCACAGTGCCTGTTTCCCTTTTTAAATTCCATAACATTTTTGTTCCTCCTAGTGTAAACACATATTCACTAGTTATCGACTTTCACAAAATTCTGAGCATCATAATGCATCAGATCAGCCATTCATTCGAAGAATGACTAGAGTAGCACAAGGCAAACTCTTGAGTATCACTCAGGCATCTCATTAGCCTTTTAAGGGCACTCAAATATGTATGAGATTATTAGTGAATCTGCTGATCATACCTACCTCAAAGGCTATGTTTATTCTAGTGCAGATCTTTGTATACATGGGATTTTTAATTCTTTTAGAATGATCTACATGTCTCATAGTTGCACCATCATTAGGTGTCAACCATTTATCATAATCAGAAGGTATTTCAAAACACATTTTCAATCACAATATCCCCACTTTTGAAACACATTTTGATTTGATGAGTTTGACTAAGGGTTATTCCTTGCCAACCGAAACTCACTCTTATACCTAGTTGCACCATCATTAGGTGTCAACCTTTTATCATAATCATAAGGTGTTTCAAAACACACTTTCAATCGCAATATCCCCACTTTTGAAACACATTTTGATTTGATGAGTTTGACTAAGGGTTATTCCTTGCCAACCGAAACCCACCCTTATACCTATGGTGTCCACAATACCTAGATGTTTTATGCTGAATTCTTTGGATAGCATAATTTTAACTTCATTTGTTGAAGAAAGGTCACTTCCAAGAACAACCATATCAACAGAACAAGTAAATAATAGCCATTATATTTGACACACCACAAAGTTAAGGCATTAATCTGAATTACTTAATTCATATACTAGGCTCTTTAAAAAAAAATTCAGATTATTTATTCGTCGGCTATACATCTTTTAAGAACATACAATGATTTTACTAAATTATAAATCTTGTTCACTAAACATATTAGTTCAAAACTTTTCATTACAAAACTGTTCAGTACAAAACATCAAGTACAAAACTGTTTAAATATCCTTTATGAATAACAAAATTTTTCAATAGATGTAAGGGTAAGAAGAATACTTATTGTAGCAATATGAAAAACATGTGAGTAGACATCAAACAGATCTACCCCATTTATCTCAGTCAATCTGTTAGCTACTAACATGCATTAAAATTGCTACTGAATAAGCAAAATTAAGTTTCTTCTACAAAACCCCACTTACTAACTATAATTTTATCCCCTTTCGGCAGATCAACTAAATTAAAGTATTATTGTATGACACAAAATCATCTCATTGTCTACTAAGGACTCTTCTTAGCTCATTTGTCATTCAAGTTTAAGTGTCAATATGACTGGTTCTTGGTTCCAACAGTGAATCATCATTGGCTATGTCAGTAGGACTAGATAATTAAATGCACTTATCTTTGATGAACACATTCTCAAAGAACTTTATTTGTCTACATTCTACTAATACAAATTAGATATATAGATCTAAAATCTGTCCATAGAACCATATTCTACACTTTCTAAGTACACACAAATATTTATTATAGGTCCTACTTTAGGCCTTCTAGGGTCATGAACTGTAACAGATGTATCACACCACATGTTTTCACATTGAAAAAATTATTTGTGTTTCTATCCCATAGTCTACAAGGTGTAAATAATTTAGAGTGTGGTAACATATTGGAAATATGATTAACAATACAATATCACCCATCGTTACACAAAGTCAAATAATAGTCAATAATATAGAATTCAATATTTCACTAAGTGTTTGATTCTAACTTTTATCAATGTCGTTTGACTGTTGTAAATAGAGTGCACTAGAGATTATACCAAATGCAAACCTCTCTTAAAATTGTTAAAACATATTCATCACCTCTATCTAATCTGAAACCTTTTGATCTTAGCATTTAAATAGATTTTTAATTCATCAAAATAGCGAGTGCTACATCATCCATATATATATGACAAACATTCACTAATCATCTACATAGGTAATTAAATACTTCTGACCAATTATCGTCTCATCTAGTCACAAAGCTACTAAGATCACAAATATCAGAATGTATTGACTCAAGAAGTTGTGTGCTCCTAGAGACCATACTAAATAATTTTCTAGTAATCATAATCTGAGCAACACTTTCATATTTAATGGAATGTCATTTAGCAGAGTTATGAGTTTTGACAAGAACAAACAATTTAATATATAGTTCTCAAATCCTAGCCAATTATGCTATGTTCAAGAACTATATACAATTAGAAATATTATTATTAATTGTCTCATTTGTTAAACTCAACTTATACATGCGATTGACAATATATGCACATTATAAGAGTTAATACAAAATTACTTTATCACATTTTACAAAATTGTTTGCTTGCTCTAATGGTTTTAACAATGTCCACTTGCTCAAACACAGTAAGCAAAATTTTCTTTATTCGTTCTTCATCTTCGAAATGCTAAATGAGATAATGACTAACATGTTATAATTCAACTTTGCACACACAGTACAATGAAAGAGAAAGAACAAAACGTAACTAATGGAGTCATATCCTGCATTAAGAGATGCTCTCTTAAGTTACAGACATTTGTTATACATCTTATACATCAAATTATTATTATTATTATTTTATATTATTATTAGAGAAGCAAATATGTAATCTCACACAAAGTGCAAACAATGAATTTTTTCAAAATATCTATACACACAGTATGATAAAACACTTAACAACCTTAAACTTGCTAGTTTTCAAAGCGAGAATAACTATGATCTAAAACTCTAAATCATGTGATCAAACGCACAAAACGTTAACACATTCATCACATGAAAATATTAAGAGATTAGAGTAGATCATACCGACACTTCAAGTTAGAAGTGTTTTCCAAATTCGATGGAGAAACCTGTGTAGTGCAAACTTATTCAACCGTGATGCATATCCATCGTCTCCAATACACACAATTTGTAAGTAACTTTGAAGTTCCTACATTTATCAAATTGTTAAAGATTAGTCAATTAAACAAATTATTAGCACTATCTAATTCACAACAATTTAATTGGAGATTCAATTTTATAGTCAAAGCCTATAATTTATCAAAATAAATATTTGATCCTTAGCACATAGCCAAAGCAGTTATTCAAATTTGTATTTAATTAAACAATGCATAATACTGTTTTGAACTTTAGCACTTAGCAACAAAATTCAAACAAATAATTAAATAACAACTTAAATTTGGTGAAGAACTTATCTTTAATTTATATCTGAATTGGAAGTACACTGCAATAGACCAAGTCTTCTCCCCAATGGATTGTCTCCACTAATTAGATCTATATCTGATTCCTTTTGGCTGGATCTGGATCTAATCCAACAGTCCAAATACCAAACAGCAAATCTCTAACCAATAGGGCAGCTATTGGACTGGATCTGAATCTGGATCTGCTCCAATAGTCCAAACACCAAACAACAATCTCCAACCAATAGAGCAGCTGTTGGACTGGATCTAAAACTGGATCTGCTCCAACCACTTGAACACCAAACACCAAGAACGTCCAATCAAAAATTGGATCTGAGTTGAAAGTGTAGCCACCATGATCTCCTCATGTGCCCAAACACAGAACACCAAAAACCCATCCAATAAGAAAATGAAAGGTTGATGTGGATCTGGATCTTCTTCAAAAATTCCCTTACTCAACATTCATTCCCGCTGGATCACGATAGATCTGCTGCCGCGCGGGAACTCCTTATCCTATTCTTTCCAGATATGAAAAGAGATGAAAGGCATCGTCGAATGCATCGGCCGGGCCCATGTGCGGCAACGGCAGCGGCCTGGCTCACGTGCGGCGACATGCAGCGGCTGCGATGGGGTGAACCGATGGCCAACGAAGACAGTGGCGACGACGGTGGGTATCGGCGCCGGTGATGGAGATTATGATTATGAGAGATTATAATAATAGAAATTAGGGTTACTATCCTAGACTAAGGTGCTTGAGATATTTACCCTAGATATCAAAATTGGAATACCTAGACTACTATCACAAGCCAGTATTTATAGGATAAATACTGGTTTGGTACTGGGTTCTCAATCCACTCAACCCGCGTTCCGATATCCATACAATTAGTACGTGTAACACACGTGTTACCCATAGAATAATATTACACATAATATTATTCATATAGTAAGAATATACCTATGTATTCAATACGATCTACCTTGAAGTTGTGCCTAGGCAGGTAGTTCCCACCATTTCCACCGAAATAGCGAGCGAGTAGTTCCTTGACACAATTCCAAGGTGTACCAAACTCATATTATATTTTGTTTTTTCTTTAATACTCATTCTTATCTCATACTACATTAATATTTCTTCTCATCCCCCATCAATATATAATCACATCTCACGACACAACTTACTTGTTTTTTAGTTCTATTTTCCTAATACAACTTACTTTGCCTTTTATTTCCATTTTATCATATCACTTACCTTAAATTTTCATTCTCATTTTATAATACACTTTACTTGATTTTCATTCTCATCTCCACATACTACTTACTTTTATTTTTCATCACATAATACACTTTACTTTATTTTTCATTCTCAGAATACATCATACTGTACTGTTTATTCTTAAATATATCTTACTTTATTTTTTTTAATCTTATAATACTGTCTTCACTTATCATTCCCATAATACATAACACACTTTCTTTGCTTTTTATACTTATTCTTATAACACATTTTCTTCACTTTTCATGTTTATTTTCATAACATAATTCCTTCACTTTTCATATTCATTCTCATACATACTTTCTTTACTTTTCATATTCATTGGCATACTCATAACACATTTTCTTTACTTTTTCATTTTCATTCGTATCATACACTTTCTTCACTTTCCCATATTCATTTCATATCTCTTTAATTTTTCATTCTCATTTTATATTACAATGCACTTTACTTTAATATCCATTTACCAATGCCCACATCATCACCAAACTGAGCGCTGCCCACCAAGAGTCTTACGCATCGCTGCCCACCAAGGGTCTTATGCAAACACCGCACCCCAAGCCGATAACTTGGGTATTAGGAGGTCTAGCCCAAACCCCTGTGATTCTGTCGGCACTGATAAACAAATATTTACTTTTATATTCATTTTCATCTCATCATTTTATCTATCTATCTATCTATATATATATATATATATATATATATATATATATATATATATATATATATATATATATATATATATATATATATATATATATAATCACATATCCGACATATAGCACATTATTTATCTTATCATTGTATCACATATTATGTTGTCATCTTATCACATGTAATGAATACACCATGTTATGCATCTTGTTACATCATCATATATCATGCATACACTGTGTTATTCACTCACATCATATTATCGTATAAAATTTCAATTTATCACCTATCATACATATACCAAGCCATGAATCTCATCAATTATCATATAAAATTCTTATTTATCACCCCCACGTCACACACACTATGTCATTTTCATACCACATAATATTTTCATTTTATCACCCGCATATCACACATACACCATATCATTCATTTCATCATATTATCACATCACATTATCATAAAAACAAAACTCTGGTAATATCGCATAGTCTACTTTATATTCACCACAATACAAACAAAATCAGATTTTTCCATTCGATAAATATTCTCACAAACATCATATAAATGCTTAACTCCTTTCTCTTTTCTTAACACCAATAACTCCATATATATATTGCACCTGGTTTGATTATATAAAATAGTTTTAGAGGTCCAGCAAATTAATTGAAGCAGCAAACATATTATATGAGAAAGCAGTATATCTACCTTTAAGCTCAACCATCGCCTTCTTGATCATTAGCTTGAACTTAGCTGGAATGCATATAGTTTGTTAAAACACTGCATAGAGTTTTTTTTAATTTCAGCATCACTGCTTGTAATAATTATGCAAGGACATTATCATATAGGTTTTATAGAGCTTACTCTAATTCCATAACCACTATGAGCATGTCTAAATACAATGGTAACGCAAGTGCATGTGTGAAGGTATCTACTATACCAATAATCTAAACATTTGTTTGTCTGAGATTCAGTTTGCAATTGAAATACCTCTTATTATTATTTCAACCAAAATGAAATACATGAAGTTTTCAAAACTCTAATGCAAAATAATCATTTCTTTTATCTCCACATTGTCTCCTCATTGCAACTTTAAAAAAAAAAAATGGATAAATAACAAATTTACTTTAGCTGTCTTTCTTGAGGGGAGAGTTTGTACCCTTCACTGGTAAACTCTATTCATTCAAATCCTATATATCCAAACATACACTAAAAGTTCTTATATGTTATGTTATCCATGGTTTCTAATAACCAGTGAAGGAGCACTTCACGATAGTATTTTCTCTTGTAGTAAAGAAATTAATGTTGCATATTTGCCAAGTTATTTTAGGTTGCTAGTCAGCTTACATGTCCTGTGTAACATCCGTCTTTTTTTTTTAATTCCTTAATTATTTGATTTAAATTATTTTTAAATATATTTCTGAGTATATTTACCCTTATTAATTGCTTTTATTAGCATTAGAATGATTAAATTGATATTTTGGGGTAAACGGGAAAAATTGACAATATAGGAGTTTTGAGATGAGTTTTCTCGGAGGAGACGAATCCGATTTGACCCGAAATTTTTCTAGGGCATTTGTTGATGATAGGGGATTTAAATTTTTGAGTTATTAAATTATAGTTTGAAATTGAAAGTATTTTTCAAAAATATTGCGATATTCGCTTATATACATATTTATATGTATTACAATCGTTTATAATTATTGATTTTGATTACAATTATGCATAAAAATGCATTTCTAATTCATTTTTACATTGGGAGGAATTTAAGTACATTATGGAGTGATTTTCACAAGAAAAACCCTAAAAAAGTTAACTAAAAGGGTATAGAAATAAACCTATGGTCAAATATGGGCTTATATGAAATTTTGCCCTTTTTCTCTTTCTCCCTACCCTTCTCCCCTCCCACATCAGATCCGGCCAGCACCATTCCCCCCCCCATCCGGCCAAGCTTTAGGGCTTAAAACCCTAGCCATTTTCTATTGATTTCTTCACAAAAATTTGAGGGTTCTAGCTAATTTGGAGGTGCTCTACTCGTTTCCGGAGTCCGTTTGCAAAGATAAGGCTTGTAAGGTATGAAATTATGAAGTTTAGTTTATGGAAAAATATGATTTTGAGTTTTAGTGCTAGAAAATGATATAGTAGGGTAATTAGGTGATGCTAGTAATTATAGAGACGAAAGATTGGTGAGAAATTGAGTGGTTTGTGAGTTATAAATTAATTAGTGTGTTGGCTTTAGAATTTGGATAATAAATAGAATAAATGATAAGGATAAGTTATAGAAATTGTTGTGTATTAAGGGGAAATAATTTAGAATGAGTTTAGGGAAAATTTTAGTGAATTAGAAACCCGTCGGAATTGCAAAAACTACGGGTACACTATTTATGCACGCCGGGTGTTCGGTGAAATGCCCGAACGAGGTTTAGGTGAAAATTTGATGAGTTCGGAGGTATAATTGGGTTCTATTATTATTATTAATCCTAATTTGAGAAACTAGGATAAAGAGGATTAAAGAAATTAGAAAATATGAATTTTTCTTATTAGGAAGCCTCCGATCAATAAGGGAGTGTTTGTATTGGGATCCGAATTCAAAATTTATCGATGTAGCTCACCTACGTATGTCATTTGTGACGCGTAGGTGAAGACGGATTCGAATTTGGAGGTCCGTAGGTCGAGTTTTGAGTTTTAAGCTAACCAGTTCTATAATTTTCCAATTAGGTGGAAAAAGTCGAACTTCGACTGGCTACGGGACGGACGTGGGACGTCGTTTGCTCGATCCGTCAGGTGAGTATATTGTAATTATAAATATTTTATATTGTGGCCAAATTTCGTGGCTTTTTGATGTGTCTTGTAAAAGTTATAGCAAAAATTGATTTTCAAGAAAAATACGAATTTTTAGGGGCCCGAAATTGGGTTTTTGAGAAATTCAGTGAAATTAATTATTTTAAGTATATAAAACCTATATTATGGGTTAATGTGATGCGTTGATGTATAAAAACTAAATATATTAAATTATTTATGCATATTTTTACCCCGTGCATGTTTTGTGCATGTTTTTGGGGTATATAGGCCGATATAGGCAATCGGGTGTATGCGGAGCCTGGTGTATGGGCTAGCATGTTATGGATGGATGTTATAAGATGTAATTAGACGAAATTAGTGATTGTGATCATGTTATGAAGATCTGTGTAATTATAGTACCCGTTTTGTACATGTTTTGGGGCATATAAGCCCTTATAGGTGATTTTACTTATATGAAACATGATGTATGAGCTAATATGCTATAATTAGATATTATAAGATTTAATTAGAGGAAATAAGTGGTTTTGGCCCCTTATGATGGGAAACTCACATGTGTGGTGTTTATTTGTAATATGTATATTGATGATTATGATGTGTGATGCAATAATTGATGAAATTAAATAAGGGGGTGCATGTTTACATTCTAATCAGGTTCGAAGACAAGTAATGGGTAATCATATGATATTATTATGGGATGCAGTATATTTTGATATGCTTATGATACGGAATAACACTTTATAATCCTTTTATTACTTTTATTAAGGATATAACTTGGCATGTGTCTATATGTGATTTAATGAAGTAGTGAATATCATGTTACCCTTAATGTGAATTTTTATGGCAAAATAAATATCTTGGTGCATTAATATTATACATTAATGTGATATGATGAGTTTATGTGTCGAATAACAGGGTGTATGCTTAATGTGGTATGATGACATGAAGATAAAGGATAAGATGGTACGTGCTAATAAAATGTATTATTAATTCACGTGATTAAACTCAAGGTTGTGGCAATTATTGAAATCAAAAGTAAAATGCTTGTGTTATAAAGCAAGATGGAAAGATGAAATGATTAATGCTAATAACAGATGGTTTTGTTGACCAGTACCTACAGCAATCCTGGGGGTTTGGGCTAGACCTCCTAACGCCCAAGGACCGGCTTGGGAATAGTGGACCCAAACTATGTTTGGGGTAAGTGGATTTTATCGCCCAAGCTATCGGCTTGAGGCCCGGTTTTCCCTCGATGACAGCTGTCGCGAGGAAGCACCCTAGTGGGACTAGTGGTGAGTGTTTACCTTGCTGGCTTTGGCTGGGAGGATGTACCCTAGTGGGACTAGGGGATAGTAGTTTTTCCCTCGATGACAGACGTCGCGAGGAAGCACCCTAGTGGGACTAGTGGTGAGTGTTTACCTCGCTGGCTTCGGCTGGGAGGATGTACCCTAGTGGGACTAGGGGATTGTGGTTTTTCCCTCGATGACAGACGTCACGAGGAGGCACCCTAGTGGGACTAGGAGTGCTGTGTTCCCTCGCTAGTTCGGCTAGGAGGAAGACGTAGCCTCGGACGAGTAAGACTCTGGGAGAGCATCGGACCGCGTGTTTACTGGGCTGTCGGCTTTCAGTATGTTGGGATACTGTGGCTCACTGGTCGACAAACTAATAAAATAACTAAGTGTAAATAATAATGTGAGAGTAAAGAAAGTGGAAAGTGAATTGTGAATGTGAAAGAAAGTGATTGTGGATGAAATGCAGTATGTGGTTAATTTAAAATGAAAAGAGTAAAAGAGAAATGTGTGTTAATATGAATAGTATGAAGTAATTGTGAAATGAGAATGAATATTTTAGTAAAATACATGATGATTTGAGTTGATACACCTTGGAATTGTGTCAAGGAACTACTCGCCCGCTATTTCCGTGGAAATGGTGGGAACTACCTGCCTTGGCATGATTCGCAGGTGAGTGGCATGATATTGGTAATGAAAAATGGAAATGAAAAAGAAAGTAATTGACTGCAGCACGGTGGGACCGTTGACTGCCAGACGGTGGGACCGTATATCTTTATCGTCACGGCTGTTGACTGCAGAACGGTGGGACCGTTGACTGCTATACGGTGGGACCGTATATCTTTATCTCACGGCCGTTGACTGAGGTGAATTTATAACCAAGCGAGTATAAATTGATAAGAATGAAAATGTAATACATGGTAACTTGAGATATAAGTAAAAATGAAAGTAAGTTTAATTCTCAGTAAGATTGAGTAGTAACTAAGTGATAAAATGAGATGAGAATGAGCTATAAAACATGCTTTTGATGCAATGTGAATAAGCGTTCTAATTAGTGATGTGTTAATGATGTGATGAAATGTGAGTAATCGCATGGGCAATGAGATGTGGTATTTATGTCATAAGGTATGAAGGAAGGTGGTATTATGAGAATAGATGCATATGTTTATGATGTGATATTTATTACAACACAATAAAAGAAATACCTGTATTATGAGATTGTGTGTGAAAATGGTTATTAAAGAAAGTATGTTGTGATATGAGTTGGTGTACCTTGGAAGTGTGTCGGGGAACTACTCGCCCGCTATTTCCGTGGGAATAGTGGGAACTACCTGTCTCGGCACAACTTCCAGGATGAATGTGTGTGTTGATGACATAATATAAGTAAATGAAACGCATGGCTAAATAGAGTTGGAGAAATGATGTAATAACATCATGTAGTTATATTAATATAAATAGTGAGATGCTGATATGATGATAAGTGTGGAAAGATGAATATTCGTATTATGCGAATGTAAGATAATATATTTTAGATAATATATTTATATATCTATACGAGGTGGATGTGAAGTGTATTATGAAATGTGGGAAGTATGGATAATTAAATAATTGAATGCAGGATTGGCAAGGTACGTGATTTATCACTGTATTGACGATGTTGTTGTATTCAGGATTCAGGTGGCATTATTTTAATTTGGTATTTGTAAGTTTAAGTATTTTCTTTATACTATTTTAATTTGTCGTTAGATTAATAACTATACTCACACCAGAAATGGCTAACCCCTTAGTGTTTGGGGGGTTAGGGGAGTCTGAGGACTACCCTAGGTCCCCCACTATTGCAGGTTCTCATCAGTGCAGAGGTGAGGCGTGGAGTGATAGTATAACTTTCTATTTTAAAAATTTGTATTATTTAGTTATAGGAATAGTGAAATTTATGATTTAAATTGTATTATGAGTGTATAAGCCTGTATATGACGATGATGAGTAGAGTGTGAGGTGGTGTGGTATGTTGGTGACCCGGACCCATCTCGTCGTGGAGTACCAGGCTCTGTGGTAAGTTTTACAATGATTTTTCTAAGATTTTACCTCGTTTTTCAAAGAAATTCATAGTTTTTAATTGATATTTGATAATCCGTTATGAGTTTGGCCCCCAGAGCATTATATTATATTGCCTGTATGTATCTGCTCATTTTGGCCTGGGGAGCCCATGAAAATATTATGTGGTTTGTGAGCTACAGAATTTTGAGCAGAATTCCGTAAGCTTTTTGTGTTTCGGGGCAAAATTTACAGGGGAGACTCTGCCAAAATTTTTCCTGAAATATAACTTTATTAGTTTATGATTAAAGTGATATAGAAATTGAAAGAATTGAATTTGGAGACTTAGTTTTGAAAAAAAAAAAAAATTTGGGGTGTTACAGTTTGGTATCAGAGCCTAGGTTAACTAGGAAATTGTTAATCCTAGTGATCTTGCCATGTGAGTATGGGTTCATTATTGCTTAGTCGGAGATAGAGAGTAAACTTTACGAGGGTGTTTTATTGACGAATAGATTATATCATAGAAGGATGCGATCCTTATTAGACTTTGGTCTGACTCTGAGTCAACATCATTTTTCATGGCCCTGCATATGGGTTGACCTTTGTAGAAATCTCGGTGCGACTTCGTGTACTATTGGAGTATTCTATTAAATCGATTGCTGTGTGTTGTAAGGGGTATTCTCTGGAGATTTTGTGTGGGTCCTATGGGCGTATGTCCTATAGGTGTAAATTTTATAGACTGAGGAGTGATAGGTGATTATGGCTTTTATTCCATATTGGGGAGATTGATTGGTTGTGAAGGCCTTATGTATAGTTGGGGTATGGTATAGGGAGAATTCGGGTGCGACAGCCCGATGAAACCCAGTTTTGATTGTATATAATGCCTTGGACGATGAAATTATACTCGTTGGGTTTGGTGGAAATATTTAAGGCAAAGATTGAGATTGTTGATGTGTTTTGCAAAGTTTCTGGTATATTCGATGGGGTTTTTGGTCCCCCACCCCGGTGAACTCGGGAGTTCAAGATTGATTTAATATTTAGTATGACTCATATTTCTAATCAGCCTGTGGTAAAGCCCTTTAGGAATGGGAAGAGATGAAAGAGAATTTGAGGAGATATTATTGATAAAGGGTATCGGTTCAAGTGATACGCCGTAGGGCGCTTCTGCAGTATTGTAACAAAGAAGGCAGTTCACCGAGAAGGTGTACTAAGTAAGGTGATCATTAAGTATTCATTGTTGAGAAAAGATAATTTGTTGGATTAGATATGGGAGTGCCACTAATCTCCCGATTAGAGTTGCACCTCGAGTACTATTAGATAATCCTCAAAGAGGGGAAAACCTCAGGAATTGTTTTTCGTACTCGGTATGAATTTGACAAATTGGGCCTTTCACCCTTATATTAACAGGGTATGACTGTATATGTGAATGATATTTGGTGTATAATTGTTGTATGGTGGAGTACTGATCGATAGGTTGGGGCCGAAAGTGGTGTGCTATGTCTGTAAATCGCCAAGTATGGGGGCGAGAAGCATGACTTTTGGGACACATGGTGTCTATTGAAGCGTATTTGTGGATCCGAAGAAAATTTCAAAAGGTGACAAGATGGGAAATAACCCTCGGATGTGTAGAAATTCAGAGTTTCTTGGTTCTAATTGGCTATTATTGGAGGTTCATTCCTCAATTTTCTATTATTACTGTACCGATGACTCATTTTATCATAAAGAATGAGCCGTTGGTATGACCCGAACAGTGTGGAGAGATATTTTCAAGAATTAAAGGAAGATTAACGACAGCTCATGTCTTGATCATCCCGAGAGGGGAGTGCATGTAGTACAGGAGCAGGTGCAGTTTGATGCATGAAGGCAAGCTTGTGGCTTATACACTGAGGCAGTTGTGGTTATAGGAGGCACGTGAATTACGCAGATTTGAACTTAGTGACAGTAGGGCAAGCATTAAAGGTGTTGAGAAATTAATTTTTCAGAAAATAGATTTAGCTTTTTCTGTGATTGTAAGAGTTTGAACACTTGTACCTGCAAATGATTTTAGCAGGAGGCAATAAACGTGGCTTGAGTTCCTTGGTAGCTTGGTATGGAAATAAAATACCACCCGGGGAAGAAATAAGGTGATGAATGTTGTCAATGGAAGGAAGGTTTTGGTCTTAATGACGTTCCAGGAGTGGACGGTGTTAAATTCATTGGATCATTTGATTTTATTTCCGTAGTAGAGGTTGACACGACCTTATATATCGGTAGTGTATCAATACAATTGTCTATCCTACAGTTGACCAGTCAAACTGAAATTCAAAATTTCTGTTTGTGGCAGATGATGCATGGTCGAATTCTAGATGCGATTAGTGAACGTAATGCAGATTGGTCAGTAGGCAGCAGGAAATTCTTGTTATTATCGTAGATTTGGTGTTCTTGATGAGGACGGCTTGTAGTAGCGGGTGATGGAGAATATTTCAGTGGTTCGGAACGAGGAAGAATATTAATTACCTGATGAGCATGGACAAGCCTCTTTTGAGGTGTGTAGTCGATAAAAGAAAATGATTATGCAGATCGGTGGCGAAAGTCTTTAGAAGATTAAAAGTTGAAGATTGGGTATTCTTAAAGGTATCCTTTATTCATGGAGTACGCCATTTTAGAAACCGGAAAAAGTTAGACCCGAAGTATGATGGCCCTGTAGAGTCATAGAAAGAATGAGAACGATGGTATATTGTTTGAAGCTTATTTTGGAGATATCGGGTATTCTGGATGTATTTCTTGTCTCTATGTCGAGAAAGTGCGAAGGATCTATCTTAAGTGTGGAGCCACTGTAGATTGAAGTCCAGCTGGATGTGGCATTGGATATGACATATCCTATGAAATTAGTGGTTATGGTCAGGCGGTAGTGCGGCGGACCAGATGACGAGTTGAACGATTGTAAAAGGTGTAGTGAAGTTCCGATGTTGATAATGTACCTGGAAATCCTAGGTAATGGTGTGGAGGAAGTATCTTGAAATCGTTCGAGGAGTTTTCTTAAACCCCATAGCTCGAGGACGAGCTTCTTTTGAGGTGTGTAGAATGTAACATCCGTCTTTTTTTAATTCCTTAATTATTTGATTTAAATTATTTTTAAATATATTTCTGAGTATATTTACCCTTATTAATTGCTTTTATTAGCATTAGAATGATTAAATTGATATTTTGGGGTAAACGGGAAAAATTGACAATATAGGAGTTTTGAGATGAGTTTTCTCGGAGGAGACGAATCCGATTTGACCCGAAATTTTTCTAGGGCATTTGTTGATGATAGGGGATTTAAATTTTTGAGTTATTAAATTATAGTTTGAAATTGAAAGTATTTTTCAAAAATATTGCGATATTCGCTTATATACATATTTATATGTATTACAATCGTTTATAATTATTGATTTTGATTACAATTATGCATAAAAATGCATTTCTAATTCATTTTTACATTGGGAGGAATTTAAGTACATTATGGAGTGATTTTCACAAGAAAAACCCTAAAAAAGTTAACTAAAAGGGTATAGAAATAAACCTATGGTCAAATATGGGCTTATATGAAATTTTGCCCTTTTTCTCTTTCTCCCTACCCTTCTCCCCTCCCACATCAGATCCGGCCAGCACCATTCCCCCCCCCATCCGGCCAAGCTTTAGGGCTCAAAACCCTAGCCATTTTCTATTGATTTCTTCACAAAAATTTGAGGGTTCTAGCTAATTTGGAGGTGCTCTACTCGTTTCCGGAGTCCGTTTGCAAAGATAAGGCTTGTAAGGTATGAAATTATGAAGTTTAGTTTATGGAAAAATATGATTTTGAGTTTTAGTGCTAGAAAATGATATAGTAGGGTAATTAGGTGATGCTAGTAATTATAGAGACGAAAGATTGGTGAGAAATTGAGTGGTTTGTGAGTTATAAATTAATTAGTGTGTTGGCTTTAGAATTTGGATAATAAATAGAATAAATGATAAGGATAAGTTATAGAAATTGTTGTGTATTAAGGGGAAATAATTTAGAATGAGTTTAGGGAAAATTTTAGTGAATTAGAAACCCGTCGGAATTGCAAAAACTACGGGTACACTATTTATGCACGCCGGGTGTTCGGTGAAATGCCCGAACGAGGTTTAGGTGAAAATTTGATGAGTTCGGAGGTATAATTGGGTTCTATTATTATTATTAATCCTAATTTGAGAAACTAGGATAAAGAGGATTAAAGAAATTAGAAAATATGAATTTTTCTTATTAGGAAGCCTCCGATCAATAAGGGAGTGTTTGTATTGGGATCCGAATTCAAAATTTATCGATGTAGCTCACCTACGTATGTCATTTGTGACGCGTAGGTGAAGACGGATTCGAATTTGGAGGTCCGTAGGTCGAGTTTTGAGTTTTAAGCTAACCAGTTCTATAATTTTCCAATTAGGTGGAAAAAGTCGAACTTCGACTGGCTACGGGACGGACGTGGGACGTCGTTTGCTCGATCCGTCAGGTGAGTATATTGTAATTATAAATATTTTATATTGTGGCCAAATTTCGTGGCTTTTTGATGTGTCTTGTAAAAGTTATAGCAAAAATTGATTTTCAAGAAAAATACGAATTTTTAGGGGCCCGAAAATGGGTTTTTGAGAAATTCAGTGAAATTAATTATTTTAAGTATATAAAACCTATATTATGGGTTAATGTGATGCGTTGATGTATAAAAACTAAATATATTAAATTATTTATGCATATTTTTACCCCGTGCATGTTTTGTGCATGTTTTTGGGGTATATAGGCCGATATAGGCAATCGGGTGTATGCGGAGCCTGGTGTATGGGCTAGCATGTTATGGATGGATGTTATAAGATGTAATTAGACGAAATTAGTGATTGTGATCATGTTATGAAGATCTGTGTAATTATAGTACCCGTTTTGTACATGTTTTGGGGCATATAAGCCCTTATAGGTGATTTTACTTATATGAAACATGATGTATGAGCTAATATGCTATAATTAGATATTATAAGATTTAATTAGAGGAAATAAGTGGTTTTGGCCCCTTATGATGGGAAACTCACATGTGTGGTGTTTATTTGTAATATGTATATTGATGATTATGATGTGTGATGCAATAATTGATGAAATTAAATAAGTGGGTGCATGTTTACATTCTAATCAGGTTCGAAGACAAGTAATGGGTAATCATATGATATTATTATGGGATGCAGTATATTTTGATATGCTTATGATACGGAATAACACTTTATAATCCTTTTATTACTTTTATTAAGGATATAACTTGGCATGTGTCTATATGTGATTTAATGAAGTAGTGAATATCATGTTACCCTTAATGTGAATTTTTATGGCAAAATAAATATCTTGGTGCATTAATATTATACATTAATGTGATATGATGAGTTTATGTGTCGAATAACAGGGTGTATGCTTAATGTGGTATGATGACATGAAGATAAAGGATAAGATGGTACGTGCTAATAAAATGTATTATTAATTCACGTGATTAAACTCAAGGTTGTGGCAATTATTGAAATCAAAAGTAAAATGCTTGTGTTATAAAGCAAGATGGAAAGATGAAATGATTAATGCTAATAACAGATGGTTTTGTTGACCAGTACCTACAGCAATCCTGGGGGTTTGGGCTAGACCTCCTAACGCCCAAGGACCGGCTTGGGAATAGTGGACCCAAACTATGTTTGGGGTAAGTGGATTTTATCGCCCAAGCTATCGGCTTGAGGCCCGGTTTTCCCTCGATGACAGCTGTCGCGAGGAAGCACCCTAGTGGGACTAGTGGTGAGTGTTTACCTTGCTGGCTTTGGCTGGGAGGATGTACCCTAGTGGGACTAGGGGATAGTAGTTTTTCCCTCGATGACAGACGTCGCGAGGAAGCACCCTAGTGGGACTAGTGGTGAGTGTTTACCTCGCTGGCTTCGGCTGGGAGGATGTACCCTAGTGGGACTAGGGGATTGTGGTTTTTCCCTCGATGACAGACGTCACGAGGAGGCACCCTAGTGGGACTAGGAGTGCTGTGTTCCCTCGCTAGTTCGGCTAGGAGGAAGACGTAGCCTCGGACGAGTAAGACTCTGGGAGAGCATCGGACCGCGTGTTTACTGGGCTGTCGGCTTTCAGTATGTTGGGATACTGTGGCTCACTGGTCGACAAACTAATAAAATAACTAAGTGTAAATAATAATGTGAGAGTAAAGAAAGTGGAAAGTGAATTGTGAATGTGAAAGAAAGTGATTGTGGATGAAATGCAGTATGTGGTTAATTTAAAATGAAAAGAGTAAAAGAGAAATGTGTGTTAATATGAATAGTATGAAGTAATTGTGAAATGAGAATGAATATTTTAGTAAAATACATGATGATTTGAGTTGATACACCTTGGAATTGTGTCAAGGAACTACTCGCCCGCTATTTCCGTGGAAATGGTGGGAACTACCTGCCTTGGCATGATTCGCAGGTGAGTGGCATGATATTGGTAATGAAAAATGGAAATGAAAAAGAAAGTAATTGACTGCAGCACGGTGGGACCGTTGACTGCCAGACGGTGGGACCGTATATCTTTATCGTCACGGCTGTTGACTGCAGAACGGTGGGACCGTTGACTGCTATACGGTGGGACCGTATATCTTTATCTCACGGCCGTTGACTGAGGTGAATTTATAACCAAGCGAGTATAAATTGATAAGAATGAAAATGTAATACATGGTAACTTGAGATATAAGTAAAAATGAAAGTAAGTTTAATTCTCAGTAAGATTGAGTAGTAACTAAGTGATAAAATGAGATGAGAATGAGCTATAAAACATGCTTTTGATGCAATGTGAATAAGCGTTCTAATTAGTGATGTGTTAATGATGTGATGAAATGTGAGTAATCGCATGGGCAATGAGATGTGGTATTTATGTCATAAGGTATGAAGGAAGGTGGTATTATGAGAATAGATGCATATGTTTATGATGTGATATTTATTACAACACAATAAAAGAAATACCTGTATTATGAGATTGTGTGTGAAAATGGTTATTAAAGAAAGTATGTTGTGATATGAGTTGGTGTACCTTGGAAGTGTGTCGGGGAACTACTCGCCCGCTATTTCCGTGGGAATAGTGGGAACTACCTGTCTCGGCACAACTTCCAGGATGAATGTGTGTGTTGATGACATAATATAAGTAAATGAAACGCATGGCTAAATAGAGTTGGAGAAATGATGTAATAACATCATGTAGTTATATTAATATAAATAGTGAGATGCTGATATGATGATAAGTGTGGAAAGATGAATATTCGTATTATGCGAATGTAAGATAATATATTTTAGATAATATATTTATATATCTATACGAGGTGGATGTGAAGTGTATTATGAAATGTGGGAAGTATGGATAATTAAATAATTGAATGCAGGATTGGCAAGGTACGTGATTTATCACTGTATTGACGATGTTGTTGTATTCAGGATTCAGGTGGCATTATTTTAATTTGGTATTTGTAAGTTTAAGTATTTTCTTTATACTATTTTAATTTGTCGTTAGATTAATAACTATACTCACACCAGAAATGGCTAACCCCTTAGTGTTTGGGGGGTTAGGGGAGTCTGAGGACTACCCTAGGTCCCCCACTATTGCAGGTTCTCATCAGTGCAGAGGTGAGGCGTGGAGTGATAGTATAACTTTCTATTTTAAAAATTTGTATTATTTAGTTATAGGAATAGTGAAATTTATGATTTAAATTGTATTATGAGTGTATAAGCCTGTATATGACGATGATGAGTAGAGTGTGAGGTGGTGTGGTATGTTGGTGACCCGGACCCATCTCGTCGTGGAGTACCAGGCTCTGTGGTAAGTTTTACAATGATTTTTCTAAGATTTTACCTCGTTTTTCAAAGAAATTCATAGTTTTTAATTGATATTTGATAATCCGTTATGAGTTTGGCCCCCAGAGCATTATATTATATTGCCTGTATGTATCTGCTCATTTTGGCCTGGGGAGCCCATGAAAATATTATGTGGTTTGTGAGCTACAGAATTTTGAGCAGAATTCCGTAAGCTTTTTGTGTTTCGGGGCAAAATTTACAGGGGAGACTCTGCCAAAATTTTTCCTGAAATATAACTTTATTAGTTTATGATTAAAGTGATATAGAAATTGAAAGAATTGAATTTGGAGACTTAGTTTTGAAAAAAAAAAAAAAATTTGGGGTGTTACATCCTGCTATGGTTTGGAAACCCAAATTGAGGCCACCAAATAATTCATCTCTCACTTGCGTACACCTTAAATCAAAACCAATAAAAAAACTCATCAAATAAATCACCAAATTAGAAAAAATTTAACCCAAAAATAAAACAATCATACCTCTCTAAACTTAAATCCCATGCACATACAAAATTCGAGTCAGCAAAAAACTGATAAATCCCCTGCACACAAAAAATTAAAAATTAGAATGAGAATTCGGTTAATGAGATAAAATTATAGTCGTCGCTTCGCATATAGAGGCTCTCGATTCGGTGGAGGGGAGTCGCCGATACGGAGTGGCTTGATATTAGCGCTCGATTTAGTAGGGGGAGTCACTGATACGGAATCAGCAGCGAATCAGATATCGGCGACGACATCTTGATTGGGGGTCAACATTGGATTTGGATTTGGATTTCCTTTGAGATTTTCAAATTTTCAAATTTCAGAATTTAAATTTTTTGAAATTTTCAAAATTTTAAAATTTTTAATTTTTTAAAACTTTTTAAAAAAAATTTCAAATTTTTAAATTTTTTAAATTTTTTAATATTTTTTAACTTTCAAATTTTTAAAATTTTTAAAATTTCTAAAATTTTAATTTTTTAAAAAATTTTTAAAAATTTAAAATTTAAAATTTAAAATTTTTAAATTTTTAAAAAATAATTTTTTTACATTTTAAAAAAAAATTTTAATCAATTTTTATAAGTTTTTTATTTTTTTGATTATTTTTTAAAGTTTTTAAAGTTTTTAAATTTTTTTGTTTTAAATTTTTTATTTTTTAATTTTTTAAAAAAATTTTTAGAGTCTTATTTTTTGAATAAAAGAGAGAGAGAAAGATACAGAGAGAGAGAAAAAAAAATTAAATAAATAAAGGAGTTGTTGATGTGTCTAATTTTTATACAAATATTTGTACTCATTTATCCATTAAAATTGCTTGTTTTCGTTTTTATTGTTTATAATTCCTCTTATTTCTATAAGATTTCAATTAATTAATTATTTTTGAAGAAATAAGATTTTTGATGCAAAAAGTGAAGATTTGTGGAAAAAATCAACAAACAAAGCAAAACAAGGATGTGTTAATTGTTTTGTTGAGTTAAATGTGCGATAAATAAATTTAAAGGGATTTAAATGAACTAACATGATTTTTAGTTAGTTTAATTAATTTTAAACTAATTTATTTTATTTTATTTAAAAAACCTTAATTTCTGGTATTATCTTTTGTGTATGCAGCACGTGTTGGCAAGAAAAGGAAAGAGAAGAAGAAAGGAGAAAGAAATAAATATCTGGTTAAAGAAGGAAGGAAATAAATGAAGAGTGGATTTTTCTGCAAAAGCGCAAACCCTAATTCTCTTCCCGTTTGCCTATAAATATGTACAAAGTTGGAGCACAAAAACGAAGAGGTGACGACTACTCAATTACTTCAAATAAAAAAAAAGAAAAGTAAGAGAGAGAGACTGAGACTTCTCTCTCTCTGGCGCACGCTGCTCGTAACAAACGAAGAGAGAAGAGAGAGTGAGAGGCTTGGCACGTGGGGCTCTCGGCACTGCGTTAGAGACAGGTCAGGGCGACAGAGGTGGGACCCACCCAGACAGGACGTGACAGGTCCTGAGGCGACGTGACGGCTCTGCAGCGCTGTCTTCTTCGACGCGTCTTGGCCTGGGTGCTGTGCACACGTGGTGTGCTGACCTGGCTCAGTAAAGCGCTGATAGGCGGGACCCACCAGGCTGACGTGGCAAGCTCCTATTGTTCATCTACGGGATTGAGACGCAGAGACAGAGGAGAGAGAGATCTGATGTGCGACTTGATTGACGAGACAGAAACAAAACAGAACAGGAAGAAGTGGCCTACTGTTTTGTTTACAATTCTTTTTTATTCTCTTTGTATATTTTCTTCTCTAATTTTTTTTACGATGCAATCCCAAACAATTTTTGTTAGTTGCAAATTAAATATGAACTAAATTTATTTTTCTAGAGGTTAAGATGTAGCCTAGTTTTGTAGAACACAATTTTAATTCCTTATTATTGTTCTATTTTTCCATGGTTGTGTTTTGATTTTTATTATATATGCGTACAATTGGTGGATAGACAGTTGTATGATCGTTTAAATCATGAAGAGACCGAACTGGTGATTTGTGATTAATAAAAATTAAATACCGTTATTGGAGGACGTGACCGTTAAGAAATCCATAAATTTTCAATTAATAATTTGGTGAATAGGCAAATAATTAGTTGAGAATAATTTTTATACTACGTGGATAGACTAGTTATTATTTTTAGGATTTTGGTCTACAACTTGGAAAAATAATATTTTTATTCATAAGGAGTTATAATTTGTGTGTGTGATAAACTAGGTGAAGTCAAGAGCTCTAGAACTAATTTTTCCATTAACAAAGAACAAGAGCTTCACAGTTTCACAGCCCTCTCCCTCTTCACTAATTTAGTTAGCTTTAATTAAATTAATTTAACTTAGTTGTTTTATCATTTATAAATTCTGATTATCCAAATAGTGATTAATCTAGTAATATCGGTACTCAATAAAATATCTAGTCCCTGTGGGTTCGACACTCTATTCACTTAACTATACTACTTGTTGCGATTTTGTACACTTGCAAATATTCACATCAAGTTTTTGGCGCCGTTGCCGGGACTAGTTATTCTTTTATTGATATTGAAAATTGCTAGATTATTGCTAGTTTGGATTTTTTGTAATTATTTTTATTTTATTATTATTTTACATCTTTTTTTTTCTTTTGACTAACTTTTACTTTTACTTATTTTTCTTATTTTATTTTATTTTATTTTTTATTTTATTTTTGTTTTTCTATTTTTTTAATACTTACATTTCAGGACATACAAGTGCATTATCATGGAAAACGATGAAAACAGGCCTTTGAGAGACTATGCTATGCCCTCAATTTATGAAGAAAGCATAAAGAGACCGGTTATTGAAGCTAACGATTTTGAGATTGAACCGGAGATTATTCTATTGATTCATAAGACTGTTCAATTTTGGGGACTACCGTACGAGGATCCTTATGCTCACATTGAAAACTTTCTAGAAATTTGTGACACTTTCAAGCACAATGGAGTATCAGATGATGCAATTAGATTGAGACTCTTTCCTTTTTCACTACGAGATAAGGCGAAGGATTGGCTACATTATCTACCACCCGGTAGTATTACTACTTGGGAGGGACTTGCACAAAAATTTCTCGCCAAGTATTTTCCTCCAGCAAAGACAGCAAAACTAAGGAATGATATTGTCACATTTATTCAATTTGAGACTGAGTCTTTGTATGATGCATGAGAAAGGTACAAAGAGTTATTAAGAAAGTGTCCTAATCATGAACTACCGAAATGGCTGCAAATGCAAACATTCTATAATGGTTTGGGAGTTACACATAGATCTATGGTTGATGCAGCAGCTGGTGGTGCACTTATGAGCAAAACTTACAAAGCAGCCTATGATCTTTTAGAGGAGATGGCATCAAATAATTACCAGTGATCTTCAGAGAGAACAATGCCAAGAAAAGTGGCTAGAGTTTTTGAACTTGATCCTTTTTCTACTTTAAATTCAAAAAATAATATTGTATCTAAACAAGTAAAAAATATGAATTTTAATGCTATTCAATCTAATATGATTTGTGATCTTTGTGCAGGAAATTATTCTAGTTCAGATTGTCAAGTGGGGAACCCTTTTGCTCCATCAAATGCCGAACATGAAAATTTTAGGTCAAAATTTCAAATGCAAAACAATCATTATGCAAATACAAACAATTTAGGATGGAAAAATCACCCCAACTGTCCATGGAACAACAATCAAGGAGCAGTTATACAACCTCAAAACTTTCCACAGCAAGAAAAGAAGCCGACACTTGGAGATATGTTTATGCACTACATACAAAAGACAGAGTTGGCAATTCAAAATGTTGCAAATTCAACTTCGGCTTCCATTCACAATCTTGAGGTACAAATTAGTCAAATTTCGAATATTCTTAATGAAAAAACTGCAGGAACATTACCAAACAACACAGTTGTCAACCCTACGGAAGATGTCAAAGCAATAACACTAAGCAGCGGAGGACAATTGAGCAACCATAAGAAGAAAATGGCAAACATAATGTGGTTGAAAAGCAAAGTGAGATTGAACAAATTGTGGAGGAACAAATTCAGCATAAACAAGTAATGTATGATGTTTTTAATTCCATAAAGCTTCCTCCTGAAGAACAGTCATGTATTCAAGTAAGTAAAACTGATTTAATTATGGGCGAGAAATATAAGGCTGAAATTGAAAAATCACCAATCGAAGTATGTCCAACAAATTCATTAACTTTTGAAACTGAAAAAGAAAATATTTTTGAACATGTCATGTATTTGGATGCTGAACCCTCTATTTATTCATTTTTTCAGCAAAAATTCAAGGAGGTGGGAAAATCAAAGACATCATCATCACGAAGGAAATGCCTCAAACAGAGCTTGAACCTGATCCACATCTGAAGAGAAGAATTAGAAAGGATGTGTCAACGTCGTTAGATCTTGGCGTTACTTAACCATCTCACCTCCATGTCTGGCTGAAGACTTAAAACTTAGCGCTTCTTGGGAGGCAACCCATGTTTTCTTTTATTGCATTTAGGTTTGATTTATCCTTTAGTTTATTTTATATTAATTTTTGAATTGATCTTGTAGGATTGCATAAATTTTGGAAGTCGCCGGGCGGAGCTGTTTTGTACGCTTACATTGATGGCTGTTTTTTAGCAGTATGGAGTCAGAATCTGGAAATCTGATTCAAAGAGAAATTGTAGCCTATTGTCTTAGCTTTCCAAAAAAAAAAAATTCAGCCCATTTGGACATCTACAGCTCCAGATATCGCCAAAATACTGAACGTTGCGTGTGCAGAAATTTAAATACGAATCAGGAGAGAAATTCTAAACTTGTTGCATTCTTTTTGTTTTTCTTTTTCTTTCCCATTGAGGACAATGTGATATTCAAATTTGGGGGAAAGGTTTACAAATTTATTATTTATTTTTGAAAAGAAAAACAAAATTAAAGGGATTTCAATTAAACTCACTTTTACACTTTTGAGTTCTTTATTGGGATAAGCATTGAAATAATTTTTGGGATAGACAATTGCTTATAAAACAAGAGTAAGCATACTTATTTACTTTAGGATTATTGAGTTTCAAAATTCCTTACAAACTTGTGTGCATCATGCTATTATACATAAAAGACAAATGTGATGCTTTTTCTTGTGATTATCCATTTTGATCTAGTCCTAAACAGAGTTTAAGTAAATAGAGTAATAGAGTAATAATGAAAAAAAAAAAAAAAATTAATTATTATGAATAAAGTCAATCTACTCAAATGTTTTGAGTTGCTTAGTAACTAGGGGTATTCATCACAAATGTTTACTTTTATGTAAAACGGCAACTTGAAATATGAGTATGCAAAACACTTTAAGTTTGTGACTTGTTGAGTAACCGGGTGAATTCATCACAAATATTTTGCATTCGCGTCAAAAGGCAAGTGACACCTTAGAGAAAGGCTTTAAAAAATTAAAAAAAAAACACTCTAGTTTGCTACTCGGTTTGTAGTAGTGAGAAGGGATAATCACAGATTGAGTTGTTACGTACTATAATTACAATAATTGCATGACAAATATGATTGGGTTTGGAATTATGAATAAATAATTGCACTGGAGAAAGTGGGTATGCTTAGTTTTACTTTATTTGCTATTGTTTATATTGTTAATTGACATTTTGATGCTTACATAATAAAACCTCTTAAGGTGATGGGTGGAGCCTATTATTTTCCCTATTATTGATTTTACTTTTTGCTCGAGGACAAGCAAAATCTTAAGTTTGGGGGTATTTTATGTGTCTAATTTTTATACAAATATTTGTACTCATTTACCCATTAAAATTGCTTGTTTTCGTTTTTATTGTTTTTAATTCCTCTTATTTCAATAAGATTTCAATTAATTAATTATTTTTGAAGAAATAAGATTTTTGATGCAAAAAGTGAAGATTTGTGGAAAAAATCAACAAACAAAGCAAAACTAAGGATGTATTAATTGTTTTGTTGAGTTAAAAGTGCGATAAATAAATTTAAAGGGATTTAAATGAACTAACATGATTTTTAGTTAGTTTAATTAATTTTAAACTAAATTTTTTTATTTTATTTTAAAAATCCTAATTTTTGGTATTATCTTTTGTGTATGCAGCACATGTTGGCAAGAAAAGGAAAGAGAAGAAGAAAGGAGAAAGAAATAAATATCTGGTTAAAGAAGGAAGGAAATAAATGAAGAGAGTGGATTTTTCTGCAAAAGCGCAATTCCTAATTCTCTCTCCCGTTTGCCTATAAATATGTACAAAGTTGGAGCACAAAAACGAAGAGGTGACGACTACTCAATTACTTCACATAAAAAAAAAAAGTAAGAGAGAGAGACTGAGACTTCTCTCTCTCTGGCGCACGCTGCTCGTAACAAACGAAGAGAGAAGAGAGAGTGAGAGGCTTGGCACGTGGGGCTCTCGGCGCTGCGTTAGAGACAGGTCAGGGCGACAGAGGCGGGAACCACCCAGACAGGACGTGACAGGTCCTGAGGCATCGTGACGGCTCTGCAGCGCTATCTTCTTCGACGCGTCTTAGCCTGGGTGCTGTGCACACGTGGCGTGCTGACCTGGCGCAGTAAAGCACTAACAGGCGGGACCCACCAGGCTGACGTGGCAAGCTCTTATTGTTCATCTGCAGGATTGAGACGCAGAGACAGAGGAGAGAGAGATCTGACGTGCGACTTGATTGACGAGACAGAAACAAAACATAACAGGAAGAAGTGGCCTACTGTTTAGTTTGCAATTTTTTTTTATTCTCTTTGTATCTCTTCTTCTCTAATTTTTTTACGATGCAATCCCAAACAATTTTTGTTAGTTGCATATTAAATATGAACTAAATTTATTTTTCTAGAGGCTAAGATGTAGCCTAGTTTTGTAGAACACAATTTTAATTCCTTATTATTGTTCTATTTTTCCATGGTTGTGTTTTGATTTTTATTATTTATGCGTACAATTGGTGGATAGACAGTTGTATGATCTTTTAAATCATGAAGAGACCGAACTGGTGATTTGTGATTAATAAAAATTAAATACCGTTATTGGAGGACGTGACCGTTAAGAAATCCATAAATTTTCAATTAATAATTTGGTGAATAGGCAAATAATTAGTTGAGAATAATTTTTATACTATGTGGATAGACTAGTTAATATTTTTAGGATTTTGGTCTACAACTTGGAAAAATAATATTTTTATTCATAAGGAGTTATAATTTATTCACTTAACTATACTACTTGTTGCGATTTTGTACACTTGCAAATATTCACATTAGTTGTTTTGGGTGGGGGGATTTGAATTTGAGTTTTTGGGGGGAACTTTTGGGGGAAAAATGTGTTTTGTGAGGTTAGATCTGGGCCTTTGATTTTGGGGGGTATGAAGGAGAGCCACTTGATAGCTTTCTTTGTGTTTTATTATATAGATTCTTTATACTCTATTCCATATATATATTCTCACAAAACATCAGATAAATACTTAACTCTTTTCTTAACACCAATAACTCCTATATATATATATATATATTCTTTATACTCCTTTATTACACAATTACATTATTTTATTCCTTTCAGTGCCCACACAACTGACTCCCTCGTACAACACAGGGATCTCTGTGCCTCCCTCCGTTCATTTCAATCCCGCTAACCCACCACTTTACCCAGATCCAGGTGTCATATAAATCTATCATTAATTAGCTGGATTGAAAGTACAGTTGCGAGCATGTCGAACCAAAACTAAAGCCTGAAAGCTAGTCAAAAACAAGTATAATACATGGATTGCTACCACATAGGTCTTACGCATCCGAGGCTACGTCTTCCTCCTGGCCCTATACCAGCAAGGGAAAACTCCTGTTCCCCAAATGAAATTTGGGGCATATATAACTCCTATTCCACAAATATAAATTTGGGGCAATATATAACTCCTGTTCCCGGGTATATCCTAGACTTGTGGGGTCTAGCACAAACCCCTGGGAGATTGTGCGGCACTGCAATAGTAAATTATATTCTTTATATCTCCGCATATATATATATATTTCCTTTATATCTCCATATTTAAATATATCTCCTTTATAATTTCTCCTTAATAAAATTTCTCCTGATTATAAATTTCTCTTTTATAACATAAATTTCTCCTTTATAATATAATTTCTCTTTATAACATAAATGTATATAACTCCATTAATTTCATAAGCATATACAAGCCATTAATATCATACATATAAATGCACAACTCCATAAATATACACGCCTTTAATACCATGCATATAAATACACCACTTCCACCACATGGTTATATAACTACATTTATATCTCATATGTATAAACATAACTTTAACCATATAGTATTATAAATGTGTGTGTGTGTGTGTGTGTGTGTGTGTGTGTGTATCGTAATATCTTCATATATCCTCTTTATCAAATAAAATACACTATTTTATTGTTGCTGCTAATTTTGGTGTGGGAGCAAATAGATGAATTTGTGGATTCTTGAGAAAACTAATAAGTCAAACCAGATGGCCTTCACCAACGTGCTGACTTGTTTCTCACCACTGCCGTTGACCTGCAAAAAAGTTCGATACATAGGATGCATCCCGATGACGAATCCTCCGACGCTCTTGTCAGTAATCAGGAAGATTATGAAAGAGTTTTATGTAGAAAAAGATGGATTACCTTGTTATGGTGGGGGAGAGGGGTATTTATAGTCACCTTAGGGACCCGTTTTGAGATAAAGATAAATCTTTACTTCCCGGTGTTTTTGGATAAGATGTAGATTTTAAATCGTTTCATGGAGATAACCATGAATTTGAATGACTCATTATCCATCTGGGTTGGTTTGTAACAGATTGCTACCCATACCCAGTAGGACGGATCCGTTCATGGGTTATTGAGCTTTGAAGAAAGACCCAGTTCCCATTTCAGACCCGTTTGCAGGTGAAAATACCATTTTACCCCTGTGAGCTTTAAGATTCGTGCTCGATTTGAACAATCCCGATTTAATCCTTTTTTTAGCCATATCATGAGCCCCTCACTCCTGGAGACTGAGTTCTTCAGTCTCTGAGGAGTAGTTTTGTTGTTCTAATGGCGTACGGGATTTTATCGGGGTTTTCGGGGGAGTTGGATCTTGCTCGAGGTGTAACGATGTTATTCTGAGCTTGTAAAATACCCACAATTATTCTAAGAATTTTCTGGATTTTTTGGAATTTTTCCATATTTTTCTGAATTTTCCCGAATTTTTAATCATTTTTTTGAATTTTTTATTCAATTTCTGAATTTAAATAATTAATTATCGAAAATTTTAATTAATTATTCTAATTTAATAATTATTATTTTCAGAATTTAAAATTATTTTCTAAATTTAATAATTATTTTTAGAATTTTTAATTAATTTTTCGAATTTTTTAAATAATTAATTCAATTAAATAATTAAATAAATTAATAAATTAAAACCTGATGACATGGTGCAATCCTGTGCATTAATCATGATCAGGGAGCTCGCATCGCAAAGTGGCTATTTTTCCCTATACTTCGTTCGGTAACACGTCTGTTCGACAGTGTTCGCCGTGGTGACATGTGGCGGTCAACACACGTGTTGACCTTTTTTTTTCTTTCTTTGTCCTATGTCTTCTTCCTTCTCTTTTCTTCTTCGACTTTGCATTTTGACCTCGTCCCTGGCCCTCGCCCTTGCCCCTTCTTTGTCTCTGACCTTGCCCCCTTCTTGGAGATCGTCTTCAACCTCTTCTCCGAGCACCGCATGTTGCAGGCGAAGAGAGGAGCTCGCCGGTTGTGGGAAGAGCTCACCGATGGAGGAGAGGAGCTCGTTGGTGAGCTCGACGGAGGAGTTAGGAGTTGGGTGAGTTAGGCGAGGAGCTCGGCGAACGGGAGATGGGGTCGAGCTCAATGGTGGAGTGGTTCTTGACGTCGTTGGAGGTTGGTGAGCTCGTTGATGGAGGAGCGCGATGGAGGGCCTTGACGGTTGAGAGCAGAGCTCGTCCATGGAGCTCGGCGAGGTGGAGAGCGGAGCTCGATGAGGTGGAGAACGAAGCTCGACGGTCTAGGGAGCTTGGAGAGGAGAAGAGCTCGACGTTGGAGGTTGGCGAGCTCGTCGATGGAGGGGGAGCTCGGGGATGACGGAGTTCGAGGTGTGGAGCTTGGGAGTTGGGAGGAGCGCTTGAGCTCGGTAATGGCATTCGAGCTGGCCATAGCGGGAGGCAAGCATTGGGTTTAAAACTGGAGCTCGACGGCATGAGGTCGACAGTGGAGAGGAGGAGAGGTGCTCGATGGTGAGCTCAACGGAGGCCGAGATCTGCGATTGGTTTTTGGCTAGGCTATGGCGGAGCTCGGTGATGGCGTTCGGAGTTGAGTTCGCATGGGGACTCAATGGAGGTGACTCGACGTCGGAGCTCGCGAAGGAGGTGGACTCGAGCTTGACGAGGACTAGTTGAGGGTGATAGAGAAGGAGCTCGGTTGGAGCTTTGACGAGGGTGGCGACGAGCTTCGGCTGTCGTGTGAGCTTGGCGAGGAGAAGAGGTGAGTTTCGCTTTTGGAGCCAAAAGTCCGAGGATAAGAAGGAAAGGAGAGACGAGGGTTGCGGGTTGTGGTTCGGGTTTGGGTCCAAACGGGTTCGGACCCAACCCGTTAACCCTTTAATCTATTTTTTATTTTCTGTTTGTTTTTGGGCGAATCTAATCCGTGGACTTCGATCGATTGTGCATCGGGAGGGAGAGTTTTTCTCAGTTTTCGTTCGGTTCCACTTCTGTTCGACATGCAGCGACGAGCGTGGCGAGCGGTGCGTCGAACGACAGGCGAGCGATACGTGGCTCTTGGAGCGTTGACTGGTCAACGTCATTTTGCCCCATGTCTGCTCGGCTCGAATCTGTGAACATGCCGAGCGGTGTGTCGAATGAAAAGCGAGCGACACGTTGCTCTTGGAGCATTGACTGGTCAACGTCATTTTGCCCGATTTTCGTTTGGAAACATGTCTGCTCGGCGAGTTGTGGTGAACGGTTGTGTTGTAACCCACTTTCCCAGTGCTACGGAGGTCGGATCGGAGCGTGTGACCCCTCGTTTCGAAGCAGACTCAAAGATCTACAAATTCTGTTTAGTGATAAGTTGAAGAATCATAATTCTTCATGGTTAAAATAGTCCCGTAACATATTTGTCTTCATGAAGTTGAGAAGTGCTTTGTATGGCTCTTGGGAAGATTCATTCTTGGAGGCGAGTTTAGGGAGCCTCTCTAGATGAGAGTCGTTCGGGAGACAAGTTTGAGGAGCAACTCTAGGGGAGAGTTGTGCTCCGAACTTGTTGAGAGGAGGTCCGCTCTGGAGGCGAGCAGAGTGAAGAGCTTCATCGGGCTCTAGGAGAGAGCCGTTTGGGAGACAAGTTTGAGGAGCAACTCTAGGGGAGAGTTGAGATCCGAACTCGTAAAGAAGAAGGCCACTCGGGAGATGAGCGGAGTGAAGAGCATCACCAGGCTCTAGAAGAGAGCCGTTTGGGAGACAAGTTTGAGGAGCAACTCTAGAGAAGAGTTGTGCTCCGAACTTGTTGTTTAAGAGAGTTTCGAAAGTTATGGGAGCAATTTCGAATGGTGAGCTACTTCGTACTCACTCGTTCGCAAGTAGCTAAAGCAGCATTGAACCAAGTGTTGGTCTCCGAACTTGCTGTTTGACGGGTTTAACGAGTTGTATGAGCAATTCCAAATGGTGAGCTGCCCCACACTTGCTTGTTTGCATGCGGCTAAAGCAACGTCGAACCAAGTGTTGGACTCCGAACTTATTGTTTGAGGGGTTTAATGAGATGTAGGAGCAATTCCGAATGGTGAGCTGCCCCGCACTTGCTTGTTTTCAAGCGGCTAAAGCAACGTCAAACCAAGTGTTGGACTCCGAACTTGTTGTTTGATAGGGTTAACGAGTTGTAGGAGCAATCTCGAATGGTGAGCTGCTCTGCACTTGCTTGTTTGCAAGCAGCTAGTCAAACCAAGTGTTGGACTCCAAACCCATTTTTTGAGCATGGTAAGTTGTGGGAGCAGCCCTGTAAAACAAGCTGCGCTCCGAACTTACCGTTTGACGAGTCATAGATGTGACTCAGAGAGATAGAAGTGAGGTAAGTGCAATATTTTTCAATAGAAAAAAGCTAAAAAGTTTTATTGAGATGAACTAAGTGACCGCTCCAATGGGGAGAGCCATTATTACATGCTTTTTGGTTGTGTTACAAGCATCAACCTTATTGAAAACTGAGATCCTACTTCTATGATAGGGTGAAGGCCTCTTGGGAGGAGTTTGGTTCTCCCCCCATTGGACCTTCATGGATAAGGTGGAGGACGGCCCCAGGTTTGGAATCTTGGAACCCGGCGGGCCACTCTATTTGTTTGTAGGCTCCTCGGGGTGGAAGGTCGGCCCCGTTTCTTCGGACGAACTTGGCCAGGTGTCCCCGTTGTACAAGCTCTTTGATCTCCTCTTTGAGAGCCCAACAATCATCCGTATTGTAGCCGTGGTCCCTATAAAAATGGCACCACTTATCTCTGTTCCTTTTCTTGCCAGGGGTATTCATTCTAGGGGGAGCACGGAGTAGCCCTTCCTTATCCACCTGCATAAGAACTGCTGATATACTAGCATTGAGGGGGGTGAACTTCTCAAAATGAGGAACTGGGTGGCGTTGGCCATTGTCGTCCCTCTGGAACTTCTGGGACCCTTCTTCGCTCGTATTCTTCCATTTCTTCCCTGAAGATGATTCTTCGAGAAGGGGGGGGGGGGGGTTGAGAGCCTCTTTCACTCGGATGTACTTCTCACTCCTAAGCAGGAGTTCTGAGAAGTCCCGACGAGGCTTCTGGCAAGGGACGCCTTGAGGTCGACGTTAGTGATGTTGTACCCGAATGCCGCCAAGGCTACTGAATGGTTGAGGGAGGCAATAGACCGGGCTTCGGCGGTGAAGTTTCGAACGTAATCTCTTAGGCGTTCACCCTTTCTTTGGCTGAGGGTCACGAAAGATGCACTTGTTTTCTCGGCCAGGCAGCTACTCACGAAATGAGTAAGGAAGAGCCCTTCGAATTGATCGAAGGAGAAGATGGAGGCCGGGGCGAGTCGAGAGTACCATTCTCTCGTAGGCCCCCTCAGCATGGCAGGGATGGTTTTGCAAAGTAGCGCATCCGACGTCTGGCGGATCATCATGAGAGTTTTAAAACTCTCGATGTGGTCGGCGGGGTTCGAATCCCGGTTGTATGACTCAAAGTAGGGGGCTTGAAGTTTTTCGGGATTGGGGCTTCCATGATGGCCCGGGAGAACGAAGGCCTGCTCAGGCGGAAATTCCTTGCCCGTTGTTCCTCTTCTCTGTCAAGTCGGCCAAGGCGCCTCTCCATCTCGTGGAGACAGCGGTAGACCGAGTCTTCCCTTCGATCATATCTTGCCGAGCCCCGAAACTCTTTCTCATACGAAAGGGAACTGGGAGTGCGGTGGTGATGGCTTGTGGCGAGTTAAAGACTAGGCGCCCGTTGCTCTTGGTTGGGTGCGACATTGAGGGCCCGCAGAACGGCTTCTTGAAAATCCTGGAATTTCGCCTTTGTGACTGGTGCCCCTCCAGCTTGGCGGTCCCTAGGTTTGGCTCGGCTTACTGGAGTATGACTTCTCCGCCGATGACATTAAGGGGACTCTCTTCGCCTCCTCGCGGGAGGGGATCTTCTGGTCCTCGGTCTACGGGGGGTCCGGACTCTCGAGACCCCTGGGTGCTCAGGTTGATGGAATCCATCAAGGGCTCACCATCCATTCAGGCGAGTTCGAAGGCCGACCCCCTTTTGGCGGTTCAAAATCACTTGACGGAGATCCTGCTCGGGAGGGCTTTAAGAAGCCATAGAGTCAATTGAAGGATTGCAGACCGAGACATGGTCATGAAGAGGATATTGCTTTGGACGACTCGGACGAGAGCCCCCTGGGCAGCCCCCCGAGACCTTGGAGGGGCCTATTGAGGAGGAGGCTGATGAGAAAGAACATCTTGAACTGAAGGAGGAGGAGGAGCAAGAGGAGTGGCTCTTCGGCTGGAGACCGCTGCCTTCCCCTTCTCTTTCGGGTGCATAGTTTGAAACTACTTCCGTTGATGAAGTAAGGTTGGATTGCTTTTTCGTTTCCCACAGACGGCGCCAATCTGTTGCTGCTAATTTTGGTGTGAGAGCAAACAGATGAATTTGTGGATTCTTGAGAAAACGAATAAGGCAAACCTGTTGACCTTCACCAACGTGTTGACTTGTTTCTCACTGCTACCATTGACCTGTAAAAAAGTTCGATACACCGGGATGGATCCCAGCGACGAGCCCTCCGACGCTCTTATCAGTAATTAGGAAGATTATGAAAGAGCTTTATGTAGAAAAAGATTGATTACCTTGTTACGGTGGGGGAGAGGGGTATTTATAGTCGCCTTAGGGACCCGTTTCGAGATAAGGATAAATCTCTACTTCCAGGTGATTTTGGATAAGATGTAGAGTTTAAATCGTTTTATGGACATAACCATGAATTTGAATTACTCTTTATCCATTTGGTTGGTTTGTAACGGGTTGCTACCCATACCCAGTAGGACAGATCCGTTCATGGGTTATTGGGCTTTGAAGAATGACCTAGTTCCCATTTCAGACCCGTTTGTAGGTGACAATACCGTTTTACCCCTGAGCTTTGAGATTCGTGCCCGATTTGAACGATCCCGATTTAATCCTATTTTTAGCCATATCATTTATGAAAATTTTGTCGTACTGACCCACTTTTTGAAAATATTTGGCGCCCTGACCCACTTCTGAAAACAATTAGCGATCTGACCCAGTCTTAGACACGTCAGCATAAACCGTTGTTGGAAATAACGGTATAGGTTATTTACAAACCGTTATTTTCAATAACGGCATCTATTTTACATTTTTTTTCCATGCCGTTATTTGGAATAACGGCATCAGTATATTTCTCTTACAAGTGTAAATCTTCTAACTTTAAAATATTCTAAGTGTGAAAAAAACTTATAAATAATTTCGATATTTCCAATAACGGCATTCGAATGACTGATGCCGTTATTGGAGATAACGGCATCAGTTATATATAAATGAACTCTTGCCGTTATTTGGAAACAGAGAGAATGAATAATAAGTTAATTTTTTAAATAAAAAAAAATTTATAACTGATGCCGTTATTTGGAATAACGGCATCAGTTATAATTTTTTTTAAAATTAACTTATTTGTCAGAGAGGATGAATAATAAGTTACTTTTTTATATAAAAAATTTTATAACTAATGCCATTATTCCAAATAACGGCATCAGTATTGAGAATGCCGTTATTTGAAATAACGGCATCTGTTAAAAGGTTTTCACACTTGCAATTTTTTCTCTAAATAGAGACTACAAGCTGTCGAAAAACAAAATTACCTATGCCGTTACTCCAAATAACAGCATGACACTTTTTTTAAATATAGATGCCGTTATTGGAAATAACGGCACGTAAATAACATATGCCGTTAATTCCAATAACAGTTTATGCTGACGTGTCCAAAACTGGGTCAGATCGCTAATTGTTTTCGGAAGTGGGTCAGAGCGCCAAATATTTTCAAAAAGTGGGTCAGTACGGCAAAATTCTCATCATTTATTAATATATTTTTTACTCTCCCATAACAAATATATTGATAACGTTGTGTATTTTATTTGATAAAGAGGATATATGAAGATATTAGGGGATATATATATATATATATATATATATATATATATATATATATATATATCTCAACACCCATCCCATACACATATATATTAATTTCTTACACCCCATAATTCACTCCATATAATACTCATTAATTTCTATACTCGATGCACTTAACGCGTCACACATAGCAAGTCATAACTTAAATTTTTTCATAGCATATCATATACATAAAATAAAAAAAAAAATCATACTCACCTGAGGAAACGCGAAGACCGACTGTGTAAGCTCTCCGCTATTCCCCCCCAAACTCGTCTTTTCTTCCTATTATCATATTTTAACACTAATTATGGCTAAATATATTCAAACCACTCACAAATAATAATTAAAATAATTTTAATCTCTCATAGGAATTTCATCGAACGTCTAGCGTGCACACGATATGTAACACCTCAAATTCCATTTACATGTAATTCGTAGTACAATAGGATCTTTTACTTCATTTCTTATAATTTAACAAGGAAATTAAAACTTATTATAACATAACAATGTTTATTACAGAGTTACAAAGCGGAAGTTAAAATAAAAATACAACATGAAAACAACTCTAATATCAGCAGCTTTAATCATGAATATAATCTTTATCATCAACCGTCTTTAAGTCATTGCCAATCCAGTCAAGCCCTGCGCTGAAAATCTATGGGCACGTCAGTTACTTACAACCGACGCAATGTTATAAACAACGATGCTCTCTATGCTGTATTACAACGAAATCTCTTACTTTAACAAACACAAACTTGAATGCATATAAAAGTGTAAAGAGTGACGATCCTAAATATATTAGTGTATGATATGACTTAATGCCTAATACGGATGTTATACTACAATGACACTAATTCATACTTGTTCGGATTCTATGCACCCCATCCTACATAGGTCCGAGGGCAAGCACCTACGTACTCCACATTATAGGGTTAAATCCCTCGCCGTGAAATCCTACTATGGTAACAAAATAAGGTTTAGACATTCCACGAGTACGAATTCCAGTCCTAGAATCCACCGCCCGACTATAAAGAATCTTCATCGTGCGAACATCCCGCAAGTGCCGCTCTGGCCCCGGAATATATTGGAGATCTGCCTCCTATCCACCCGACTAATCATGATCCCGACATCCACCGCCCGATCAATCATAATCCTGGATTTAATTGAGGCAAGCAACCATAGTTCCGAAATCCACCGCTCGACTGGGTCTATAGTCCCGGAATCCACCGCCCGACTATATAGACGCGCCCACTTACATTTGCCCAAGTTTTATTACATCTTCCCTTAGTGCCTAATCCTTAAGTTTGAACATGAATAAATAATACCACCTAGAGCTAGTTTACCCACCTACCGGTCTTACACAAAAATACCGAGAATGAAAGCCCATATTGGCCACTTCTCAAAAATCAATTATTCATTTCCATTACTTTTGTCGGTACCTGGGTATCACTAAACCTCTAGAATCAACATCTTTCCATGTTCAACAACTTGGGGTATGAGACTCATGTTCTCAATTTCATGTATTCATATTTCATTCAAATCTTTTCATTCGTTTTTATTTATTCATCAATTAAGAACAATCTCAAACTATTCATTTTCACAATACACTCTTCATATTCATCAAAACCCCCACAATACAAGTTAATAAAGATTCAAACATAATCTCTAAAAAAAATTCATCATTAAAAATTCATCTTATCATTTTCCTATGATTCATTTTGAATCAATCTTAACATCTTCAATCATATATATATATTTTTCTTGAGTTCACATCTCATCTATGCATGAATATGTTCTTTATTTTTCCAAAATATAACTTAAAAAGTGAGAAAATATTCTCAATCGCTTCGTCTAAGTATCATTTGCAAAACAGTAAATTCACAGTCAGAAGAATACATTTCATGCTATTTGTAAAAATCGTAGAAAATCACATACTTCACGAAACTTTGCGTTACTTAGATCAAAATAAAGGTATACAAGTCTACTACAATTTCTTAGTTATAAGTTTCTCCAAAATATTGTATCTATAACACTGAATTCTTTGAAATCTATAGTAGTGTCGAATTACTGAAATACTGCCATTTGTACAGTCTTGTAAAAAATGCATTATAAATTCAATTCTTTGTGAAAATTTGATTTCTTAAACTTTTCAGAAAGGTTAACGAGTCTACTACAAGTTCATATATAGTTCTGAATTTTCTCAAATTACTTCATTTACAATGTTGAAATGATCAAAAACCGAAATGTGTGCAGATTTCCAGCAACCAATCAACTACTAACCAGTTCTAAGTTTAGATTTTATTAAAATAGTAAACGACCTACAAATATTATGAAATTTTACAGGGATATTCCTGACAAATACAAGATGCTCTCAAAAACGTTTTAGCTTTAAATTCCAAATATTTTATTAGACATGATTTTCTGAAGTGTAAACAAAATTCAAAACAGTAAATTTCTTTGCATTATTTAGCAACTTTGTGTAAAAATTTATATCCAATTCATTCAACATAATCATAATATATTACCATGCACCCAAACAACATCATTTCAATTTTACATGATAATTTCTCAATTAGCATGCATTTCATTTAAATATCATCATCACAAATTAACCACTACTCATATGTATAAACAATTTTAAATATCAATTTTACTAAAATTTTAGAAAGTTCAAGAAGACACCCATCTTAATTGAAGAAAGAAAATGAACTCCTAGTAGATGGCTCATAGCTCCAAGAATGTGACTCCCTTCTCCTCCTAGCAAGCCTTCCTTCCTCCAAGCAAGAACTCAAATAACACTATTTTTTTTCTTCTTATCTTTTCTTTCTTTATCTCTCTTTCTTTTCTTTTAAAATTTTTTTTCTTTTGATTCTTGGTGCATTTGTTCATGAATTAGGAGGAGCTATTTATAGGGCTAAATGGGTGCATGAAGAGACACCCACTACCCAAAATAAACTCATTATCAAGAGTAAATACCCACTCACCATCTACTACACAAACCCTCAACTCTTCCCTTTCTTGTGCATGGCAAAAATTCTTTGAATTTCCCACATGTGCACACTTCTCATTCATTTGTATAATTATTTTTTTATAGCCTAAATGTATATACTTGTTACATGACATGTGTAGAAAAAATGTTTATTAAAAATGTAGACTAACTAATGAGCTTCTTCTTTTAAATAATTTTCTAATGGGCTTTAAGATGAACTTTGGGCCTATGAATTTTTATTTAAAATAAATAATACAAATTTGATAAACAAAAATGAGAAGAAAAAGTGTGCATGACATTTTAGAAAATTTTAGAAATAAAATGCACATAAAAATTTACGTGCAATGCACGTGCAAAATATTTAAAAATTAATTTGAGAGAATGAAAAAGAGTCAAAATACAAAACATGTATATTTAATAATGTTACGGATATTTCACGTAATGAAAAATATTCGTAATCGACACGTGTATTAAAAGCACGTGCAATATACGTGAAACACAAAGATTAAAATTAATATTCGATTTGGCTAAAAATGGGATAAAAATAAATTCTGAGATAACAGAAAACATGTAAATAATTGAAATATGACATCTATATAAAAACACGTTTCGAATATTACTTGTAAAGGTACAAAATACACGTGCGTAACACGCGAGGGAAAATTGTCATTACTCAATTTTGCGGGTTGTTACACGATACATGCTCGCTTTCCGATGTTTCCTAACTGGGTTTTTTATGCCCATAAAATCTTCCAAAAAATTATTCTAAATTATTTCTCATAACTTACGGGGATTTCTACTATCAATTTGCATCAATTACTACTCCTATTATCTTTTAATTACTAAGCCAATACCCTAATTATTTTCCAATTTAATTTCTATCTCCTAAATGCAAAATCCATCACCTCTAACACGAAGATAATCTCCTAATCTCCCTACTACCCTAATTCTCTTGCAAAAAATTGGAAACATACTACCCTATACAATTTAATGAAATAAATTCTCACCTTCCAAGAAGCCAATCCAAGAAACCAACGCCAGGAAGTTGAAAAAGCACTCAACCCTCGACCAAAACCCTCAAAACCCCGAGCATGAAGTGGTTTCGATCGGGTGAATTAACAAACTTTAGGGTATGGGTTCGTTGGGTTTCGGTTTCCGTCGGTTTCGGTCGACAGAAGAGAAGGAGAGAAGAAATGAAGGGGGTGGCAATCTTGTAAATATGTAGGGCTTAAATAGTGAAGGGGATAGGGTTATGGGCTTAGGCCCAAAGTCTAATAAAAATATATCATTTCAGGGGTTATTTTCAACCCAAACTCCAAATTAATCAATATAAAGTAGAAAAAATCAATTAATATAAGAAATTATACTCAAAATCAAAGATAAACTAAACTTAAGATATAAAAATCAATATTTAAGGATTTTTTTAAAAGATGGGTGTTTCCCTTTACTAATACATGCTCTTTATAAATTACCCTTAGTGGCACAAACTTTTATTTTATATAGGTGGTACTTTTTTAAATAATTTTTTTGTAAATAAATTTGAACTTTGAGGGTATTATGGTAACTAATAATAGTTGAGTAAATGAATGGTTAATATAACTCCCATTTAAAAATGAACGATTGAGATTAGATGGTTGAATGTCTACAAATTACAGTTTGTCTATAAATGACAACCCCAAATCTCCCATTATAATATTAGAGATTACTAGTAAGCTGCACAGTCTAATTAATATATATATATATATATATATATATATATATATATATATATATATATATATATATATATATATATATATATATATATATATATATATATATTAATAATAAGACGTAATCTTGCCTCAGGTTATATATATATATATATTAATAATAAGACGTAATCTTGCCTCGAACCTGAGACCTCTCTTTACTCATCACATACTCTTCACAACTTACCCCTAATGGCACAAATTTTTATTTTATATGAGTGACACTTTTATAAATAATTATGTCATAAATAAATTTGAACTTTGGGAGTATTATGGTAACTAACAACAGTTGAGTAAATGAGTGGTCAATATAACTCTCACTTAAAAATGAATGGTTGAGATTAGATGGTTGAATGCCTACAAATGACAACCCCAACTCTCCCATTATAATATTAAAGATTACTAGTAATTTGCACGTGCGTTGCACATTTTAATAAACATAAAATTTTAAAGTAATGAGCATATAATGGGTGAGTTGGAGTTGCAAGTGTTAATAAACACGTGCATTGCATGTGTGTTGCATGTTTTTTAAAGTAAAGAGTATATATGGGAGAGTTGGAGTTGCACGTGTGAAGCACGTAAGTTGATAGATTTACAACACTACAACTCCCCCTCTCCCCATTGCACGTTTTTTAAAGTAAAGAGTATTATATATGGAAGAGTTGGAGTTGCACATACAAAACACGTAAGTTGATAGATTTACAAATGACACTAAGGTTTTCTCCCATTATAATATTATAGAGATTAGAGATTATTATTATTATAAAGATTAAAGATAATCAGTTGACCTTGTCCAAATTCTATACTTGGTCTACCATGAAACTTGATATATTCTAACCAAACTGGAAACAAAACAAAAAGAAATCAGCAACATTCATATGCAAATATGCACAATAAAATGGTAAAGTGGTAAATGTGTTTCAGGAATTTTCTGCTTCCTCGTCATACCTTAAAAGTGTTGTACATATGCTACATTACCATATCTCCTTCTAAGGAAAGTAAATTCATAACATTCAAATTTAAAAAATTCCATGGTTAAAAAGATTTGAAATTACCTAGAAGTATTTAAAAGAAGAAATCAGATGCATTGTGTTTGATTGTAACTAAATAAATCTCTACTCTGACAAAATTCAGGATCAACGAACAGAAAATGCATCTATCTCAATCTGATATTACTGGTTTAAAGCATCTGTAGTCGTTCCAACTAAAAATTTAGATATTTGACATTTAGAAATAGGAATTTGGGGCTATTGTCGTAATCAAGAATTAAGAGTCATGTAATGAAGAGTCATGTAATCAAGAATCATGTAATCAAGAATCAAGAGTCATGTAATGAAGAGTCATGTAATCAAGAATTATGCTTAGTGAAGATCTCAAGTTTATCTGTTTTATTAACTTATCTAATGCACGCAATCCTGTGTCACATACCACAAGTTCGGTGCATATCAATCATGTGACGTTTAGACTTAAGTAGTGAATTCTATAGGATTATGTACTCGGGTCTTCTAGTGATAGTATCAAGACATGTAATCATGAATCATGTAATCGAAAATTATGTAATTAAGAATTGTGTAATCAAGAATCAAGAATCAAGAATCACTATTTCGGGAAACACGGGCCCCCTTCCGAGTATACTCACCTATATTGTCCACTATTAAGCCGTACCCTTATAACCCCGGCTTGTTATTCTTTTATAATTAATTATGAACATGCAGTTGGTACGACTAGTGGAATGGTGTAATCAAGACAGTTAATCTAGAAAAATATCAAGGACAGTAGTCATGGTATGAGATATAACGGGTACATGTATCGAGAGTAGTTATTATAGAATTATCAAGGGGTATAAAATGCATTCTATCAACCTATTTTATCTATGCAAGTTATTATTATAAGAACAATAATACACTCAGTTCACTAAATATGAAAAGTAATGGGTTTATATGCAAAAACGTAGAGATGAATTTTTAGACAACTTGACATATCTGCATTCAAATTCACTTTCCCATTGTTACAGAAAAGCAAATCCAATTCCGTCAGAGATTCTAGAAAGTAGACTCTCTTCCGGTTCCAACGCATATTCACACGATACATTCTGGAGATAGTAGCTATGTGTACAAATTCATTCTTCGCAGGTTTCGATGTTTCGCGCGCATTCTGGAAATTCAGAGTCACAATACTAAAATTGCGATATATCACAATCTATACATCGGATTGAGAAATTGTAGGATGTTCTGGATATCTAGACTCGAAGGGCTACGATTTTCATGTAGAAAGTTTTTCGATCCAGCGTCGGGAACATGGTCAAATTCTCAGTACGAGAGACCGGTTAGTAATCTCGTGCAGGTTCAGAAATTCACGATATGCCAGTACTAAAATCGCGATATCTCATAATCTATACATCCGATTGAGAAACTATATGATGTTCCGGATATCTAGACTCGAAGGGCTACGATCTTTCATGTAGAAAATTTTTTGATCCAGTGTTGGGAACTTGGTCAAATTCTCAGTACAAGAGTCCAGTTAGTGATCCCGTGCAGGTTCAGAAATTTACGATATGACAGTACTAAAATCGCGATATCTCACAATCTATACATCCGATTGAGAAACCGTAAGATGTTCTGGATTCGGAACTCGATGGGCTACGATTTCCACATAGAAAATCTTCAATCTAGTATCAGAAACATGGTCTAATTCTTAGTGCAAGGTTAAGAAATTTTAGAGATAGTAAGGTTGAATATTCGATATTCGATAACACGATTCGAAATGCGTTAACGGTTCACTCTTGAGTTGGTATAGCATGAAACCAGTGACTCGAATGGAGTTTGATAATAAAACATGATGATAACTAGACTACTTGCCACGAGTCCAAGGAAAATGCTTGTACGAGAACAAAAGAGTGTACAAGGTACTTGCCTTATAACGTGACGATTACGGTGGTGGTGTTAACCACGGAAGAAGAAGTGACAACGGCAGTAAGAATGGCAGCGAGACGGCAGCGAGCGAGCAACGGTAGCAACGGTGAGCGACGGTGATGAGCGATAACAATAACGAGGAGATGGCGCAGCGTCGGGTTGTTTTTCGGGGTTCACGGGGTTGTAGAAATGGAGTCGTCAGCTCGAAGGTGGAGGGTAAAGTGAAGATCGGATGTTACTTGAGCTCTCGGTTTGGAGAAGGCAGAGGAAGAGAAGAAGGAAATGAGGTGGTCTGCATGCTTGTGTGTGTGTGTATATATAGAAAGAAGAATGGAGTGAATGCATGCATGCATGTGTATTATATATAATAATATATAAGGATATAAAGAGATGGGATGTTATCTGATGTGTGTGTGTATAAAATTAGGGGAGAAAGAGATGGGGGTGTAGAAAAATGAGAGCAGGGGTGTGGAAAAATGAGAACAAGGAGGAGGAGTCGTGGAGTTAGGCGTAGAATTAGGCAGTAGGAGAAAAATGGGAGGGAGAGATTGGCGTATGCAGAAGTGGAGAAGTAGGGAGGGAGAAAATAAGGTGTAGGGAGGAAGAAAATAAGGTGTAGAAATTAGGTTAGCTGTTGGATTAAGAATTAGGTTTAGGATTAGGATTAGTATTAATCAGGGTTAAAGTTTGTATTTAAACTCCGATCGAAAAATCACAAAATTATAGAATTGATCAGAAAAATATTCTGGCTTTAGATAAAGAGTCCAAAAAGAAAAATAAAACTTCTGAAAATTGAAGTACAAAAATTCACGTAATAAAATACGTACAACTGGAACAGGGAGTTACAAGGCTGCTAGGTATCTTCGAGTGTACAAGGTTCAACAGAGAGCGGGATAGTCGACCGTGCAGTCGATTGGTCATGCTTCGAGGTGTTGGCGAGACACGTTGCGATCGACCGACATCGGCGTTATGTGTTATTTGGGCTGACGGGTTTAATGCCCAATAAGTTGTATTTGTGTTTATCTTTTAGAGTTTACTTGAGGGCTATGTAAGTGGCTGTAGACTCTAGGGTTCGTATCAAGTGTTGATCGAGGTGAGTCGTTATTATTGTTCAATTTCATGGGAGAATTGTGCCGAGTATTTCAATGGTGAGGGAGAGAGATTGAGAGTTGTAATCTCTTTGTAATCTTTGTATTTCTTGAGAAATAAGAAGTATTAGTTATCTCTACATATAATTATGTTCTTGTGAGATAATAGCGATTATTATGGTGGTTTGTTCTTAGTTCATCTAGTTCTTGGGAAATTTCTATTGCTTATGGTGTGTGAGTTCCTCTATTAACACTACGAGTTGTGGTAGATTCTGCAACAAGTGGTATCAGGGCACTAAGTTCGAGAGGTTCGATGAGAGTGATTTCGCGATGTGGAAGATTCAGATGATAGCATATCTTCGTCAGAAAGATCTAGATAGTTTGTTATTTTATGGAAGCCGGAAGGTGGAGACAAGGATGCAAAGGTCTTTGCGGAGTGGAATTGTTTGGATCATAAGGCTTTAAGGCAGATTAGTTGGGCTGAGCAGCAATGCGTTATTTCATATCTCGAAGGAAAAGACCACAAAGGAGGCTATGGAGATTCTCACCTGAAGAAATTGGTTAGTATGAAGTTGAGGGAAGGGGGGTCAGTAGCAGAACATGTTAACAATTACTGTATTGTTTACAACCAAATGGAAGTCGTAGGATTGAAGTTTTTAGAGAGGGGACAGTCATTGTTACTTCTATCTACTTTGCCCGATAGTTATGGTACAGTGGAACAGACTATTACAGACAATATGATAGATTCGACGACTCTACAGAATGTGGTGAGTAGCAATCTGAACGAGGAGGTGAGAAGGGTGGAAAACGGAGAATTTCCATCATCATCTTCTAGAGATTTTGCAATGTCAGTTGAAAAGAGACGTGGGAGATCTTAGAGCATTCGAAGAAGAAAGGATTAGAGTAGTTCATCTGAGAGTGGATTTGATGACAACGATGAGGGACATGGACCTGAGTGTTGGTATTGTCACAAGATGGGTCCCATGATGCGCAATTGTAAAGCATATATGAAGAGGAAGCAGGAGAAACCGAAGGAAGTCAAACTAAAGGAAGCCAATGTGGTGTCTTATCAAATTGAAGAGTTATGCTTATCAGCTAGGGAGGAGTTGGACATGTGAGATTGGTGTATTGATTCAGGAGCTTATTTTCATTACACTCCGAGGAGGGAGAGATGTTCGATGACTACAAGGAGGGTTCTTTTGGAGATGTGATCATGGGGAACAGTCAAATATATCTTGTACAAGGGATTTGTACTGTTCACGTGAAAGCCAATGATGATCATAGTATTATTGTCTTGCGGGAGACAAGACATGTTTCGGACATGAAGGAAAAACTTATCTCGATAGGAAGGCTAGACAAAGAGGGTATGTCTACTACAGTTAGTAGTGGGGAGTGGCATATAGCTGCAGGTTCAAGGATGATTACAGAAGGGAAGTGTGATGGAACGTTGTACTTGCTTAGAGATGTGAGGGGGGTTTCTCCTTTAGTTGACTCTCAGCCGAAATCGAGTAGTAGGTTGTGTGGGGTGCAACTAAGTTCTTTCAGTTGTGGAGAAAAGGTTACTAATTTAGTGGGAGCTGCTGGCCATGAGAGTGATCCTAGAGAGCAAGACGTTGCTGCGGTGAGTATACTTTGCGATATGGTAGACGAAGCTTCAATTTGCTCTTGTGAAGTAGAAAGCATTATTATCGATATGCAGGGTGATGTCGATGAGGGTAACCGAAATAGAACTATAGTGGTTGAACTGTCTGTGGATATATTGGAGGTGTCGTCCACGAAGAATTCTAGTGCAGATGGTGCATTGAGAGGCTTTGAACCATGTCTGGTGTTAATGGAGATTTTGCGAGTTGGAAAGTCTTGTAACACGGAATTCGACACGGGATGTTGTTTCTTCAGTATTCGTGCTCTATGCGATTGGTGGCGCACACCCTTCATGAGGTGATGAGGGGTGGTTAGTGCACTCCACGTGGTGGAGTGGCGGATGTGCTCTTCATGAAAGTGGGGAGTACTTGGGTCTTCCATGAAAGTGGGAGACTGACAGAGATAATGTGAGGTAAAGAATACAATAACTTTGAAGCGTTGTGTATTCGGTCCAAGTGGGAGATTGTTAAGATTGTGGTCTCAAATACACGTAGGCACGAAGTACTTGGAGTTGGAGAAAAAGATGAAAAGACGAATACAGCAAGAGAATGCAACAATAGCTAGAAGAAAAGTAATTGGAGAGTTGTGGTCGACTATCCTGGGGTGCGGTCGACAGACCACCCACCCACCACTTGATCGCAACTAGGCTACTAGGTATCTTCGAGTGTACATGGTTCAAGAAAAAGCGGGACAGTCAACCGTGCAGTCGATCGGTCATGCTTTGAGGTGTTGGCAAGACACGTTGCGGTTGACCAACCCAAAGTGCGGTCGACCGGCATCAACGTTGTGTGTTATTTGGGCTAACGAGTTTAAAGCCCAATAAGCAGTATTTTTGTTTATCTTTTAGGGTTTACTTGATGGCTATATAAGTGGCTGTAGACTCTAGGGTTTGTATCAAGTGTTAATCGAGGTGAGCTGTTATCATTGTTCAACTTCAAGAGGGGATTGTGCCGAGTGTTTCAAAGGTGGGGGAGAGAGATTGAGAGTTATAATCTTTTTGTAATCTTTGTATTTCTTGAAAAAAAAAGTATTGGTTATCTCTGCATATTATTGTGTTTTTATGAGATCTTGCGATTATTGTGGTGCCTTGTTCTTGGTTCATCTAGTTCTTGGAAAATTTCTATTGCTTGTGGTGTGTGTTCCGCTTTTAGCACTACGAGTTGTGTTGGATTCTGCAACACGTACGATATATGATATTTGGTCCAACACACTTGTGGGGATTTATAAAAATAATTAAATCTTAATTAAATTTAAATAAAATCTTAAATCTTAATTAAAATCTTAAACTTTGAACGAACAAACAATGATCTTCTGTCCGATTGAAAAAAAAAAAAAAAAAAATTACATCAAACGAAATTTCATATTTCGTCCGAGACACTTTCGCCCCAAATTTTACGACGGACAAAATTTCATCTCTCATCTCCTATAATTTTCAAATTCCCATTTCTCTTCCCAAACGTAGAAGACCAATCTTCCTCTCATATACAAAATATGGGTATTTGGCAAACGATTGCAGTGCTTTCTTAAACTTTGCAAATTTTGGTAGAAAAGCCAACGACTATAGATGCTCTTAGAGCATCCATAGTCGTTGGCCATTTTGCGATTTTTTTTTTTTGTTTTTTTGGCAAAAAATATGTTGCAGTCGTCATCTAATTTGCCTGTTTTTTCATTTTTTTGAACAGTGCATTGCTATATTTGAGAAATGATTTGGCAATTTCATATTATAGATGTCCTTATTATTTCAATATTTTTTCAATTTTTCAATTGTTTAATATTTTTATTAAATAATTTCGTCGGAGAAATTATTTTTTCTTTCAAAAACTCGTTTGATAATTAGTTAGATAGTTTATTTAGATAATTAGTTCAGTAAAATAATTAATTGGATAATTTGTTTAGTTAGATTACTAGTTAAATAATTAGGTAGATAATTAGGAAATTAGGTAGATAATTAGTTAGATGTTTAATGTTGTTAATTAGGAAATCGGTCCCACAAAAAAATAATGATAAAATAAAATTGTGGCGCAAAAAAAGATATTGAAAAATATTTTTAAAAAATTTACGATAGGGGTCGGACGAAACATGTTTCGTCCACCCAATCTCGTATGGGAAATTTCCAAAATTTTGTATTTCACTATTGCAGTAAACTTAGAAATTTGTCAATTTCCATTTTGCTATTTTCCCATTTTTGCTACAAACAACAGTGGATACTCTTATAAACTGATATATTATCTCTAATATAACTCAAGAGTTAAGTTGTGTAATTTGTAGATAAACCGAATTAATTAATATAATTTCAACTATACATTTTTAAGTGAGGTGTTATATTAATCATCTATTTCTAATTAATTAGCCGATTACCGTAATATCCTTAAATGTCAAATTAATTTACGATATAATTATTTAGGAAAGTGTCATTCAAATATAATAAATGTTAAAGTCATTAGCGGTAATTTGTGAAGAGTAGAAACCTAAAAAAGAAAGACTTGCATCGCAATACAAGTTACTAGTTGCATTACTCAAGAAACATCTTTTTAGTCCCAACTAATGAATACCGTCTCTCTTTTTCAAAAATATTTGTGTAATTAAATTCCAAACGGATTGTGAAAAATAAAAAAGGGGAAAAATGAGTCACCTTCTTGATTTGAGTCGGGGCGGTGTGCAGGGCCGGCCCTAGTTCCCGGGGGCCCGAGGCGAAAGAGCCAAATAATTATTTTGGGGCCCCCAATAACAATATAAATTTTTTACGCGAAAAATATGTGCCTATATTTACAAGGGAAATATAAATTTGGGGCTCCTAAAATTGCAAAAAATCTGGGGGCCTGAGGCGATCGCCTCACCGGCCTCAAGGTGAGGGTCAGCCCTGGCGGGTGTGTAGACCATGGATGCTCTGCTAGTAAAAGATGAGCTTGCCCTCCTATCCTACAAAATTTCAAGAGTCAACCCAAACTCGTAAAAGAGAGGGATTTTTTTTTTTTTTTACAATTAGGAATTAAACTATTAGGGTTCGACGAGGGGGACGAGACGACTGTGTCGACATTTCTAGGATTAACAAGGGCAGTCTGGGAATTGAAAGAAGGTGCTGACGTGGCACGGCCGGTTGGGAGATTTTTTCTGTACTAACCCAATTTTTGAAAATATTGACCAATCTAACCCACTGTCAAAAACATTTACCCAACTGACCCAGTTTTGGACACGCATAACATATTCTTAAAAAAAGGCATAAGTTAATTTCATGTCATTATTTTCAATAGCAGCATCGCTTAATTTTTTTACATGCCTCTATTTAGAGTAAAGGCATCAGTTAATTTCTTCCCAATCGTATACTCTCTGACTTGAAAAAAAAATGCAAGTGTGAAAAAATCTTATAACAGATGTCGCTATCTCCAATAACGACATTCGCATTACTGATGCCGTTGTTGTGGATAGTGTAATGCCCTGGATCCCCGTCATCGGACATCCGTGACACAACCAGAATCTTTGCCTTCAAATGCATCTCAACGCAGTGAATAGTATGGAAATTTAAAACACTTTTATTGCCATCAGAGTTAATACATCAATAGTTACGAACATCAATTATTCGTATCAAGCCGTAATGCCCCCATTTTGACTCCAAACTCAATTCTTTCAATTTCTATATCACTTTAATCATAAACTAAGATAGCTATATTTCAAAGAAAAATCGGGCAGAGTCTCCCCTGAAATTTCTGCCCCGAAACACAAAAAGCTTACGGAATTCTGCTCTAAATTCCGTAGCTCACATCACAAGCAATTATATCACGGGCTCCCCAGGCCAAAATGAGCAGAATCACACAGGCAATATATATATATGCTCTGGGGGTCAAACTCATAACAGAATATCATATATCAAATAAAAACCATAAATCCCTTTGAAAATGTAGTAAGGTTTTTAGAAAATAATTTATAAACCACACCACAGGGCCCGGTACTCCACAACAAGATGGGTACGGGTCAGAAACATATCATGCCACTTAGTGCTAACTCTCAGAATGAGTTGGATTATAGGGAATCACCCCTAATACCAATTCAGACTTTGAGCGAAACAATAAAAGGAAAACCTAATCAATCCAGTTTGCTGAAAATATGTTGTTATTCAAACCACACTCGGTGTCGATCAGCAAAGTCGAGCCCGACTGGTCTGTCAAGGTAACAATTATCCCGGAATCACATCCACTGATTCCCAATACCTTCATAGGTCAGCGACCCAAAATAATTCCGGCCCGTGACCCTCAGCGAGTGGTCCAACGGCGCCCCAATGATGCAATACAAATTAAATGAAGGTAAGCACACACATAACCATTAATTCCTGACCATTGACAGACTCAGGCATCGAGACACCAAACACAAACCGACCAGAACTATATCTCAACTCACTCATGTCCGCCATGAGTATTAATCCCAGGAACTCATCCAAGTTCCAAATGAAATGCTAAAACATTATTAAAACCTGATAGCTCATAGTCACCACACTGCGATATGCAGAGGGCTCCTCATCAATTGTCCGATGGAATAACTCAAGAAATAGCAGTAGCTGTGGCCCAAGCTACGCTCATCGAAAATCAACACGATCAGACTTCTAGAAGGGTAGGGGGATCCACAGCAATCCCCCAGTGGGCGACTCTTTCAAATATTTAAGAGCTCAAGTCCTCAAGCTAACTTAATCTTGAAGTCAATCTCAACAACAGGGTGCCAAACTTACAACAACCACAATTTCCAACATAGCACACAAATTCAGCCACTCCTTCAGCAGAGCATTTACTACCCTTCACCCAAACAAACACTAGAATTTCTAATGCTTGAGAATCATCAAATAAACCCATACCAAAAGCTACTCTCAAGGATCATAGCAAGATCATACCTACACAAATGGTTATGACCTTTTGGACTTCAGTCCAAAAGCAACCGGCTTCAGCTCTGCCCTTTCAGACCAGCTGAACTCTGCAAGTTCTGAGGTATCAACCGACCTCGATAATTTATGAAATTAAACTATAGTTGTGGATACATACAAGAGTGTCCACACAAATCCTTAACTCAAAACATCCATGCTACACTAAGGTACAAAAACAAAAATACACAGCAATTCATAATTTAAAATTTTCACAACGCACCATGTGCGTAAAATAAAAGATATCATACACACAAATTGTCCCGCAAAGACTCGAAGCGCCACCACGTATCCAAAGTCGCTAGTATATCCTATCATCAAAGTTCAAAGCAATCAAGGCTCAAGCATCCAAAACAGTTACGGGAAATAATAATACTAACTCCAATATTACACAGGCATTCTATTGAACGCCTAGGATGCACACGCGCTTTGCACGTAATCACTCAAATTCCGACGAGATTCTTATTTTCACACAATTATTAAAGCACTCCAAATTATTCTAATAGTCCTACTACAATTTCTACTACCATTCGAGAATTAATTCATATCCATATAATTCTCTTTTACAAATCCAAAATCTTATTTTACTAATAACTTACAATCTCTCTAACAATCCACTAATTTCTCACATCTACCACTTCCAACATCTCTAAATCTCTCTACCCTAATATTCCTACTCAATAAAATTTAACCAAATTAAATTTTATACAATAAAATAATTAGGGTTTTACCTTCCCGAATCCATTCGAAAATCCGACGCTACCACCATGTAGAGAATCCCTCATTTAGTCTATCCCTTGATTTAATTTGGATTTGACGAAGGATCGGAGGGGATTTGAGGTGGGAGAATCTTTGCCGAATGGGTTCCGGGGTGGGGGTCGGGATGGAAATCGAAAGGGAAGAAAGAAGGAGAAGGAAGAAGGGAGGTGGGGGTCGGGGCTTTTTTCGATCGGCTGGGCGAACGGGAGGAGGAGGAAGGGACAGGAGGCCGGGTGGGTTTCCATGGGTTGGGAAAGAACAGATCGAAGAAGGAGAAGGAGGAAGGAGAAGAGAAAAGGGGGGGTGGTCTTATAAAGTAATATAATTAATAAATAAATACATAATGTATTTAGTAAAGGGTAATTGTCTATAAGCCCTCCAATCTCAAATACATTTCAAATAAACCCCAAAACTCTAATTTAACAATATAAACAATACAAAAATACATTAAAACTATCTCGTAATAGTCCTTCAAAATTATAAAATAAGGTACACAATAAATCTGATACTTCTCAATAACAATCAATTGTTATTAGAAAATACATAATCGTGTGCAATTCTCAATTGTGCACAGATTACGATACAAAATAGCCATATGCTATTTTTGCGGGGTATTACAGATAGTGGTATCAGTTATAACACTGATTACATATAAATAGTAGCCGCCTCTTCTCCTTCCCCTTTCACTTAGGTAGTGTTCTTTTTCTCCTCTTATAAGAGATTTACCTCTTGTAAGAGGTGGTCCCCCTCTTACAAGAGGTTTTTTAGTGTTCTTTTTTTCTTCTTATAAGACATTTTTCTCAAAATATCTTATAAGCCTAAAAGACTTCTAGTAGCCTCTTTCAAATTTTTATAAGACTTCTATCACATAAAAAGTCTATATTACCCCAAAGTCTATATTATAATTGTTACTAATTAAACTAGTTTATATATTAGTCTATAGTAGCCCGGAATATGCTATCCTAGAAAAAGTGTAATCATATACATAGTTGACTGTAATATGCTATCCTAGAAAAAGTGTGGGAATTCATTCTTCACAATCTCGAACAATTATGTTAGGGATGCTGTCGAAACACTGATTTATTTAAAGATATATATATTTACGTCCAGTAAGTACATTACTTGAGTTGTGGCTAGTTGATTTGTCCTGTTGTGATGCCACCATGTCCAAATCCTGCAGCCGGTCAGGTTTTTTTTTTTTAAATTTTTTTTCAATTTTTTTAAATTTATTTACAGCTAAGGGAGAATTTATATTAGCCCATTGACCTTAAATTTTTTTAATCCAACTTCTTTGAAACAAATTATTATTATTTATATTTATACATACTACTTTTCATACTAATTAAAAGTTTATAGTAGCCCGGAATTATAATTGATGATTTACACTGATTTGTGAATTTAACTTGCCATTAAACTAGTTTATATATTAGTAATTTGAACTTATCTTTTCTTGTCCTTCATCTCACTATTTTTATATTTTGGGGTAATATAGGCTCTTGTAAGAGGTGAAAAAAGAACAGAAATCTCTTATAAGAGGTTCTTATAAGAGGTCATTTTTATATAAAAAGAACACCTCAAAAAGAGGCTCTTACAAGAGGCTCTTACTGTAAATCTCTTATAAGAGGTAACCTCTTATAAGATGAAAAAAAAAGAACAGTACCTTAGATCTATTTCCTTCCCACTCATGTCATTGTTTGGTCCACTATTTATATGCAATCAGTATTATAACTGATGTCGCTATCCACAACAATGACATCAGTAATGCAAATGTTTTTATTGAGGATAGTGACATCTGTTATAAGATTTTTTCACACTTGCAATTTTTTCCCCAAGTTAGAGTACACGATTGAGAATAAGTTAACTGATGTTGTTACTCCAAATATCGGCATGTAAAAAAAATTAAGAGATGTCGTTACTGGAAACAATGGCATGGAATTAACCTATGCCGTTTTTTTTCAAGAATGTGTTATGCTAACGTGTCCAAAATTGAATCAGTTGGATAAATATTTTCAAAAGTGGGTCAGATTATTTTCATAAAGTGGGTCAGTATGGGAAAAAGATCCAGTTGGGAACAGTTGATCTTGGGTATGTTCATATGTACAGTTAAATTTCACCATAATGCCACCTAGATTTAAGGCAACTAATTTTTGATTTAGTGGTCTTTTTGGATCGTTTGGTCCATTTGGTTCCTTTAAAAAAATCCAAAGAATCCATTTAAAAGAAAAGTATATATATATATATATATATATATAGAGAGAGAGAGAGAGAGAGAGAGAGAGAGAGAGAGAGAGAGAGAGAGAGAGAGAGAGAGAAAAGTGAGCCTCATATAGAGTATGAGGAAATTTTCCTCATATTTTCCTCATACAATGTGATTATACTCACTTAGTGGGGCCCTTATGGAAGATCCACTCCGTCCATTATGTTTATCATACTAATGGATGTATGTGTAGAAAAAATCAAGTGGTTTGGAGGTCATTCACCCATGCATCATGTGGTTGAAAAATGAACGATTTCAACAGTAATACAAATCGAACCACAAATTGGACCCACATGATGCATGGGTGAATGACCTCCAAACCACTTGATTTTTTCTACACATACATCTATTAGCATGATAAAAATGATGGACGGACTGGATTTTTCATAAGGGCCCCACCAAGTGAGTATAATCACTTTGTATGAGGACAATTTCCTCATACAAATATGAGGCTCACATTACTCATATATATATATATACACTAGATTTGCCCATGGGCACGTGCCTACGGCACATCTATATACTAGATTTGTCCATGGGCACGTGCCTACGGCACATCTTTGGAATGATACAGCATATGAAATTCTTGTAAACAGTAAAACAACAATTATGTAGCTCAAGTTTTAATAGTTAACAATAATTAGTTGTAAATAAAAGTCAATGTTTCCATTAGTATATGTTGAAAAATAGTTATAAATGGGGGTGTAAAATCCAACTTCTTAGAGCTGTTGATAAGATATTTGTTATTTTGAATGTAACATGAGTAATAAAAAAATGTATAAAAAATCTAAAAATTTACAAACCTAAAATCTGAAAATATAAATTTCTGAGTAAATAGAGAGAGAATGAGAGAGAGAGATAAATAAATAAATAAAGGAGTTGTTTTTGGATTTGAATTTGAGTTTTGGGGGAAAACTTTTGGCCGGGAAAATTTGTTTTGTGAGGTTAGATCTGGACCGTTGATTTCAACCCTATTGAATTAGAGCCACTTGATAGCTTTATTTGTGTTTTATTATAAAGATATATAAACCTCACAGTTACTCATGCACTGTTAGTTGTAGTGGACAAGTTTTATCACGCTTTAGTGGGAGGCCGTTGAATGCCAACCAAAAAAAATATAATAATAATAAAATATAAAATATAAAATTATAAGAATACTGCAATTGTTTCTCCTCTATTTAGTAATTTTTACAGTACAAAACAACATCTCGATGCCAAGAGTAATAAGAGTCACCTTATTTCATTAAGTACTGAATAACAAATTAAACTACACCGACCACAACAAATTAAACTACACCGACCACAAAGCTTCTTGTCTTTTGTTATCTTGGTTGATTCATATATTTTCTAGAGTTGTAGCTCCGGTCAAAGCATAAGTCAACATAAAAATACATTGTAGCATCGAGGGAGATCTTTATTAACCTAATGTATTCCTCTACAAAGAGAATCAGTCATCTATAAATTCTAGTTTTACACTTAATTGAAATCTTTAATTGCACTGTTAGGGCACTCTAGGACCATAATATTTGATAATCCATATTGGACATGTTGCATGCGCTTTGAGATTTTACTATAAAACAGTAACAAATATTTTTTTTGGAAGGAAACAGAAACAAATATTACTAAACACTTTACTGTTTGTGATGGAAAAAAAGAGACTTTTAAATTCGAAGTATCTAAAAGGATGATAACGTAAATTACCCTCATTTATGTCTGTGTATGCGACAGAAGTTCTATTTGCTTGTCATGTAAGTAAAGATGTCAATTGGGTCGAGCCGACTGAACCTGGCATGAGATTGTTGGGTTTATGTCTTGCATACTATGTTGGATAAGAAGATGATGAGACGATGAAGGAATCGAGACGATCGGAGATGGAGTGGAAGTAAGGGAAACAGTCAGCAGCAGCAGCAGATGGAGTTGCGGTCAACCATACATGGGGTGCGGTCGACCGCCCTACTCAGCAGAAGTTCCCGTAAGGGGGACGGTCGACCGAACTTGGGGTGTGGTCGACTGTGCGCGGTGCTGATGGATAAATTGGGCCGGGTCTTGATGATTCGTGAGAAGCCCAACTTGCTCTTCAAGTCAGATCTGCCTGCTCTTATCGTAGGGTTATCTCTTCAGGTATATCCAAAGGCTATTGTATCAAAATATCAAACTATGTTTTCTCTAGATCTCTATATATTGTTGTTATTGGCCTCCATTGAGATCCAAGAAAGAGAGAGTACTTCATTGAAGGAGAGATTGAGTGATTCTCTAATTGTAAACAACTAGTACTTGGTAGTGAGGCTTGAGAGAGGTTCGTTGTGAGAATTGTGATATTCTTGTATCTTCTCTAGTTGAATAACATCTTGGGTTTCTTCTCCCCCGGATTAAGGCGATAGCCCCTACCGGGACAAATTTGTGTGTGCTTTGGTGTATTTGGTATGATCACATATGTGCTTGGTGGTTTGTGTTGATTGCATCGAACAACTCAACAAGATCTAAAGGGGGGTTTTCGTTTGAAATCCATAACAGAGATCGGGAAAAAAATTTGTTGTCCAGCACGGCAGGACGCAAAACATGGTGGAGTATGAATATGGCACGAGCTCAAAACCCAATAAAATGCTCGAAAATCCAGTTTAAGAATTGAGGGAAGTGAAATATATGCTGGAGGAGAGAGGGTTGAGAAGGAGTTGGTATGATAAACAACGAGAGGGTTGAAGTCATCGGTAGTGGTAGAGGAGGCTAAAGAGATGAGAAGAAGAGTTAGGTTTAGTTTTCATAGAAGACATCATTTTTTTTTCAATTTTCACGAGAAATGACGTAGATGAGGAGGGAGACAGAAATATTTGCACATTAACTCTTTACTTTCTCAATAATTTATTTATTTTTAAAAATCAGTAAACTATTTTTTTTAAAAATAAATATTTAAATTCCTAGCACAATGCCCATTATGCATAAGCTCGAACCGAAACCAATAGCGTGAGCGTTGGGTTTGGGTTTGGGTTTGATGAAGGTATTAGAGTGTAAGGCATGGCCCGACACGAGCCTAAAAATTATGGGCAAGCACAAAAACGAACCCGAAGCATGAAAACAACGGTTTAACGGGGCTTCGAGCAGCACAACCCGACATGAACATGAAAATTATGGGCAGGCACAAGAACGAACCTGAAGCACGAAAACCACAATTTAACTAGGCTTTGAGCGGCACGGCCCAACATGAAGCTAAAAATTATGGGCAAAAACAAGAATGAACCCAAAGCATGAAATACACGGTTTAACTGGGCTTGGAGTGGCACGACACGACACGACAAGATTGACATTACTACTTGTAGGTAAGAGCTAAGTAGCCCGTGCACCACACGGTGCTTGCATTAAATCCACATCCATCCACTTGCTTCGAATCGGCAACAAACCGTTTGCCACCTCACCACATTCCAATACTAGTGACAGCTGGCGATACATGACACCAGTTGTACAGCTTTCTCGGGCAAAATAACTTGCAGCAGATCATCTTTCATAAATTCCCTGAGAGCATCCACAGTCGTGTGCTATTTATGCATTTTATAGCAAACGTCTAGCTGCAGTCGTTTGTTATTTATGCATAAAATGCATAAATAGCGATAGTAGATGTCTATATATGAGAGGAGATTTGAGAGAAATGCATATTATATAGGACGCAACTTAACTTTGCGTCCTACGAAAAAATTATTTTTTTAATTCGTCGGACGCAACTTCACTTTGCATCCCACGAAAAAAAATATTTTTTTAAATCGTCAGACGCAACTTCACATTGCGTCTGACGTTGTTAATTTTTAAAATGAAATTTAACAAATGAAATCAAATCTGGGAGCTCCCGGACGCAACTTCAAGTTGCGTCCAAGGAGGGGCCCACTTAATTTTTAATTTTTAATTTTTTTATATACTTAAAAACTATTTTTAATTCATAAAAAAAATCATTAAAAATTCTTTAAAATTGTGGGACGCAAAGTGAAGTTCCGTCTGAATTTTTTTATATTGAATTGGTATAAAATACCATTCGACGACTGCAGCAAAAAGCCAAAATGCTATATGCATTTATGAATTTATGCATTTTTTAAACAATCACGACAGCGGATGCTCTGACAGCGCAAATGAGAATTGGGTGCTACGAGAGCGGCTTAACAGTTAAATTTAATTGCAAAGTAAAGTGGCGTGCTGCAAACAAACTTTGTTGTTGTTTGGTGGCATTCTGTAATTTCCCATTTTCTGTAAAATTGAAAATCCGACCGTTACAGAATTGTCACCGCTGCAAACCAAACTTTCTTGTTCCTCCTCAGAATCCTAGCCCTATATAATGTCAAAATCGAATTTTTTCCTTAATCGGTGTTCAACCCCTTCAACTCCTTCAACCCCCTTTGAAATTCTCAAAATTGCAATTCAGCCCATCTCACCATTTGACTCTATTCGGAAGTACTAGTTGAATCAAGGGTCACCATCCTTCTCCCCTTCCACTCCAATTGTCTCCCCTTCTTTGCCCTTTTAATTTGCGGTAGAAAGTTCTTAAACCTTTTGAGATTCAATGCGTCGGTTGATTCTTGGACTAACCTGCGTTTTATTCTACTTAATCTAATCAGGTTAGTTTTACTTGGAAATGAGTTGCAGTATCTGTTACTTTGTGGCTGTTTTATGTATGTTATGTGTTTGATCTTGGTTTCAGGTGGAGCAAAATGGGTTCTTTGGGTTTTGACGATCAGAGAAGATCAAAAGAGGTGAGTGATCCCTTTTGGCATGCTACTTTCTTTGTTAATTCATATGTTCTCGTCTTTCTTTTGGGGTTTTCTTTTTTTCTTTTTGTTATATTCCAACTAGTTTTCTTTTTCCAGAATGTTAAATTGCATAGTTTCCTCACTTTATTTTGAACCCTTGAAAAGGAAATTATAAATTAGGGTGGTGCTAATTTCCTCTGGTTTTGGTTATTAATTTAGTGCTAATTGAATGAGTTTCAAGAACCAATAGTTAGTTTTCTTTTTCTATGCTTTTTTTATTGACTATGATGTGTTGTTGTAAATTGATTCTGATGCTTGGTTAGGATACTTTGAAGTCTTTTACTTACAGGGGAAGATCTCTTCTTGGTTTACTTTTTAAACCGTCTATGGCTAGTTTTTATGTTGTTGAGAAAACAGGGATGAGTTTTGATTTCATATTTCAATTGTCTCTGTTATTAGGTTAATCCAATCTTGAGACTAATTTCCTTTTAGTTTGCATATTACCACTTTTGTGTTTGGAGTTTTGTGAATGCCCGATAGCTGGTATTTAGATATATTTATTTAGGTGTTTGGAATAATTAATTTATCTTTCTTTCCGTTCTTGATTTGTTTTGAAAGAAGTCAATGAATTCTAAACTATAACTTTGCGCCTCTATAGCACTGTCTGCAGTTTCTTTCTAATTTTAAAAATTGGATCATCTATATTTTGAGCAAACATGACCTTTATATATTTATGGTATTATAAAGTTTAAGGTCTGAAAGTTACTGCATAACTCGGAGAATACTAGCAATATAGAACACTGTACATTCTAAACTATAACTTTGCTGAACGAATAGGATATGTAACATAAATTCCCTATAAAATGTTGGGCAGCCTTTGCTTTTGTCTTTGTTAGACATGATGTCCCCTGAAAAAACTATGCAATGTAAAGAACAGGTTTGTCATTGAGATCTGGATAATGTTTCTCTAAACTTGACCTTTGATTACTTGATTGTGGTTTTTTGTGTTTAGGATGTCCCCTGAAAAAACTATGCAATGTAAAGAACAGGTTTGTCATTGAGATCTGGATAATGTTTCTCTAAACTTGACCTTTGATTACTTGATTGTGGTTTTTTGTGTTTAGGATGCGAAGAGGTAATTTACATTTACATTTTTAACATAAGAACGTATTTGAGTTTTAATGAAATTGGAAATTTTTTTGTTTTTCTTTTCCCCATTCTAGTTACTTCTTTCTTGAATATAAATACCAACAATTAGTCGTAGCTTGTCGTACGAACACTTCCTTTCTGATTTGTCATGATGCAAGTCTCATCTCTCAAACATCTTATGAAATGTAAATACTCTTATCTTTTTATTTTTGGTCAACGGATAATTAAATTTTGCAGGTAGGTGCTGTAAAGCTCAAACTTGGGGTTATCAGTGAAACATGGTAAGTAAACTGCTTTTGTTGAATCTGTGTTATACATTTATACTACCAAATTACTCTATTCTCCCTATGTATTTAGATTAGTTAATAGTTTGCTTCTGGCAGAATCTCGTTTGAAAATTAATTTCCATGAATTTTTGTAGATGTGATATTTTCTTTATTTCTTTAGTGTAATGATTTCTTACTGCAACCTAAATAAACTGATCATATCTCATACTTCGTACAAGTTACAATTATTTTTTTAAAAATAACTTTGAATTTTATATTATAGTACATATCCATTGATTATACTTACATACTGACCGTGTAAATTATGTTCAATGCAGTTATTGATGTGGTATTGCCAGTGTATGGTGTTAGTTCTATTTTTACTCATTGCGGGATTCTAAGTAAATTTGATTAATTTATATTCAAATTTTCAAAGAAATACTGCCTCCTCTTATGAATATTATCTCAAAATAATTTACTGTTTGTCTTCAGGAAATTTATTCCTAATAAACATAGTTATGCAGGCTACGTACAACTTGAATAATGGTTGTTAATAAATAGAAGGACAATATTAATTGTGGTTATATGATCGACAATCTTCTGCTAATGTTAGTGTCTTTTTCATCTCTAGTCTCATTTATGCTTCAGAACAAAAATGTAACCTACCCTCTAGTACTTAGGTGTTTAATAAGAGGCTGGCTCCTTCATTCAGTTCTTATAAAATGTAATCTGGTATCGTCCCACAAATGTTTGATTAATTATGCAATTAATTATGTTTCTTTTTTGTTTATGCTGATTTGGGGCTGGATATTGGAATTGGGGCCAATCCCCCTCTAGAACCAATTCAATCCGGCCGATCTGGATTGGGATTGGCAATCCTTTAAACTGTTGTTCTACCTCCATAGCACCATATATAATTGAGCTTCTAGTTATCTTTAATTTCTCGTTATTCGTCAATTAACAATTTCAGATTTCTAGAAGACCATATTATTATAATTAACTGCTGAACATCTATGACTGAATTATTACGAGAAATGACTGCTCAATTGAAGATTGAAAGGATAGTTCATGAATCATAGTCACAAGAAGTTGATAGAGTTAAGGAAGAACATGTGAGTTTAGAAATTTATATCAACTTTTGAGTTGAAATGTGTTAATAGGATGGTCTCACCAAAAAGAAACTGGTACACGTTATGGTGTCAGTAGGGAGATAAGATTGTGCATGAATGAAGTTCAAACAATTCAATGAAAAAGAGAGAGGTCAGTTTACAATCGGGCCAATTGCCAAGCATATGAAGCAAATTGGTAGTGAGATACCAAAAGAGAGATTTTTTTTTTTTTTTTTTCTTTCTATATCCTCGTGTCTTTGATCAAAAGTTGAACACAATGTTATGTACCCTTGTCAAAATGGATTTTGCAGTCTTCTTTAGCTCTTTCCAGTACACTATAGAAATATCTGTTGTACCATTCATTATTCCTACTGAAACATTGTTGAGAGTAGATCGATTCTTACAAAATTTCGAGTGTATGTTATTTGGTTTTTTACTTTCAGGGAATATAAATGCTGGAGAGTTAGCATCTCTTATCTTCTTGTTGAATCCTTTGACAATAATCACTTGTGTGGGCTCATCCACATCACCAATTGAGAATATGATGGTTGTGCTGGCCATTTACGGAGCATGTTCACGTAAGATATAAAAACAATTGAAAGTTCTATTTTTTTGTTGTTAAGTCTTGCATATATACCTCATTTTTTTCTGTTAGATTTAACTTTTAAGGAGCTCTGTGTGTGTGTTTTTTCATGTTAATTTAGCATGCTCATATTGTTCTGAATTTACATTTATTATCAAGTATCAAATACGTGCACCAAAAGTATCTTGCACTGTTGTACCATTATAGTTATTTAGATTTCACAAACTTCATTTATTTCTGTTGAATGACATATCTTCTGCCATCGTGTGATAGAATTTATGTTTTCTTCTCCATGCATGCCCTGGCTTAGGATTTCTTTGTGTGGTTCATGCTGTTCTGTGTAGCTTCATAAATGATCCATTAGTTTATAAGCAAACCAGTTTTCAAGGCTATGTGTACAAATATGTGATTTGAGGTGTGTGCTGGTGGTGCAGTAATTAATTTAAGGTATGTAAATTACTACTGATACTGTGATACCAGTGATTGGTAATTCATGAGTACGAAAAGAAAAGAAAAAAGGTATATTATCAACTGGTTCTTGCATGTATCAAACAAGTGATTTCCAGCTCATACAATGTTAGTGTATAAGAATATCTGTTGGAATTTTATATACACTTAAGAACATGCATAAAATATTAATAACAACCTAAAACATGCTTCTATGAATCTAGATCTTAATCATGTTGCAAAAGTGCTTTAATATAAAATCCTAAATCATGAAAGTATAGATCTATGCTAAATCAAAAGAAGATGAACATTAAAAGCGGAAGCACTAACCTGAAGCCATTGATGGAGATTGCGCAGATGGTTTGGATCTTCCTATATGATATGCACTTCTATGAGATGCCATCTCTCTATTCTTCTGTTGATGGGATGACAGATGGAATAAGAAGATGCGTATATATAGGGGACCATAACTCTAATTGATAATTATTGATTTCCAATTTTGCCCATCACAAAATAAGAAATTTCTTTACGGTCTCTACACGTGTTATATCACACTTTAAATTATATGCTTTTAACCCATTACTTAATCTTGATTAGATCACTTTAATTTGGGTTAGACTTTAGAATAGCAATTATACATTTAGTCACATATGTGAGCCCACATAGATTATTTTCCAACAATCTCCCACTTGGGCCACATATGTTACTCCTTATAAATGTACATACTTTATGAGCTCAAAATTTTGCTATTACAATCAAAAGCATAGCCAAACAATCTCATCCATTAATCATGTAAATATAGGATCAAAGCAATTTTCGTTACATTTATCGTAACTAAATTCATCAATGGTCACATATATCGACATAATCAAACGACATAGATCAAGTGTGAATGTGTAGCATGGAAATTTCATGCAATGTGATCTATACATATGCCTATTTCCAACTGGTCCTCTTTAAAACTTAAGTGAGGTCAGAACCAAAACATGACAAATGAGTGAGAAAACTGAATTCTTTATTTCTGATCAGAAAATAACCAAATGTATAAATATCCCACACAACATAATGCAAATAAAATACAAACTCCCATTAAATCATGATATCCTCAAATAATACAACACCCATATGAGCAGTATGCTCATAAAAGACCTTGGGTGGTAATCCCTTTGTGAGCGGATCTGCTATCATGGAGTTTGTCCCAATGTGCTCTATGGACGTCTGTCCACTTTGCACTCTTTCTTTCACAACTAGGAACTTTATGTCAATATGTTTCGACTTTGTCGAACTCCTGTTGTTGTTGGAATACATCACTGCTGACTTATTGTCACAAAATAACTTGAGCGGTCTTTCTATATTCTCCAAAATGGGCAGCCCAGTGACAAAATTCCGCAGCCATATTCCATGATTTGATGCCTCATAGCATGCTATCCTCTGCTGCCATAGTGGAAAAAGCTATAAGTGTCTGTCCACTTTGCACTCTTTCTTTCACAACTAGGAACTTTATGTCAATATGTTTCGACTTTGTCGAACTCCTGTTGTTGTTGGAATACATCACTGCTGACTTATTGTCACAAAATAACTTGAGTGGTCTTTCTATATTCTCCAAAATGGGCAGCCCAGTGACAAAATTCCGCAGCCATATTCTATGATTTGATGCCTCATAGCATGCTATCCTCTGCTGCCATAGTGGAAAAAGCTATAAGTGTCTGTTTGACACTTTTCCAGGATATAGCTCCTCCAGCTAACAGGTAAATATAGCCTGATGTAGACTTTTTGCTATCTTGGCACCCTAGTGAAATCAGAATCAGAATACCTTACGACCTCCAAATGATCTGATTTCCTATATGTGAGCATGTAGTCTTTTGTTCTCTAAAGATACCTCATGACCCTCTTGGATGCTATCCAATGGTCCATACCAGGAATGTACGCAATATCCGGACGCGTACATACTTGAGCATACATTAGACTTCCAATAGCTGATGTATAGGGGATCTTTTGTATTTCCTGAATTTCAAGGTTACTTTTAGGACACTGATTGAGACCAAATTTGTCTCCTTTAGCAACAGGGGTATCCCCTGGTCTACAATATTGCATGCCAAGCCTTTTGAGTACTTTATCGATGTATCTCTTTTGTGATAATCCTAGAGTACCTCGAGAACGATCTCGGTGTATCTGAATTTCTAATACAAAAGAGGCATCCCCAAGATCCTTCATCTCAAAATGCTTGGACAGAGACCTTTCAGTTTCATGCAATAAATCTATATCATTAGTGGCAAGCAATATGTCATCGACATATAAAACTAGGAATATATGCTCACTCCCACTGAACTTGTGATATACACAATCATCAACTACATTCATCTCAAAACCAAATAAGATAATTACTTGATGAAACTTGTGGTACCATTGACGAGGAGCTTGCTTGAGTCCATAGATGGATTTTGTCAATTTGCAAAACATATTCTTAAGCTAGGATATAATAAACTGGTTTGAATACTTATTAAAATCATTGGTCATTTCATAAATATCTAATTTATACTACCCCTTTTGATACGATAAAATATGATCAGAATGCTATATTCAACTCCAAAACGAAACTAAACTTTAGAACAGAGAATGCAACACCATAAGAACATATTCTGGATTGTGGAGACCATGACTAAGCTTTCTTAAAGTAAATAACAAATGTGTTCATAACACCTAACATTAAGAATATTGGCACCTAATATCTTAATTTTGATCTGTTTTCCCTTTATGCAGTCTACACAGACATCAAAGTCTTGTGAAGTCCTGGGATTCCAAAATGTCATCAGACACAAGACGCTCAACTCTACCTTTTGAGATATGACCTAAGCACTTATGCCATAATGACGCCGAATTTTCTTTATTTAATTTATGTTTAGTACCACGTAACTCTACATGCAAGGTTTCATTATAGGATGCAATTGTTTCAAATAAATAAAGGTTGTCATAAACATTCAAATAACCAGTTCCAACAACATTCGAATTTAAAGACAAACTAAATTGATTGTTTCCAAATGAACAATAATAACCAAATTTGTCCAACAAAGAAATATAAATTAAATTTCGTCTAAAAGACGGAATAACAAAAGTGTCTTTCAAATCCAAATAAGAAACCAGTTCCTGATAACAACCCAAAATGCCCAACTGCTTCCACTTCTACCGATTATCGCCTACGAAGATGTGTCTTTCACCATCATTTGGCTTTCGGCAGCTCAGGCAACCCTGCATAGAAACATTTATGTGAGTAGTAGTACCAGAATCTATCCACCAAGTGTTTCTAGGTACTGAAGATAAATTAACTTCAGAATAGACCAAAGTAAGAAACATACCTTTCTTTGCACGCCATGCATGATATTTAGTACATTTCTTCTTCATATGTCCAGGCTTGTGTTACAAAAGAAACAACTCTCTGTATCCTTCTGTTGTTTCTTTTGAGCTGTATCCTTAGCTTTTTCATCCTCAGATTTCCTCTTCTTGCCCTTATCTTTAGAGGCTTTGGCCAAATGAGCACTTTCAGTCTTATCTTGTTTCAACCTTTTTTCCTCTTGCACACAGTGAGAAATGAGCTCATTTAGAGTCTATTTTTCCTTTTGATAGTTGTAACTGATTTTGAATTGATTAAACTGTGCAGGAAGTGATACCAAAACCATAAGCACAAGCAAGTCCTCAGAAAATTCAAGCTTGAGTGTCTTAAGTCTTGAAACAACATGATACATTTCCATAATGTACTCCCTTACATTTTCTCGACCCTTATACTTCATAGACTTCAAAGAAGTCAAAAGTGTAGTTATTTCAACCTTATCGTTTTTAGCAAAACGTTTCTCAATTTGATCGAGGAAATCTTTGGCCTTAGTAATCCCATCGGATTCTGTGCCCCTAAAGGCTTCTGGAATGCTGTGTTTCTCAAATACCCTTTTATCATCAGGAGTGCTTTCCGCAGTGAGAAATGGAGGTTGTTCTTCCCTTAATGCATGGTCTAATTCCATACAGCCAAGAGTTATCAGTAGGGTCCCTTTCCATTTCTTGAAATTTGTCCCATTAAGCATGGGAATAGAATTGATGTTAGCAGTTATTGAGGCAGCAGAAGATACATTAGCTGAATATAGAACAAAAATAAACAAATAAGCTCACATAAGAATCCACATAAAACAATAAATTCAAATAATGGTTAATCCCATCTCATGATACCAGGCACAACGTTAATATAAGTCTTTGGACAGTAACATTAACTGTAAGCGGTACTCTTGTTGTAGTAATCAAATATTGACAATAAATTCTGTCAAATAATAAGTCATTCTTTGGACTGAATTATTGTTCACATGGAATACCTTATAATTGTCACATATTTATTACCACAGATGTGTATGAAATTCGGCCAAATATCAACTTACCTTTGGGTCAGTTAATAAACGCATTAATTACAAACACACAATCATTTTGATATTTTAAATAAATTAATCTACACAAAAGAGGTCACTTTGGCAATATTTTGTTTCAATTAAACTATTCAAAATATTAGACATTCCTAAGAAAAAATCAAAACCAAAATTTGAATTTAATTGTTTCCCAAAATTTTATCGTTTCCTTAATATCATAATTTTACTTTATTTGTAGATGGATAATGTTAAGATAAAATCTATTTAAAATGATAACAAAATCATAACAGAACCATATTTATCTACTGATTTGATAATATCAAATTAATTAAAACCATAACAGATAATTGAACAATATCAAAATCCTAACCAAAAAATATATATATAACAAAAAAAAAGGAACAGCAGAGTATTAAATCCTACTGAACTCAAAGAACCGAAGTGTAGGGTAAAACTGTACCTCACAAAAATTATCATTATGCTATATGTATTCCCACCTAGTTGAATATCAGAATGAAAATTGGATCTCATCCATCCAAATAAATCCAACCGGGCCCACCTCCATCCAAATTTATAAGCAGAATCTTTATATCTTCAACTAATGATTCTTTAACTAATGATTCTTTAACTAAAACATGATCATTCCACCTTACCATATCCTTAATGATTCTTTAAACTAATGATTCTTTAAGCAGCCGTCTTGTCTCTCTTGGATGGGTTGGAGCACAGATTACAACCTCATCAATTCATAATTCATAACCATATCTGAAGCCATCCCTTCTATCAATCCACAATATTATAAACCCAACAATAATTACCTCAACCAACCTCATCAAAATTAACCCACAACATCAAAATAATTGGAAAAAAGAAAAGATAGCAATTTGATGCTTACGGTTTGGTTTTTTTTTTTTTTTTTTTTTTTTTTTTTTTTTTTTTTTTTTTTTTTTTTTTTTAAGATCTGAAGCAATTGATCCAATTACTTCATCAAGTAGAATCATTACTTGAATTTCTTAAACATGAAAATCAAATACCAAAAAAAATAAGATCAAAAGAAACCTTAAATTTCTTAAATTTCTTTAAATAAGAAACCCTAAATTTCTTCAATTAATTCAGCAAAGATGGCTCTGAAACCAATTGTTGGAATTTTATATACACTTAAGAACATGCATAAAATATTAATAACAACCTAAAACATGCTTCTATGAATCTAGATCTTAATTATATTGCAAAAGTGCTTTAATATAAAATCCTAAATCATGAAAGTATAGATCTTTGCTAAATCAAAAGAAGATGAACATTAAAAGCGGAAGCACTGACCTAAAGCCATTGATGGAGATTGCGCATGTCACGCCCCGCTTCCCAAAACATGGAAATACGGCGCGAGACTAAGGCCCAGTGAATGGTGCGAACACACCATTCATAAGCTGTACAAGTAAACTCAACAACAAGATAATAAAACAATCCACGCAGGCATGTAAATCACAATTTGATAATGAAAATTCATGACATAGTCCATAAAAATAACCAACAACTGGGAAATACAATAGTTACGGGTCAAACAAGCCTGGATTACAATAAATAGTTGCAAGAAATAAAATACAACTAAAGATAACATAATAATGATAAACTAGAACACTTGGTCAGCAACACCTTCTGGTAACTCTCCATTTGGGCCTGCAAGTATATTTTAATAACAGAAAAGAAAAGGAAAACAAGAAGACCCATTAATACAAGTTATGGGCCGCAAGGGGGTACAAGCTAAGGGAAACAGGAACAACAATAAAACAAAGAAAAACACGAAAAGAATTAGAAATCAAGAGTAAGGAAAATGCAATATGTAAACATGGTATGAACAAGGCATTATGAAACAAGTGACATATAAAACAAGTAAACAAGTATCACATCAACATGAACATGTAACATGTAATTGGATCATGCAATTGCACGTGTTAATCTTATATCTAATGTTTGATTCTATCTAGGTTGCACTTCATGCATCCATACTTTTACTACATGGTTGCTACAGTCAATACAATTTCGTTTAGATTTAATGGTGAGTTTTATAGGTCACGTACTCGGAAAAACATGTACATTCAATATTGTATCGAGATACATGCAAACTTGTAATGTGGAACATGTAGAGTGTAAACTTGTAACGTGAATATATAAACTTGTAATTCGCAATCTTGCAACTTGTAATTGCAACTTGCATCGGGAAACCACGAGCTCCCGTCCGAGTATGCTCTTCTATATGGCCCACTACTTAAATCTTTCCCTTAAACCCCAGCTTATTACTCTTATTAATTTTGTTAACACAATCCTAATGCAATGAGAACGATGTCAGGATATTGACAGGAAACATCTAGGAATTGTGTATGAAATTATGTTCTTAAGTCATGAGATATGAAACCTGTAGTTCTAATGTCATATTTGGGTATGATTTATTACTACATAAATGGGTCTAATTTATTATTAGATATATGGGTCCATAACAATTTAGGGTTATCTAAAATAATATTGCAACTACAAAGTGACTGATTACATGCATAAAACTAAATCATAAATTAAGGGTTAATATACAACATTCAAATTATTATAAAGGTAAAATAGTCATTCACACCAATATGTATAACCCCTAAAATTACACATGTTTGTATTTATTTGTGTTTGTGTCATGCATAGGATAACAAAGTATTCACGATCTCATGTGAATACAGGATCGACGGATTAGGAATATAAACGGGTATCAATTCGACTTATGAATGCGAATTGGAGTCAAAAACAATATACTTGCGGTATTTTTACGAGGGCTTGTACTAGAACAAAAAAATTGTACAAGAGATACTTGCCTTTTTGACGACGATTAGATCCGAATGTTGAAGAAAATTGGATCGAAAAATCCCGAAAGAAGTCTCCTTAAAGCACGTGCGAAAATAACTGTAGCGCGAATTTTTTCCACACCAGATCAGCCAAAACAGCAAACGGTGACGTGGGATCCGCTGCGCCAAAATAAAGAACACCGAACGCACCAATCAGAAAGCTTCCCCACAGCGGATCTGGGGCCGAACAGAAAACAGCGGGCGGGGATTCGCTGTGGCAAAATAGCGAACAGCGATCAGCGCAGCACGAATCTTGGCGCGATCCAACGCCTGAGATCGAATCCTGCCAATCGCTGCTGTTCTTCTTCTTCTTCTTCGTTCTCTTCTTCGGTTCGACTGAGAGAGCAGTAGTGAGTGAGTGAGTGGAGCGACCGGCGTGGGCGGCTCGACGGAAGGTCGCGATTGGTCCGCGGTGGCTAGTCGGCGACGATAAGGCGGCGCGATGCTCGGGAGGAGGCGACGGCAGCGTGACTGTGGCGACTCTGTTTTTCGCTCGAAAAACAGGGGCGACGAGGATTGGGTTGAACGGCGATGAGGGCGAAGGATCACCGGTGGTTGGCGATGGGGTGGTTGTCGAGAATTGGGTAATGGTGAGGTTGGTTAATGGCGTAGGATAATGGGTTTCGAAGTGCGATTGGAACGGCGATGAGGGCGAAGGATCACCGGTGGTTGGCGATGGGGTGGTTGTCGAGAATTGGGTAATGGTGAGGTTGGTTAATGGCGGAGGATAATGGGTTTCGAAGTGCGATTGGGTTTGATGGAGGAGTGGGAGTCGATGGGTGTGGTGTTGCGGTGGGGTGATGCGGGACGATGAGGCGGAGACGAAAAGGCAGGGGCGCGCTCGTCTGGGCTGGAGGCGACGATGAGAAGTGAGCGGGAGGGAGGAGACGGAGTGGGTTTTCGGAGTTTGGGTAATGGCGAGAAGACGATGGTGGAGGGTTCGATGGCGGCTAGGATGTGGGGCGAGGTGGAGAGGGAATGGCGGCGGCTCGGGGTGTTGTCGATGGGTTTGGTGGGTTCGAAATGGGGAAGATGAGAGAGCGGGAGGATGAAGGAGGAGGATGCTTGGTTTTGTTTTGGTTTGGTTTGTGTGGTTTTGTTCTGGCTTGTTTGGTTTTGTTTGTTTGGTTGGTTTTGACAGAGAAGGAGAGAGAGAGGGAGTACGGGAGAGAGAGATATATATTATAATATATGTATAGAAAATGTTAAATTAAGGGGTAGAGTGATTATAGGGGAGGGGGTTACGGGGAGAGAGAATAGGGAAAGATTTGAATATAATAATGGTATAAAATTAAGGAGGAGAATGATTGTAGGGAAGGGGGTTACGGGATCACATAATGAGGGAATCAATAGGCTGATAATTAGGCATAGAAATTAGGAGGTTACTGTATAGATTATGGGGATTGATTAGGAGTAGATATGGTTGTTACCGCTGAATCTGGTGTGGGGGTAAACAGATAGAATTTGTGGGTTCGTGGAAAAACCTGAATAGCGAATCCAAGCCTGTTCGTTGGAATTGGGCTGCTGACTCCCGCCATTCACCTGTAAGGAAGTGCTATACACCGGGGCTGATCCCGGCGACGCACCCTCCGACCTCTTGTCAGTAACCAGTGATATGATTAAGAAAGAGCTTTAATTGGAAAAAGAGTGATTACCCTGTAACAGTGGTAGGTTGGAGGTATTTATAGTCGCCATGGGGAGTTGATTAGGAATCTGATTTCCTGTGATTCTGTTAGGAGTAAAGTCCTCATAATCAGCTTTGGAAACTGATCCCTAATTCCCGGTGAGAGGATAACTGTGGATCAGGCCCGTTGATTTAGTCAAATCAGAGACCCTGATTTCCTCTTGCTGGTCTGGGTTTGTCTCGGATCGGAACCCGTACCCAGTTGGAGTGGATCCGTTTGCGGGTTATTGGATCTGTGGAGGGGAGATCTAGTGCCCGCTTCAGATCCGTTGGTGGGTGAAATTACCGTTTTACCCCTGAGCTTCAAGATTCGTGCCCGATCTGGACGGTTCCGATTAAACCCCATTTTTAGCCATATCACGAGCCCCCCACTCCTAAAGACTGAGTGTGATCAGCCTTTGAGGAGTAGTTTAACTATTTTAGTGGCTAGTGGAGTTGTATCGGAGTCCAATGGAGGGTTTTGTATCTCGAAGGGGGTAGTGAGGTGATTTTTACTGCTGAATCTGAGCTTTGTTGAATATCCGACGGTTTTTATCTATTTTTTTCGAATTATTTATTTAATTTTGCGATGTGTTAACCAGTCATTCGGGGGCCTTAACAATACATTCTAGGCAATAATTGTTCGTTCAGGGGCTCAAAAATATTTCCCCGAATTTATAATTATTTTCTAGAATTTCTAGTTAATTTTCCCAAATTTTTAGTAATTTTTTCGCAATTTTTAAATAAATAAAACGATTAAAATAAATAAAAACTGATTTTTAATACCTATTTATGGCGTGGCTTGATCTGGACCTTTGATCTCGAGCGAGCGCGAATTTCTGAAAGTCTGGCGGTTGTAGTCGCTCGGCAGCCATTTTCTCGCTTTTGGAGCTCGGATGGACACTTGCTCGGTTAACCGACCGGAGGTCTAAGGGTTCGGCTGTCTGAGCGACGTGGCGCGATCTGAGCCGTTAGATGGTGGCACGAATCTCGAGATGGGCTCAGTTCCCAAGAAAATACTATCTTGTCGTTTAGCACACGTGGCACGATCTGGACCGTTCATCACCAGAAGCGCGAATTTCTGGAAGATCCAACGGTCGTGGTCGCTCGGCAGCTTTTTTCTCTGTTTTGGAGCTCGGATGGGCACTTGCTCGGTTAGCCGACCGGACATCTAAGGGTTCGGCTGTCCGAGCGACGTGGCGCGATCTGAGCCGTTGGATGGTGGCACGAATCTCGAGACAGACTCAGTTCCCAAGAAAATGCTATCTTGTCGTTTAGCGCACGTGGCACGATCTGGACCGTTCATCACCAGAAGCGCGAATTTCTGGAAGATCCAACGGTCGTGGTCGCTCGGCGTTTTTTTCTCTGTTTTGGAGCTCGAATGGGCACTTGCTCGGTTAGCCGACCGGACGTCTAAGGGTTCGGCTATCCGAGCGACGTGGCGCGATCTGAGCCGTTGGATGGTGGCGCGAATCTCGAGACCGGCTCAGTTCCCAAGAAAACACTATCTTGTCTTTTAGCAACGCTGGCAAGATCTGGGCCGTCTGATCGAGATCTTACACGAATGTTGAGGAGAAAGTGAATTTTCTCCGTTTTGGGGCTCGGATGGACACTTGCTCGGTTAGCCGACCGGAGGTCTAAGGGTTCGGCTGTCCGAGCGACGTGGCGCGATCTGAGCCGTTGGATGGTGGCACGAATCTCGAGACGGTTCAGCTCCCAAGAAAATGCTATCTTGTCGTTTAGCGACGCTGGCAAGATCTGGGCCGTTGGATGGTGGCACGAATCTCGAGACGGCTCAGTTCCCACGAAAATACTATCTTGTCGTTTAGCGATGCTGGCAAGATCTGGGCCGTCTGATCGAGATCTTACACGAATGTTGAGGAGAAAGTGAATTTTCTCCGTTTTGGGGCTCGGATGGGCACTTGCTCAGTTAGCCGACCGGAGGTCTAATGGTTCGGCAGTCCGAGCGCGGTGGCGCGGTCTGAGCCGTTGGATGGTGGCACGAATCTCGAGACGGGCCCAGTTCCCAAGAGCATTAATGGTGCCCCAGGATTTGTGCGGCGTTCCAACTTCCCGGGGTCATTAAGAATGGCGTCTCTAATTAATGCGTGGCGCTTCAGCTCCCTAGGCGTGACTGCTGGGCTTCCGTCGCTTGGCCTCCCGAGGGCCATAATGGCTGGTCCTTGGGGGGAGGTTATAAATACCCCACTCCCCCTGTAGTTTCGATCACAACAATGGTTGTTCATCGACCATCGAAGGTGTCTGCCTTGGGCGGATGCCTGTTTTTTTTGAAAAATTCTAACCCTGAGAGCGTTGGATGGGTGGTCACTCTTCTGCCATGATCTTCTCCTGATTCTGACGGCCCCGATGCGGATGTCAGGGTCAGGGGAGATCAGGGCAGAAGAGGTGACGACCGGAGTCCGGACCCGGGGGACAAGGTGCCTCGGACGGATGGGTCTTCTCCGATCTCTGTCTTCCTTCCGGGCTGACGGCTTCTGATGGTTGTCAGTCCGAAGGAGCTAGAGATGGGAGGTGGGCCGATCTGCCTTCTGACTGGGTCTCACGCGATGGTGGTTTTTCTCCCACCCTTGAACGATTCGTGGTTTCGGCTTCCGAGGCCGTAAGCCTCGAGTTGCTCACGAGTGAGAGGGGAACCGACCGAGTCCTGGGGCCCGGGGCACTCGCCGAGGGCGAGTGCCTTAAAACTTTTAATCCAAATTTTCTCTTGCTTCCTGGGACAGATGCGGGGTGCCGGGTCCGAAGGGCTTCATCCGGGCGATGTGGCGCGATCTGAGCCGGTGGATGGTGGCACGAATCTCGAGATGGGCTCTTGTTCGGTAGCCGATCGGGCTCTTTGATGTTGGGGTCGGATCGCACGACGCTCGGATTTTGATCCCGTGTGTGCCGAGCTATTTGACTTGTAACGTTTTGCGTTTTTGCCAACCGTTGCTGCTCGGGTACAAAGTCGTTTGGGCTTTCGTAACACTTCAAAAGCCGCTCAAGAGTCGCGCCCTTTAGTTAGGAAGCCCAAGAGACTTTCTCTTTTACTATAAATCTTCACTCCCCCACCCCAAAGTTCGCCGGAGACTGACCTTGAAGTGACTATTACGGTCGGAAAAGTTCGCCGGAGCAAAGAAACGCCTTGCCGCGACAGCTAGCAGCGCCACCCAGGAGCAAAAAACTTCGATGGTGAAAAGTAAAAACTTGAGAGAGAAAGTAAAAGTGAATAATGGTTAAGATTACTTCTTCGGATGAGACCCCCACCTCGGACCAAGTCGTTAGCCGAGCAGGTAAAGGAAAGGAGGTGGTAGAGCCGACCGAGCAGACCGTTGTTCGGCCGAGCAAGAGTGGCGAGGTCGCTGAGCCACTCCAGGAGGTTGTGGCGAAGTCCCAGAAGGGTAAGGGAGTGGTTACGATCATAGAGCAGCCGAAGACGGCAGGGGAGTTCGTTCGGCAGCCGATCGTTCTGTCGAGCGTGGGGGGTGTTCAGAGCTATTCCGAAGAGATGCTGGAGAAGGTGACCCAGGGCACCGCCAAGTCGGTAGAGGAGAACGAGCCGAGAGAGTTGTCCGAGGTGGACCATATCACTTCGGTTCTTACGGAGCCTGATTTGCATCGGATCCGGACTGGATTCCAGATCCCTGCCGAATATGGGCTGCTTCTCCCGGGGCCTGGTTTCCGAGCCTGCACGTCGTCTTCGGCTGACGCGTGCATTTTTCCGGTCGACTCCTTGGCCACCGGGCTTCGCTTTCCGCTGCATCCGTTCATTGCCGAGGTCCTCAATTGGTATGGCCTGTGCCCCGCCCAGCTGATGCCGAACACTTGGAGGCACGTTTTGGCATTTGTTCTTCAGTGTCAAGAGATCGGTGCTGAGCCAAGTCTGTTCCTCCTTCGGAGCCTCTACCGCCCTTGTCAGCCGAACAGGAATGAGCAGAGGTTCTACCTTTCGCCGCGGACGGGCGTGAAGTTGATCGAGAACCCGGACTCGATCAAGCATTGGAAGGAGAAGTATTTCATTATCCGAGCTCCCGAACCCTGGGCAATTCCGATAGCTTGGTCGGGGGAAGGCCTGCCCAAGCGAGCGAAGAAGGAGCCGGTGCTGAGTGACGAGGAGACGGAAGTCCTCAAGAAACTCCTCGGCCTGCCGACGCTAAGTTGGAAAGACATCACCGAGGAGGCTCTGTTCCGAGGGGGTCTCAGTCCGATCGACCCCAGTACGCCCCTGGTATTTTTACTTTTTGCCTGAAGTTCTTGAAAATTTTTCTAAGTTTTTTCATTCGGTTTGTGCAGAGTCTTCCAAGATAGACCATAGGGCGTTGATGGCGAAGGCCAAGGCGGCTAGGGAGCAGGAGGCGAAGAAGAAGAAGAGACCTTCGACGGGGCCTCAGGGCGGCCGAGCGCCGAAGATACCTTCCGTTCCAAAGACAGCCGACCTGCCAGTGGTCGAGGTCCTGGAAGCCGATCCCGAGCACGACCAGGTCGCGGCCTCCGATCTCCCTTCCTCAGATGCGCCGACTCCACCGGCGAAGACTGATGCTCCCGGCTCGTCGAGCGGCGCGTTCAACGTGAGCAAGGTGTTATCCCTCCAAGTTCCGCCCCTCACTGCCGAAGCGGAGAAGATTCTGATCGAGGAGCACAAGCAGATCTTCGTTCCCGACTGGCAAGTAATGAAGGTCGACGGTTTTTTAGGGGACAGCAACATTTGTATGCAGGCGGTGAAGCACCTGCCGACCCAAAGGACCGAGCGGCACTTAAGTCCAGGGAGGTCGGGGACGCCACAATGCAGATTGCTCGGAACACGATGTTGGTAAGTGGACCGAACACTTTCTTCTTGAAGCATTTTTTCTGAAATTTTCTAAGTCTCTAGGTCCGGACCTTAACTGTTTGTTCTCTTTTCAGACCCTCTGCCACTTCAACTTCTTGCTCGAAGAGTTCGCGAGCAAAGAACAAGAGCTGACGGCGCAGTACGACCGGGAGAGGTCGGAGCGTGCAAAAGCTGTGAAGCTGCTCGATGCTGAGTAACTCCTCTCGGCAAAACCCGGTGCCGAAGTGGCAGGGTTGGAGGCGCAGCTGGCCGAAGCCATTCAGCGGTCGAAGGATGAGGCAGCTAAGCTCGAGGCCTCGGAGAAGGAGAACGCCGAGCTTAAGGAGGAGCTGGCTAAAGCCCGGTCGGAGGGGGAGAAAGCTCGGAAGAAGACCGAGAGGATCAGGACGAAGCACCAGTCGAAGGTGGCGAAGGCGAAGAGGGCTGTCCAGCAAGAGGCCGAGGAGCACATGTTTAAGAACATGGAGGATGCGTACGGCCGAGCCCTGCTTCATATCGCAGCTCGGAACCCGGGGTTCGACACCTCCTCCTACCACTTCTACGACCCTGTTGACGGCGAGGAAGACCGAGAGGATCAGGACGAAGCACCAGTCGAAGGTGGCGAAGGCAAAGAGGGCTGTCCAGCAAGAGGCCGAGGAGCACATGTTCAAGAACATGGAGGATGCGTACGGCCGAGCCCTGCTTCATATCGCAGCTCGGAACCCGGGGTTCGACACCTCCTCCTACCACTTCTACGACCCTGTTGACGGCGAGGAAGACCGAGGCCGAAGATGAAGAGGAGGACAGCTCCGAGGACGAGGACGTGGACGAGGAATTGGGAATCGTCGGGGGGTCGGCAGATCCGAGCGACAAAAAGGTCGACCCCTGACTTGGTTGCGTCTTTAGTCCTCTTTTTTTTTTTATGTGTAAGCCTAACTGCGGACTGGCCATCGCTCTTGTAATGCATCTTGAGTTTTGAATGAAAACACTTTTTGTTTGGCCAAAAATTCTCCAAGTGTTGGAGCTCGGATTTTATGTTTGACTAGTTGCAAAATTTCTCCAAGTGTTGGGCCACGGATTTATCTTTGCTTTTCAGGTGAAGTTTGGTCCGATCACGGAGGTTTCGTATCTTCGTAAGGAGCTAAAAGAGACGAAGCGAGCGCTTTCTCATAGCCGAGAGAGGCAGTTTTATATGCTCTTGAAGCTGGAGGAGATAAAGGCGGCTGCGAGGGGGTATTGCAACTACGGAAGCAACCCCAAGCTTCTCGTCTCGAAGGCGAGACAGTGGGGCTTCGCAGGGAGCTTTTGGTTGCCGAGCAAAAGAATAGCGAGCTCTTGGCCGAGGTCCGTCAGTTGGAGGTAACGGAGAAAGAACGTTCGGCAAAAGAAGAGGAGTTAGCCTCCGAGTTGGAGAAGTTGTCATCCGAGCGCCAAAAGTTGTTGGCGAAGGTCGACAAGCTTAGGAGGATTACGATAGACAGGGGGATCGAGGTCACACATTATCGACGTCTTTCGACCGATAGTGCCGATGTTGCGGGCTCGTCGAGACCTCGTTTGAAGATGTCATCGAAGGATGATGTTCTGAGAGATAGGATTATCGAGCTGGAGGAAGAGATCGCGTCGCTCAAGCATCTGCCTGAGAGGGCCAACGTTCGTAGTACGTCGTGTACCCACGAAGAGAGCGAGAAAGGGATTACTTTCTACGAACTTGGGACTCGTTTGCCTGCGGTGAGGCGGAGTCCTGCTGACGCTCAGAGTAGTGTAGCTGTCTCGTCTAGCGGCGCCACAGTTAGAGTTAGCGGCGAAGGGGGATCTCGCTTCGCTGGTTTGGAGTCGAGCTCGGAGGTCAGGCGTCGCCGACCCCGGGTTTCCTTGAACCGGAGCGTTCCCCTTCCGAAGAAGCACTAAACATGTTGTATTATGTCTCTCTAAGTTATTGTAAAACCCTGTTGTAGCCTCGGTCTAGTTGTATGTAGGGCTACTTTATTTGAATAAAAACCTTTGCTTTGCTTCTGTGTAACTTTCGATCTCTGACAACTTACTCAAAGTTTGAAAGTTTGATTGAAAATTCTTGAAGTGTTGGGCTTCGGTAGTGTTTGAAATTTTGTTGTTTGACTCTTCTTCTTTTCAGCTTGTGGTGATGGCCGAGGACACCGAGCCTGCTCGCTCGGATGACAACCCTCGAGCCGAGGCTGTCTCAGGGGGGACGAGGCCGTGCTTGGGGAGGCACCGAGAGCGGCTCTACGAAGTCGAGCTGGGATTGCGCCGAGCCGAAAGCAAGAGAAACCATCTTCAGCTCGTCCTAGGTCAGCGGGACATCGAGATCCGGCGTCTGGAGAGCAGGATCACCGAGATGACCCCCGTAGGAGAGGACGAAGGTTCGGCGACCGCCTTTAGCAACACTCTTCGGATCCAGTGTGTTCGGCACAATTTTTCAAAAATAACGACGGAGAGGGACGATCTGCTTTCCGAGATCAGTCACCTGCAGGCTGTAGAGGCGGAGCTTCGGATGGAGGGAGAGGGACTGGCGGCCGAGGTGGCCAAACTGACGACCGAGTGGGACGAGCAGACGGCCGAGGTCGACGCACCGAAGTGTAGTGGGTCAGCATTGTAATTTTTGTACTTTAAGGCCTTGTGACCTTGTTGTACGGAAGAGTCGCTTTGTACTTCATCCCAATTATTAATAACATTTCTTTTTCGAACTTGCATGTCCCTTGTAACTTTGTGTAGTCGTTTTGTTTGTGACTGTGTTCATCGCGCCGAGGTCTCTGAGCCGACCTCTTGCTCACTCGGCCAGTGGTGCCAAGCAGCGCTTTGGTCTCCTAATCTTGTGAACTTGTGAGATGGGCCGAGCCTTACCTAATAGTGGGCTCGCTGGCCACCGTGAGAGTAGTCCGACGGCTGTGGGAGCAATTCCGAATGGCGACCCACTCCTAGCCCGCTTAGAAGCGAGCTTGCGGAGTAGAATCGAGCCAAGTGTTGGACTCCGGAACCATCGTTAGAGTTCAACGGTCGTGGGAGCAATTCCGAATGGCGACCCACTCCTAGCCCGCTTAGAAGCGAGCTTGCGGAGTAGAATCGAGCCAAGTGTTGGACTCCGGAACCATCGTTAGAGTTCAACGGTCGTGGGAGCAATTCCGAATGGCGACCCACTCCTAGCCCGCTTAGAAGCGAGCTTGCGGAGTAGAATCGAGCCAAGTGTTGGACTCCGGAACCATTGTTAGAGTTCAACGGTCGTGGGAGCAATTCCGAATGGCGACCCACTCCTACCCCGCTTAGAAGCGAGCTTGCGGAGTAGAATCGAGCCAAGTGTTGGACTCCGGAACCATCGTTAGAGTTCAACGGTCGTGGGAGCAATTCCGAATGACGACCCACTCCTAGCCCGCTTAGAAGCGAGCTTGCGGAGTAGAATCGAGCCAAGTGTTGGACTCCGGAACCATCGTTAGAGTTCAACGGTCGTGGGAGCAATTTCGAATGGCGGCCCACTCCTAGCCCGCTTAGAAGCGAGCTTGCGGAGTAGAATCGAGCCAGATATTGGACTCCGAACCATTGATTGAATAAAGAATAAAGGCGGAGAGACACAAGCAATTTTATAAGTATGAAAAAGCATTCTTTATTGATAATTGACGGCGAGCCGTTTTTACATATGACAACTTAAGAGAGGAATTACAAGTTAGAGGAGAGGAACAGTTCGACACCCTGTGATACTCAGAGAGGCGCCGGGGCGCTTTCTTGGTATTTTAAAAGGTGGTCGGCATTCCAGGTCCTCGGAATCTCCCTGCCTTCAAGGTCTTCTAGACGATAAGCTCCGGGCCGAACTATCCTTGCGATCTTGTAAGGTCCTTCCCAATTCGGAGCTAGTTTGCTCTTCTGATTGGGGAAGGAGATGGCTAGTTTTCTGAGGACCAAGTCGCCCTCCTTGAGATCGGTGGGTCGGACTTTCTTGTTGTACGCCAACTCGATCCTCCTCCGGTAGTTCTGTTGGCGGATGAACGCTCTTTCCCTCAGTTCGTCCACCAGGTCTAAGTTCGCCCGGAGTTCTCTGGCGTTCTGTTCCTCGTTGTAGGCTGCCAGGCGAGGAGAAGGTATTCCGACTTCGAGAGGTATCACTGCCTCGGACCCATAGGTGAGGTTGAACGAGGACTCTCCTATGGGGGTCCGTTTGTTCGTGCGGTAGTTCCACAGCACGTTGGGGAGCTGGTCGACCCACAAGCCTTTAGAACACCTGTCCAGTCTCTTCTTGATACCAGAGAGGATCTGCCGGTTAGCGTTCTCCGCCTGGCCATTCGACTGTGGGTGGGAGATGGAGGAGAAGCGCTATTGGATGGCAAGGTCTTAGAGCTCGGAACGCGGCCCCAGTAAACTGAGTTCCGTTGTCTGTTACGAGGACACGGGGGACGCCGAATCGGCAGATGACGTTCTTCCAAAAGAATTGAAGCACCTTGTTCTCGGTGATTGTGGCTAGGGGCTCGGCCTCAATCCACTTCGAAAAGTAGTCGATGGCTACGACCAAGAACTTGAACTGGCCCGGAGCTGGAGGGAGTGGCCCTAGTAAATCCATCCCCCACATTGCGAAGGGGATAGGACTTGATAGGGAAGCGAGGTTAGCTTGGGGGAGACGACGAATGTTGGAATGTCTCTGACAAGAGCCACATTGCCGAACGTGTCGCTCGGCGTCTTGGAGGAGAGTCGGCCAGAAGTATCCGTAATTCAGAGCTTTCCGAGCTAAAGACCTAGACCCTGAATGTGCCCCGCCGATGCCTTTGTGGAGCTCCCGTAAGGCATAGTAGTCGGCTTGTTCCGGGGAAAGGCATCTCAGGTATGGTCGGCCGTCTATCTGCGAGAAGGAGCGCTTGTACAAGATCCCCTCGACCAGGACGTACCGCTCGGCCCTAGTTCTTATTCGGCATGCTTCCTTGGGGTCCTCGGGGTGTCGATATTCGGGAGAGGGAACGGATCCTTCAGACACGCCTTATTCAAAGTCTGTGAAGTCGATGCACATTCTCCAGGAACCATTGGACTTCTTAACCATGACGACGTTGGAGAGCCACTCGGGGTAGTTCACCTCTTGTATGAACCAAGCTTTTAGGAGCTTGTCCACCTCCTCCTTGATGGCTTGTTGTCGCTCGGGAGCGAATTTACGCCTCTTCTGCTGAACCGGTCTGCACCCCGGTTCGACGCTGAGGCGGTGCACTAGAAGTTCCTCGGAAATCCCGGGCATATCCGCGGCGGACCAAGCAAATAGGTCGCGGTTCTTCCGGATGCACTGCACCAAGTCGGAACATAGGGCAGTCGGTAGGGACTTGCTGATGAGGAACTTTCGGCTCGGGTCCTCGTCCGAGAAGAGTACTTCTTCCAATTCGTCCGCCGGCTCGGACGTTGGTCGGACGTTTGGCTCGGGGATCTCTAGAGTCTCGAGGGAGAGCACCGGACCCCCAGTGGAAGTCATGTAGCATTTCCGAGCCATCTCTTGGCTGCCCCTGACTTCTCCCACTCCCGCCCGGGTGGGGAACTTCATCTTGAGGTGGTACGCCGAAGGAACGGCTTCCAGGGCAGCTAGGCCAGGTCGGCCTAAGATGACATTGTATGCAGTCGGGACATCGACGACCATAAAGTCCATCGGCTCTGTCCGGGTAGTAGAGGTCTTCCTAGCAGTTATGTCCAGGGTGATAACCCCTTCGACAGTTACTGGCACCCCCGTGAACCCGTGGAGCGTGTAGCCGGCCGGTTTGAGGCGATCCCGGGATAGTTGCAGCCCTCGGAAGGCCGAGAGGAAGAGGATGTTCACGGAGCTCCCATTGTCTACCAGGATCCTCTGCACTTTGAAGTTCGCCATGCGGAGGTCGATAACAAGTGCGTCGTAGTGGGGAGTGCAGACCCCCTCGAGGTCTTCATCAGAGAAAGTTACTGGGACGCCGAGGCCTTTGGGGGGAGGGGCGCCGTGAACTGAATTGACCTCTCGGACGAAGGCCTTCCGAGAGGAGTTGGAAGAGCCCCCCATGGGACCTCCGTGGATAAGGTGCAAAACACGCTCCTCCTCGAACTCGGGGATTTCATCGCGTCGCTCGGAGCGCTTGTTAGCCCCCCGAGGCGGAGGGGTGGTGCGATCTCCCCGATCATTTGTTCTCACAAACTTAGCCAACTGCCCCCTCTGGATGAGGGCCTCTATCTCGTTCTTCAATGCCCGGCAGTCGTTGGTGTCGTGGCCATGATCTCGGTGGTAACGGCACCACTTCTCCTTGTTCCTCTTCTTGGCTGGGGTGTTCATCCTCGGAGCGGGAGGTATGATTCCCTTCTTCTCGACTTCCATCGGGATGGTGGAGACGTTGGTAGTGAGAGGAGTAAAATTTTCAAACCTGGGAGGAGGACGGCGCTGACCGCTATTATCCTTCTGTAGCTTCTTGGCCCCTTCCTCTTCCGTTGTCTTTCTCTTCGACCCGGAAGCGGATCCTCCGAAACCCGGGAAGCACTCGGCTTCCTCCGCCCGAATATATTTCTCGCATCTAAGGAGAAGGTCGGCAAAGTTGTGCAGGGGCTTCTTGGCGAGGGACGACCGAAGGTTAGAGTTGAGGACGTTGGATTGGAATGCGACGGTCGCCACTGACTGGTCGAGGGAGGCGATGGACCTGACCTCCGCAGTAAACCTCCTCACATAGTTCCTCAACTTTTCTCCCCTCTCCTGTCGGAGGTGGAGTAGAGAGAGGCTGGTCTTCTCCGTTCGTCTGCTGCTCACAAAGTGGGTTATGAAGAGCGTTTTGAACTGCTCAAAAGAGAAGATGGAAGAGGGAGCGAGCCGGGAGTACCATTCCCGCGCCGAACCCTTGAGAGTGGCGGGGAAAGTTTTGCAAAGCATGGCGTCGGAAGCTTGGTGGATTAGCATCAAGGTCTTGAAGCTCTCGACATGATCAACAGGGTCTGACTCCCCCGAGTACGTTTCAAACTGCGGAGGCTTGAAGCCCCTCAGGATGGGAGCCTCCATGATAGTGCGAGAGAAGGGGGGTCTGCTGGGGCGGACGGTCCTTCCTCTCGACTCCTCCTTGTCCATTCGACCGAGGTGCCTCTCCATCTCGTGGAGACGGCGGTAGAGGGCATCGTCCCTCCGGTGGTAGTCAAACGATCCCCTGGACTCGTCTTCAAAGGAAGGGGAGCGGGGACTGCGGCGACGATAGTCCTGGGATCGGCGAGGACTATGATTGTGTTGCTGATGACTAGGAGCCGGGGGAGGAGTAATGGATCGGTGGCGAGGACTTGGGACCCTTGGGGGTGTTGGAACCCTTTGGGCATTGTTGTTGTTGGGGCGAAGGTTGAGGGCCTGCAACACCGTTGCCTGGAATTGTTGGAACTCGGCACGAGTGATGGGTGCCCCATCGTTCCTCGGATGATGTCGATCAGCAGGGGAATGTGGCCTCCTTCTACGATGCTCGGGAGATTCCCTCCGTCCTCTTCGGTCCGGAGACCTCCTGCCTTCTCGGCGATGAGGAGATCGCTCACCTTGATGTTGGCGGGAGGCTCCCTCTTGGGCCCGCTTCTCATCTAGGCGGCAGCGAAGGTCCTCATCCTTCTGCCGATTTAGAACGGTGTTGCGGAGGTCGGAAGCTCAGGGATTATGGGAGGCCATAGAATCCGAGGAGGCATTGTTCACTGAGACATGGTCTGGGTGGAGAGGTTGCTTCTGCTTCCGCTGGTTCTGACCAGTGGGACCATTAGGGGGTTGTTGATTCAGAAGAGGGTGCTGGCCCTATTGGAAATGGTCTTGGACCGGGGGAGGAAGTTGCTCGGGCTGCGGAGCAGGATGCACGGGGACTTCCTCTTGCTGATCGGCGGGGTTGGGTCCACGGTTGGACCCCCTAGACCTGACCTTTCTGGGAGGCATGGCTGGAGAAGAGCTAGTCGACGAGAAAGAGGTGGGGGGGCTATTCGTATGGTTTCCCACAGACGGCGCCAATCTGTTACCGCTGAATCTGGTGTGGGGGTAAACAGATAGAATTTGTGGGTTTGTGGAAAAACCTGAATAGCGAATCCAAGCCTGTTCGTTGGAATTGGGCTGCTGACTCCCGCCGTTCACCTGCAAGGAAGTGCTATACACCGAGGTTGATCCCGGCGACGCACCCTCCGACGCTCTTGTCAGTAACCAGTGATATGATTAAGAAAGAGCTTTAATTGGAAAAAGAGTGATTACCCTGTAACAGTGGTAGGTTGGAGGTATTTATAGTCGCCATGGGGAGTTGATTAGGTCTGATTTCCTGTGATTCTGTTAGGAGTAAAGTCCTCATAATCAGCTTTGGAAACTGATCCCTAATTCCCGGTGAGAGGATAACTGTGGATCAGGCCCGTTGATTTAGTCAAATCAGAGACCCTGATTTCCTCTTGCTGGTCTGGGTTTGTCTCGGGTCGGAACCCGTACCCAGTTGGAGTGGATCCGTTCGCGGGTTATTGGATCTGTGGAGGGGAGATCCAGTGCCCGCTTCAGACCCGTTGGTGGGTGAAATTACCGTTTTACCCCTGAGCTTCAAGATTCGTGTCCGATCTGGACGGTTCCGATTAAACCCCATTTTTAGCCATATCAATGGTCAACACATAATTAAGAGAAAATGGGTTAATGGATTTGAGTTAGCGGATCAAGACCCAATAGGAGATGGGCTTGGTCCACGGGCTCAAAACAAATTTAATTATTTAAATATAGAATTTCGGCTCAAATAAATAATTAGACTATTGGGTTTAATTTAAATTACTGGGCTTATAATAAAAATTGGGTTCCAAAATATTTCACATATTAAAATAGTTGAGTAGTCAAATATTGGGCTATACAAAATAGTTTGAATAACATATTAAATTAAAAGAGAATAGTTTAATTTAAATACGGGAAAATACTTGAAAATTCAAATTAATGGAAACAGGGGTTACAGCGCAGATGGTTTGGATCTTCCTATATGATATGCACCTCTATTCTTCTGTTGATGGGATGACAGATGGAATAAGAAGATGCGTATATATAGGGGACCATAACCCTAATCGATAATTATTGATTTCCAATTTTGCCCATCACAAAATAAGAAATTTACTTTACGGTCTCTACACGTGTTATATCACACTTTAAATTATATGCTTTTAACCCATTACTTAATCTTGATTAGATCACTTTAATTTGGGTTAGACTTTAGAATAGCAATTATACATTTAGTTACATATGTGAGCCCACATAGATTATTTTCCACAGGGGCGGATGTAGCATACGTTCAGGGGGGGGCACGGACCCCACTGAAAAAAAAAAAAATTTAATACATCCAGTCGTAGTCAACATAGTTCTCAACTTCTCATTCACGTGCTGTGCTCTCTCTCTTCTCTCCAAAACCCCCTTTTCTCCAAAATCCCCTATTCTAAATAGAAGCCCTAAATCCCTCTCTCCCCCAAAATCGATCTGCAAAATCGATCTCGTCGAGCCCCAAAATCGCGCGCCTCTCTCTGCGCCTCTCTGCGAAATCGAATCGTTGACGTCGCGCGCCTCTCTCTGCGAAATCGATCTCGTCGAGACCCAAAATCGATCAGTCTCTCTCCGAACGTCACGCGCCTTGACCCAAAATCGATCAGCCTCTCTCTGATTAACCAGTAAGTCATCTTCCTCCTCCTCAACCTCCTCCAAACAGATGATTAACTAACTTCTTCTCCTCTGCAAAAACAATTTGGTTTGTGTTATTACAGTTAAACAAGAAAAAATGTTTAAACTTGAAAGGAAGTAATTTCAGTTAGTTGAAAATGATTTGTGTTATTAAAGTGGTTTCAGAAAAAATGGTTTGTGTTGTTATTAAAGTGGTTTCAGAAATTTGAAACTTGAAAGGAAGTAATTTCAGAAAAAATGGTTTGTGTTATTAAAGTTAATTCAGTTAGTTGAAACTTGAAAGGAAGTAATTTCTCTTTAAACTGTGTATATTAGTTTCAACTTTCAAGTCCTTTGTAATTTCAATCAAGAAAAAATGTTTACTGATTGAGATTTTTGAAAAAATATTTAGGCAATCTTAGCTCTTAAGAAATTTATATGAATTTAAATTTGTCTATATAAATGATTAATGATAAATATTAATCACTTAGTGACTTTGTTGGTAGTAAAATTTTAATAAATGAAATGGTTAATTAATTATTGTTATTATTTTTTGACAATTAACAGATACAAAATGAAAAGATTTTTCTCAAGCATAAATGTTCCTCAACCGCTTGAACCTCCAACCTCGGAACCATCGGTTGAACAATCATCGAGAATAAATATTTCTCAATCTAGTTCTATGCCTTCAATGCCAAAATTAATTGATTTAAAAGAGCTTCCTTCGGATCCATTTGATAGGAAAAAAATTTTAGATTATCATCCTAATCAAAGAGATGAAATAAGGCGGACATACTTGATTAGAGGACCTTGTCAACCACGTGGTCATGAATTCAAAACTACAATCATGGGAGGTAAACCAAGACGCTTTAATACTACATGGTTTGATAAATATGGTGGTTAGTTGGAGTATAGTATGAAAGCCGATAAAGTCTTTTGTTTGTGTTGTTACTTATTTAGTGATCACGTTGGAAGACAAGGAGGGGGTGATGCATTTGTGGTTGAAGGTTTTTGTAGTTGGAATAAAATGGATAGACTTAAAACTCATGTTGGTGATGTTAATAGTTCACATAATAAGGCTGTTAAAAAATGTGATGATCTAATGAGGCAAGACCAATCTATTGCAGTTGCAATACATAAGCAAAGTGATATTACAAAGAATGAGTATCGTATTCGATTGAATGCTTCAATCGATGTTGCTAGATATTTGTTGAACGGTGCATTACCTTTCCGTGGTCATGATGAGTCAGAAAACTCTTTTCATAGAGGTCATTTTTTGGAGATGATAAAATACACACAAAATCAAAATGAAAGTGTCCGTAAAGTTACATTGAAAAATGCTCCGGGAAATAGTCAAATGGTGTCTCCTAGCATTCAGAAAGATATTTGTCATTGCTTTGCACAAGAAGTACTCAAATCTATTCTTGCATAAATTGGTGATGATGTATTTGCATTGTTAGTTGATGAGTCTAGTGATGTGTCTAAAAAGGAACAAATGGCTGTTGTTTTGAGATATCTTGATGCACGGGGAATGGTTAAGGAGAGATTTGTTGGTCTTGTTCATGTAAAGGAAACATCTTCTTTAACTCTTAAATATGCTATTGATTGCTTATTTGCTGAATTTGGTTTGAGTTTGAAACAGATTAGAGGGCAGGGTTATGATGGTGCAAGCAATATGCGTGGTGAGTTTAATGAGTTAAAAGCTCTAATCATGAGAGAAAATAGTTCAGCATATTATGTACATTGTTTTGCTCATCAACTTCAATTAGTTGTTGTGGCGATTGCAAAAAAACATTTTGCTGTTGGAGATTTTTTTGACATGATAGCGGTCTTGATAAATGTTGTTGGTGGTTCTTGCAAACGAACAGATATGATTCGAGATAGTCAAAAAGAGAGGTTGTTAAAAGAGATAGATTGTGGTGAGATAGAAACTGGAAGTGGGTTGAATCAAGAGCTTTCTTTAATAAGAGCGGGTGATACACGTTGGAGTTCCCATTACAAAACACTTTTACGTTTGGTTGATTTGTTTCCAAATGTTATGGATGTGCTTAGCTTTGTTGAAAAGGAGGGTGAGAAGGATTTACAACAACATCAAGCAATGGTCTTCAAATATACTTCACATCTTTTGATTTTGTTTTCTATTTGCACTTGATGTTGCACATCTTTGGGCTAACTGAATCTCTATCAAGAGCTCTACAAAGAAAAGATCAAGATATCTTGAATGCTATGTCCATGGTGAAATCAACTAAGCGACAATTGCAGAAGTTTAGACTTGATGGTTGGGATCCTCTTTTGATGAAGATCTTCTCATTTTGTGATAAACATGGCATTGAAAAGTTGAACATGATGGAGCCTTATATTAATCCAAAAAACCGACGACAAAAAACAGGAATCACATATGAGCATTATTATTCTTTTGATTGTTTTAATGTTGTTGTTGATATGCAAATTGCAGAGTTCAATGATCGTTTTAATGAGGTCAACTCTGAATTGCTCGTCTGTATGGCTGCTTTAGATCCACGTGATTTATTTGGTGCATTTGATCCGTTACAGTTGATGAGGCTAGCTGAATTATATCCTGATGATTTTGATTCCATGGAGAGGATGGCTCTTGAGCATGAACTTATCATTAATATTGATAATTTGAAGGAAGATGAAAGATTTGCACATTTGAATGGCATTGGGGATCTTGTTACAGTGATGGTGCAAACTAAAAAACATCTCTCTTATCCTTTGGTGTATCGATTACTAAAACTTGCATTGGTTTTGCCAGTTGCAACCGCAACAGTGGAGAGGTGCTTTTCTACAATGAAGCTTGTGAAGTCGGATTTGCGCAATCGAATTGGTGATGAATTCTTAAGTGATTGTCTTATTTCGGCTATAGAAAAGGAAGCTCTTGCCAATGTTACTAATGAAGATATAATAAATCAATTTCAAAAGATGAAAACTCGTAGGGAGCAAATTTAGAATGTAAAACATTTCTTATTTATTTTAGTATTGTACTTTCTTAATTGTTATCGTATTTATTTTTGTATAAGGACCCCACTGAACTAAATTCCTGGATCCGCCACTGATTTTCCAACAATATCAACATGTCTCCGTTTGTATACTTTCAAATTTTACTAAAAGAGACTTATATGAGGTTTTTTAAATGATGAATATAAACCCATTAACCCTTCTCACAACTATGACATTTTCATGGGTGTTAAGTTCATTTAATTTGGTGTAGAGCCTCATAGCCACGAAAGTTCCAACTCGAACCAGGCCAATACTTAAAGGACAGAGAAAATGCTGTTGCATTCTAGGTTTTGACCCCCAAAAATGGCCCACCAGCCTGAGCATGTTAAAGGTTAATAACACTTTTACCCCTTTATCACAATTTAGGCATTCTAGTATCTTGATAAAAACATTTAGGATTTAACATAGAACAGGAGGCTTTGAAGTTCAAATCTGATCATTTGCATATTTGAAGCAAATTAAAATGAGCACAAACAATATTTTAGCCCTAAAAAACAATGACAGTAGGGCATGTTAAAGGATAACAATTAGGTCTACTGTTAAGACAACTTTGGAGCTTATATAGAAAGGACATTTTTCATCTTCGTAAATCACCCTCTTGATTTCTCTACAAGCTAAAGAAATAAAAATTACCACAGAAATACTGAAAAAAGCATGATTATTTTAGCCGTATGGGGAACTCGACAAAAATAATCAGCAGATTAGCATGTCTTGTAGTATGACCTTTGTACAGTTACAGTCAGTCCCACATATGCTTATTTTAACAGCACAGACACTTTAGTGAAGGAGACTCAAAACAAATGCAATGATTACTACATTAGATTCTAGCTAAGGAAGATAACCTGTCTACTAGGTTGGCCATCTCGTGATACTTAATGACACATAAGGCAAGAAAATTAGTTAAGTATGACAGCACTTCCCAAAGATGAGAAAATTCAGGCCTTTCTAAGGAACCAAGGTGAAATGGTAGAGAAGTATGATGTTCCTCGATGTTAAAATTTATGAAGATTGATAAATTACTGTGGGCTTTAAAGCAGTCATCTAGACAAGTGCCCCTTGTTGAAGTTGTTAAAGGAGGATGCTTGATAGGTTTTACTCTTATCAGGATGATAATCTAGCTTAGCTTCTTTTTCACGGTTATGGATATTTTAATCTCAATTCTGCTTGCTTCAATTTTGTAATAATTCCAGAGTTACATTATCCTTTATGGTGAATGTAAACCGTGAGCGTAAAACAAACAGAACTGCATGCCAAAAAGACGAGGTGAATCTTTAGGGACATGTACAGAGGATTAATTTAAAGAACTCCAAAGATTTGGGACAATGTTTTTGGTAGTATAGAGGTTACATAATTTTTTTCTCATTTCCTCGATGTAACATTCTCTTTAAAAAAAAGAATTAAAGGTTGTTTGAGGTTTTAGTAAGGTTGGGAACTTTGCATGTGTGCACATTCAGTCCTAGCGACCTGCATGGATAGATACAAAACTCAGTTATATTTTATGGAACTGTTATCTTTTTTACTTAATTTAACTTCCTACCATTACTAACAAGTTAATCAATATTTTAATTTCCTTAAATCCTATCCTCATTGTTGGCAGATATAACTCCCTTGGCAGCCTTTGGATTGGTTATGGCAACACATTTGTCACTTTATCCTGCGGTTCTAGTTGTACCCGTATGCCATCTTTGACCCTTAGGATGTGTTCATTTATTCTCTTCTCTCTCTTCCCCCCCCCCCCCCCCCCCCCCCCCCCCCCCCCCCTCTTAATTTTTAGTGCTTAATTATTTCATATCAGGTAATTCTTCTGTTAGGATCTGGTCTGGACTCTCCTCCTTCAAAGTTGTTTCGGTTAAATAACTCTAATGGAAATGAAAGTAGTCCTCAGGAACATAAAGTGACAAGTCAAACAAGCATTGCACTTCAGCAGTTCTCATGGAGACCAATACTGCATTTCATATTATGGGCATCAATCTGGTCATGTTATGTATTGCTTCTAAGTACCATTTCTCTTGAAGGACGTAATGGCCTATTGGAATTGTTTAAAATGTAAGATACGCCCATCATTATAATATCTTTTCTTTTCTAAATATTATTGTTACCATCATCAATGCTGCATTAACTAAACAACTTTCCAATTGCCTAGATTTCCCTACCTTATAGTTGGCCGGTTGGTCTTAAAGGACTATGGCAAGTTCTATCTTGCCCGTAGATCCATCAGCCAAAGTTCCATCCCCTTTTTAAGGCAGAGATTTAGTAGTAGTCATCATATATTTATCACGTTTCCAGAGCCTTGAGATCTACACCCTACCTTGGAAAAAATGCTATGATATCAGCTTGATCCATTTGTACATATTGGCTTCACTTAATTAAAAAGGTTGTTGATTTACTTATTTTTCTTATAGCTTGAGCAATCTGTTGTAAATTTGTGGGGATTATGCAGTTAATCATAGAGCATGTTAATTGTGAAATTGGAATTTGCAGATTGTGAGAGTACGGTTAGCAAAATTATATCAAGATTGCTAGAGGATTCCTAGACAATCCAAAGTCACACAATATAGATCCACGGAAATTTAATATTGAATAGTGGAACTGAGAAATACATAACAAACTGGAACAGCAAGAATGCTGGCAACAGCAAGGCCTTTTTCTGTTCCAGGCCGATCACCAACGGTGGTAATGGTGGCTGGAGCTCTTCTTCTCGGCGTCTAGTGCAGCTTGACCTGCAGCTATGGAGTGTCGAGGGAAGAAGATGATGAACAGAAAAACTAAATTTTCATTCACAAAACAGAAGATTACAACTCTGGGGTTTTTATACAATTGAAACACGGTCTAAGCACGTGTTTGGACAGACGGTTAAGCAGTTAGGAAATGGGTCCCACCCTTGAGCATCCAACAACCTCTTGCCAGCTAGCTTGACAGCTGGCAATCTGTTAGGAAATTTTACAAAGAAACCCCTGTGAAAACCCAAATTGCTCAAGAACTGATACAGCTGATACATTCTACATCTACTCCTTCTCTTCCGATCTTCAACTCCTGTTCCCTTCTCACAACCCAATCACCATGAAATTACTAAGCAGCTTCATTAGATCCCTGAACTAGATCAGTACACCCTCCTTGAAAAGGCGATTCCAAGGTGTTACGAAACTCAGGGAATCACCAGTAAACATCCCAATAATGCTCCTAAGTTGCTTCGGCAGCTTCAGTATGCTTCCATTGGATGAGTACCTCCGACACTGCAATGCCTCTTTTACGGACCATGCGTCTAGCCAATATATGCTCTGGTTGAGGGGATTCTTCCACAAAGTACGTTGGCAAGGCAGTAGGAAATGTTGCAGCATCACCACTTCTGCTAACATGGGTTTTTAATTGTGAAATGTGGAAAACATCATGAATACGGGCATTTTCAGGCAACCTCAGTCGATAAGCTATTGCTCCTATTCTTTCAATGACCTCATAAGGACCATAAAACAACAGAGAGAGCTTGTGAATACGATGACCACCAATTGAAACCTGTTTATATGGTTGGATCTTCAAATAAACCCTACCAATGGTGAATTCTTTGTCAACCCTATGCAGGTTAGCTTGCGGCTGCATCCTTCCCTGGGCACGCACCAAGTTGTCTTTCAACAGCTTAAGAACCTCATCTCTTGAAAGAAGAGCATCTTCTACTGCTTGTATTCTCGCAGTCTTAGGTATGTAGGATAATAGAGTGGGAGGGTCTTCCGAATACCACTTGATAAGGAGACATGAGTGTCGAACTATGAACATGGGTGTTATAGCAGTAAGCAGCCCAATCTACCCACTCCGACCAGGCTTGGGGCTTGTAAGCTGTAAAACACCTCAGATATGTTTCCAAAACTCGATTAACAACTTCTGTTTGGCCGTCAGATTGGGGATGAAACGCTGTACTCATACAAAGTTTGGTCCCTTGCAACGACATTAATTTCTTCCAAAAATTTGAAGTAAAGATCGCATCTCGATCACTCACTATACTCTTAGGTAACCCATATAACTTGACCACATGATGGAAGAGGGCAGCAGCTACTCCTTTGTCTGTATAAGGATGTCGAAAAGGTACAAAGTGGCAAAATTTCAACAACCTATCAACAACTACTAACATTGTAGTGTATCCTGCAGTTCGAGGCAACCCCTCAATGAAATCCATACTCAAATCTTCCCAAATGTGCTTTGGTATAGGTAGAGGTTGTAGTAGTCCCGCAGGTGAAGTACTCATGTACTTGTTCCTCTGGCATTCTTCACAAGAACGAATAAACTCTCTCAAATCCCTTTTCATACCTTGCTAGAACACCAATTTCTTCAACTGCTGCCAAGTTTTGTTGACGCCCAAATGTCCCCCTTGAGGTGTACAATGAACCTCTTCTGAGAATAGTTGCCCTGCAGTAGAATTAGGACTCAAAAGAATACGATCTTTAAAGTAATACACTCCTTCAACCAATGTAATTCTGCTCTCCTCTCCTGCAATTACTCTCTGTTTGATTTCTTCATAATATGGGTCATTCATGACCAATTGTTTAACCACAACTAACCAGGTAGGTTGAACCACCGTAATGGATACCAAAGTAGCTCTATTCTCTTCTTCAAACTGTCGAGAAAGGCAATCTGCAGGAACGTTATCTCTACCCTTCTTATACTCAACGGAGAAATGGTACCCATGAAGCTTCATCAACCAAACATGCTGAGCTTCTGTATAGAGTCGCTGCTCTAGGAGGTGCTTTAATGGCTTATGATCAGTACAAATGATGAATTCTCTGCCTAGCAAATCCTGCCGCCACTTCTTAACAGCTAAAAGAATAGCTAACATCTTTTTTTCATACGTCGATAAGGGCTTGTTCTTACCCTTGAGTTCATGACTCAAACAATAGGATGTTTTTGTTGAAGAAGTATAGCTCCTAACCTATTGCCAGATGCATCACACTCCAATTCAAAGGGAATAGCAAAATTTGGAAGTCGAAGAACAGGAGGAGTAGACAAGACCCTTTTCATTAGATCAAAAGCACATTGTGCTTCTTCGGACCAGCAGAAGGCACCTTTCTTAGTTAATTTTACTAGAGGCCATGCGATAGAGCTATAGTTAGCTATAAATTTGCGGTAATAACTTGTGAGAACTACCCTCTTAGAGCTTTTAGTGATTTAGGCTGTGGCCATTCTTGAATAGCTCCAACCTTTTCTTGGTCCACTGCCACTCCATTAGCAGATACAACATGCCCCAAATATTGAACTTCACTTACTCCAAAAGAGTATTTGCTGAATTTAGCGTATAGCTGATTATCAACAAGAATCTGCAGTACTGTGGTCAAATGCTGTATGTGCAAAGCCAAATCACGACTGTATTAGTATATCATCAAAGAAAACTAGCACACACTTCCGTAGATGAGTCTTGAAAATGGAGTTCATGAGAGACTGGAAAGTCGATGGCACATTAGTCAATCCAAATGGCATAACAAGGAACTCGTAGTGCCCTTCGTGAGTGCAAAAAGCTATTTTAGGCACATCTTCTACACACATACGTATCTGGTGGTATCCACTGCGTAAATCCAGCTTGCTAAACATAGTCGCACCATGGAGCTCATCAAGTAACTCATCAATTATGGGTATTGGAAATTTATCCTTCACCGTTACCTCATTTAGAGCTCTATAATTGATGCACATATGCCAGCCCCCATCGGGGTTCTTTACCATAACTATAGGTAAAAAATAGGGACTATGACTCGGCTGTATGATCCCAGATTCAACATCTCTCTAATCATTTTCTCAATTTCATTCTTCTGATGCCAAGGATGTCGATAAGGTCATAAACTAACTGGCTTACTACCGGGGAGAAGTGTAATGGTATGATCACAACTACGATGAGGAGGGAGATCCATATCTTCCTTGAAGACAATACCAAACTGATCCAAAACCTGTTGAAGAGGAAGAGGAATGCTTGTATTGTTCCCATGGCTATCTACTGTTTTTGGAGTACCAACCATCTGCAAGAGCCACCCATTCTTGACTTGTAAAAGTGCCTTAGTGATATTTTTAGGTGTAGAAAGCTCCAGATCTAGGAGAGTGATTCCAAGCAAGGTTCTATCTTGTTCATCTACCCGAAACCTCAGTCGTTTCTCCTTCTGATTCCATACAACATCCCCTAAAGTTTCAATCCATTGAGAACCCAAAACTAGTTGGCAGGTGTCCAAGGATACCACATAGAAATCTGCAACGATAGGATTTTGTTATGTTATGACCCAAATTGTTTTGGGCCCATTGGGCTTTGTATCTTCACATATGTAAGTTTTGAATCAAAGAAAATAATGAATCAACATTTTTGCCCTATCTCTCTCTCCTACAGCCGGCTGCCTTCTTCTTCCTCTCTTCTCTTCATCTTCTCAAAACGCTAACAATCCACAACCCATTCAAAATCCTAACAAATTGGTATCAGAGCCAACACCAAAACACCTTCTCCCGATCCTTTCTCCCGATCCTTCCTCTTCTTCCAGTCACCGTCCTACTTCCAACCGTCGCGACCACACTTCTTCGGGTGCAGATCTGATCCCGTGGTGATTACTTCGTCCAGTCCAGATCTGATCCCGTGGTGATTGCTTCGTCCAGTCCAGATCTCCATCCAGATCAGTAGAGGTGGCTTTGGTATTGATCAGATCAGATCAGTAGAGGTCTTCTCAGTCCAGATCTTCGTCGGGTTTCTTGGTCTTCGTCGTCGGGAGCACCGGAGGAGAAAGATATCAAGAAGGAAGGTTTGATTTTTGTGATTTGAGTAATTAATTTTTTGGGGGGGAAAATTTGGTGTTTTGTTGAATTGGGTTGAAGAAATTTGAATGGATATGTCGGGGAAATATGATATTGAGAAGTATGATGGGAAGACGAGTTTTGTAATATGGCAAGTGCGTATGGCAGCGATTTTGTCGAGCCAAAGCGTTAAGGATGCCATTTTTGGTCGAGAAAAATTGATTGATGCGGTGGCGGATAATAAATGGAGAGAGATGGATGATAAAGCACTCTCTATTATCCAATTGTATTTGAGCAATTTGACATTGCAATAGGTTCTATTGGAGAAGACCGCTAAGGCTTTGTAGGAGAAATTGGAGAACATCTACATGAAGAAATCCCTCACCAATCGACTGCGGTTGAAGTTGCACCTCTACACTCTTCGCATGGTTGAAGGTACATCAATTTCCGATCATATTACGGAGTTTGCATCTATTTTGAATGACCTAAGTAAGATTGATGTTAAGGTGGAGGATGAGGACCAAGCCCTTTTGTTATTATGCTCATTACCCGCATCATACAAGGCTTTTAGAGACATGTTGATTTATAGTAGAGATAAAATTTCTCTAGAGGATGTTAAGAGCAATTTGCAAGCCAAGTTGCACATTGATAGTGAGATGACCAATAATGAGAAAGGGAGCCAAGGTGTTGGTTTAGTTGTTGATCGAGGTAGGTCATGGGACCGAAACTCGAAAAATACAAGGACCCGTTCGAAGTCTAGGCACAAGAATTTGACGTGCAACTATTGTAAGAAGAAGGGATACATTAAGGCCGATTGTTTCAAGCTCAAAAATAAAGAAAAGGCGGATAGTAAAGGTTCTTCTTCGAAGGAGGCAAATGTGGCCGAATGTGACACGGTTGATACTCTGTGTGATAGATACTAATGTTGATGATATACATTGTTGAGTGATGGATACGGGTGCTTCGCAACACATGACTCCGAATAGAGATTGGTTTGAGACTTATGAGCCTACGGATGGTAAGGTTCTCATGGGGAACAACAATATGTGTAAGGTTGCCAGGATTGGTTCGGTGACAATTAAGTTCCATGATGGAAAGGTCCGAAGGTTGATGGGTGTGAGGCATATACCCGATTTGTCTAAGAATTTAATTTTTTTGGGGTCTCTTGAAGAAAAGAGGTGTAAGTTTCAAAGTGAAGGTGGAGTCCTTAGAGTCTCTAAAGGGGCTCTCACAATCATGAAGGCGAAGAGAATTAGAACTCTTTATTTCTTACAAGGTTCCACGGTCACGGGCTCGGCCGCCATTGCACGTTCGGGTACTATGTCGGATGAGGATACTACTAGGCTCTGGCATATGAGCGAGCAAGGAATGACCATTTTGAGCAAGAGAGGCTTGTTATGTGGCCAATGCACGGGCAACTTGGAGTTCTGTGAGCATTGTGTATTTGGTAAGCATAAGAGGTTGAGCTTCTCCACGGCCATTCATTCGACCAAGGGAACACTGGACTACATCCATTCGGATCTTTGGGGACCTTCTCATGAGCCTTCCAAAGGTAATGGTTCTCGTTACATGCTTACTTTCATTGATGATTTCTCAAGGAAGGTTTGGGTTTATTTCTTGAAAAAGAAAAGTGATGTGTTTCGCACCTTCAAAGAGTGGAAGTCATTTTTGGAGAACCAAACGGGAAGGAAAGTTAAGAGGTTGAGAATCGATAACGGTTTGGAGTTTTGCAACCGTGAGTTTGATAATTTTTGCAAGGCTGAAGGGATTGTTCGGCACAAGACGATGGTCAACACTCCACAACAAAATGGTGTTGCAGAAAGAATGAATAGGACACTACTTGAAAGGTCTAGAAGTATGCTTTCAAATGCGGGTTTGGGTAAGGAGTTTTGGGCAGAAGCCACATCTTGCTATTTGGTAAATCGATCTCCTACCACTTCAATTGAGTTGAAGACACCCGAAGAAGTGTGGTCGGGTAAAACGGCTGATTATTCGAATTTGAGGGTGTTTGGTTGTCCCGCTTATGCACATGTGAATGAAGGAAAATTGGAGCCTAGATCGAAGAAGTGTATTTTTGTTGGGTATCCCACAAATATGAAAGGATATAAGTTGTGGTGTCCCGAATCATCCAAGTTCCTTATTTCAAGAGATGTCATTTTCAATGAGTCGGCCATGTTGAAGGCAAATGATGTTGCACCCGAGCCAACTATTAAGGAGAATGAGACGGTTGAGAAGAAGGTGGAGTTTGAGGTGCCGGTCTAAGAAGGTGATGATTTGTTCTCACATGATGATGTCAATTTGGAGGAAGCCCAAGAAGAGGCACAACCATATGCATTGGCAAGGGACCGAGCTAGAAGAGAAACAGAACCACCTACCAAGGTATGGATACTCCGACTTTGCTTATTGTTTGGCAATTGCAGAGGATGTGGAGTATTGTGAGCCATCTTCCTATAAGGAAGCCATTTCTTCTAAAGATGCGGCCAATTGGGTTGCCGCTATGAATGAAGAGTTACAATCTTTGCAACAAAATGAGACTTGGTCTCTTGTGAAGCCTCCGAGTGGTAAGAGGATTGTGGGTTGCAAGTGGGTGTTTAAGAGGAAGATTGATGGCTCAAATCCCACGGATTTTCGATACAAGGCAAGGCTAGTGGCTAAAGGGTATAGTCAAGTCCAAGGTGTGGACTTCAATGATGTGTTCTCTCCTGTAGTTAAGCACACCTCCATTCGAGTTTTGCTCTCTTTGGTGGCAATGAAGGATTTGGAATTGGAGTAAATGGATGTGAAAACTGCCTTCTTGTATGGTGATTTGGAGGAGCAAATTTACATAAGCCAACCGGAGGGTTTTGAGGTTGCGGAAAAGAAGGACCGTGTGTGTCTTTTGAAGAAGTCCCTTTATGGCCTTAAGCAATCACCGCGGCAATGGTATAAGAAGTTTGACTAATTCATGGTGAGTATTAATTTCCATCGTTCCAATTATGATAGTTGTGTTTATTTCAAGAAGTTGGATGGTGGGAATTTCAGTTACTTGTTGCTCTATGTGGATGACATGTTGATTGCATCTTCAAACTTGAAAGAAGTTAGGAGGTTGAAAGAGCAACTAAGTTCGGCATTTGAGATGAAAGATTTGGGGGCCGCCAAAAGGATTCTCGGGATGGAGATCACAAGGGATAGGTCCAAAAGAAAGTTGTTTCTTTCACAAAAGAGTTTTGCCGAGAAAGTGCTACGCCGTTTTGGCATGGAGAAAGCGAAAGTTGTTTCAACACCTCTTGCGGCGCATTTCAAGCCTTCGGCCGCTTTAAGCCCAAAATCCGATGATGAGAAGAAAAATATGGAAAAGGTTCCATATTCGAGTGCGGTTGGGAGTCTCATGTACTTGATGGTGTGCACTCGACCCGACATTGCTCAAGCCGTTAGTGTGGTAAGTAGATATCTCTCTTGTCCGGAAAAAGGGCATTGGGAAGCGGTGAAGTGGATCTTCCGCTATTTGAGAGGTACTATTGATGCTTGTTTGGAGTTTGGTAATGGCAAAAAACTGACGGGTTTTGTGGATGCGGATTTTGCGGGTGATTTGGACAAGAGGCATTCCTTGACGGGTTATGTTTTTACCCTTGGAGATTGTGTGCAATTAGTTGGAAGTCTACACTTCAAGCCACCGTTGCACTCTCAAGTACTGAGGCCGAATATATGGCAATTACTGAGGCTATTAAGGAGGCTATTTGGCTCAAGGCATTTGTTGGTGAGATGTCTTCACTCGAGGGTCCTATTACGGTGTTTTGTGACAACCAAAGCGCGATTCATTTGACCAAGGACCGCATGTACCATGAGAAGACGAAGCACATTGACATTCGATACCATTTTGTTCGAGATGTGATCTCGGAAGGCAAGGTTGCCGTGAAGAAGATTGGTACCGAATCGAATCCGGCCGATATGCTCACAAAGCCTCTTCCAATTGCAAAGTTCAAGCTTTGTTCAAGTTTGATGTCGGTTTGTTTCTAGCTAGTTTGAGCTAGTTTTATTTCTAGCATGTTGCTAGTATATCTTTATGTTTACCTTTGTTTAGGTTATGTTTGCTTTATGCATTTGCTTTATGTTTTAGTTTGTTTTAGATGCAATTTGGTTCAAGGTGGAGATTGTTATGTTATGACCCAAATTGTTTTGGGCCCATTGGGCTTTGTATCTTCACATATGTAAGTTTTGAATCAAAGAAAATAATGAATCAACATTTTTGCCCTATCTCTCTCTCCTACAGCCGGCTGCCTTCTTCTTCCTCTCTTCTCTTCATCTTCTCAAAACCCTAACAATCCACAACCCATTCAAAATCCTAACCGATTTGTTGACAAACAAATTTTACTTCTTCACAAAGGCCCCAACATTGCAGTTGTTGTCCCCCTGGAATAGTTACTTCTAACTGTGCTTGTTGGTTAATGGGTAATTGAAGTTTATGTACAAGATGATTGTCAATGAAATTATGTGTGGCTCCAGTATCTAGTAATGCACAAACAGAGTGGGAAGAGATAGTTCCCAAAACTCTAAATGTCGTTGGTCGATTACTACCTGTAAGAGCATGAAGAGAAATAGCACCTGGCTCTAAGGGAGCTTGCGCAGGTTTGTTCGACTTTGTATTACTCTGAACTTTAGCTGCCTCAACTCCTTCATCTGACGAACTATTATCAAGTTCCTCTGCCTCCTCAGTGCCCATGATTTGCATGAAAACACCACTTTCACAAGTACCCACCATCTGCATAAATGTCTTACCAGCACATTTATGTCCCCTCACAAATTTTTCGTCACAATGAAAGCAAAGGCCCTTTTCTCGTCTATCTTTCATGAATTATAACAAGTGTTGATCCCTAGTTATAGGATTACTATGAGATCCAGATGAATTACTTCCTGCGGTGGATCTATTACTTGGAAAGGTTGAAGTAACAGCAGAATTTGAAGTAGCTGCAGGTGTTATAGGCTTGTAGTTAGCTTGTACTGAATTGCCTTTAACAAAAGGGTGAGCTCCATGCCCTCCTTTGATCATTGAGAATCTCCTCTCGCGCGATGGCTTCCCTGTAAGCCGCTAACACACTACGGGGATTCTTGAGTTTCACCTCCTTTCTCAACTCACTTTTCAACCCAGACAAATAACAACTGACAAGAGATGATTTCGCCAATGGCTTAGTGAGCTGACTATACTTCAAGAACTCTTTGTGGTATTCGGATACTGAACTGGTTTGTTGCAACTTGTATAAAGAAGCTTCAGGGTCTTCCAACTCTGATGGACCAAATTGCAGAATAAGCTCCTCCTTAAGAACAGCCCAATCAATTTCATCTTCCTCCTGCTACTCAAACCACCTCCACCATAGAAGAGCTTCACCTCTCAAATAATAGAGACAAAAGGGAAGCTTATCCCAAGAACTAACTCTTTGCGTGTAAAAGTGATCCATGTGGTAGATCCAATTTGTGACATCTCCGATTCCGTCGTGTTATGTTATGACCCAAATTGCTCCTAAGGCCCATTGGGCTTAGTATCTTCATATATGTAAGAAGATTAGAATCAAAGAAATCAATCAACATTTTGTGCTTCTCCCAAATAGCCGACTGTCTCTCTTCTCCTTCTCTTCTCTTCCTCATCTTCTCAAAACCCTAACATATCAAACCCTAACAAATTGGTATCAGAGCCAAATACTCCTCTCCCCAAATCCCGTCGTCAACAACCCTAGCCTTCTCATTCTCCCACTTCCAGCCAGATCCGTCGTCGAGCACCCAGATCCGTCGTTGTCCACACTCCTCTGATTCGGTGCTGTTGTTGCTGGCTGATTCGGTGTTGTTGCTGGCTGATTCGGTGCTGTTCTCGCTAATTCGGTGCTGTTGCTGGCTGATTCGGTGCTGTTCTTGCTGATTCGGTGCGGTTGTTGCTGATTCTCTCCGCCACCATCGACCCCCAAGCCCGGATGAAGAAGGAGAAGGTTTGTTTTTGGGTGATTTGAGTAATTAATTTTTGGGGAAATTTTGGAGTTTTGTTGAATTGGGTTCAAGAAATTTGAATGGATATGTCGAGGAAATATGATATTGAGAAGTATGATGGGAAGACGAGTTTTGCATTATGGCAAGTGCGTATGGCAGCGATTTTGTCGAGCCAAGACATTAAGGATGCCATTTTTTGTCGAGAAAAATTGATTGATGCGGTGACAGATAAGAGATGGAGAGAGATGGATGATAAAGCGCTCTCTATTATCCAATTGTGTTTGAGCGATTCGACATTGCAAGAGGTCCTATCGAAGAAGACCGCTAAGGCTTTGTGGGAGAAATTGGAGAACATCTACATGAAGAAGTCTTTCACCAATCGACTGCGGTTGAAATTGCGCCTCTACACCCTTTGCATGGTTGAAGGTACATTAATTTCCAATCATATTATGGAGTTTGCATCTATTTTGAATGACATAAGTAAGATTGATGTTAAGGTGGAGGATGCGGACCAAGCCCTTTTGTAATTATGCCTATTACCCACATCATACAAGGCTTTTAGAGACATGTTGATTTATAGTAGAGATAAAATTTTTGTAGAGGATGTTAAGAGCAATTTGCAAGCCAAGTTGCACATTGATAGTGAAATGACCAATAATGAGAAAGGGAGCCAAGGTGTTGGTTTAGTTGTTGATCGCGGTAGGTTATGGGACCGAAACTCGAAAGATACAAGGACCCGTTCGAAGTCTAGGCACAAGAATTTGACGTGCAACTATTGTAAGAAGAAGGGACATATTAAGGCCGATTGTTTCAAACTTAAAAATAAACAAAAGGCGGATAGTAAAGGTTCTTCTTCGGAGGAGGCCAATGTGGCCGAATGTGATACGGTTGATACTCTTTGTGTGATAGATACTAATGTTGATGATATACATTGTTGGGTGATGGATACGGGTGCTTTGCAACACATGACTCCGAATAGAGATTGGTTTGAGACTTATGAGCCTACGGATGGTAAGGTTCTCATGGGGAACAACAATATGTGTATGGTTGCCGGAATTGGTTCGGTGACAATTAAGTTCCATGATGGAAAGGTCCGAAGGTTGACGGGTGTCAGGCATATACCCGATTTGTCTAAGAATTTGATTTCTTTGGGGTCTCTTGAAGAAAAGGGGTGTAAGTTCCAAAGTGAAGGTGGAGTCCTTAGAGTTTCTAAAGGGGCTCTCACAATCATGAAGGCGAAGAGAATTAGAACTCTTTATTTTCTACAAGGTTCCACGGTCACGGGCTCGGCCGTCATTGCACGTTCGGGTACTAACTCGGATGAAGATGCTACTAGGCTCTGGCATATGAGATTGGGGCATATGAGCGAGCGAGGAATGGCCATTTTGAGCAAGAGAGGCTTGTTGTGTGGCCAATGCATGGGCAACTTGGAGTTCTGTGAGCATTGTGTATTTGTCAAGCATAAGAGGTTGAGCTTCTCCACTGCTATTCATTCGACCAAGGGAACACTGGACTACATCCATTCGGATCTTTGGAGACCTTCTCGTGAGCCTTCCAAAGGTAATGGTTCTCGTTACATGCTTACTTTCATTGATGATTTCTCAAGGAAGGTTTGGGTTTATTTCTTGAAAGAGAAAAGTGATGTGTTTCGCACCTTCAAAGAATGGAAGTCACTTTTGGAGAACCAAACGGGAAGGAAAGTTAAGAGGTTGAGAACCGATAATGGTTTGGAGTTTTGCAACCGTGAGTTTGATAATTTTTGTAAGGCCGAAGGGATTGTTCGGCACAAGACGGTGGTCAACACTCCACAACAAAATGGTGTTGCAGAAAGGATGAATAGGACACTACTTGAAAGGTCTAGAAGTATGCTTTCAAATGCGGGTTTGGGTAAGGAGTTTTGGGCGGAAGCCACATCTTGCTATTTGGTAAATCGATCTCCTACCACTTCAATTGAGTTGAAGACACCCGAAGAAGTGTGGTCGGGTAAGATGGCCGATTATTCGAATTTGAGGGTGTTTTGGTTGTCCTGCTTATGCACATGTGAATGAAGGAAAGTTGGAGCCTAGATCAAAGAAGTGTATTTTTGTTGGGTATCCCGCAAATGTGAAGGGATATAAGTTGTGGTGTCCCGAATCATCCAAGTTCCTTATTTCAAGAGATGTCATTTTCAATGAGTCGGCCATGTTGAAGGCAAATGATGTTGCACCCGAGCTGACTATTAAGGAGAATGAAATGGTTGAGAAGAAGGTGGAGTTTGAGGTGCCGGTCCAACAAGGTGATGATTTGATCTCACATGATGATGTCAATTTGGAGGAAGCCCAAGAAGAGGCACAACCATATGCATTGGCAAGGGACCGAGCTAGAAGAGAAACAGGAACACCTACAAGGTATGGATACTCCGACTTTGCTTATTGTTTAGCAATTGCAGAGGATGTGGAGTATTATGAGCCATCTTCCTACAAGGAAGCCATTTCTTCTAAAGATGCGGCCAATTGGGTTGTCGCTATGAATGAAGAGTTACAATCTTTGCAACAAAATGAGACTTGGTCTCTTGTGAAGCCTCCGAGTGGTAAGAGGATTGTGGGTTGCAAGTGGGTGTTTAAGAGGAAGATTGATGGCTCAAATCCCATGGATTTTCGATACAAGGCAAGGCTAGTGGCTAAAGGGTATAGTCAAGTCCAAGGTGTGGACTTCAATGATGTGTTCTCTCCTGTAGTTAAGCACACCTCCATTCGAGTTTTGCTCTCTTTGGTGGCAATGAAGGATTTGGAATTGGAGCAAATGGATGTGAAAACTGTCTTCTTGCATGGTGATTTGGAGGAGCAAATTTACATGAGCCAACTGGAGGGTTTTGAGGTTGCGGGAAAGAAGGACCGTGTGTGTCTTTTGAAGAAGTCTCTTTATGGCCTTAAGCAATCACCGCGGCAATGGTACAAGAAGTTTGACTCATTCATGGTGAGTATTAATTTCCATCGTTCGAATTATGATAGTTGTGTTTATTTCAAGAAGTTGGATGGTGGGAATTTCATTTAATTGTTGCTCTATGTGGATGACATGTTGATTGCATCCTCAAACTTGAAAGACGTTAGGAGGTTGAAAGAGCAACTAAGTTCGGCATTTGAGATGAAAGATTTGGGGGCCGCCAAAAGGATTCTCGGGATGGAGATCACAAGGGATAGGTCCAAGAGAAAGTTATTTCTTTCACAAAAGAGTTTTGCCGAGAAAGTGCTACGCCGTTTTGGCATGGAGAAAGCGAAAGTTGTTTCAACACTTCTTGCTGCGCATTTCAAGCTTTCGGCTGCTTTAAGCCCAAAATCCGATGATGAGAAGAAATATATGGAAAAGGTTCCATATTCGAGTGCGGTTAGGAGTCTCATGTACTTGATGGTGTGTACTCGACCCGACATTGCTCAAGCCGTTAGTGTGGTAAGTAGACATTTTCACAGACATGTCTATTTCACCGCTCTTGTCCGGGGAAAGGGCATTGGGAAGCGGTGAAGTGGATCTTCCGCTATTTGAGAGGTACTATTGATGCTCGTTTGGAGTTTGGTAATGACAAAAAACTAACGGGTTATGTGGATGCAGATTTTGCGGGTGATTTGGACAAGAGGCGTTCTTTGACGGGTTATGTTTTTACCCTTGGAGATTGTGCAATTAGTTGGAAGTCTACACTTCAAGCCACCGTTGCACTCTCAAGTACCGAGGCTGAATATATGGCAATTACTGAGGCTATTAAGGAGGCTATTTGGCTCAAGACGTTTGTTGGTGAGATGTCTTCACTCGAGGGTCCTATTACGGTGTTTTGTGACAACCAAAGCGCGATTCATTTGACCAAGGACCGCATGTACCATAAGAAGACGAAGCACATTGACATTCGATACCATTTTGTTCTAGATGTGATCTCGGAAGGCAAGGTTGCCGTGAAGAAGATTGGTACCGAATTGAATCCGGCTGATATGCTCACAAAGCCTCTTCCAATTGCAAAGTTTAAGCTTTGTTCAAGTTTGATGTCAGTTTATTTCTAGCTAGTTTGAGCTAGTTTTGTTTCTTTGCTAGTATATTTTTATGTTTACCTTTGTTTAGGTTTATGCATTTGTTTTATGTTTTAGTTTGTTTTAGATACAATTTGGTTCAAGGTAGAGATTGTTATGTTATGACCCAAATTGCTCTTAAGGCCCATTGGGCTTTAGTATCTTCATATATGTAAGAAGATTAGAATCAAAGAAATCAATCAACATTTTGTGCTCCTCCCAAATAGCCGGCTGTCTCTCTTCTCCTTCTCTTCTCTTCCTCATCTTCTCAAAACCCTAACATATCAAACCCTAACACGTCGAAACTTGGCAGATCAATTTTTGGGTGTTTTGGGAAGAAGGTATTACCTTCTTGGTGTCTTTCATGGGTTCTTGCAATTCTTACTCTGTTCTTTCCACTGCTAGGATCAAGATTCCTTAACCTTCCATGGGATAAAGGTCGAGAATCACTCCGCCGTCTTCGATCTCCTCCATCACCATAGCGGTGCTCCTCCTCAGAATTCGCGTCGCTACCTTCCGGACTCCAAGAATCTTGCCTGCGGTGCAATCCCAGTTCTTGGCTTTCTAAGTAACTGTTCCAAAATCGACTCCAAGCGATCAAATCGTTCCTCCAAGCTGGAACGCTTGTGAGTTTCACCACCGAAATCAGTGGAATCTCGCGCGTTTCGATCCTGAGTTCTAGGTCTAGATCTAAATCCAGACCTAGTCGATGGGATTCTCAGCTTCTTGCAACAGTTCTTGATCAATCCCTTGCTCAATGGAAACTTCTGGATCCAGTTCGAGCTCTGATACCATTGTTCCAGGCTGATCACCAACGGTGGTAATGGCGGCTGGAGCTCTTCTTCTCGGCATCTAGTGCAGCTTGACCTGCAGCTATGGAGTGTCGAGGGAAGAAGATGATGAACAGAAAAAACTAAATTTTCATTCACAAAACAGAAGATTACAACAACTCTTGGGTTTTTATACAATTGAAACACGGTCTAAGCACGTGATTGGACAGACGATTAAGCAGTTAGGAAATGGGTCCCACCCTTCAGCATCCAACAACCTCTTGCCAGCTAGCTTGACAGTTAGGAAATTTTACAAAGATACCCGTGTAAACCCAAATTGCTCAAGAACTGATAAAGCTGATGCATTCTAAATCTTCTCCTTCTCTTCTGAACTTCAACTCATGTTCCCTTCTCGCAACCCAATCACCATGAAATTACTGAGCAGCTTCATTAGATCCCTGAACTTGATCATTCTCCTCGGCTTTTGGGGTCACAATATTTAACGATAACATTTGGAGCAGGTGAGATTCATATATATGAGTGCTTGGCTGCTTGCGGTAGTGTTATTTATGTAAATTATTGAATTTGGTTATCAAAGAATTCAATTAGTTTCTCCCATTTCTCCTGTTTCTAGGTTGTATTTCCTATAAACCATCTGAGTTATCAATATCGGTAAACGATTTCCTTGTAACTAAGTTTAAATTTTATTTCCTATAAACCATCTGAGTTATCAATATCGGTAAACGATTTCCTTGTAACTAAGTTTAAATTTTACAACATTTATTGTCATTGGAATGTGCTTCTCCTTTTAATCAAGCATATCTAAAATAAAAGATCCATTTCATAAGCGGTCTTACTATTTTTTAGTGTACTTTGTTGCATGTGTTCAGAGATTCTTAGACCTTCCCTTCACTTTTAAAGCCCAAAACTCTTCAACTAGTTTCCCCCTCACCTATCTTTCTCGGTTCTAAGTTGTATTTCTATATAGTATCTTTTTGTTGGCTTGTTGCCAGTGTTAGTAGAGGTCATCCTTCTAGGTAAAAGTGAAACCTTTATCGTTATTAGGTTTTATTTACTGTATTCAATTTTGAGGATTCTGTTATTTATCTTTCAAGTGTATTCCGAACAGGGCAACTATCAGTAATTTTATTACTTCATAGTGTACACTACATATAAATGCTGAAGGTTTTCAGCTCTTGTCTCCTTGACATTTAAATCCAACTTCCTGCTCATTTCTATAAATCTTCTTGTAAACCTAATCTCATGGTATGCTACTAAATCTGTAACAATGCTCTAACAGAAATTAGTATGCACTGAAATCTTTTAGTTGCATTTTCTTACATATATTGCGAAGGAAGAGTTTTTACACTTCTCTGTATACTAAAATTTACTTGTGCTCGGCTTTTCCAGAACTCATGGGTTTATTCTCACAGTTGAAGACCTGTCTCCAAATATAGGTGTCTTTTGGTAAGCACAAGAGACAATCTGGGATCTTTATAGTACTTGTGTCTACTTTGTATTCTCCTTTTCATTCTTATTACTGCCACAACGAAATGCAGGTACTTCTTTGCGGAAGTCTTCGAATTTTTCAGGACTTTCTTTCTAATGGTTTTCCACTTAAGTATACTCCTTATGATTTTGCCCTTGGCCATACGACTTGTGGCATCGGCCATGCTTTCTCGCCTTTGTGTATATCACTATCTCTGCAATGCTAAAATCCTATCCATCAATAAGTATATTTTGCTTTGCAAGGCTGGAAAATGTAACTATATCTTAATTCTATACATGCATCTGTGAAAAAAGTTTTGAAGATATTGCTAAATTTTTCCATATGATTTTAATTTACATGTACCTTGCATGATCGTTGTTGATATTTGACATAAATGCTTTGTTTTTGCTGCAAGCCTGTAGCTTACAAGTTTGTTATTGCTGTAACTTACAAAAGATGCATGGGCTTCAAAATGACTAGGGTATTAGAAATTTCAGAATAAAGAGAATGTAGATTTTCAGTTCATAATTGACATCTATAAACTACAAACCTTTCTCTCTCCGTCACAGTGATTTTTCATTCACATCACTTGCAAACTCTAACACTAGTGAATTTCCTTCAATACCTGGTATCATTGATCTCAAGTTTACTTGAATCAGCCATGAATATGACTTTCTTTGACCTGGTGATGCTGAAACAGTTATTTGTTTAACTACATGTATGCTGCATGGGTACTTTCTTCATGAAATTATTTCTATCTTCAACATGTACTCAACAATTTTTTGGATAATTCATGGATATTTTTGTCTCCCCAACTGCAGGCATGCACCTGATGCATGTGCATTTCAAGAATGTAGTAGTTTCTTTTAATATTTGTTCCACACTTCTCTCACACACTTTTTTGACAATTAACAAATACTTCCTTGATTCTATTGACCTGAATCATATCTTATTCTTCTAGGATTAAATTAGTTGGCATATCTTGTATTACATATTGCCTTTCCTGTCACATACAAATGATAGTTATTTCTTTATATGACATATCCATGTACCCATGTCTAAGATGTCTTGTAGCTTCCGTTATCCATGTCATGTCATTGTTAACAATTTTCAGAAATTTATATATTGATTCTCAATTTATAATGCAATTCTGGTTTCTTTCACTTGGTTTGTTAACTATTCTTACTATCAAAATCTCTTTGAGATTCAATATTACTTTTGTTAAGTTTGAATTGTATACCTGCATATCTCGACATGGTTTTTCAGGGTCGACGGAGTAGCACTGGACATCGCCGGAGAGTCCTGCAGCAATGGGCATCTCCGAAGAAGTCCATGGGTTCAACCGTTCAAGCTCAATGGAGTTGTATCTGTTTTTTAGTTTCCGTATCTGTTTTTTTAAATTCTGTATCGGTTGTTTACGTGCGTTGTCCACGTTTTTCATTTTTGAATGAGAAGAGAGCGGGAAGAGGGCGGGAAGGTTAGAGTGCGTTTCGCATGGGAATTTGGGTTTGTCCTGTAGTGTAACGGCCTCTCCTCTTGCTCTATATAATGAGCTGTAATAAAGTAGAGAATAATCAATAAAAATCTAGAAATTTCCTTAATCTCCTTCTTCTTCTCCTTCTTCAAAGCTCAGGACCCCTGATTCCTCTACCATGGCGCGATCTAGGAACCTTCGGAACCCAAACTCTGACAGTTTGGTATCAGAGCAGGACATTCTCGACGATGATAGTCGCAATGAGGAAAGCATGGCAATCGAAAGAGAAGTGGCAAATCTGCGAAGCCAGTTGACCGAAGTCCAGCTCCAATCTGGGTACCTCACAGATTGATTGGAAGCCATCGCTACTAGCATTGGGGAGAGATTCACGGCAATCAAATCTAGAATGGAGACGATGATGGTTCAGGTGCAACAAACTCAGATGCGAACTCTGTGGTGTAGAACAATTTTTAGAATTTTATGAAATCCCAGAGCAAAACAAGCTGAAGTATGTGTCCCTCAATTTGAGAGGGAAGGCAGCCCAATAGTATCGCAGACATTTGAAACCCAAGATCCATGAAGTTACTTGGCCAGGGTTCTTGGAGGAATTGTTAACTAGATTTGGACCCACTGAATTCCAAGACTACGATGGTGTTCTATCCAAGTTACAGCAGAATGGTGAGTTCTCCAATGTTGAAGCTTATATTCAGGAGTTCGATAGGATCTCCAATTTCGTCGAGGACTGGACTGAGTCTCACTACTTGGGAACTTTCATCAGTGGCATAAGGGATGAGATACGGTGGAATGTGAAGTCACAACGTCCAAAGAGTGTGAATGAGGCCATTGGACTAGCTCGGGGTTTTGAAGAAAAGTTAGCATGTTTGAAAAGAAACTCTCGAGGGTTTTTTCTACCCAGATCAGCTGCAACTCCTTCCAAATTCAATCCATCTCCTAATGGTTATCATCCTACGCCTGGTTATCATCCTACCCCAACTACACCTTCCATCCCTCAACACCCAAACAACAGTTACCCCCCTATCCCAACTACGGCATCCTCCTTTGTTCCCAGGCGCTTAAGCCTCTAAGAGATGAGGGAAAGAAGAGCTAAGGGCTTGTGTTTCAATTGTGAGGAAAAGTACACCCAAGGGCACATCTGCAAAACTCAAAAATTTTATTTTTTAGAAGGCTTGGAGGAAGAAGAGAGTGAGGAGGCACAGTTCGAAGCAGCTGTGGTTAAAGAATCTCCACTCACCAATCTACAAACACGACAATAGATCCCCCTACATCCAGAGATTTCGTTTCATGCACTGGTAGGAACTCAAGCATACCCACAGACCATGAGAGTAAAGGGAAAAATAAATGGGAGGGAAGTCAATATTCTTATAGATACGGGATCCACACACAATTACTTAGATCCCCAAATAGCCGTGAGTGCTAACCTATACATCATGAAGGAGCCTCGATACAAAGTGACAGTAGCCAATGGACAAAGCATGTTCAGTGAAGGGAAGGTAACTGATGTGAATTTCATGGTACAAGGGGTAAATCTCTGATGCTCTGATACTGCCCCGATACAAAGTGACAGTAGCCAATGGACAAAGCATGTTCAGTGAATTTCATGGTACAAGGGGTAACTGATGTGAATTTCATGGTACAAGGGGTAAATCTCCAAGCTGAACTCCTTCTCTTACCTTTGGGACCTGCACAGATGGTATTGGGGGCACATTGGCTAGGTCACTTGGCCCTGTCACCCTAGATTTTAATCTCATGACATGGAGTTCATGGTGGCAGGATAAATGAAGAAGCTACAAGGGATTAAAGATGCTCAACTGCAACTGATGGAAGGTGAGGAATTGGCTAGGATAGTGTATTTGTCAAGCTTATATGATACAACTGCAGGAGATCGTGGAGGAAGAGGGAGGCACACGCAGCAATTTCCAAATGCAGTCGGAAGTTGATGAGTCTGGTGCAGACTTGCAACAAATCCTACAGAGATTCCCTGAAGTATTTACTATCAGCTAGCCATGCCACCTCAAAGGGTCATCGACCATCAAATTCCTATCGTAGAAGGGTCCAAACCTGTTTGTATTAGACCATACAAACACACCCTTTTCCACAAGAATGAGATCGAAAGACAAATTGAAGAAATGTTGTCTGCAGGGTTTATAAGACCCAGCTGCAGTCCCTACGCCTCTCCGGTGATTTTGGTGAAGAAGGCAGACGGCAGTTGGCGCCTCTGCGTCGACTATAAAGCTCTCAACAATCAAACCATTAAAGCTAAATTTTCAATTCTACTCATTGATGAGCTACTTGATGAGTTACATGGGGCCAAGTTCTTTTCCAAGATCGATTTGAGATCGGGGTACCATCAGATAAGAGCAATGGATACCGACATTTCCAAGGCCGCTTTCCGCATTCACCATGGCCATTTCGAATTTGTGGTGATGCCATTTGGGCTAACTAACGCTCCCGCAACCTTCCAAAGCTTAATTGATGAGATTTTAAGGAATCTCTCCGCAAATTCATACTAGTTTTCTTTGACGATATACTAATATATAGCTCTACGTGGGAAGAGCACTTAACCCATGTCGCAGCTGCCCTATCAATCTTGAAGCAGCATCAGCTGGTTGCTAAGGAAAGCAAGTGCACCTTTGGCCAAAAATCAGTGAAGTTTTTGGGCCATGTCATCAGTTGTGAAGGAATTGAAGTTAATCATACCAAGATTCAAGCAGTGGAGAATTGGCCTGAGCTAAAATCCGTCAAAGAACTAAGAGGGTTCTTGGGCCTAACAGGTTATTATTGCAGATTTGTAAAGAATTACGGAGGAATCGCAGCTCCTCTCACTCAACTTCTGAAGAAGAACTCTTTCAAGTGGACATCGACTTCATCGACAGCTTTCAAAGCCCTTAAAGAAGCGATGACAACAACCCCTGTTCTGAAGGCCCCAGACTTCACCAAAACATTTGTGATTGAGACTGGTGCGTCGCAAACAGGAATCGGAGCTGTTATTATGCAAGATGCACACCCAATTGCATTCATGAGCAAGGGATTAAAAGGAAGGTTGCTGATCCTCTCCACCTATGAGAAGGAGGTGTTCGCTATTTTAAAAGCTATTAAGCAGTGGAGGCATTATCTTTTGGGGAGCACATTCATCATAAGAACCGTTCAAAAAAGCATCAAACACATCCTCGACCAAAGAATCAATACAGAAATCCAAGAAAAGTGGCTTTGGAAACTATTGAGGTACACATTCACAGTTGAATACAAAAGAGGAGTAGATAATACTGCAGCTGATGGATTGTCGAGGTGGGGTGCGGATATGGAGACTTGTTATGAAGTCACATTTGTGGTACCAGAGTGGATGGAAGGCATTAAGAGCATGGTTTTAGAAGATCCCTATTTCATTACCGTACAAGAGAAGCTTCAAAATGGTCAGCTAGATCCAAGCCAGTATAAGCTAGTGAAAGGAGTGTGGTACTATAAAGGAAGGATTTTAGTGAGCCCCAAAGCGAATGTTAGAAGCTTAATATTTTTCGATCAGCACTCTTCCAGTCAAGGTGGTCACTCTGGGTTTCATAAGACCCTACAAAGGATCAGGAGAGACTTTCGATGGGAGGGAATGAGCAAGGAAGTGAAGCAATGGGTAAAAGAGTGTCTTGTGTCTCAGAAGAGCAAGCATGAACAATTACATCCCGCAAGTTTACTTCATCATCTTCCGATACCTGATCGAGTGTGGGAGGACGTTCAATAGATTTTATTGAGGGATTGCCCAAAAGTCATGGGAAAAATGTGATCATGGTAGTAGTCGATCGACTCACTAAGTATGCACACTTTATAGCATTATATCATCCCTATTCAGCCCAATCCATAGTCCAGTTGTTCATCGATCACATCTATAAGCTACATGGCATGCCGAGGAGTATTGTGAGTGACCGGGATCCTCTCTTTATGAGCAGGTTTTGGAAGGAGTTCTTCAAGATGTAGAATTGCAAGCTAAACCACTCCACCGCTTATCATCCCCAGAGTGATGGCCAAACGAAAGTTGTAAACAAGGCTTTGGAGCTATATTTGAGGTGTTTTTGTGGCCAAAAACCGGCAGAATGGATGAAGTGGCTGTCGTGGGCTGAGTTTTGTTCAACACCAATTAGCATGGCTCGACGAAGATGACTCCATTCGAAGGAGTATATGGCAGGCCACCCCCTTCACTCCTTCACTATGTCAGATGTACTTCAAATATGCCCTTGTTGGAAGAGGAATTGATGACAAGAGATGGAATTTTGAAGCTTTTGAAAGACAACATAGCCCAAGCTCAGGGTCGTATGAAACATTTTGCGGATAAGAAGAGACGAAAAGAGAGTTTGCGGTGGGAGATTTGGTGCTGTTAAAGATTCAACCCTACAAACAGATTTCTCTTCGAAACCCCACTCCCCATAAACTTACTTCAAAATTTTTTGGCCCTTATCGTGTCATCGAAAGAGTCGGAGCAGTATCATATCATTTAGAGCTTCCTGAAGGTGCGGTAATCCATCCGGTATTCCATGTCTCCAAGCTTAAGAAGTGTTTCGGTAGTCACCAGCCTATGGTATCGACTGAATTACCCAGTTGGTGGGAAGAAGAAGACTCAATAGAGGTGCCGGAGTTGGTTCTGGATAGACGTGTGTTCAAGAAGCAAAATCAAATGGGTATTGAACTGCTCATCAAGTGGAAGAATTCCAGTACTGAGGAGGCTTCGTGGGTGGATATTGATGACCTTCGCCGCAGGTTTCCAGACTTCGAACTTGGGACAAGTTCGTTTTTAAGGGGGGGAGGAGTTGTCAGGGTCGACGGAGTAGCACTGGACATCGCCGGAGAGTCTTGCAGCAATGGGCATCTTCGAAGAAGTCCATGGGTTCAACCGTTCAAGCTCAATGGAGTCGTATCTGTTTTTTAGTTTCCGTATCTGTTTTTTTTAGTTCTGTATCGGTTGTTTACGTGCATTGTGCACGTTTTTCTTTTTTGAATGAGAAGGGAGCGGGAAGGTTAGAGTGCGTTTCGCACGGGAATCTGGGTTTGTCCTGTAGTGTAACGGCCTCTCCTCTTGCTCTATATAATGAGCTGTATTAAAGTAGAGAATAATCAATAAAAATCTAGAAATTTCCCTAATCTCCGTCTCTTCTTCTCCTTCTTCAAGCTCAGGACTCCTGATTCCTCGACCATGGCGCGATCTAGGAACCTTCGGAACCCAAACACTGACACGGTTCAATTGGCTCTTCATAATTTTTAGTTATTATAGATGAATAGCCTGTAAAATTGCAAGTAAATTAATTGAGAATTTGTTGTATAGGTAGCATGCAGAATCTTTTTGTTTTCGTACAATTTACATATTCTAGATCTTATAACATATGCAGAATCTTGTGTCTATATTATATGGATGTTACTTTTATAATTGAGACTGTCTTTACTTTTTGCTCTCTATACCGAAGGTTGGAGATTCTTCTCTGTACTTGGGTCTTTTGGGCCTTTTTGCAAATGAGCTGGCAGGTAATACCCTACTGTATTGATGTTATTTGACTAGCACAAAAGAATTAATGTTATTTATCGTCGGCCAACTATGGCACTAATGTTAACTTTTTGTGTCTCTGCAGTTTGGGATTTAGATTTGGAGAGTATTGAAATGGCGTTGGTGAACTGAAGGGGAAATGGGATGTAGGTGGCACAAGAGCTATTAGCTGGTGGGCCCAAAACCAATGGGTGGAAAGTGGAGTTTTCGTGGAGCTCTCCTCATGCCTTCTCAGAGCATCCACAGTCGTTGATGGTAAAAATATGTAGGGGTGGCGAACGGGTCGAACGGGCTGGTCCGGGTCCAACCCGTGCGGGTTGGCACGCTCGAGTATGCGGGCCGGGCCAGGTTGGCCTCTTATGCGGGCCGGGCCGGGCCGGGCCGGGTCAATTTTCCATTTGGGTGGCCCGCCCAACCCGTGAACCCTTTAGGGCTCAACCCGGGTTGGGCCGGGTCGACCCGCGGGTTGGCCCGTTTAATAAAATATATATTTTAATTTTTCTTTTTTGGTAGCTTAAATTGAACTAATAATAATAATAATTTTATAAATGATGTATACAATATTACAATTATACAAACAACCATATTTTTGTTTGATGAATATTACATTTCTTAAAAAATATTAATACTAAGTAATACTACTTATAAGTATTTGTACTACAATTCTTCAAATATCCCCAAAATTTGGTTAATTATAATACTACGTATGTAATTCAGTAATAATACTAATAAGTAATAATACTACAATTCTTCAAATTGAATCAAATATCCCCAAATGATGTTTAATTATAATACTAAGTAAGTAATAATACTAATAAACAAAAAAAACCGTAATAATAATAATAAGATTGAAAGAGTGAAATTGACAACAAATTTTGAAATTTTATTCATATGAATTTAAGTGATACAATTTGAACAATTTATAACGAAATGAAGAATTCAATTCACAAATAAGTTTTATACAATAACATATTTCTTATGTACAATTTTAATTGACTACAATTTTTCTAATTTAACATAAGATGAAAAGCTATTGTTGTTGTTGTTGTTGTTGTTGTTGTTGTTGTTGTTGTTGTTGTTGTTGTTGTTGTTGTTCGGGCGAGTTGCTCCCACTTGTAGAACTTGATAGTGCTTTCCCTTGCGTCCTATCTTCAGCCTTCAGCCAGTCTTCTGTGCAAACGAGCATCTCCAACGACTCGGGCTTCAACCGATTTCTGTAATCAGATAGAACCCTGCCACTCGTAGAAAATGCACTCTCAGAGGCAACTGTAGAGACAGGAGGAGTTAGCAAATCTTTAGCCATAATAGACAGAATACTAAAAGTGTGTTCATGTTCTTTCCACCATTGTAAAATATCTAGTGGGGAAAGAGTAGGCTCAGTATCCTGTTGGTTATACCAATTTAATTCATTTGGTTGATTAGTCCTAGGTTTTTTAGATTGAATTTGTTCAAGTAGACTAAATGTTCTATCACCAATTCTACTTTTACCCTTACCTTTAGAACTACCAGAAGAAGAACTAACTACAGAAGTTGTACTACTAGAAGCAAAACGTCTATCATAATAATCATACAAGTTATTTAATGTAGATTCAAACTGAACTAAAAAAGTAGCGCAATCAATTGTTAATTCTACATTGTTATCTAAACATGCAAAAAATATTTCTATCAAATTCTTCGTACCTTCTAATTTGATACGAGGATTCATAACAGTAGCAACACAAATCAACATAGGAGGAGGAAAATAATATTTCAAAAATTTTTGAAATGCAGGTATTACAATGTCACTAATATAAGGATCATTTAACATTTCGTTAAATATTTGCATCATGCTAACTAATTCAATAAAAATGCTACTAGAAGTAGATTCATATGTTTTTGAAAACTTTAAAGTTGCAGTTTTAAAAGGTTCTAAAAATTTCAACAAAGCTTCGGCAAAATACCAATCGGGCGGAGTCATTTCAAAATTGTGCATATTTTTTGCGATACAAAAATCATTTACAACTGTTTTATAATCGGTGACAACATTCAATAAATCAAAAGTAGAATTCCATCGGTGTCTAACATCCTTTGGAAATTTTCTAAAAGGAACATTTCTAACCCTACACCAAGCTTTCCATTCTTGTAAAATGCTTGGACTTAATGCAATGAAATGTACACAATTTCTAATTTTAACTATATATGGATCAGCTATTCTTAATGCATCTTGAACACATAAATTTATAATATGACATGCACATCTAACATGAAAAATATTGTCAGATGGAGGGTTTAATACAGATTTTAAAGTAGTAATTGCTACATTGTTGTTAGATGCATTATCAAAACTAATAGCCATAATTTTATCGTGAATATGAAAAACATCACAAATTTCTATAATACGGTTTGCTATTTCAGCGCCACTATGGGGATACGGCAACGACGCAAGTGATATGATTCTTTTTTGAAGAATCCAATCATTGTCGATCCAATGACAGGTTATTCCCATCGTTGGAATATTGTTGACACCCGTCCAACAATCCGAAGTTAAACTAACCCTACAAGTTAAACTCCATAAAATTGCAATCAACGCGTCCTTCATTTCAACATACATTTTAAAACAATCCGATTTGCAAGTATTTCTCGGAATTCTTCTAAAATGAGGGTTTAAGGCCGTTTGATTAAAATTTTCCAAGTTCCTACTCTCGGGATAGGAAAATGGCAACTCTTCCTTAATGACTAATCGGGCCATTTCCCGACGAACGAGTTCGGGATCATAAGGGTGGCTATCTACTTGACCGGTCCTAGGGTTAATTTTTTGTTGGCTTTGTATTTGATCAAGAAGTTCTTTGTGATTATGTTGTATGTGTCTACTAATTGTACCGGTGCCGTCACCCCTCTTGAATTTGTATGTTTTGCTACATGTTTTACACACTTTCAAACCTACACCCGGAATATGTTCGTCCGGGGTATACTCATAAAACTTGTGCCAATCGCTAGTTTCTCCTCTACTTTTCCTACTACTACGGGGTTGTGTGGTTTCGGGTTGTTGTTGTTGTTCTTCTTCTTCTAATTGAATGTCACCTACAACATCCATGTCGTGTGTACCCCATTGTTCCATAGTAGGATCAATGTAATCTTGGGCAGGCTCACTAATTGGGACAATTGGTGGCCTACGTGAAGAGGACGAAGAATCTTGTCCGCTACGACCGCTACCGCGTGATCTAGACATAATGTGGTAATGCGCTCAAAATATGTAAAAAAAAAATTCTACAATGTAGGAGCGGACCGAGCGGTGAATTATACAAAAAAAATCTAAAAAATAAGAGGGTTGAGATAGAGAAGTTCAAAAAACAAACAATAATTTTAACTACAACGCAAAAAAAAATTTAACAAGAGAGGTAGAGAAATTTTGATACCGTTCACCGTAGAATACGCGTATGTAAAAAAAACCATGAAAATAAGAAGAAAAGCTAAAAGATGAAGGAGCGCTTTGCCGATTCCGCAATTAAAGAGTTGAGAAGAGGTTGAGAGTTGAAGAGAGTTGAAGACGTTGAATTTTGTTTCCGATACGACCGAAATTTGATCGTGTATATGCCTCCTTGTACAATTATTTGATGAACACTACAATTGTTCAAAAATTTCTTTAAAATGATGTATAATAGTAGAGAGAGTAAGAGAGTGAGGTGTAATTTTTTTTGAGAATTTTAGGGGATATTTATAGGTGAATTAGTGGGAAAAAACAAAAAAAAAAGAACAAAAAAAAAGAAACGGTCGGCAGCAGCAACGGCTCTAAGAGCCGTTTGCTGCCCCAACGGTACAGACCCGGGTTCGAACTCGCGTGTGTCGACCCGTTCGATCCGCGTGTCGAACAGTCGGCCCGTCACGGGTCGAACGTTCGACCCGTACGGGTCGAGCGGGTTGACACACGCGGGTCGACCCGCGGGTTAGCGGGTTTAATTCGCGGTTTAAACGGGTTCGTGGGCCGGGTTTCGCGAATTCGATTCGCGTAAATTGCGACCCGGGTCGACCCGGTACTGTTCACCGGGTTCGACCCGAACCCATGAATCTCTTAAGCGGGCCGGGTTCGTGGGCCGGGTCGCGGGTGGGTCGGCGGTTGACTCGGCCCAGTTGCCACCCCTAAAAATATGCATAAATGGATAAATGGATATAGCAATCTCTCGTTTTGCTGCAGTCGTAGAATGCTGTTTTTTACCTTTTTAAATTAAAATAATAACAGACGATGCTTCATATTCCGTCGGAGAGGGAAAAAAAATAAAAAAACATTTAAAAAGGTGGGACGGCATGTCATGTTCCGTCGGAGAGGAAAAAAAAAATTAAATAGTGGGACGGCACTTGAAGTGCCGTCCGAGGGAAAAAATCGTACTCGAAGTGCAAAAAAAAATTACAAAAAAATTATAAAAAATTACAAAAAAATTACAAAAATTACAAAAAAAATACAAAAAATTACAAAAAACTGCATACAGGGTGGGACGACACTTCAAGTGCCGTCCGAGAGAAGTAGGGGTTTTTTGGTTTTTTTTATTACGAAATTAAATTTTTTTTTTTTTGGAGGGACGACACTTGAAGTGCTATCAAGTGCCATCCAACCATTAAATTTTTATTTTTTTTTGTGCGACGACACTTGAAGTGTCGTCCGACCATTAAAAAAATATTTTTTTTTGTGCGACGACACTTCAAGCTCCGTCTCTCATGTATGCATATTTCTCATTTTCATTTTCATTTATAGCAATCTCTTGTAGCGATTTATGCATAATATGCATATTTGGCCAACAACTGCAGTGCTCTTTTTGACCAAATATGTCAATGAATGAAATATTTACTTTACCCCTTCTCTATTTTTTTGTCTTTTAGAGCATCTGTAGTCGTTTGCATAATATGAATATTTGATCAAAAAGAGCATAATAGCTAATGTCCAGAGTTAAAACCCTACCCCATACAACAACCCATTTAGAGGAATTACAAAATAGTGACATGAAAGAAAATAATCACATATAGTATGAGTAAACAAACATAAAAAGAAACCACGTACAATTCTTATACTGCCTCTTATCTTTATCCTGCCTCCTTTTAGAAAAAGAATCTTTCTCTAAGTTGCCCGTGATGGTTCTTGATTCTCTGTGCCTAAAGTCACCCAAAATAGGGGAAATGGCCATAGCACATCCTTCCTCCTCTTGTGCGATATTCAATCTAGGGTTTGTAATAGATTCCAAACTTTTGATATGAGTAATTTGATATTCGAATTAGGTTATGTTGTTTGATTTGAGAGAACGAAATATTAGCAATTTGAGATTCAGATTTGGATATGTTGAATTTGGTTTTGATGATTCTGGGTTGCAAGATACTCATTCAATTAGATCTTTGTTTTCTCTTCATAGTTTAGTGTTTTTTCTCGGTTGTAAGAACTAGAAAAGATGAGAATTTGCATTGATGGAGTAGACCCCGCTTAGAGGCAAATTTTAAAAAAAAATCCTTTATTATCCTGGTTACCTCCTCCCAGCTGGTTAACTCCTTGCCATGAGAAATTTCATAATGGCTTTATTCCTTTAGCGAGTGATGGAGTAGTCAAGAAATCTTTAGGTATTGAACTATCATCGGATTTTTGTAGCCGATGGCCAACATAGTAATCTTTGACTTTAGGGACATGGAACATGAGATGTATTTTCACATATAGAGAAATTTTATAACATGCGTGAAATCGTCCTTAACTTTAGAGACATTGAACTATATTTTTTCCTCTACAGAAAGTAGCAATATGCATGAAAATCATCCTTATCCAGGAGTGGAGGCACAGCTGGCCAAGGGTGAGCAGCCGCTTCCCTTAGCTTGGCCAACCTCTCTATATAGGCCCAAGGATTTTTTTTAAATAGAAGCCCATGCTCCCTCCGAGCTTGGCCCAGCAACACTCCCGCTCCTCTTTCGGCCCACAACCAAATTGACCCGCTCCTCTTCTTCGGCCCAAGCCCAACTCACACGTACTCATCCGCTCCTCTTCTTCTTCGCTTCTTTTTCGTTCTCCTCCGAAACCTAGCTCCCAATCCAAGCCCTAAATTCCAAACCTCCAAATCTGCTCAGATCTCTCATTCTTCGCAATTCGCAAACCCTAGCTCCCATTCCCAATCCAAACTCCCAATTCCAAATCTTTTCTCATCGTCTCAATTTGCTGCTCCTCTGAAACCCTAGCTCCCAAGTTCCAAATCCCAATTTGGGAATTTATGAAGCTCATTTTCTTGAATTTGTATTTTGATGGTAAACTTTTAGTAAATTTTGATTTATCTTATTGATTTATTCAGAATTTAATGTTAAATTGAATTTAAAGTGATTTTTTATAATGTATTTTTTCCTTCATCGAAAATGATTTTCTTTTTAGTTCTGATTCTTCACCGCGCAATTCAGGTAATTGATTTAGGGTTTTAGCAGTGAAATCCTATAGTTGGTATAATGAGCAAGACGCAAAATTTGAGTTGAAGATTCGTGAAACTTAAAGTGGGTAACCTTTCTATCGTCGTTAGTTTCATCTCCATATTTGAGTCGTGGGTGATATTTGAGTCGTGGGTGAGAAATCAAGGCGATTTATTAAAGTATTAACATGTTATAATTCATAGTTACATGTAGACGGAACTAAGTTTTCCTCTATGATTGATTCATGTGGAATTGTGGCATGTTGATGTTTATATGTGCAGCAAAGGTAGTGATTAGCGAAAAATTGTAAGGACGTAATGTTATAAAGTGTGCAAGTAGGGAGTTTGCAACTATTTTATATTCAAGGATAATGTAGAAGATTAGCACCATATAAAATTAGTAGCTGATTAATTTATGAGTTATCAGTGATTGTGAGGAAAAAAAAGTTATGTCACGCTATTTACTCTAAAGCACTATGATTGATGCTTATTTACATTGTCAGTGAACCGATTTGCATCTTTACAAAAGTGTTATTACGTGGATGATTGTACCATATGACAACTTGAAATTTTAAAAATAGTACGATTGAGACCAAATTTGGGATTATTCGGTAGTGGTGACTAATGTTTTCGTTTGTTCATTGTTGTATCAATGCAAGGTTCATCATGTTAATCTGTAATTTGCTCTAGGAAATCTTTTGCTGTATTAGAAAAAGATTGATAGAATATTCTGACATTTATTAAAAAGTTTTGATATTTGAAGAGCATGTAACTAGAAAGTAGGAAATAGAAAATACATATATCAGTTCTTTAAATAATAAACTCCCTTAAAGTTTTAGTTTCAGAACTTAGATAGGATTGGTATTACAGTTTTGGAGAGTAAGTATTTTAAAATTAATTCGTTTGTGTTTAGTTTTCTATTATGATATCAACAACAAAATTATATAATAAGAATTTATTATATAATTCGATAAACTTGATCTGAAATCCAACTTGACAAGTCCATCTTTATGTTGAACAAATTCGATAAACTTGATCAAGTCCACCTTCAAAGCATATCAAATTACATGTAAGATAGAACAACTTTCTAATTTGGCAACTTGCAGACTAATCATGAAAATGTTTCAAAATATGAAGTTGCGTAGGAGAGTTTTGTAATATAACAATGTTTGTTTAATTACTTTTGTAATATGATTGTGGATGTTTAAAGACTTCTATAATTTTTTAGTTCTTGTGATTTCGATTTTGGATCCACCGCTGTCCTTATCTATGTAATAGCAGATAAGGGGTGAAATAACTGGCCATTCTAAGAGTGAAGAACTTGTTGAAGAATATCATTTTCGATAAATTGGAGAAGAACATGCATTCTGGAGAGTGAAGAATATTTAATTTTCTCCAACATCTCATTCGACTTTAAATTAAGAGGGCATAAGAGGAACATAAAGTGAATAAGTAGAAGATAAAAAGAAAAGAAAAAACTCTTTAAGAAAATGCTATTTAGGAAATGATGCATTTAAATATGGTTATATGTTATAAGTTAAATATTGATAACACACTTTTTCTGTTGCATTTGTCTCAATAGTGTAAAAAGGTTATGATCTTTTATATTTTCAAATAGAAAAGAAACTCATGTATGGTCCATTTAACCTAATTGCCCTAATCATATCACTCGATGCTTTAATCATATCTTGATGGTTAGAGACTTCTTTCAGGTTACAAATGGTTTTTTTTGTAATAAAACGGTGAGGAGCGAACTCCCCTCCCCCGGTGCTTCATTAAACAGAATTTAACGAAGTACAACCAAGACACGAATGATACTCATATCTACCCAACATCATGAGTGTATGATAATTCATTCCAAAATACCACCATCATTATCACTATACAAATAGTCATCTATAAAAGTAGCAACAATCGAAAATACATACAATTCTCCAAGCCATAACTCAAAAACAAGCAACTAACCATCTAGGCAAGTTGTCCCGAAAAGATTCTCTAACCAAAGCTAAACTTGGAGCCGAAGGTAGTAGTTGTAGTAGAGATATGTTTTGCGATCACTCCTGTCTAGCATCCTTATCCTGATCCTCCTGTGGGTGAAAGCTAAACTTGGAGCCTAAGGTAGTAGTTGTAGTAGAGATATGTTCTGCGATCACTCCTGTCTAGCATCCTTATCCTGATCCTCCTGTGGGTGTGATTCATCGGTGGAGTTGGTGCTAGTAGTGAACCTATCTTGAATCTTGGATCCTTCTTATGGTGGAAGCAACTACTTTATTGGACCAAAACAGTACATTAGACTTGATACCATTGAAATATGCATGCTGTGAATTTGCTTGTGTCTGAATATGTACCGATTCCTAGCATTCCAGATACCCCAGCATGTCGCCGCAACGAATGTATCCCAGAGTTCATAGTCGTTTATGCGCATATGATCCTGAAAAGTGCACACCTGCAATAGTCGTTCCCAAATTTCTTTTGCCAAAGCACACTGGACAAGTAGATGGTCGATTGTCTCATCCTCCCAGTTGCAAGTGACGCATACACTTGGACTTGTCCAGTTTCTTTTAGCTAGATTATCCCTGATCAAGATTGCATTCCTTTGTTTCAGCTAATTGAAAATTCGCACCTTAAGCGGTGCTTTCATGTGGAGGAGACAGAAAAATGCCCTTTTATATCCGGCCACCAGCACTTCATCCTGTGTCTCGAGGTTGTTAGGCTTCCCAGTCTTCCAAAAACTGAAGTAGTAACCCCTTCTGTCATCTTGCTTCCTGGTTAAGCCTTCATGTAGTCTTTAGTTTTCACTATCCCTACTACCACTGGGAAGCTACTGTGTCGCAATCGTCCTTTGCCACTCAGAAGACATCTGGTAACTTGTGTTGGAGAGTTAAGTAGCCCCCTATATAGCAAAAGATGCACCTGCAAGGAAAATGTATATGGTATGGAGAACCCCCCTCTAGAACCCTGACATGGAAGTTACGTTCTTAAGTTTCCGGTGCAAGTTATCCTTCCTTAGGTATGGCGCTCTTGCTAACTGTGCCCACCTTGCCTTGCACTGGTTATGCAATTTCCACCACCATTTGCATAGTAGGGCCTGATTAATTGATAACTCCAAGACCTCCGAAGTCCGTGCGCTTGCACAAAATTCCCCACTTGACCATAGTGTACCCTCTCCTATTAGTAGTGGACCTCCGAAGTTACGTTCTTAAGTTTCCGGTGTAAGTTATCCTTCCTTAGGTATGGTGCTCTAGCTAATTGTGCCTACCTTGCCTTGCGTTGGTTATGCAATTTCCACCACCATTTTCATAGTAGGGCCTGATTAATTTGATAGTTCGAAGACCTCCGAAGTCCTTGCGCTTGCACATAATTCCCCACTTGACCAGTGTACCCTCTCCTATCAGTAGCGGACCCCTGCCATAAAAACCTATGCCTAATCTTATCAAATTTGGAGATCACCCAGGCCAGAATTTTAAAGAACGAAAGGTAGAAGATAGGTATCGAGTTAATTGCCACATTAAGCAGGATTAACCTAAGAATGATCGATAACAACTTTCCTTTCCACCTGTCCAGCTTATTCTGGATTCTTTCGACCAGTTCGTTCCAATCCTCCTTTCTGAGTTTGTCGGGTTTTGTAACATCCCATATTTTTTTTAATCAAAAATACAATTTTCAATTTTTGCACGTAAGATGCATGTGCTATTTTTCCATCTTCATTTTTATTACTCTCATTTACTATTTTAGCATGCATTAGTCTTTTTTAGCCTTTTATTAAACCCATGGACCTAAGAATAGATTCTAGCCCACTAAACTAATTGATTAAATTAATTAAAAGAAAGCCCACAAGACAAGCACATTAATTAAATCTATTTTTTTAGTTGTGCATGGACTCACACATAACATGTAACAACTTTTAATACACATTTTAGAATTATGGGATTTTTATTTATTTTGTGTATGTGTGCACTAGTGCACAACACGTGCACGTGTATAGGAGAAAGAGAGTGAGATCGGTTTGGAAGAGAGAGGGGGCCGGTTTGGGGGTTAGAGAGGTGAAGAGATGGGGGGTTAGGGAAAGTGAAGAGATGGAGTAATGGGTAGTTGTTAGGTGGGTGAAATTTGCAATTTAGCCCTTCACTTTGTCCTATAAATACCCTTGTTTTTCTTCTATTTTCACACCAAAAAAAATAAATCATGAGAGTTAGAGAGTGTTCTTGTTGCTTGTTGGAGTGCTCTTGCTAGGAGGAGAAGGACTAGGTGTTGCTTGTTGGAGCTAGGAATTGTATTCCATCATCTTGTTTGCAATTCTTCATTAGTGGTGGGTGATCTTGTGCTTTCTAAATGTAGAAAATGCATGCTAGTAATGTTAAATAAGTAGTATGAATTAAATTGATGAGATTATAAAGTACACCCTCATGTTGATTAGTTGTGCCATGAAAATTGTAGAAGTAATGTGGTAATCAATATATGCCTAGATATCATGATGATTAGAAAGAAGAAAGAAAGTAAAACAAATTAAATTATTGCCATGAAATGTGTTAGTTTATGCTTATTGCCATGTTATGCTAAAATCATAATTTTTGCATAAAAGAGTTTTGAGATCCTCATAGACAATTAAGAGGCATGGTTGGTTTTATTACTAAATTCTAATTTGTATAAATGAGTGCATGAACGAGTTATAATGAATACGATTCTTAATTTCAAGTTTAAGAAAGATGCAAATTTATGTGTGAAATTGAGAGAAAAAATATTTGAAAAATGGTTGAGATTTCCCTTGTGGTAAAGAAATGTATTTTTGTAAAGTTAAATTGATACACATAGATTCATCAATTATTTGTGTTACCACTAAATCTGGTGTGGGGGCAAACAGATAGTATTTGTGAATTCGTGAAAAACCTGAATAGCAAACCTCTAACCTGTTCCGCCGGAGATTGACCGTTGACTCCCACCGTTAACCTGCAAAAAGTGCGAGACACCGGGGTTGATCCCGGCGACGCACCCTCCGACGCTCAAGTCAGTAATCAGGAATGATTAAGAAGGAGCGTAAATTGAGAAAATACTGATTACCTCTTAATGGAGATGGATGGGGGGTATTTATAGGCGTCTTAGGGATCAAATTAGGAATGTAATTCCCGTGATCTGATAAGGAATATTCTCCTAGTAAACAGATTAGGAATGTAATCCCTAATTCCCGATGAAAAGATAGATGTGAATCAGGGCCGTTGATTAGGATTAATCAGAAACCCTAATTCTATCTTTTCTGGACTGGGTGTGTTTCGGGTTGGGACCCGTACCCAGTTGAGGTGGATCCGTTTGTGGGTTATTGGGTCGTAAAGAAAGACCCAGTTCCCATTTCAGACCCGTTAGTAGGTGAAATTACCATTTTACCCCTGAGCTTTAAGATTCGTGTCCAATGTGAATGGTCCCGATTTGATCCTATTTTTAGCCATATCACGAGCCCCCCACTCCTAGAGACTGAGTTTTTCAGTCTTTGAGGAGTAGTTTTGTTGTTCTAATAGCGTACGGGATTTTATCGGTGTTCTTAAGGGAATTTGGATCTTTCTTGGGGGTGTAACGGTGCTATTCTGGGCTTGTAAAATACCCAAAAATATCCTCAGATTTTTCTGGATTTTTGGTGATTTTTCCAGATTTTTCTGAATTTTTTCTCATTTTTTTGAATTTTTTATTCATTTTTCGAATTAAATAATTAATTATCGAAAATATTAAATAATTATTCTAATTAAATAATTATATTTTTCAGAATTTTAAAATAATTTTTCTGAATTTATAATTATTTTTAGAATTTTTATTTAATTTTTTTCGATTTTTAAATATTTTTTCGAATTTTTTAAATAATTAAAACAAATAAATAAATAAAGAAATAAATAAATTAAATATTACCTGGACACGTGGTGCGATCGTACGCGTTGATCACGATCAAGCGAGCGCGCATCGGGAAGAGGGAGAGGAGGCCATTTTTTAGGTGTAACAAGGTCGGTTCCGAGAACGCTCCGCAAAAAGTGGGCGAAGTCCCCGTGTACGCCACGTGGCGAAGCAACGGTGAGCGTTGACTTTTTTTTTTCTTTTTTTCTTTTTTGGCTGCTTCTTCTCCTCTGTTTTTTCTTTCTCTTCTTCTCCTCCTCCGCTTCTTTTTCTTCGCGTCTGCGTGCTCAAGCTCGGAGCTCGGCGTAGTGAAGAGATGAGCTCGGAGGTGTTCGACGAAGGAGTCAGAGCTCGCGACGTGGAGGTCGACGGTGAGCTCGCTGTCGTGGAGCTCGGCGCTTCGGAGCTCGTCGAAGTGGAGTGGAGCTCGCGACGTGAAGGTCGACGAGAAGTTGGGTTCGAGCTCGGCATCGGCGAGGGTGGAGCTCGTGGTTCGGCCATGGCGGAGCTCGGAGCTTGGTTGCGATCGGAGCTCGCGCCGTGGAGGAGCTCGCCGCTGGAGCTCGGCAGTGGAGGCGTGGAGGTGAAGTCGGAGCTCGGAGGTAGGTTGAGCTCGATGAGGATGAAGCGAGCGTGATGAAGCGCTTGACATCGACGGTGAAGCTTCGTGAAGGATGGAGCTCGTCGACGCCATGGCGATGGGTTCGAGGCTCTGTGACGGAGCTCAGTTGAGGTGGAGCTCGGTGAGGAAGCAGCAGAGCTCGGCGTCAGTGGTGGCGAGGCGGTTGGATGGCAAGCTCGAAGAGGAAGTGAGGGAGCTCTGGAGCTTTGATGGTGCTCGTCGGCGTGGAGACGAGAGGAAGGCTCGAGCTCGGCGTCGGTGTGGTGGTGGAGCTCGTCTGTCGGGAGAGTTCGACAGCTATGAAGGGTTTGGAGCTCGACGAGAATGGAGGCTTGAGCTCAGAGTCGGAGTTCGGCTGCTATGGGTTCGAGCTCGGGAAGGGGATGAGCAGCGAACGAGGGAGTTCGCCATTGGACGGTTCTGACTGTGGCGAGCTCGGCGATTTGGAAGCTTCGGTGACGATGGAGGAATGGAGCTCGGCGGTGAATCTCGATGGAGCAGATTGGAGTTGGAGGCAGGCGAAGACGGAGGGGGGAGCTCGAAGGTGACGAGCTGTCTTGATGGGGATGGAGCTTCATGCCTTGGCGAAGCGTGGAAATGGAGATTGCCGATGATGGAGGTCGTCAAGGAGCTCGGCGTCGGAGCAGACGAGAAGAGAGGTCGGCAATGAAGATAGAGCTCGATAGTGACGACTGTGAGTAGGGGGAGCTTGATGGAGGAGGCAGTCGGCGAGGTCGGGTTCGCGCGAAGATGGGTTCGGCGGAGACCGAGGTTGAAGAAGACTATGAGGTTCGGTTTCGTTTTGTTTTGGCGCCAGGAGTTTGGAGAAGGAAGGAATGAGCTGGCTTTGGTTTTTGCTTGGGATCGGCGCCAACTTTGTTGGAGAAAAATGGGAGGAGAGAGAGAAAGGGTTTGGGTTTGGATCCTTAACGGGTCTAAACCCGACCCTATAGCCCCCCTTTTTTGTGTTGTTTGTTTGGTTGCTTGTATATGAGAGCGTTCGGCGAAGGGGTGCCGAGGTCCGATTTTTCCCCCTGTAACGAGGTCGGTTCCGAGAACGCTTGGCAGCTGGTGCCGAACTTGATTTTTCCCCCCGTAACGAGGTCGGTTCCGAGAACGCTCGGCAGCTTGTGCCGAGCTTGAATTTTCCCCCGTAATGGGGTCGGTTCCGAGAACGCTCGGCAGCTTGTGCCGAGCTTGAATTTTTCCCCGTAACGAGGTCGGTTCCGAGAATGCTCGGCAGCTGGTGCCGAACTTGATTCTTCCCCCCGTAACGAGGTCGGTTCCGAGAACGCTCGGCAGTTGGTGCCGAACTCGATTTTCCCCCCGTAACGAGGTCGGTTCCGAGAACGCTCGGCAGTTGGTGCCGAACTCGAATTTTCCCCCTATAACGGGGTCGGTGTCAAGAACGCTCGGCAGCTGGTGCCGAACTCCAATTTTTCCCTGCAGAGTTCTTCTTGATGTTCCCGGTGCTACGGAGGTCGGCTCGGGGCGTACGACCCCTTGTTTCGAAGCTAATCCGAAGATCTACAACTTCTCTTCAGGAGTGAGATGAAGATTCACCCTCCTTCATGGTCAAAATAGCCAGAGAATATCCTTGTATACATGAGGTTGAGGAGAGCTTTGGTCTTGGGGATTTTGGAAGAGGAGCTCCACTCCTAGGGGCGGAGAAGTTGTGCTGGGAAAACCCTTGTGCCAGGAAGACCCTTGTAAGAGCCGTGGGAAGACCCATCCTTTGAGGTGAGCAAAACGAAGAGCTTGGCTTTAGGAGAGAGCCATTTGGAAAACAAGTTTGAGGAGCAACTCTAGGAGAGAGTTGTGAGCTCCGATCTTGTTGAGAAGAGGTCCGCTTCGGAGGCGAGCGGAGCAAAGAGCTCGGATCTGGAAGAGAGCTATTTGTGAGACAAGTGTGAGGGGGAACTCTAGGAGAGAGTTGTGCTCCAAACTTGTTCGAGGAGAGGTCCGTCTGGGAGGCGAGCGGAGTGAAGAGCTCGGCTCTAGAAGATTGGGAGACGAGTTTGAGGAGCAACTCTAGGAGAGAGTTGTGAGCTCCGAACTCGTTGAGAGGAGGTCTGCCTTGGAGTTGAGCGGAGCGAGGAGCTTGACTCTAAGAGAGAGCCATTTGTGAGACGAGTGTGAGGAGCAACTCTAGGAGAGAGTGGTGAGCTCCAAACTCGTTGAGAAGAAGTCCGCTTTTGGAGGCGAGCGGAGCGAGGAGCTTGGCTCTAGGAGAGTGTCGTTTGTGAGACGAGTTTGAGGAGCAACTCTAGGAGAGAGTGGTGAGCTCCGAACTCGTTGAGAAGAGGTCCGCTTTTGGAGGCGAGCGGTGCGAAGAGCTTGACTCTGGGAGAGAGCCGTTTGTGAGACGAGCTTGAGGAGCGACCCAAGGAGAGAGTGGTGAGCTCCGAACTCGTTGAGAAGAGGTCCGCTTTTGGAGGCGAGCGGAGCGAGGAGCTTGGCTCTAGGAGAGAGCCGTTTGTGAGACGAGCTTGAGGAGCGGCCCAAGGAGAGAGTAGTGAGCTCCGAACTTGTCATTTAAGTGAGGTTATCAACGGTTGTGGGAGCAATTCCGAATGGCGAACCACTTCTAATCCGCTTAAGAGCAAGTTATTCGAAGCAGAATCGAACCAAGTGTTGGACTCCGGAACCATCGTTAGAGTTATTCAACGGTTGTGGGAGCAATTCCGAATGGCGAACCACTTCTAACCCGCTTAAGAGCAAGTTATTCGAAGCATAATCGAACCAAGTGTTGGACCAGGAACCATCGTTAGAGTTATTCAACGGCTGTGGGAGCAATTCCGAATGGCGAACCACTTCTAACCCGCTTAAGAGCAAGTTATTCGAAGCAGAATCGAACCAAGTGTTGGACTCCGGAACCATCGTTAGAGTTATTCAACGGCTGTGGGAGCAATTCCGAATGGCGAACCACTTCTAACCCGCTTAAGAGCAAGTTATTCGAAGCAGAATCGAACCAAGTGTTGGACTCCGGAACCATCGTTAGAGTTATTCAACGGCTGTGGGAGCAATTCCGAATGGCGAACCACTTCTAACTCGCTTAAGAGCAAGTTATTCGAAGCAGAATCGAGCCAAGTGTTGGACTCCAAACTCGTTGTTAGAGGGGTTAACGAGGTGTAGGAGCAATTCTGAATGGCGAACCACTTCTTACCCGCTTATGAGCGAGTAATTTGAAGAGGAATCGAGCCAAGTGTTGGACTCCGACCTCGTTGTTAGAGCTTAGTAAGTTGCGGGAGCAGCCATGTAGAAGAAGCTAGACTCCGAACTTGCCATTTTGCGAGTTGTGACTCGGAGAGATTGAGATGAAGCAAGAGCAACAATTTCCAATGAAAAAATGTAAAGTTTTATTGAAATAAACTAAGTGGCTGCTTCAATAGGGCGAGCCATTATTACATGCTGTTGGCCGAGTTACAAGCATCGGCCTTACTGAAAATCAAGATCCTACTGCTACAATAAGGTGAAGACCTCTTGGGAGGAGCTGGGAGATTCTGAGTCTTAAAGCTCGCCGGGCCCTTCGGTTCTTTTGTTGGCCTCTTAGGGGGGAAGCTCGGCCCCCTCTTTTTGGACGAACTTGGTCAGGTGCCCCCGCTGTATGAGTTCTTCGATCTCCTCCTTGAGAGCCCGACAATCATCCGTGTCGTGGCCGTGGTCCCTGTGAAAGCGGCACCACTTATCTTTGTCCCTCTTCTTGCCAGGGGTATTCATTCTAGGAGGAGCGCGGAGTAGTCCTTCCTTGTCCACCTCCATAAGGACTTCTGATATATTAGCAATGAGGGGGGTGAACTTCTCAAAACGTGGAGTCGAACGGCGCTGGCCATTACTGTCCTTCTGGGATTTTTGGGACCCCTCTTCACTTGTGTTCTTCCGTTTGTTCCCGGAAGATGTCTCCTCCAGAGCAAGGGGGTCGAGGGCTTCTTCGGCCCGAATGTACTTTTCACACCTGAGAAGGAGGTCGGCAAAATTCTGTGGAGGCTTCTTAGCAAGAGAGGAACGGAGGCTGGAATTGAAGACATTGGATTGGAAGGCGGTCGTTGCGACGGATTGGTCGAGGGAAGCTATAAACCTGGCTTCAGCTGTGAACCTCTTCACATAGTCTCTCAACTTCTCACCCTTCTTCTGGTTAAGGTAGAGTAGCGAAATGCTGGTCTTTTCAGTTCGGTGACTACTCACGAAGTGGGTGACGAAGAGGGTCTCGAACTGTTCGAATGAGAATATCGAGGATGGGGCAAGGTGAGAGTACCATTCTCGAGCCGGACCCTTGAGAGTTGCGGGGAAGGTCTTGCATAGCAGGGCATCGGAAGCTTGATGGATGAGCATGAGAGTCTTGAAGCTCTCAATGTGGTCAACGGGGTCAATTTCCCCGAAGTAGGTCTCGAATTGAGGAGTTTTAAAGCCGATGGGCACTGGCGCATCCATTATGGTTCGGGAAAAAGGAGGTCAGCTTGGACAGAGGGTCCTGCCCCTCTGTTCCTCTCCCCGATTGATCCGGCCAATGCGCCTCTCCATCTCGTGGAGACGGCGGTAGAGAGCATCGTCCCTCCGACTGTAGTCGAACGAGCCTCTGGACTCGTGTTCGTAGGAGGGGGAGCAAGGACTGTGGCGACGGTAACCCTGGGAACGGCGAAGGCTAGGAGTATGCTGCCGGTGGTGAGGACTCTGGACCCGCGGGGGTGTAGGGTCCCGTTGGGCATTGTAGTTATGAGGACGGAGGTTGAGAGCCTGTTGTACCATTGCTTGGAATTGTTGGAACTCGGCACGGGTGATGGGTGCCTCATCGTTCCTTGGGTGTTGCCGATCGGCGGGGGAACGATGTCTTCTTCTGTAGTGCTCGGGGGATTCCTTCCTTCCCCTTCAGACATGGGACCTTCTGTAATCTCGGCGGTGTGGGGATCGCTCACCCGAACGTTGTTGGTGGGAGGCTCCCTCTCGGGACCGCTTCTCGTCCAGACGGTGGCGTAAGTCCTCCACCTTCTGCTGGTTTTGAGGATTGTGAGAGGCCATGGAATCCGTAGAGGCTTTGTGTATGGAGATGCGGTCTTGGTGGAGAGGTTGCTTCATGCGGGAGCCCCCCGCACCGGCATTCTGAGGACCGGTGGGACCCTTGGGGGGTTGCTGATTCTGAAGAGGAGGCTGATCTTGTTGAAGAGGGTCCGCCACTTGAAGCGGGGGTTGTCCCTGCAGCGGAGCGGGTTGGACGGGGACTACCTCTTGCTGATCGGCGGGGTTGGGCCCGCGGTTGGACCCTCTGGACCTGACTTTTCTCGGAGGCATGGCTGGAGAAGATCGAACCAACGTGAAGAGGGGCTGCTATTCGTTTGGTTTTCCCACAGACGGCGTCAATCTGTTACCGCTAAATCTGGTGTGGGGGCAAACAGATAGTATTTGTGGATTCGTGAAAAACCTGAATAGCAAACCTCTAACCTGTTCCGCCGGAGATTGACCGTTGACTCCCACCGTTAACCTGCAAAAAGTGCGAGACACCGGGGTTGATCCCGGCGACGCACCCTCCGACGCTCAAGTCAGTAATCAGGAATGATTAAGAAGGAGCGTAAATTGAGAAAATACTGATTACCTCTTAATGGAGATGGATGGGGGGTATTTATAGGCGTCTTAGGGATCAAATTAGGAATGTAATCCCCGTGATCTGATAAGGAATATTCTCCTAGTAAACAGATTAGGAATGTAATCCCTAATTCCCGATGAAAAGATAGATGTGAATCAGGGCCGTTGATTAGGATTAATCAGAAACCCTAATTCTATCTTTTCTGGACTGGGTGTGCTTCGGGTTGGGACCCGTACCCAGTTGAGGTGGATCCGTTTGTGGGTTATTGGGTCGTGAAGAAAGACCCAGTTCCCATTTCAGACCCGTTAGTAGGTGAAATTACCGTTTTACCCCTGAGCTTTAAGATTCGTGTCCGATGTGAACGGTCCCGATTTGATCCTATTTTTAGCCATATCAATTTGTAAGAGATACAATGTGCTATTTGATTAAAATGAAGAAATGAAATTCATGTCCATAAAAGAGGAGGAAATAACTTGAAATATAGACACAATGTCTAAAATATAAGTTTGGAAATTCGTGAATTACTGATTTCAAGTAAACTCAGTATAAATGAGATAATTACTGATTAGATCGATCATATGTTTTAGTTTTGCGAAATAAACTAGTTACTGTGCCGTGTGAACAAAAGCATTTTAGTATAATTCGATGTCAGTAATCACATTTGGACTTCCTGGCTAGCGGATGCGCCATAGGGCGGTCGCTGTGTTTGTCAGGGGTCTTGGGTTCGAAACTTGTTAGTCACATTTTATTTTTGATTTCGTTTAAATAATCCAAAACTGAGAACCAGTATTTGGGTATTTCGGTTTGGCTTCTTGACACCAAGTCCACTTGGACTTAGTGGCTAGCGGAGTGGACCTTGGGCATTCACTGTAGCCGGCGGTTGGGCTTGGGTTCGAAACCCGATGGCCTATTTTAGTTTTTTTTGTTGACATTTTTAATGTTTTTGAAGGGATTTTTATGCAAATAAAATTTGGGGAAAATATCCAAAATTCCTATAAAAAGATGTAGAATTTATTAAAAATAGTTTTAGAATTTTTCATTTATATTTTGAGAAATAAAAAGGAAAATTGAGATAGAAAATGAGTTTGACTTCAAAATTATTTCTTTAAGAGTGTGACATTTATTTCTTTTAAAAGAAGAGTAAAATATTGTTGTGTGAATTGAATTCTCTTGAAGAAATTATACACTTATTTTGGTTTAAGAAATGTTTGATGTGATTGAAATATAATATATGAGCTTAAATTGCTAATGAGACATAAAGTGATGAATCTAAGTTCATGAAAAGAATTATTGTTTTTGAAAGACAGTGAATAAAATGAATCATGAATGGTGCTAAGATAAGACATTGATTAAATTGTGAATAAGTTGAAGATATGAATACATTGAGTTTAATACATGATTATGAAGGGTATGAGTACCTATAGATTCTTGTACATGAAAGGTTGTGATCTAGAGTTTAGTGAGACCTCGGGTACAGGCATTGTTGAATTAAAAGATTTGAGTTATATTTTTGAGATATGGCCATGGAGCTATCTCGGTATTTGTGATTAAGTCCGGTAGGGGTAAAACTAACTCTAGGTATGATAATTTATTCATGTCTTGAACTTAAGAACTAGGCACTTAGAAGTAGATGTAGTAAACCTGGGCAAACGTAAATGGGGCACTCTATATAGTCGGGCGGAGGATTCCGGAACTATAGACCCAGTCGGGCGGAGGATTCTGGGACTGTGGTTGCTTCGTGGGAGACGAGCTTTTATTTTAAATCCGGGACAATGCGTAGTCGGGCGGATACTTGGCTTTTATCTTTCAAGTACTTTCTCAGCATAATGAGCTTGAGACAAAGTAATTCCCTCAGATGTCCTGGAAACTTTGATTCCTAGTATGACATCTGCAACTCCGAAATCTTTCATGTCAAACTTGCCACTAAGCATGCTCTTAGTTTGTTTGATTATGTCGTTATTGCTTCCAATAATGAGCATGTCGTTTACATACAGGCAGACCAGAATGTATCCATTTGGAGTATCTTTGATGTAGATACACTTATCACATTCATTTATTTTGAAACCATTTGATATCATAACATTGTCAAATTTTGCATGCCACTGCTTTGGAGCTTGTTTCAGTCCGTACAGGGATTTTACAAGTCTGCACGCCTTATTTTCCTGTCCAGGAACTATGTAACCCTCAGGTTGTTTCATATATATTTCTTCATCTAGGTCCCCATTTAGAAATGCAGTTTTAACATCCATTTGATGTATTTCCAGGTTACGTAGAGTTGCAATAGCTATCAACATTCTTATGGAAGTTATTCTTGTAACTGGGGAATATGTATCAAAGAAACCTAGGCCTTTGTCACGCCCCGCTTCCGAAAAATACGGAATACGAGTACGTAACAAAAGCCCAGCGAATGATTTTCATCATCCATAAGCTGTTTCAAGAATCTTTGCAACACATCACAGAAATAATTAGAGTCGGAAGCAAAAAGGCATAATCATTCATGAATACTTGCAACAAATTACTAACAGGAATTTACTTGAAACCAAATACAATATTCTCAAATAAATCAGAGTCTGGAGAAAAACAAATATCCTGGGTCTCATCGCCAAATACAAATAATATCCAAATAAAACAAATACACTTTATTCAAGTTCAAGCAACAATGAAAATAATAATAATAAAGCAAGTCTCCAGCATTTAAAACATCATCTCTCCAATACATTCAGGCAGCTGACCCTCCTGATCCGCAATTACGTAAATTTGCAGGAAAAAGAGAAAAGAAGAAAATAAGTACCCGTCAATTGCAAGTCGCGGGTCACAAATTATGTAGGATACAAGCACATGAAGAAACTAACTAACAACATGGTATACTAACAGGTATGGGTAACATATGTCAAGTGTCAAGTCAACAGGTAAACAGGTAAACATGTATCAATTGTCACGTAATCAGGTAATCAGGTAAACATGGTCAACAGGTAAATATGTATCCAGTATCAAGTAATCAGGTAAACAGATAACAAGTAATCATGTAATAGGATAATCAGGATAATCAGGTAACAGGTATATAGGTAACAGGTAACAGGTATACAGGTATTGATATGGCTAAAAATAGGATTAAATCGGGACCGTTCACATCGGACACAAATCTTAAAGCTCAGGGGTAAAACGGTAATTTCACCTACTAACGGGTCTGAAATGGGTACTAGATCTCCTCCCCAAAGATCCAATAACCCACGAACGGATCCACCTCAACTGGGCACGGGTCCCAACCCAAAATGAACCCAGTCCAGTAGGATAGAATTAGGGTTTCTGATTAATACTAATCAACGGCCCTGATTCACATCTATCCTTTCACTGGGGATTAGGGATTACATTCCTTATCCAATCACAGGGATTACATTCCTAATCTGACCCCAACGGAAACTATAAATACCCCCCATCCATCTCCATTAAGAGGTAATCAATCTTTTTCCAGTTTTACACTCTTTCATAATCACTTCTGGTTACTGACTTGAGCGTCGGAAGGTGCATCGTCGGGATCCATCCCGGTGTCTCGCACTTTTTGCAGGTTCGCAGCAGCGGCAAGAGACCAAGACAACAAGTCGGTGAAGGTCAACAGGTCAACAGGTTTGCCTTGTTCGTTTTCTCAAGAATCCACAAATTCCATCTGTTTGCCCCCACACCGAATTTAGCGGCAACAGATTGCCGCTGTCTGTGGGAAACGAAAAAGTAACCTGACCTCTCTTCATCAACGATACTAGTTTCATGCCATGCATCCAAAACAGAAGGAGAAGACAGCAGTCTCCAACCGAAGAACCACTTCCCTTCCTCCTCTCCCTCCTCCGGTTCAAGGTGCTCCTACTCAACAGGCCCCTCAAGGGTCTCGGGGGGCTGCCCAGGGGGGCTCCCGTCAGAGTCATCTGAAGCAACATCCTCCTCATGACCAAGTCACGGGTCCCAATCCTTCAGTTGAATCCCTGGCTTCTCAAAGCCCTCCTGAGCGGGATCTTCGTCAAGTCATTGCCGACCGCCAAAAGGGGGTCGACCTTAGAACTCGCCTGAATGGATGGCAGGCCCTTGGTTGAGTCCATCAACCCGAGAACTCAGGAGCTTCAAGAATCCGATCCCCCCGACGACCGAGGACTAGAAGATCTCCTCCCCCGAGGAGGCAAAGAGAGTCCCTCAGCGTCATCGGCGGAGAACTCATTCTCCAGTAAGCCGAGCCATACATAGGGACTGCCAAGCTGGAGAGGCACCAGTCACAAGGGCAGATCTTCAAGACTTCCAAGCGACGGTCTTAAGGGCCCTCAATATCGCTCCAAAGAACGACCAGAGGCCACCTACTCATGAGCCAGCTAGGAGCCACCGCCTTCACACTCTCAGTCCTCGTCCTTCTCCAAGCTACCATCGCCGCAGCCCCAGTCCATCATCGTCCGAAGATGAGTCCCGGGGCTCGGCAAGGTATGATCAAAGAGAAGACTCGGTCTACCGCCGTCTCCACGAGATGGAGAGGCACCTCGGCCGAATTGACAAGGAAGAAGAGCAACGGGCAATAAACCTCCGCCCGAGCAGACCTCCATTCTCCTGCACCATCATGGAGGCCCCCATCCCAGAGAATTTCAAGTCGCCTCACTTCGAATCGTATACCGGGGAGTCAGACCCCGCAGACGACATAGAGTGTTTCAAAACTCTCATGATGATCCACCATGCTTCAGACGCCCTCCTCTGCAAGATCTTCCCTGCCACGCTGAAGGGGTCTGCGCGAAAATGGTACTCTCGATTCGCCTCGGCCTCCATCTTCTCATTCGATCAGTTCGAAGCGCTCTTCCTTACTCATTTCGTGAGTAGCCGCCGGACCGAGAAAACAAGTGTATCTCTGGTGACCCTCAACCAAGAAAAGGGTGAACGCCTAAGGGATTACGTTCGATGCTTTACCGCCGAAGCCCGGTCCTTTCCCTCCCTCAACCAGTCAGTAGCCTCTGCCGCATTCGAGCGCAACGTCACTAATGCCAACCTCAGGGCATCCCTTGCCAAGAAGCCTCCTCGGGACTTCTCAGAGCTCCTACTTAGGGTGGAGAAGTACATACGGGCGGAAGAGGCCCTCGACCCCCTTGCTCTTGAGGAGACATCTTTCGGGAACAAACGGAAGAACACAAGTGAAGAAGGGACCCAAAAATTCCAGAAGGACAGTAATGGCCAGCGCCGCCCGACTCCACGTTTTGAGAAGTTCACCCCCCTCATTGCTAATATATCAGAAGTTCTTATGGAGGTGGACAAGGAAGGACTACTCCGTGCTCCCCCTAGAATGAATACCCCTGGCAAGAAGAGGAACAAGGATAAGTGGTGCCGCTTTCACAGGGACCACGGCCACGACACGGATGATTGTCGGGCTCTCAAGGAGGAGATCGAAGAACTCATACAGTGGGGGCACCTGACCAGGTTCGTCCAAAAAGAGGGGGCCGAGCTTCCCCCTTGAGGAACCGACAAACGAACAGAAAGGCCCACCGAGCTTCAAGACTCAGAACCTCCCAGCTCCTCCCAAGAGGTCTTCACCTTATCGTAGAAGTAGGATTTTGATTTTCAATAAGGCTGATGCTTGTAATCCGGCCAATAGCATGTAATAATGGCTCGCCCTATTAAAGCAGCCACTTAGTTTATCTCAATAAAATTTTACATTTTTTCATTGAAAATTATTGCTCTTGTTTCTCTATCTTTCCGAGTCACAACTCGCTAAATGGTGAGTTCGGAGTCCAGCTTCTTCTACATGGCTGCTCCCGCAACTTACTAAGCTCTTCACAACGAGTTCGGAGTCCAACACTTGGCTCAATTCCGCTTCAAATAACTTGCTCGTAAGCGAGTTAGAAGTGGTTCGCCATTCGGAATTGCTCCCACAACCGTTGAACCTCTCCTAAACGACGAGTTCGGAGTCCAACACTTGGCTCGATTCTGCTTCAAATAACTTGCTCGTAAGCGAGTTAAAAGTGGTTCGCCATTCGGAATTGCTTCCACGACCGTTGAATCCCTTTAACGACGAGTTCGGAGTCCAACACTTGGCTCGATTCTGCTTCAAATTACTCGCTCATAAGCGGGTAAGAAGTGGTTCGCCATTCGGAACTACTCCCACAACCGTTGATTCTCTCACTTAAGCAGCGAGTTCGGAGCTGAAACTCTCCCCTAGAGTTGCTCCTCAAACTCGTCCGACAAACGGCTCTCTCCCAGAGCCGAGCTCTTCACTCCGCTCGCCTCCAAAGCGGACCCATTCTCAACAAGTTTGGAGCACAACTCTCTCCTAGAGTTCCTCCTTACACTTGTCTCACAAATAGTTGTCTTCCAGAGCCGAGCTCTTCACTCCGCTCGCCTCCAAAGCGGACCCCTTCTCAACAAGTTTGGAGCACAACTCTCTCCTAGAGTTCTTCCTCACACTTGTCTCACAAATAGCTCTCTTCCAGAGCCCAGCTCTCCGCTCCGCTCACCTCCAAGGCAGACCTCCTCTCAACGAATTCGGTGCTCACAACTCTCTCCTAGAGTTGCTCCTCAAACTCGTCTCCCAAATGGCTCTCTCCTAGAGTCAAGCTTTTCGCTCCGCTCATCTCCAAAGCGGACCTCTTCTCAACGAGTTCGGAGCACAACTCTTTCCTAGAGTTCTCCCTCAAACTCGTTTCCCAAATGGCTCTCTCCTAGAGTCAAGTTCTTCGCTCCGCTCACCTCCAAGGCGGACCTCCTCTCAACGAGTTCAGAGCTCACAACTCTCTCCTAGAGTTGCTCCTCAAACTCGTCTCCCAAACGGCTTCGATCGCCCCACGTCCCTCGGAACCAAAATCCGAGCGACAGGCGATCCGACCCCAACGACCAAGAGGATAGCTCGGATTCCGAGCAAGTGCCAATCTGAGCTACGAATTTGAGAAAAGCGACTTTCCCCTCAAAATTCGTGTAAGATTTCGATCAGACGGCTCAGATCATGCCAGCGCCATTACACGACAAGATAGTGTTTTCTTGGGAACAGAGCCCGCATCGAGATCTGTGCCACCATCCAACGGCTAGGATCGCCCCACGTCCCTCGGAACAAAAATTCGAGCGACAGGCAATCCGATCCCCGCAACAAAGAGGATAGCTCGGAATACCGAGCTAATAGTTCAGCCACCGAGCTACACGATCGGCCACCGAGCTACATCGCTCGGATTCCGAGCAAGTGCCAATCCGAGCTAGGAATTGGGGAAAAACGAATTTCCCCTCAAAATTTGCGTATGATTTCGATCAGACGGCCCAGATCTTGCCAGCGCCACTAAACGACAAGATAGTGTTTTCTTGGAAACTGTGCCCGCCTCGAGATCCGCGCTGAGATCCAACGGCTCAGATCGCTCCACGTCGCTCGGTATTCCGAGCCGAGCGACTAGCGATCCGAGCCACTCGTGCCCCTTCTTCGCCCCTAGGGTCTTCCTAGCACATCTTCCTAGCACATCTTACAAGGGTCTTCCTAGCACAAGGGTCTTCCTAGCACATCTTCTCCGTCCCTAGGAGTGGAGCACCTCTTCCAAAATCCCCAAGACCAAAACACTCCTCAACTTCATGAAGACAAGGATGTTGCGGGGCTATTTTGACCATGAAGGAGGGTGAATCTTCATCCCACTCCTTAAGAGAAGTTGTAGATATTCGAATTAGCTTCGAAACGAGGGGTCGCATGCCCCGATCGGACCTCCGTAGCACTGGGAAAGTGGATCGCAATACTGCTGCGCCGAATAGCTCGGAAATCCGAGCCGAGCCACTCGCGCAAGGGAAAAACCGAGTCACTTCGCTCGGATTCCGAGCAAGTGCCAATCCGACCCTTGAAAGTGAAGAAAAACAATACCGAGCAACTCCAACTGTTGGATCTTTACAAAAATCGCGCCTGAGATGATGGACGGTCCAGATTACGCCACGTCCACTAAACGACAAGATAGTGTTTTCTTGGGAACCATGCCTACCTCGAGATTCGCGCCATGATCATGATCAACCGTCCAGATTGAGCCACGTAGCTAGGATCTACAATCCGAGCTACTGTCCTACCGAGCTACAAAATGGCCAAAAAATTTGCCTCAAAATCCGCGTTCGGATTTGCCTCAAAAAATTTGCCTCAAAATCCGAGCTACAAGAAGCAGCGAGGAAGGAACAAAAAAAAAAGAGCACAAAGGATCGGGTTCGGACCCGTTAAGGCATCCAAACCCGAAACCCCGAACCCCTTCCCTTCCTCTTCTTCACACATTCCCGCCAAAACCGAACAAGAAGAAAACCCAGCACCCTCTTCTTCAACCTCCAACTCCAAGCTCACCTCCACACCGTCTAAGCTCCACAACAGCGGCGAGCTCGTCTCCACTATAGCGCCGAGCTCAGGGACGGAGCTATGTGGGGGCCCGGGGTGGCCCGGGCCCCCCCAAAATTTTGAAAAACCCCTTAAATTTTTTGAATTTTTTTTAAAAAACCCCCTAAATCTATTAAATTTTATTATTTGGCCCCCCTAAAAATTATAAAAAATACCTATATATTTATAATTTTATTATTTGGCCCCCCTAAAAATTATGAAAAATACCTATATATTTATATATAGTTATAGAATTTTTTCTTGGCCCCCCTGAAAATTTTGTTCTGGCTTCGCCCCTGGCCGAGCTCTCCCTCACACCTCCGAGCCCGAGCTCCTCTCTCGTCAGGCCGTCGAAGCGCTCTCCAAGCTCCGCCATGGCCTCTCCGAGCTCCAGACCTCGCCGACCTCCATCACCTCAATCATTGCCGAGCTCCCCATTCCGACGCCGAACCCATTACTGAGCTCAAGCTCCACAGACCCCTCGCGCTGCCGAGCTCTCCCTCTCTCCGAGCTCCTCGTCGAACCCTCTCCTCGCCGAACCCATCGTTGCCGAGCTTCTCTTCTCCACTGCTGAGCTCGTCTTCGGTCGCCCACCTCCAAAGCCGAGCTCTCACCTCGCCGAGCTCCAAGGACGAGCTCCGCCTTCGACTGACGAGGCCCTCCATCGGCGAGCTCCATCAACGAGCTCGCCGACCTCCACTAAACTCTCGCCATTGCCGTCCTCCTCGCCGAGCTCCAATGGCGCTCTCAGGGACGGAGACGGAGTCGGGGTCGGAGGCATGGTTGGGTCGAAGTCTGGGTCAGAGCAACGAAGAAGAAGAAGGGAAAAAGAAGGAAGTAGAGGAGAAGTCGAAGAAGAACAGGGCGGGAGAAGGAAAAAAAAAACATCCACGTGGCGTGCCACGTGGCATCACCTCCGAGGTCAGCATCCGAGCTACGCGAAATGTGCACGAAGTTGCTCGGAATCCGAGCAAGTGCCAATCTGAGCTCAAAATTGGAGAAAAATATTGCTGAGCTACACTCGCTGTCCGATCTTTTCAAAAATCGCGTCACGACACGATCGACGCTCAGAAACGCGCCATGTGTCCAAACGTGATCTGCTTTGCGATACGCGCACATCTGATCATGATCGACGCTCAGAAATGCGCCACGTGTCCAACGTGATCTGCTTTGCGATGCGCGCACATCTGATCATGATCGACGGTCAGGAACGCGCCACGTGTCCAGGAAATATTTTATTTATTTATTTATTATTATTTTTTTAATTTAATTGTTTTAATTATTTAAAAAATCTGAAAAAATATTTAAAAAATCGAAAAAAATTAATTAAAAATTCTAAAAATAATTATTAATTCAGAAAAATTATTTTAAAATTTCTGGAAAAATAATTATTAAATTAGAATAATTGATTAATATTTTCGATAATTAATTATTTAATTCGGAAAATGAATAAAAAATTCAAAAAAATGAGAAAAAATTCAGAAAAATCTGGAAAAATCACTAAAAATCCAGAAAATTCTGAGGACATTTTTGGGTATTTCACAAGCCCAGAATAACACCATTACACCCCGAGCAAGATTCCAAACTCCCTTAAGAACACCGATAAAATCCCGTACGCCATTAGAACAACAAAACTACTCCTCGAAGACTGTAAAACTCAGTCTCCAGGAGTGGGGGGCTCATGATATGGCTAAAAATAGGATTAAATCGGGACCGTTCACATCGGACACGAATCTTAAAGCTCAGGGGTAAAACGGTAATTTCACCTACTAACGGGTCTGAAATGGGTACTGGAACTCCTCCCCAAAGATCCAATAACCCACGAACGGATCCACCTCAACTGGGCACGGGTCCCAAACCGAAATGAACCCAGTCCAGCAGGATAGAATTAGGGTTTCTGATTAATACTAATCAACGGCCCTGATTCACATCTATCCTTTCACTGGGGATTAGGAATTACATTCCTTATCCAATCACAGGGATTAAATTCCTAATTTGACCCCAACGGCGACTATAAATACCTCCCATCCATCTCCATTAAGAGGTAATCAATCTTTTTCCAGTTTTACGCTCTTTCATAATCACTTCTGGTTACTGACTTGAGCGTCGGAGGGTGCGTCGCCGGGATCCATCCCGGTGTCTTGCACTTTTTGCAAGTTCGCAGCAGCGGCAAGAGACCAAGACAACAAGTCGGTGAAGGTCAACAAGTCAACAGGTTTGCCTTGTTCGTTTTCTCAAGAATCCACAAATTCCATCTGTTTGCTCCCACACCGAATTTAGCGGCAATAGGTATCATGTTAAGTCAAGTCTAATCTTGTTAATTTACTATCTAGGTAGCACTTCATGCACCCCAACTTTTATCACATGGTTGCTACAACAAACAGTTTCTCTTAGTAAGATTTCATAGTAAAGTCCATAGGGCAGTGTATTTAGGTACAGGAAACAGGAACATGCAGAACCTAGTGGTTCTCTTCTACTCTACACCTTCTTACATAAGAAGCAATGTGGACAGGGTCAGAAAAACAAGTATAATCTAGTGGTTATCTTCTAAGAACACCTTCCTGTAGGGAAGCATGCAATCAGGTACAGGTAAACAGGCAGGCAGGACACAGGTCCTCTTCCACGTATACGTTTCTATATTTTCCACTACTAGATCTTCCCTTAAACCCCGACTTAGTTACTTTTATTATTATGGTCATCAACAGGCATGAGTGGGGACGAAATAATGTCAAACTAACATGGTATAATCAGATTTAGGTTCAGGGAAACAACTCAGCATGCATGGATGATATACATTCACATATACGAGCAAAATTGTGTATGATCACAATCAGGACAACAAGACTAATCAGTACTAAAATAGGGATTCTGGTCTCTACAGAAATGCAAACCTAGATCCGTCAAAGGATCTGGAAACAAGACATCCACACGAATCCAACGCATATAAATAAGTCATATACTAGTTCACAACATCTCAACTCAAAACTGATTTGAATACAGAATTTATGTTCAGCCAGAAAACAGGGAAACGAATACAACATCATGAAAACAGCATGGAAACATATCAAATAATTCCACGAAAAATCTGGGATAATCCCCTATATGTATAGACTCAAAATAACAAGTTTCATAATATTCCAGTAAGTATAGATCAGCCATCAAAAATAAGAAGCGACACAAAAATATAATTTGACGAATCAGGAATTCTAACCACTGCTGTACGAAAACTAGGATATCTCGCAATCAGTGAATCGAAATCCAATTCCTCCAAAACGACATGAAAATAGATAAATTTTACTAACTTTCATATTTCACAAAGAATTTTCATACAGTTTAAGGAATTGCGGTCCCCTTATCCTCATTTTCCATGAGGATAGCTGACACACTCTGGGTTAGTGGGGTTAACTTCTCAAAGCGGGCGACAAGAGGTGGTCGCCTTTGTCCGAATGCATCCTTCTGAGCCTTCTTCGTAGGCACGGAATCATCTACTTTTCTTTTCCTCTTGGCTGATGTTTCTTTAATACCTTGAGGGTGCAGAGCCTCCTCGGCTCGGATGTACTTTTTGACCCTATTAAGAAAGTCGGGAAAATCAATAGGCGGCTTCTTCGCTAAGGAAGCCTTTAGCTGGCTGTGGTGAACATTGTGCTTGAAGACTACGGACGTGACACCGACGTCGAGAGAAGAGACAACCCTAGCCTCGGCGGTGAACCTCTGCACAAAGTCTCGGAGGGACTCTCCTTCCTTCTGTCTGAGGTCCAGAAGGGATGCGCTCGTCATCTCGACCTTGTGACTGGTCACGAAGTGAGCATGGAAGCTCGCCTCAAGCTAGTCGAATGAAAAAATCGAGTGGGCGGCAAGCTTTGAGAACCGCTCCCATGCCGAGCCACGTAGAGTGGCTAGGAATGCGCGATATAGAAGAGGATCCGAGGCATTGTAGATCATCATGAGGGTTTTGAACCCGTCCATGTGATCAGCTAGATCAGACTCTCTATTGTACATCTCGAACTGAGGTGGTTTGAAATTCCTTGGAATCGGGGCCTCGAGGATTCAAGCGGAGAACAAGGGTAGGGTAGGCTGATACCCCTGATTGGATTGTCCTCCGCCCCTGCCGATCCAGGCGAGACGATCCTCCATCTCTTGGAGGCGCTTGAAGACGGCATCATCCCGTCTCGCCGACCAGGTCGAGCCGTGAGACTCACTACCCTGGTCTTCCTCCTCATGGCGAGGGTTGTCATTCTGACTCTCGGCTCTGGGGCCACCTCGGAGGACCTGGAGGACCTCGTTCTTGAGCTCTTGGAACTTGGCTCTCGTTACCGAGATCTCCTCGCCTCGATCGTTTGGGTGTGGACGATCTCTCTGTGGAGCGGCTGCACCGTTGCTCCCGACCCTGAGATGGGTGAATGCTGAGGGTCGGAGCCTGATTGGAGGGGGCAGTTCCGCTCATCGGTCGGTTGAGCTGGTGCTGGAGATCATCCACAGTCTACCGATTATTGATGACGTTCCGAAGGTCATCAGCGACCGAGCGTGAAGCGCTCAGATCCAGTCCTAACGAGCCCTCGGCTCGCTAGGAGGATGAGGGTGCCATGGTCGCTCTCTTGGCTTTGGGTGCCATGGAAGAGAGCAGTAGCGAAACGGGATCTGAGTCTTGTCCTGGATTTGCATGTATTCCTAAAGACGGCGCCAATCTGATGTTGTTGTTTTGAAGTGGGAGAAACAGATGTGAGTTCTTGTTATTAGGAGAGGAAGCAATAGATCTAGTCCAAATTCGTGGCTGAGAGAGGGGCTGAGGTGGGTCTGGTGGTGTTGGACGGCCGCCAGATACCTGCAAAACACCTAGAAACACCGGGAGAGATCCCGGCGACAATCCCTCTGACAATCTAGTCAGACACTGGAAGAAATGGAGTTAGGCTTTGAGTGGAGAAAATTTCATTACCTGCAAAATGAGGAGGGGACATGGTATTTTTATAGGCAGAGAGAAGAACCCTAATCCTAATGGGCCGGGTTGACCCTCTTATGTGGACCTGTTTGGTGTGCTGAAATAGCATAAGGCCCATAGGATCTACAAGCCTAATTTATAGAGATTTGTGGATCCTAAGGGGATCAGACAACTTAGTTTGAGTTGGATTTTTACCCACATCACTTGGTCTGATCTGGATATTTGGAGCTACTTATCTTGCTCTGCTGCTGAATTTTCTTCATTATTCTGCAGATCATATGTTGGAGTGTGATATCCTGAGCTGAAGATTTTTCTTAAAAAGATTTAGTAGTAGGTGCTTTGAGCTAATATCTGACGTTCTCTTTTGTACGCAAAACTTTCCTGATTACTTTTTTAGTTGAATTCTGCTCACAGGTGTTATTTCATTGTTGAACACCTATTTTCTGTGTGAAAGATTATGTTTGATACTACTTTCTTATAAACCATTGGCTGGAGTTCCTTTGGAACTCAATCCCTATTATCAAAATAAAATGAAAAATAAATAAATAAAGAATTATACTTTTAATTTCATATCGAGTTAGTTTGAATTGTGAAGAAAACAAACTTTAGTATCTAATTGATACTTGAACTGGTTAGAAAAAAAAATTGATTACTTGATCTATCTGTTTATCGAAATATCACAAATTATAGACACCTGCTTTAGAGTAAAACCTTTCGAAGACACTAACCGGTAAAAACGATGAATGAGAAGAATACACAACTTCCAATTCACCTGTATGTATTATGAATTCAATTTTTCCAATAAGCTAGAAGATCGAAAGTAAAGTTTGAAAGCGCAGAAAAAGATTGAAAGCGCAGTAAAAGATTCAAGTATCAGCACACTATCAGAGTTTTGGAAAATAAATTTACATTTCAGAAAAGGCAGGTGCACCTTTAATATCAACTGATATATCAAACCATGGTCTAAAATGTATCCCTATTTACTTTGGATGCAATATTTAAGAAAGAGGAATGAAAGAACAAGAGTCTCATTACCATAATGATAAAAACTATATAATGGCTCTCTCTAAATTAAATACACATCTGATGGAAATTAAAAGACTAATTTCTTTTGGCGATTTTTGCGATCTCATTTTGGTCCATTCTCCTCTGATATTTGATGAACTGCTTGCTGGAATAATCAGAAGGAAAAAAAAAAGAAAAAAAAAAGAAAAAAGGAAAAAGAAGGCAATATCAGATGAAGGAACTAGTTTTACTTTTTGAATATCAAAAGCTTTCAATTGTTAGATAATAGTAACTAGTAAGTATTACCATTAGCAACTTACCGATAATAATAACATTAGTTTTAGAAGCATATTACCTTTATGCATGAAAGAGCATAGTGAACATCACTCTCTGAGATTTGATAATGGATGACAAGCCTAACACTGAAATGAAGATTGAATTAGAGTAAAAAATTAATCACCATTCTTATTCTTGGCTGATGATGTAGTTTTGATACTTGTAATATGCTGACAACTGGTGTAAGGGAATGGGGATATGGAATTAAGGATGAACATAAGCCACAAGGTTTTTAGCCTTCCAACTTTCTTTAAGTTCCATATTAGGGGGAAAACTACATTTTAGTTCCTCATTTCAATTACTTCGTAGTTTGGCAACTAAAAAATTCATCCAATCTCCCGTGCTGACCAGTAATTGTGAGAACGACCATATGCTTGATTAGTAAATGTACATATTATGGATATATCCCCAATAAAGATAAACCAGACAAAATTAAAACTTCAACTAAAAAAAATGATCAAAGCAAAACAAGAAAACAAAAGGCAGTACCTGGTAGAGCTTGCTGGCATTGCAAGAACACCATGCTTTTCCAAGACCTTACAGAGTCTTTCAGGTGAGATAAATGAACTTTCTTTTATATTAAAAAATACCTATTCACGGGAAGAGCAAAACACCATTACCATAGTTATTACACAAAGTCATTCATATGGGAATGAATTTTTTACCACAGAAATCTGAAGGATCATTTAGGATGTGTGGATGAGGCTAACCATATTGGACTCCACTGTACTCGAATCAACATACAGTTGTTTCAATTGATTCAGACCATCTAAATAAATAGCATCAACAATAAGTTTTTCATTATAATGAAATGAATAAAATTAGAAGCTGCAAAATAAATAAGTGAAATAAAGGCAAGAGATAAAACCTGCAAGTAATTTGGCCTTCCTGTGATCATCCTCAAGCTTTTTCACGTTCTCTCTGAGACCAACGAATGCTGCTGCACAAAGGACTCCAACTTGCCTCATCCCTCCACCTAGTGTTTTCCTAATCCTTCTAGCCTAAATAAAGTTTTTGTATCTTTTTAACTAAAGAAAAAATAATGCTAATGAAACATATTGGAAAGACTGATTATGAAGCTCCCATTATCTGATTATACCTTGCGAATAAAGTCTTCTGATCCAACGATGACAGAACCTACTGGAGCACCTAAACCTTTTGACAAGCATACCTAATATGAACATTACAAACAGAAAAGAATTAGGGGAAAATTAAGAGTACATTCCAGTGCATTATTGTTCATTAATGTTCCGTCTTTTCTGCATGTAGAACATAATTAACACATCATGTAAGAAACTGAACTCAGAATGATTAACTGCATGTAGATTGAACATAATTAACACATCAAATAGTCACTACAAGAGAAAGGAAGCTAACGAGATAAATCATACCGAAACAGAATCAGCAGCTTGTACAAGCCTGTAAACTGGAACTCCCAAAGCCTGGCATATTGATCAGACACGGTTAGTTACTACAATTAAGGATTAAGATGAAAGCATTAATCATATTATTTGGCGACAGGGTCATTTTTTGCTTAAAATGCGTGTATTTCCCCTAAAAAATGATGAATTTCTATCAGGGCCGGCAAAATGTGTTCTTGCTATTATGTCCCCCAGTCATCAGTTATAGTTTGAAATAGGTTCCCCTATTTAACAAGTTTTCCATCTGTTTTTGGAAAGAAAGAGGAAAAGGGTACATTTAGAATACATGACTTCAGATTAAAACTAATGGAATAATCTAAAGTAAATATCATTAATTTTACTAATAGAGGTACTTAATTAGAGTTAATTCTACAAATTGAGGGAACTAATAGCAATTAACAAATTTTAGGGGATATAGTGCATAATTTAAGGGATCAATTAGCAAGAAATCCTTCAAAATGTAAAAAACCTCCTTTAAAAAAATTTGAAGTCACTCTTATATTGCATATTGCATCGATGATCAAACATGAGCAATTACAACTAATTACATACATACCAGTCATTTTTCTTCTATCCATACACATAATTATGCTATAAATATTTAAAAGCTGAGCAACAATCACAATTGAAAAGAATTTAGGCTCACCTATGCATGTATGGTGATGGTTCTCAAGGCAAATAACACAAAATTTTTTACATAGTAAAGAAGGATTGGGAGTCAATATTGCAAAGAGCAGTTACTAGCTAAAACTACTATATACACATATAGGTGACTTCAGATACAAGGTGATTTCAGATACTTACAACAGAAGCATTGAATATGCGTGCTCCATCAATATGCAGCTTCAAGCCATACTTTTTTGCTATCTCCCCTACACTGTCTGTGTATTCTACAGAGATGCACCTCCCTCCACAACTGCAGAAATCAAGGAGAAGTTATAAGATCGATACCAAATTCTCATCAACACGAATTTGAAGTTAAGATCAAGTAATGTTTTGAGAGTTTCTAAACCTTCTAGGCTACAGCAATTCAAGAAATCAGAAAGTTATTGCATTGACATCTAAGTTCACTATTTCAGCTTCATAGTAGTAGACCTTTTTAGATATAAAGCAACCGAGAAAATATTACAAATTGCCAACAGAAGATACTATACATTTACATAGTCATCAGTATAACAAATATCCTTTAATACATATGCTACAATGTTATATGCAATACCTTGGCCTTTAATGTGTAATGACAGCAGTTATGCATCGTTGTCCACCTATATATGGATCAGAAAGATGCTACTTAACAGTTAACATTTCTATGCAGGGCAGAGTTCAATGTATAACAAGCACATCAATCTGGTAAAATTATATAGTGAATGATGTGTGTGCAACCCAACTCAAGAACTGAAATCCATTAATGAAAGAAATGGGTATAAACTAATTAACTTTGTACATTTGTTTGCAGGGCTGAATTCAATGTATAAATGCACATCAATGGAAGATTTTCCTATATGGAAAGTCTTCCGTTGTGCACCACCTATGCTGCACACAGCGTGTGCACTCGGGCTTCCTGCCTTCGTATCGACGATCCAAACCGTTCACATTGATCTACACATCTAAATTAGTCTAAATATGTAAAATCAAATCATTTGAAATTCATTTGCCCATCCATTGAGGTGTTACAAAATTGTATGGCTGAAAATCACTGTTTTTTATAGTCACATGATGGATGGGCAAATAAATTTCAAATGATTTGATTTTACATATTTAGACTAATTTAGATGTGTAGATCAATGTGAACGGTTCGGATCGTCGATACGAAGGCGGGAAGGCCGAGTGCACACAAGTGCACACAGAGGGGTGGTGCACAATGGAAGATTTTCCTATATATATATATATATATATATATATATATATATAAAATAAAACACAAAGAAAAGCTATCAAGTGGCTCTCCTTCAATAGTAAGAAAATCAATGGTCCAGATCTAAGCTCCCAAAAATATTTTCTCCCTAAAAAGTTTCCCCCCAAAACTCAAATTCAAATCCCTCCCAAAACAACTTCTTTATTTATTTAATTATTTCTCTCCCCCCCCCCCCCCCCCGTTTCTCTCTCCTATTAAGATCAGTTTGCTTCCTCTATTCCCGAAACCAAATAGCTCCAATTTCTCTCTCCCCCCTAGGGTTTTTAAGCCGCTAACACCAAATCCCTAAAACCATTTTCTTAAACCTTTGCTTCCATTCCATTGGCGAAGCCTCCATCGTCCTCTCAAGCGCGAATCTCAAAGCAAATCCAAATCCAAATTCAGTGTCGAACCCGAATCAAGAGGTCGTCGCCGATATCTGATCCGCTACTGATTCCATATCGGCGACTTCTCTCCACCAAATCAAGCGCGAATATCAAGCAACTTGTATCGGCGACTCTCCTCCACCAAATCGATAACCTCTACATGCGATGCAGCGACTCTAATTTCATCTCATTAACCGAATTCTCATTCTAATTTTAAATTTTGTGTGCAGAGGATTACTCAGTTTTTTGCTGACTCAAATTTTGTGTGTGCAAGGGATCTAAGTTCAGAGAGGTATGATTGTTTTATTTTTGGGTTTAAAAAATTTTAATTTGGTGATTTATTTGACGAGTTTTTTATTGGTTTTGATTTAAGGTGTACGCAAGTGAGAGATAGATTATTTGGTGGCCTCAATTTGGGATTTCAAATCGTAGCAGGACAGGTAAGCTGATCAGCAACCTAAAATAATTTGGCAAATATGAAACATTAATTTCTTTACTATAAGAGAATATACTACCGTGAAGTATTCCCTTCACTGGTTATTAGAAACCATGGATAACATAACATATAAGAACTTTTAGTGTATGTTTGGATATATAGGATTGGGATGACTGGAGTTTACCAGTGAAGGGTGCAAACTCTCCACTCAAGAAAGACAGCTAAAGTAAATTTGTTATTGATCCAGTTTGATTTTTTTTATAAAGTTGCAATGGGGAGACAAAATGGAGATAAAAGAAATGATTAGCTTGGATTAGAGTTTTGAGAACTTCATGTATTACATTTTGGTTAAAATAATAATAAGAGATATTTCAATTGCAAACTGAGTCTCAGACAAACAAATGTTTAGATTATTAATATTGTAGATATCTTCGCACCTGCACTTGGGTTACCATTATATTTAGACATGCTCATAGTGGTTATGGGATTAGAGTAAGCTATTTAAAACCTATATGATCATGTCCTTGCATAACTATTACAAGCATCTAAAAGTGATGCTGAAATTAAAAAAAACTCTATGCAGTGTTTCTAACAAACTATATGCATTTCAGGTAAGTTCAAGCTAATGATCAAGAAGGCGATGGTTGAGCTTAAAGGTAGATATGCTGCTTCCTCATATAATATGTTTCCTACTTCAATTAATTTGCTGGATCTCTAAAACTATTTTATATAAGCAAACTAGGTGCACCGTTCCGAAGACGTGTCGTAGGCACGTGTCAACGGGCAAACCTAGTATGTGTATATATATATATATATATATATATATATATAGTGGACAAGCCAACACAAGAATGAAATCCATTCATGAAAGAAATGAGTACTACAGTTGATATGGCTAAAAATGGGGTTAAATCGGAACCGTCCAAACAGGAGCACGAATCTTAAAGCCTGGGGGTAAAATGGTAATTTCACCCACAGACGGGTCTGAAATGGGTACTGGGTCTCCTCTCTACGACCCAATAACCCACGAATGGATCCACTCTAACTGGGTGCGGGTTCCAACCCGCAGCAAACCCGGTCCGGCAGGATAGAATTAGGGTTTCTGATTAATCCTAATCAACGGCCCTGATTCGTATCTATCCTTTCACTGGGAATTAGGGATTACATTCATTATCTAATCACAGGGATTACATTCCTAATCTGATCCCAATGGCGACTATAAATACCCCCATCCATCACCATTTAGAGGTAATCAATCTTTTCCAATTTACGCTCTTTCATAATCTCCCTGATTACTGACTTGAGCGTCGGAGGGTGCGTCGCCGGGATCAACCCCGGTGTCTCGCACTTTTTGCAGGTGAACGGCGGGAGTCAACGGTCAAACTCCGACGGAACAGGTTTCAGGTTTGCTATTCAGTTTTCCAAGAATCCACAAATACTATCTGTTTGCCCCCACACCAGATTTAGCGGTAACAGATTGGCGCCGTCTGTGGGAACCCACGAATAGCAACCCTTTCTCTTCCCGTTGGTCAGATCTTCTCCAGCCATGCCTCCAAGGAAGCTAAGATCCAGAGGGTCCAACCGCGGACCTACCCCCTCCCAACAACAGGAGATCCCGATTCAGACCGCCCAGCCGGCGGGACCCTCTCCTCAACCCAACCAATCCCCGCAGCAGGATCAACTTCCTCTGCAGAACCTTCAACCCCCTCGCGGGCAAACCGGCCCCCCGAACGCCGGTGCGGGGGGCTCCCGTCCCAATCCTCAAAAGCAACCTCTTCCACATGATCATGTTTCCGTGCACAACGCCTCTACCGATTCCATGGCATCACACAATCCCCGAGCATCCGACGACCTCCGCAACACTCTCGACAACCGGCGCAAAGAAGAGGATCTTCGCCGCCGTTTGGATGTAAAGCGGGCCCGAGAGGGAACCTCCCACCAACACTGTCCGAATGAGCGATCTCCTCATTGCCGAGATTATAGAAGGTCCCCCCCTCGCAGAGGGCGGAGAGAGTCCCCAGGCCACCATAGGAGAAGACCCCAGTCTCCTGCTGGTCGGCAACCTCCGAGGAACAATGAGGCACCCATCACCCGAGCCGAGTTCCAGCAGTTCCAAGACACCATCTTGCAGGCCCTTAATCTCCGCCCCACCAACAACAATGCTCCGAGGGTCCCTACTCCTCCAGTCCAAAGCCCTCGCCATCGGTCCCTAACTCCTCCCCCAGCTCCTAGCAATCACCAACACATTCCAAGTCTGCGCCACTCCCGAAACTACCGTCGTCGTAATCCTCGCTCCCCTTCATATGAAGACGAGTCCAGAGACTCGTACGGCTACCAGCGAAGGGATGATGCCGTTTACCATCGTCTCCACGAGATGGAGAGGCGCTTGGGTCAGCTAGACAGGGAAGAAGGGCTTAAAGGAAGGACCCTCCGTCCGAGCCGACCTCCCTTCTCTCGAACTATCATGGAGGCGCCCGTTCCTGTAGGCTTCAAGCCCCCACAGTTCGAGACGTATTCCGGGGAGACCGACCCCGTTGACTACGTCGAAAGCTTTAAGACTCTTATGCTCATTTACCAAGCTCCCGACACCCTGCTCTGCAAAATCTTTCCCGCGACTTTCAAGGGTCCGGCCCGCGAATGGTACTCTCGCCTCGCCCCATCCTCGATATTCTCCTTCGAACAGTTTGAGACCCTCTTCGTCACCCACTTCGTAAGTAGCCGTCGGACTGAGGAGACCAGTATCTCGCTACTTTACCTCAACCAGAAGAAGGGTGAGAAGTTGAGAGATTATGTGAAAAGGTTCACCGCGGAAGCTAGATCCATCGCTTCCCTCGACCAGTCGGTCGCCGCAGCAGCCTTCCCATCGAATGTCCTCAATTCTAGCCTTCGGTCATCCCTTGCCAAGAAGCCTCCCCAGAACTTCTCCGACCTTTTGCTCCGAAGCGAGAAGTACATCCGGGCTGAGGAAGCTGAACATCGCCCCAACTTTGAGGGGTCTTCCTCCGGATCCAAGAGAAAGGCAGCAGAAGAAGAGGGAGCCAAGAAGCTCCAGAAGGACAATGGCGGTCAGCGCCGCCCTCCCCCCAGATTTGAAAAATTCACTCCTTTTACCGCCAACATCTCCACCATCCTCATGGAAGTCGAGAAGGAAGGGGTTATACCTCCTGCCCCGAGGATAAACACCCCCGCTAAAAAGAGGGACAAGGAAAAGTGGTGCCGATATCATCGGGACCATGGCCACGAAACAAATGACTGTCGGGCCTTGAAAAACGAGATTGAGGCCCTCATCCAAAGGGGGCAACTGGCTAAATTCGTAATGAAAGACCGAACCGATCTTCAACCTCCCCCTCGGGGGGCTAACAAGAGCCCTGAACGGAGCGATGAAACTCCCGAATTCGAAGAAGAGCATATCCTGCACCTTATCCACGGGGGCCCATGGGGGGCACCTCCAACTCTTCTCGGAAAGTCTTTATAAGGGAGGTCAATTCGGTTCACGGCACACCTCCTCCAAAGGGCCTCGGGGTACCAGTCACATTCTCAGATGCGGACCTTGAAGGCGTCTGAACGCCCCACTGCGACGCACTTGTGATCAACCTCCATATGGCAAACTACACAGTGGAGAGGATCCTAGTAGACAACGGGAGCTCCGTTAACATTCTCTTCCTCGCAGCCTTCCAAGGACTCAAGCTATCCCGAGACAGGCTCAAGCCGGCCGGTTACACCCTCCATGGGTTCACGGGAGTGCCAGTGACTATTGAAGGGGTAATCACCCTCAACGTAACTGCTGGCAAAACTCCTACTACCCGAACGGAGCCGATGGATTTTATGGTCGTTGACGTCCCTGCTGCTTATAATGTCATCCTAGGCCGACCCGGCCTGGCTGCTCTCGAAGCTGTCCCTTCAGCCTATTACCTCAAGATGAAGTTTCCAACCCAGGCAGGAGTAGGGGAAGTAAGAGGCAGTCAAGAAATGGCATGCAAATGCTACATGACCTCTACTGGGGGTCCAGTCCTCTCCCTCGAAACTCTCGAAATCCCCCAAGAGAGTGTCCGGCCAACGTCCGAACCGGTGGATGAATTGGAGGAAGTGCTCTTCTCTGAACAGAATCCGGGCCGCAAATTCTTTATTAGCAAGACCCTCCCATCTGCCTTATGCTCCGACATAGTCCAATGCATTAGAAAGAACCGCGACCTCTTTGCATGGTCGACTGCCGACATGCCACGTATATCCGAGGAGCTCCTAGTCCACCACCTCAGCGTTGCTCCGGGGTCCAAACCGGTCCAACAGAAGAGGCGCAAATTTGCTCCCGAGTGCCAACAAGCTATCAAAGAAGAGGTAGACAAGCTCCTTAAGGATCGTTTCATTCAAGAGGTTAACTACCCTAAATGGCTCTCCAATGTTGTAATGGTCAAGAAGTCCAACGGAACATGGAGAATATGCATCGACTTCACCGACCTGAACAAGGCATGTCCCAAAGATCCATTCCCTCTCCCAAGTATCGACACCCTGATCGATGCCACTTCGGGCCATGAACTTCTCAGCTTCATGGACGCCTTCTCCGGCTACAATCAGATTTGTATGTTCCCCCCGAATATCCCAAAGACCTCCTTTGTTACCGATCAGGGCCTCTACTGCTATAGGGTAATGCCTTTCGGGTTGAAGAATGCGAGTGCCACTTATCAACGCCTCGTCAACAAAGTTTTCCAAAATCAGATCGGCCGGAATATGGAGGTGTATGTTGATGACATGCTCGTCAAGAGCATCCATGGGGCCGATCATGTAGCCGATCTGCAAGAGGCATTCGATGTGCTCAGGAGGCATGATATGAGACTCAACCCGAACAAGTGTGCGTTCGGAGTCTCGTCGGGAAAGTTCCTAGGCTTTATGGTCAGCCAAAGAGGAATCGAAGCTAACCCCGAGAAGATCAAAGCCATATTGGACATGGCTCCTCCCAAGAACGTGAAAGATGTTTAGAAGCTAACGGGGCGCCTCGCAGTCATTGGGCGTTTCCTCTCTAAGTCAGGAGAGAAGTGCCTCCCCTTCTTCAAGGCTCTCAGGGGAGCTAAGGACTTCGAATGAGGTCAGCAGCAACAAGAGTCATTTGACCAGCTAAAGGCCTATCTAGTCAACCCCCCTCTTCTCAGCAAGCCTATTCCCGGGGAAACCCTCTATCTCTACTTAGCTGCTTCCGAACAGACCCTCAGTGCTGTCTTGGTAAGGAAAGAAGATAGGACTCAGAAGCCAATTTACTACGTGAGCAAGGTACTTCGGGATGCCGAGCTCCGCTATCCAAGGCTTGAGAAGATGGCTTACGCCTTGATCATGGTAGCCAGGAAGCTTCGCCCATATTTCCAGTCTCACTCGATGGTCGTTCTTACCGACCAACCGCTGAAGCAAGTCCTTCACAAGCCGGAGACTTCCGGTCGTCTCATGAAGTGGTCCATCGAGCTGAGCCAACATGACATCTCATACCAACCTCGGACCGCAATCAAGGCTCAGGCCTTAGCAGAGTTCATCGTAGAGAGCACCATTCCCGAGGTCAGCCAGGCAACAAACGGACCCCCTATCTGGTCGGTTTACGTAGATGGATCCTCTTGCAACGAGAGAAGCGGAGCCGGGGTAATTCTGGTAGGACCAGATGATTTCGTCCTCCAATACTCCCTCCGCATCAACTTCAAGGCCTCCAACAATGAAGCGGAGTATGAAGCACTTATAGCCGGCCTCGGCATGGCTCGTAAAGCCGGGGCACAGCACCTCCGGATCTTTAGTGATTCTCAGCTAGTTGTAAATCAAGTCTTGGGCGAGTATGAAGCCCGAGATGATCGGATGGCAAAGTATCTCGCTAAAGTCCAAAATTTCATGGCTCTGTTTGAAGAAGCACTCATTCAGCGAATTCCCAGGGAGGAAAATTCCCAAGCAGATGCCCTTTCCAAGCTAGCCTCCTCCTCCCTTCAAAGTCTCGAGCAGACCGTTCTGATTGAAGTGCTCCTGAGGCCGAGCATAGAAGATGAAGCCCCCGACTCCATGGAATCGCTGCTTGTCCAACTTCAGGACAATTGGATGAAGCCACTGATAGAATTCCTAAGGGATGGGCTCCTCCCCGAGGACCCTAAGGAAGCTCGTCGAATGAGAACTAGAGCGGAGCGGTACACCCTAGTCGAAGGGGTCTTGTACAAACGCTCCTTCACACAAGTGGACGGCAGGCCATACTTGAGGTGTCTCTCCCCGGAACAAGCTTCATACGCCTTGCAAGAGCTCCATGAGGGAATAGGCGGGGCGCATTCAGGTTCAAGGTCCCTCGCTACAAAGGTGTTGAATTATGGATACTTCTGGCCTACCCTTCTACAAGACGTCGAACGACACGTTCGACAATGCAGCTCATGTCAAAAGTTTTCCAACATTTGTCGCCTACCCTAAGCTCAACTCGCCTCCCTATCAAATCCCATCCCGTTCGCAATGTGGGGGATGGATTTACTAGGGCCATTTCCACCAGCTCCTGGCCAGCTCAAATTCTTAGTCGTGACCATCGACTACTTCTCAAAGTGGATAGAAGCCGAACCCTTGGTTACAATCACCGAGAACAAAGTGCTCCAGTTCATTTGGAAGAGCGTCATATGCAGGTTCGGCGTACCTCGGGTTCTCATAACGGACAATGGAACACAGTTTACGGGGGCCGCATTCCGAGCGCTGTGTGAAGACCTCGCCATCCAACAACGCTTCTCCTCCGTCTCCCACCCGCAGTCGAATGGTCAAGTTGAGAATGCCAACCGATAGATCCTCTCTGGTATTAAGAAGAGGCTGGATAAGACCGCCAAAGGCTTATGGGTAGATCAGCTCCCCAACGTATTGTGGAACTACCGCACTACGAAACGGACCCCCACAGGTGAATCGCCGTTCAATCTCACCTATGGGTCCGAGGCTGTGATTCCCTTGGAAGTAGGTGTGCCCTCCCCTCGTCTTATTGCTTATGAAGAAGAGCAAAATGCTAGAGAGCTTCGGGCAAACCTAGACCTGATCGATGAACTCCGGGAAAGAGCTTCAATTCGTCAACAGAGCTATCGACAGAGGATCGAGCAGGCCTATAACAAGAAAGTCCGACCCACTGATCTCAAAGAAGGGGACCTGGTCCTCAGAAAGTTAGCTATCTCGTTCCCCAGTCAGAAGAGTAAGTTAGCTCCGAATTGGGAAGGACCCTACAAGATCACCAAAATAGTTCGGCCCGAAGCTTACCGCCTCGAAGATCTTGAAGGAAGAGAGATTCCAAGGACTTGGAATGCCGACCATCTTTTGAAGTACCAAGAGAGCGCATCAACGCCTCTCTAAGTACCTTCCGATGTCGAACCATTCCTCTCCTATAACTTGTCTTTTGGATTTTGCTTCTTTATTTTCGAATGTAATAACGGCTCGCAACTTAGAAGCAGCCGACTATTAGTTTTCAATAAAGAACATTTTTCCATATTGTGCCTATGAATTGCTTGTCTCTCTCTGTTTTTACCTTCTCTAAACTCTAACGATGGGTTCGGAGTCCAACACTTGGCTTGACTCCGCTTCGCAAGCTCGCCCGTAAGCGAGCTAGAAGTGGTTCGCCATTCGGAATTGCTCCCACAACCGTTGAATAAACTCTAACGACGAGTTCGGAGTCCAACACTTGGCTCGACTCCGCTTCGCAAGTTTGCTCCTAAGCGAGCTAGAAGTGGTTCGCCATTCGGAATTGCTCCCACAACCGTTGAATAAACTCTAACAACGAGTTCGGAGTCCAACACTTGGCTCGACTCCGCTTCGCAAGTTCGCTCCTAAGCGAGCTAGAAGTGGTTCGCCATTCGGAATTGCTCCCACAACCGTTGAACAAACTCCGACGACGAGTTCGAAGTCCAACACTTGGCACGACTCCGCTTCGCAAGCTCGCCCGTAAGCGAGCTAGAAGTGGTTCGCCATTCGGAATTGCTCCCACAACTGTTGAATAAATTCTGACGACGAGTTCGGAGTCCAACACTTGGCTCGATTCCGCTTCGCAAGCTCGCCCGTAAGCGAGCTAGAAGTGGTTCGCCATTCGGAATTGCTCCCACAGCCGTTGAACAAATTCTAACGACGAGTTCGGAGTCCAACACTTGGCTCGACTCCGCTTCGCAAGTTCGCTTCTAAACGAGCTAGAAGTGGTTCGCCATTCGGAATTGCTCCCACAACCATTGAACAAACTCTAACGACGAGTTCGGAGTCCAACACTTGGCTCGACTCCGCTTCGCAAGCTCGCCCTTAAGCGAGCTAGAAGTGGTTCGCCATTCGGAATTACTCTCACAACCGTTGAACAAACTCTAACGACGAGTTCGGAGTCCAACACTTGGCTCGACTCCGCTTCGCAAGCTCGCCCTTAAGCGAGCTAGAAGTGGTTCGCCATTCGGAATTGCTCCTACAAAAGTTGAAATATACTCACTCTGCCGTCGCGCGCAAAATTTCTACAAACTATACTAGACACGGGAGAAGCTGATGCCAGATCTGCCATTTGTATGCCAGTCTTGGTACACTGCTTCTCTTAGTCCTCGCGGGCGGAAGGTCATTGATATGAATTTGCTGTATTCTTCGTGTTTCCTCGAGACATCAGCTCCACACACAGCCTGGACAATTCTTAGTTTTCATCACGAACCGGAGCCGAAAACCTGCGACACACTTAGTCCTTGGTCAAATACTGGACCATGAAATCACCTTCAGAATCTCGTATATCACCGACCAATACCCAGCTTTGAGAGTCCTGCAATTTGGCTTCATTAATCAGAAAACCTCTTACAAACTCACGAGTTAAGAGGTTCGGATCGATGCTCAGCATGCCTCGTCGAATGACCTCGGAACAGTAGAGATAGTCATGAGTAATACAACATAAAGACATCGAAAAAGGCACAAGACCAAGAAAGAAAAAGCCTCGTTCCGATTAAGGGAAAACATTACAAAACAAGATAAAAGGCATCGTTACAAGAGTTACAAGAGTTCGAAAGCAGAAACTACAAAGCCGACTCGTGACACTTAGACGAAATACAAAACTTAGAAAACAACAAATCTTCAACGCCTCCTAGGCGCAGGAATGTTCCGCTTCAGAGATATCCGGGGACGGTGGCGCTTGACCCCGGAGCCCGTCCCCAAACCGGCGAACTGGGACGTATCTTCGGCACTGCTCCTGACAGTTACACCGGCAGAAGCTCCGCTCGACGATATCGCCACACCACTTTGGGCGTCACCCGGACTTGGCCGAGCAGTGGGCAAACGGGTCGCGAGTTCGTAAAACGAAATGCCTCGCTCACTCTCCTCGCGAGTGCACGAAGTGCTCCTGATGTTAATCGGCCTCGAATGCAGCTTAAGGCAAACCACTTCCGTCTCCAGCTCGGCGATCCGCTGCTTCAGAGTGTCGTCTATTACATCCCCCTCGAAACGAGGAAGCACGGCAGAGCTCGGGATGCTAGGACGACACGCAATAATTCGGCGGAGCTGGGTGACTTCGATACCCTTGTCCACTGTGTCCCTCTTCAACGCGTCAACCTCTACCGTCAATTCATCGCGTTCGGCCATTAGCTTACCAACCGCCGTAATCAACTCTTCTTCCCCAGCAAGAAGCTCGGCCTCCACGAACTGCAAATGGTGAACCTCGGTGAGCATGTCGTCCCTCTCCGCTGTAATCTTTGACAAGGAGTGTCGGAGACATTTAAGCCTCAGCCCATTGGTGAAAGCCGTCGACGAGCCATCATTTTTGTCTACAGGGGCAATCTCAGCGAGCCTGCCCTCGAGTCACCGAATCTCGATGTCTCGTCGGCTCAAGATCACCTACAAAATGGTTCCGCTCGCTCTCGGCCCTACGCAACCCCAACTCGACTTCGTAGAGGCATTCGCGGCATCTGGCCAAACACAGCCTCGTCGCCGCCAAGCCGGCCTCGGAATAAATCTCCTCCCTGGAATGAGGGCGTTCGGTCGAGTTGGTCACCTCGGCAAGCTGAAAAGAACAAAGTAAACAAGAACTCAGTAAATAGTCACAAGTCTACTCCTCATCCGACCCCTGAGCAAAGCTATAACACATCTAACAGTCTAAAGTTCTTTGTTTAAACACTTAGTCAAATTTCAAGCAAACGACAGGGAAAAGACGAGATCGAAGGATATTTTCATTCATTACAAAAATGCGGTGGCCAGTCCGCAATTAGGCGATACAAGACAAAACTCAAAAAAAAGAAAAAAAGGGAACGGAAGGGGAATAAATCAAGGGACGACCTCTTTCCCGGGGCGTCGAGAGTGGACGGGGGCCGACCCCCCCGATGGGGCCTGAATTGCCAGCGGGGTCACTTCGGTGACCTGCACCTTACCGATGACTTCAACCTCGGGGTCGCCCTCCTCGTTGCCTCCATCTCCTTCTTCTTCTTCTCCTTCCTTTTCCGACTCCGGGTCGAAACCCTCGACGTGCCCCGGGAACAGCCTCCACCCCGAGCAGTCCACCTCGGGGTATCGCGCTGACACTTGGGAGATGGCTTGGGCGTAGGCCTTGGCCATGTTTTGGGCGAGGAAACCCTGCACCTTTGTCATGGTGGCCTCTTCGGCCCCCTTCACCGCGGCAGCCTGGGCCTCCGTCGTCTCGGTCAACTGCTTGGCCGTCCCCTCCCTCTACCGCTAAAGGTCGGCCTCGAGCTTCGCGACGTGGCCTTCGAGGTACTCGAGCCTCGTGGTCCTCCCCTCGAACTCGACCCTCAGTTTGTCGAGCTCGGTGCCCATCCGAGCCTTTTCCACCCGAGCCCGGTCCGTCTCTTGCTTCAACTCCTTCTCCAACTCCGTCATCTTCTCCGAGAGATGACCGAAGTGGACGAGGATCTGCAACAATATATATATATATATATATAAGTATACAAAGAGGTAAGAAAATCCAACAAGTATGAAAAGACAACGCTTACCGATACTGCCGAGCGGGTGATCTCGAGGGTATCGTCGCCTGCCAGGCCGGCCTCCATGGCGGCCCTGTCCTTCGGCATTGCCAGGTGCTTGACCACCTGCATGCTGGCGATGGAGTCACCAAGAAACCCATCGTGCTTCCGAACTTGCCAGTCTAGAATGTGGATCTTCTTGTGCTCCTCCATCAGGAGCTCTTCGGCCGTCACCGTCAACGGCGGCGTCTCCATCCTAAGGGCGGCGGCGATCGGGAAGTCGCCGGCCTCGGTCGATGCCGAGGGCGCTCCTGTGGCTGGGGTCGGGGAAAACTCTGTCGAAGCCCCCACCCCTTCGACCCCGCTCGTGGACCTCGGAGTCTTCGTGGGCGGCAACTTGGAAGAGACCCTCTTGCGCTTCTTCGGGGCCTTACTCCTGAGGGCTGCCCTCTGTGCCATCACTGCCTCGTAGTCCATAGCCTCTGCATCAAACAAGGAGCTGGTTAAAATACGAGTCAAGAAAAGCACGAAAAAAATATATATATATGGAAAGAGCCACATACTGGGATCTACGCGGCTAAGCCCTCCCCTGAAGAGTATGTCTTCGGACAGCTCCCTCCAATCATACTTCGACCTATCTAGAAGAGTCCGAACGGCCTCTTCATCTTGTGCGTTGAGCACCGGAGTCTCCTTAACTCGCTTTGATACCTCCTCCACAAAATGAGTGGGTATCGGCCACGCCTCCGCACTATGAGGTACTTGTCTCGCCAGTGCTTTATGGAGTCGGGGCACACAACGAGCCGACCCCCGTACCTCGGAGCTAGGTAGTACCGGAACTCCGACCGGTTCTGCTGATGAAGCCGGTAGATCGTTCGAAGTACCCTTAGCTCCGGCTCAATTTCAGCCGCTTGGCAGTGGAGCACGAACCCATTGATAACTCTCCACGCATTCGGCATCAGTTGAATGGGGCTGATCCCAAACCACCTCAGCACTTGAATTGCGAATGGGTGGAGAGGCAGCCAAGCCCGGCGATAAAGGCATCAACCGGCCAGAAACACATGTTTACTGGCATCGGCGAATTCGCCCTAACCCTGGGACCCGGCTGCATGAGTTCATACTCCTCCGGAATTTGGAAGCAATTCCGGATTACTGCCAAATCATCTGGACTGAGAATAGATACCGTTTCATCGGCCTCAGAGGTGTCCCTTGCCTCGTTCTCCTCGAAGGCTCTCCCCCTCCCCTGGATAATGCGCTCGGCCTGTTCCCCCGGGATTTCTTGAACCCTCTGAAGCCCGGTTAGCGGCCCAGGCATCCGGCCGAACGGCCCCATACGCTTCGGGTCCTCCACTATGGTGTCCCGACATGAGATCCTCTTGCCTTTGTCTTTGCGATATGTTTGGCTCAGAGAAGGGGCTTCGGCACTACGAGGGGAGGGCTCGGAAATAGGGAAAAGAGACATATTTGCAGTTGAAAAGCGACTAAGTGTAAATTACCTTGAAGTGATGTGAGTGGTCGGAGTTTTCACCGGAAAATGATGGGTGATCACCGTGAGCTCTCTCTAACACAAATTCACCGCCTGAGTAAAAGATTGGAGAAGTGAAAAATGAGGGGGGTGTGGGGTTTTATAGAGCTTGGCACACATAATGAGGATAATGGGCCAGCCCATTTACACTAGGCGACAAAATGATTTGAACAGTCGCATTATTTACCGCGCATAGCTAAACCGTCGTATTAATGGCTGTCACATCTGTCAGAGTTGTCAGAAGCTCAACAGCCATCACATTAAAGGGCTGTCACATCTGTCAGAGGTTCAAAAGTTATCGACTCGGCCTGACGTTTCCTATGCCGACAGAAAGCACAACCCAGTGCCTCGACACATGCTGCCGAGCGTTCTTGATACCGACCATATTACATGGAAAAAAGTGGACCTCGGCACATGCTGCCAAGCGTTCTTGCCACCAAGCATATTACATGGAAAAAAGTGGACCTCAGCACATGCTGCCGAGCGTTCTTGCCACCGACCATGTTACATGGAAAAATTGGACCTCGGCACATGCTGCCGAGCGTTCTTGCCACCGACCATGTTACATGAAAAAAATTGGACCTCGGCATATGCTGCCGAGCGCTCTTACCACCGACCATGTTACATGAAAAAAATTGGACCTTGGTACATGCTGCCGAGCGCTCTTGCCACCGACCCTCTTACATGATGAAAGTCGTCCCGGACTTCGGCAAAAGTTCGCCGAACGCCCTCTTCGTACCTACAGGATGACCGAGGTAGCTACGCTCTTCGGAAGGAGGCGCCGGACCCCCAGGGACCTCGGCACCCTCCGTGGCGAGGGTCCGCAGGGGGGGTCGGCAATGAAGCTGAAGCATCTAGGTCACGAAGTGGAAGAAACAACATCAAATCGTCTACCTAAATATTGCGAAAAAATGGTTAAAGATTGGGGGAGACCGATTAAAGGTTCTAAAGAACAATTGTAAGCTCAGGGGGATTCTCTTGAACCCCTAGGTAAACAATTATTGCTTAGAACAGTTAATTAAGACCCCCGAACTACGAATCATCGCTTTGCAAAGATTAGATAACAATCAAAAGGAAAGCACCAGAAACTTGGGAGAGCTCAAGAACGATCTAGAGCGCGCAACTAACTCAAGAAATCACCACAATACCCCATACGAAGATTCAACGCCCCTCGTTCGGACTCCGATACAACCCTGTAAGCCATTAAAACAGTAAAACTACTCCTCAAAGGCTGATCAAACTTAGTCTTCGGGAGTGAGGGGGCTCGTGATATGGCTAAAAATAGGGTTAAATCAGAACCATCCAAACAGGAGCACGAATCTTAAAGCCTGGGGGTAAAATGGTAATTTCACCCACAGACGGGTCTGAAATGGGTACTGGGTCTCCTCTCTAACGACCCAATAACCCACGAACGGATCCACTCTAACTGGGTGCGGGTTCCAACCCGCAGCAAATCCGGTCCGGCAGGATAGAATTAGGGTTTCTGATTAATCCTAATCAACAGCCCTGATTCGTATCTATCCTTTCACTGGGAATTAGGGATTACATTCCTTATCTAATCACAGGAATTACATTCCTAATCTGATCCCTAAGACGCCTATAAATACCCCCCATCCATCTCCATTAAGAGGTAATCAGTATTTTCTCAATTTACGCTCATTCTTAATCATTCCTGATTACTGACTTGAGCGTCGGAGGGTGCATCGCCGGGATCAACCCTGGTGTCTCGCACTTTTTGCAGGTGAACGGCGGGAGTCAACGGTCAAACTCCGACGGAACAGGTTTCAGGTTTGCTATTCAGTTTTCCAAGAATCCACAAATACTATCTGTTTGCCCCCACACCAAATTTAGCGGTAACAACAGTAATAAAACTTCGTAACTTTTCCCCTCTTTCTTTGATGTGTGGGTGTGTCTGTGTCTGTGTCTGGTGGTGGGGGTGGGGGGTTCTGCAATTATTAGTTTGTAGTCTCTTCTTTGGTTTTGTTTGTTCTTCTGGAACTACACCCTAGATTATATTAAGGAGTACTCTAGTGGCGTAAGTCACACGTTTAGGTCTGTATCAGCCTCCTTGTTTATAATTCTAATTTTCTATCATATGGCAGCTGATCAGAGCACCAATTACTGGATTAGTACTATGACCATTATTGCTACTACTACTAATAGAGTGTTGGGAGTAGTTGGGGGGGACCATATGGGCCCCACCACACCAACTCCTTAAAGAAATAGGAGGGTCGGCACCGAAAATTCGGTGCCACACCTTTTGACCCAAAAACAAAGTCAACAAAATCTCCTCCCCTTTGGCTATATAATGAGAGCATTGAAAGAAGGAGGTAGCAGAAGTGAGGAAGAAAAAGGACGGATTAAGAGAAAATATAGTATTACAAGAGTTTTCTCAAAAGAGATAGATAATATTGTATCTCCTTAGAGGTAGTTTGTCTACTCTATATTTTTCCTCAAATTTGTGAGAGAGTTGTTTCTCCTTCTATAAGAGATAGTGAAACTATTCTCTCCTTATATCTAGAGAGAATGTACTGTAATCCCTACTTTCAATAGTAAAATCCTACTACACTTGTCACTAGTTTTTACCCAGTCTCCATTAAGGATTTTTCACGTAAAATATCTGTATCCACTTTATCTTCAATTTCTCAATTTAATTTTAGTTGTGAGATAATTTCTGCCCATCACTTTCCTAATAGTGATATCAGAGCTTTGGTTGTGGGGTGTACAACAAAAATGTAGACAACAAAGTTCGATGTTGAGAAATTCAACGGGAGTAATTTCTAATTATGAAAAATAAAGATCAACTACATAAGAAAAATGGAAGCAATAGCACGTCAAAGGAAAATTCAGAGACTACTTCAGTTTAGATGGAACATAAGCCAAATGAAGATCCAGTTTCTTCTGAAGCAGTACCAGAGCACGAGTTACAAATAACCAGTCGAGTCCGAGGCTCCAAAAGTTCGTCGGTCAACTCGTGAGAGAAGGCCGCCAACTTGGCACTCAGAGTATGTTACAGAGAGTAATGTTGGATAATGCCGTTTAACATGGATGGTGAGTCATCATCTTTTCAGGAGATAATCAAAGGCTCGGATGTATCCATGTGGATGGTAGCAATGCAGAAAAAATTTGAAGCTCTACACAAGAACAGGAAGAAAGGCCATCGACAACAAATGGGTCTACAAGATCAAGTGCGATGGTAATGACCAAGGGGAGCGATATCGTGCAAGATTGGTGGTGAAAGGATATGCTCAGAAAGAAGATATTGACTTCAATGAGATATTTTCACCTGTGGTTCGACTCACGACAGTCAGAGTAGTCTTGCCGATGTGTGCTATCACTGCTATGTTTGACCTACATCTAAAGCAGCTAGATGTGAAAACTGTTTTTTTTTTCTTCATAGAGATCTTGAAAAAGAAATTTATATGCTCCAACCAGAAGGTTTTGCTGAAACATGCAAGGAAAACTTGGTTTGTAAATTGAACAAATCTCTGTACGGTCTTAAACAGACAGCGAGGTGTTAGTATAAGAGATTGGATTCCTTCATTATTAGCCTTGGATACAAGGCTAATAATGACTTAGTTTAGACCATTGTACGTACTACAAAAGGTTTGATGGTAATGATGACTACATTAACCTACTGTTGTATGTAGATGACATTTTGGTGGCAGGCCCGACCAAAGATTGAATCCAAAAATTAAATGCACAGTTGACTAAGGAGTTCGACATAAAGGACTTGGGACCAACAAACAAAATTCTAGGGACGTAGATACATCAGACAGAAATAACAGGAAGATTTGGCTTTTCCAGAAGAACTACTTCAACAAGAACTTGTGGCACTTCAACATACAATATTGTAAGCAAATTTCTACCCCACTACCTGTTAATTTCAAGTTATCCTCCAAAATGTGTCCTAGCAATGATGTAAAGAAAATGAGATGTCTAGAGTACTGTATGCATCAGCAATGAAAAGTTTGATGTTCGCCATGATATGTACCAGACTAGAAATTGCACAAACAATGAAAGCGATTAATCGATATATAGCGAATCCTAGTAGAGAGCATCGGAGCACAGTGAAGATAATTATGAGATATATCAAAGGAACCTCATATGCTGCATTATGCTACAGAGGATCAGAATTAACAGTCAAACAGTCAGAGGCCATGTGGACTCAGATTTTGCAGGTGATCCTAGTATAGAGCATTGGAGCACAGTAAAGATAATTATGAGATACATCAAAGGAACCTCATATGATGCATTATGTTACAGATGATCAGAATTAAAAGTCAAACAGTCAGAGGCCATGTGGACTCAGATTTTGCAGGTGATCTCGATAAAAGCAATCCACTACGGGCTATATGTTTACACTTACAGAAGGAACTGTAAGCTGAATTTCAAAACTGCAGACTATTGTGGCTCTATCTACAACGAAAGAAGAATACATGGTGGCTACACAAGCTTGCAAGGAAGTAATCTGAATTCAAAGGTTATTGGAGGAGCTCGGGCACAAGCAGGAGAAGATTGTTCTGTTTTGTGACAGTCAGAGTGCCGTGCACATCACAAGGAATCCAGTCTTTTATTTACGAACAAAGCACATAAGAGTTCAGTACCATTTCAATCGAGAATTAATGGAGGAAGGAAGTGTGGATATGCACAAGATTCCCACCGATGATAACCTAGCAGATGTTATGACCAAGCCGATCAACACTGATAAATTTGAATGGTGTAGATCCTTGTGTGGCCTTGCAATAACATAAACAGCATGTGAATGGCAACATAGAAAGAATTGTGTAGAAACAGGATTAATCCTCAATTAAGTCTCCAAGTCGGAGAATGTTGATAGTAGTGAGGGGTCCACCATACGGGCACTACCACACCAACTCCTTGAAGAAAGTGGAGGGTCAGCACCGAATTCGGTGCCGCACCTTTTAAAAAAATGAAAAAAAAATCTCAACAAAATCTCCTCCCCTTTTGGCTATATAATGACAACATTGGAAGGAGGCAGCAGAAGTGAGAAAGAAGAAGAAAGAGAGATTAAGGAAAAACAGAGTATTACAAGAGTTTTCTCAAGAGAGATAATATTGAATCTTCTTAGATGTAGTTTTTCTAGTTTGTATTTTTCTTAAATTTGTTTGTTTCTCCTACTATAAGAAAAGGTGAAATTATTCTCTCCTTATATTTAGAGAAGGTACTGTAATCCCTACTTTCAATAGTGAAATCCTACTACACTTGCCCGTGGTTTTTACCCGCTTCCTTTGGAGGTTTTCATGTAAAATATTTGTATCCACTTTATCTTCACTTTCTCAATTTCATTTTTGTTGTGAGATAGCTTCTGCCTATAACTTTTCTAAAAGATACTAACAAGCTACAAATTCGATTAAGAAAGGACTACGTAGTGGATATAATATTATATCTCCACTCAGAAGCCAAAGCCATAGGCATGTGCAGTTCATAATTTCAAAGAAAACTGGTTATCATCACATTACAGAACAACTACAAAATCTCCAATCAAGCTGGGATTCTAGAAACCAAATAATAAACAAAATCTGGTGCTCTACTTATTCAAACGTATCTACACATCCTTTAAATTAAAATTTTCGTTAAAAGGAAGCTAGGGAGTGCTAGACAACGTGTGATATATCAGTAACTTCCAATGCACATTCACTTAGCTTGGAGGGTAGAATGTTTTGAAACTTCATAAATTTTCTCAAGGAATCAACCAATGCCACCATCTTACACGAAATTGAAACTGAATCCCAAACAATTAAAATAGAGAACAGGTAGCAGGTCCCTTTCTTTGTGGGGTACCTATCATACTAATGGAATGCTATTACGAAGAGGGTTTAGTTAAACTATTCTTCTATGCCTACCAAAATAATACACATACCTACTTATTTATGGAAAGGTTCCTATCGTTCATGTCAAATTCTATTCCCATACTAACAAAATTTGTAGTGTGATACAACGATTCCTCTGTCAAATTAATTGAAGACAAACTTGTCCCTTTCCTTCCAGTTTCATGCAACTGTACTACTATACACAGACCCAGAGATTCCTTGATTGAAAACAATAGAGAATCTGGAGAATCTATTGCTGAAACTCCATCCACAAGAACTTAAAGCAAGCTAGAATAATCTATAGGCATCAGATGGGCCAAAACATTCAATATAAAGAATGAAAGGCAAGCTAGAATATTCTGTAGACATCAGATGGGCCAAAACATTCAATCAGACCCGGCCCTGGGGGCCCAGAGGACGACTGCCCTGGGCCCGCAAAATTTGGGGCCCATTCTTTTGTAACTTTTCAAAAAAAAAAATCAGTTTACGTTATTAAAAAAAATGCATAGAGACTTCAAGAGTGAGTCTCAACTGTCCAAGCTCCGAATTCCAAAATTTGGGGGCCATTTTTTTATAACTTTTCAAAAAATAAATCAGTTTAAGTGTATAAAAAAAATGCGTAGAGACTCCAAGAGTATCAACTGTCCAAACATAGTATACAATGAGTGAATTTACTCACATAGAAAATGCATAAAACATATATAGGATCTTGGCTTATGGTTGGATATTGGCTTGAAGTTGGAAGTGTAATCTGGTATGTGCTTACTAGTTTTTTTTATTTTAATTATTATATAATTCTTTGAAAATTGATTCTTGTGATTCCTTTTGTTAAGATTTTATTAGCTTAATCTTAGTAATTAATATATTCTTTCCTTATATTTAGATGATTTGTAATCCCTTTGAATATGAGAATTAGTTAAGATCTTGATGAGGACATCGGTTTCAGACGATTTGGTCGTTTCTATCAGCGCAGACGTCGTTGTCATCAGCTGCTTTATTTGGTTTAGGATTTTTATTTTATTACCATTTTTATTTCTGGCAATTATAGCCATATGTAATCTTTTTGTATTTTTTTTAGATTTTGAGAATATTTTGGAGATGTGTTTCAAGATGTATTTGAGCCTATTTAAAGGCCTTGAGATTAATGAGAAAGTATGTCATTATTGATTAAAAAAATCTGTGTTGAGTTTTGCTCTTCCTCTTTCTCTTTTGTGTGATACAATTGAGATCTAAAATTAGGGTTTGTGATAAATCCTAATCAATTTTAGAGTTAGTGATTAATTCTAAAATTTATCCCCAAATTAAAATTCCCCAATTACAAATTACCCAAACCCTAATTCCCAAATCTCCACACAAAAACCCTAACAGCCGTCAACCTTCCCCTTCTTTCTTCTCCTTTCTTCTTCATCTCCCGACCTCCTCCAAAATCCCCTTCACAAAATCCCTAACCCCCTTTCGAACCCATCTCCCGACCAAATCCTTCACCCCCATACGCCGTCGCTACTTCCTCCCCACTCCCCGTCGATCATCCTCTCTCCATTAGCATCGCCCCCTTTTTCTCCTCCACTCCCGATCCCAAATCCCTTCACCGAACCCCAACCACAGTCCCTTACCCAATAACCTTCTCCCGCTGCCTCTTCCCCTCATCCCCGCCACCACTGCCCTCCACCATTAAAAGCCCCGATTTCCTCTATTACCGTGCTCCTCCCGCTCGCCTTGCCTCCTCGACGCCTTCGCCGTCGTTGCTCACGCCGCCCTCCGCTGTCGCCGTCGTCAACCAGTGACGTCGTCGACCAACCCCGACATTGTCCTTGAAGTTGCTGCTCGTACTGACTCTTTGGAGTGCTGTGCTCTTTCAAGATCGACACTGCGTTCTTCAAACTCTCGGTATACTCTTTCCATTCTTAATATTTGTGTTATACTGCCTTATCATCTAGCCTATTATCTGATTTGCCTGTCGTCCACAAAAATAATTGAGATTGAGTGTTCCACATGCTTGAATAGAGTACGAATCAGTATTGAGTTTCTTACTTGCTAAAATACGTAGGGATTTAATTGATTGTAAGGTTGATTTATTAATTGGGACTGTTACACTTATTCAATTCTTGAAAACCCATCGAACCTGTTAATTGTTACAAATTTCCAACTTAGATCCGCACTTTCATGTTGGTAAAATTAACCCATTAAAATTCTTGGAAATTCTCTATTTTAGGGTTGGTTTTACATCAGATCTTTATTTAGTTTCCTTGAGGCTTTGATATAGGATCTTAATTGATGACTATTATTAAGTCAACCAAACAGACAAGCATCAGGCAAACGAGGCAATCAAGTATAAGAATGAAGAATCAAGGGGCATAAAAATGAAGAATGAAGAAACAAACATAGTATATATACACGCATAAGATAATTATATATCTATTGCTAATGATTTTGAAACTATGGTTGCAATGCAATAGCTGTTTTTAGAGAACCAAAACAATTGCAACTAGCTTTTTTGGCATCTACAAAGGACGACCCCGTTTGCAACTAAGAAATGAAAAATAACACAAATTTGTGGAAAATCGTCAATTTCAAATTTCTATATTATTTTATGAAGTATATCTGAAGTATTTATATATGACTATATTTATGTGGTTATTTTGAACATGTAAATCATTTTTATGTATTAATGTATTTCAATTACTAAAAGAAGGACCTCGTAATCTTTGTTTGCCCTGGGCCTCAAAATTGTGAGGGCCGGCCCTACATTCAATATAAAGAAAGAAAGGAATAGCTGCACCTTTCACAATCAAGACAACATCAACCCCTACTAATCTTCATTAATTTAAATAAATACTGCCAACCAACTAATATAATAGACCCTCAAGGGGAATATACCTAGCCATCCTTCTAAAAATAAATTGTAACTAGTCATCCTTACATAGTAGTAAGCATGGTTTGATAACAAAGCACTATCTCCAACTAATTAAAAATGCCCATTGGTGAATGAAAACATGTTTATCTATGAAGCACATTATCTACGATTAACTATTCTATAGATCCCCATCACCCATAAAAAAGCTACAGACCACATGAAGTTGAGATAAACAGATACTCACTTAGCTTGTGTGTTCTCCAAGCAAATTAATCTTGTCGTCGGATAATAAACAGCGTCTGAAGGCTGCCTAATCGCGGCTTCAATCTGATCCAAATCCATCGTGCCATCCGGATTGTTCTTCACTGTTCTCGGGTGCACACCCCCAATGCAAGATATCCCCCCATTCTCATAAATATGTATGTGGGAATCATGCCCAAGTATAATCTCACTTCCCCGAATCTCACAATGAACCATGATCGAAATCAAATTCCCCATCGTCCCCGAGGGCACAAACAACCCTGCGTCCTTCCCAGTAATCTTTGCCATCTCAGATTCTAACTTAAAGGTGGTCGGGTCCACGTCCAAGACATCATCTTCTACCTCAGCAGCAGCCATTGCAGCACGCATTGCTTCATTTGGTTTAGTTACTGTATCGGACCGGAGATCCACCATTCTGGTCACGGTCACCATTGTCGAAATTGATGACCTGAATTCAAAACAAAGTGAAACAAGTCAGACTGTAAACAACAACACTAATTACAAAAAATCTAATAATATTGCTAGAAAAAAAAATGGGTTAAATTTTACATTCCTGTTTGGGTATTTAAAAATGCATTGTTAAATGTTCAGAAATTTAAACAAAATAGCACGGAAATCAACATAGTGACCAAAAATCATCTCAGATAGTAACCAACTATACAAATTCAAAAAAAAAAAAAAAAATCAAATACTATTGCTAGAAAAACAAGAAATCTATGTTAGTATGATCATATGGATAAAAATTTACCCCAGAAAAATAAAAAAATAATGACCTGAATTGTAAACAACAGAAATCATGTCAGACTGTAAACAACTATACAAATTACAAAAATTTAATAATTTTGATATTTAAAAAAACACACATTCCTTTTGGGTATTTTAAAATGCATTGCAAAATTTTCAGACGTTAACAGGTAAGTATCAATACAGTAACAAAGAATTGCAACCAAATTTACTGATCTAGGTGTGATCATGGCCAAAAAGTTCCAAAAAAATTATATAAAAAAAATATTTCCAAAAACTCTAACAAATATCCCACCTCGAAAAGAATTAAAAAAACCTAAATTTAACAAAACCCACCTCTAAAACTCGAAGAGGAATTAGGAAATAAGACCAAGACCAGTTCTTGCGGAAAGATGGAAAAAGGACGAAGGGCTTATATAAAACCCTAAAACCAAGATGGGTTTTTTTGTGATGGTGAGTCACGTTTTGAGCACGTGGGCCAACCTTAACCGGAAAATTTTGCCGTATTGCCACCACTTTTTGAAAATATTAATTCGAAGTATCTAAAAGGATGATTACATAAATTACCCTCATCTGTGTCTGTGTATGCGACAGAAGTTCTATTTGCTTGTCATGTAAGTAAATATGTCAATTGGGTCGAGCCGACTGAACCTGGCATGAGATTGCTGGGTTTATGTCTTGCATACTATGTTGGATAAGAAGACGATGAGACGATAGAGGAATCGAGACGATCGGAGATGGAGTGGAAGTAAGGGAAACAGTCAGCAGCAGCAGCAGATGGAGTTGCGGTCGACCGTACATGGGGTGCGGTCGACCGCCCTACTCAGCAGAAGTTCCCGAAAGGGGGACGGTCCACCGAACTTGGGGTGCGGTCGACCGCGCGCGGCGCTGATGGATAAATTGGGTCGGGTCTTGATGATTCGTGAGAAGCCGAACTTGCTCTTCAAGTCAGATCTGACGGCTCTTATCGTAGGGTTATCTCTTCAGGTATATCCAAAGGCTATTGTATCAAAATATCAAACTATGTTTTCTCTAGATCTTATATATTGTTGTTATTGGCCTCCATTGAGAGCCAAGTGAGAGAGAGTACTTCATTGAAGGAGATATTGAGTGATTCTCTAATTGTAAACAACTAGTACTTGGTAGTGAGGCTTGAGAGAGGTTCGTGGTGAGAATTGTGATATTCTTGTATCTTCTCTAGTTGAATAACATCTTGGGTTTCTTCTCCTCCGGATTAAGGTGAAAGCCCCTACCGGGACAAATTTGTGTGTGCTTTGGTGTGTTTGGTATGATCTCATATGTGCTTGGTGGTTTGTGTTGATTGCATCAAATAACTGAACAAGATCCAAATGGGGGTTTTCGTTTGAAATCCCTAACAGAGATCGGGAAAAAAATTTGTTGTCCAGCACGACAGGACACAAAACACGGTGGAGTATGAATATGGCACGAGCTCAAAACCCAATAAAATGCTCGAAAATCCAGTTTAAGAATTGAGGGAAGAGAAATATATGTAACGTCCCGAGCTCGGCTCAGCTGTGCACACGGCTACACGTGCGCACACGCGAAAGAACGGACACAAAACTCTAGCCACGCCCACCACATGCTGCCTCAAAAGGGTGATTAACCGTTGGGTACCCTTTCTCATTGGCAATTCCTATATATTTCTCTTCTCTTCTTCTAGCCAATATGGGATTTTATTCCCTGGTTATACCCGGTCAAACACCACACACCCACACACATACTTTCTTTCATTTCCTTCATTCATTTTAATACCATTCCCATATGGTCAACTAGTCAAAGCACATACCACACTTCCATTCTTTTCCATCCCTTTCCTCCACGTCGTCATCATCCCATTCTCTTTTTAAATTCTTTTCCTTCTACTTTAGTATATATATATACTATATATATCTATACTACATACTTAGTATATATATACTCCTAGAAATACGGGGTCTCACATTCACCTCTCCTTAAGAATTCAGCGTCCTCGCTGAACCCGGACTTACAACATGATCCAGGATCCCTTTCTAACCGATGTGGAGGGGATTACCCTGATTCTGCTAGTTGTACAGTCCCCTACCCGGGCGACCTGTCCCAACCTAGCTCCATCTCAGGCGTACATCTTGCACACACTCGGTGTCGAAAGTCGGCTCTGATACCATTTGTAACGTCCCGAGCCCGGCTCAGCTGTGCACGCGGCTACACGTGCGCACACGCGAAAGAACGGACACAAAACTCTAGCCACGTCCACCACAGGCTGCCTCAAAAGGGTGGTTAACCGTTAGGTACCCTTTCTCATTGGCAATTCCTATATATTTCTCTTCTCTTCTTCTAGCCGATATGGGATTTTATTCCCTGGTTATACCCGGTCAAACACCACACACCCACACACATACTTTCTTTCATTTCCTTCAAATTTTAATACCATTCCCATATGGTCAACTAGTCAAAGCACATACCACACTTCCATTCTTTTCCATCCCTTTCCTCCACGTCATCATCATCCCATTCTCTTTTTTAATTCTTTTCATTCTACTTTAGTATATATATATACTATATATATCTATACTACATACTTAGTATATATATACTCCTAGAAATACGGGGTCTCACAATATATGCTGGAGGAGAGAGGGTTGAGAAGGAGTAGGTATGATAAACAATGAGAGGGTTGAAGTCATCGGTAGTGGTAGAGGAGGTGAAAGAGATGAGAAGAAGAGTTAGGTTTAGTGTTTCATAGAAGACGCATCATTTTTTTTCTTTCAATTTTCACGAGAAATGACGTAGGTGAGGAGGGAGGCAGAAATATTTGCACATTAACTCTTTACTTTCTCAATAATTTATTTATTTTAAAAAATTCAGTAAACTAATTTTTTTTAAATAAATATTTAAATTCCTAGCACAAAGCCCATTATGCATAAGCTCGAACCGAAACCAATATCGTGAGCTTTGGGTTTGGGTTTGGGTTTGACGAAGGTATTAGAGTGTAAGGCATGGCCCGACACGAGCCTAAAAATTATGGGCAAGCACAAAAAACAAACCCGAAGCACGAAAACCACGGTTTAACAGGGCTTCGAGCAGCACAACCCAACATGAACCTGAAAATTATGGATAGGCACAAGAACAAACTTGAAGCACGAAAACCACGATTTAACTAGGCTTTGAGCGGCACGGCCCGACATGAACCTAAAAATTATGGGCAGGCACAAGAATGAACCCAAAGAACGAAAAACACGGTTTAACTGGGCTTGGAGTGGCACTACACGGCATGACAAGATTGAGATTACTACTTGTAGGTAAGAGCTAAGTAGCCCGTGCACCACACGGTGCTTGCATTGAATCCACATCCCTCCACTTGCTCCAAATCAGCGACCAACCGTTTGCCACCTCACCCCATTCCAATACTAGTGACAGCTAGCGATACATGACACCAGTTGTACAGCTTTCTCGGGCAAAATAACTTGCAGCAGATTATCTTTCATAAATTCCCTGAGAGCATCCATAGTCGTGTGCTATTTATGCATTTTATAGCAAACGACCAGCTGCAGTCGTTTGTTATTTATGCATAAAATACATAAACAGAGACAGTAGATTGCTATATATGAGAGGAGATTTGAGAGAAATACATATTATACAGGACGCAACTTCACTTTGCGTCCCACAATTTTTTTTTTTTTTTTTAATTCGTTGGACGTAACTTCACTTTGCGTCCCACAAAAAAAATATTTTTTTAAATCATCAGACGCAACTTCACATTGCGTCTGACGTTTTAAATTTTAAAAATGAAATCAAAACAAATCTGGGAGCTCTGAAGTTGCGTCCAAGGAGGGGCCCACTTAATTTTTTATTTTTAAATTTTTTTTATACTTAAATACTGTTTTTAATTAATAAAAAATCATTAAAAAATTCTTTAAAATCGTGGGACGCAAAGTGAAGTTTCGTCTGAATTTTTTTATTATTAAATTGATATAAAATACCATTCGACGACTGCAGTAAATAGCCAAAATGCTATATGCATTTATGAATTTATGCATTTTCTAAACAATCACGACAGTGGATGCTCTGACAGCAAATGAGAATTGGGTGCTACGACAGCGGCTTAACGGTTAAATTTAACTAGTATTATACACGTGATGTGCACGTGGGGAAAATAGGGGAATGAAAAGAGCAAAAAAATATGGACAAATTACACTAAGGCCTTCTCCCATTATAGTAGTAGTGATTGCAAAGTAAAGTGCGTGCTGCAAACAAACTTTGTTGTTGTTTGGTGGCTTTCTGTAATTTCCCATTTTCTGTAAAATTGAAAATCCGACCGTTACAGAATTGTCACCGCTGCAAACCAAACTTTCTTGTTCCTCCTCAGAATCCTAATCCTATATAATGTCAGAATCGAATTTTTTCCTTAATCGGTGTTCAACTCCTTCAACTCCTTCAACCCCTTTGAAATTCTCGAAATTGCAATTCATCCCATCTCACCATTTGACTCTATTCGGAAGTACTAGTTGAATCAAGGGTCACCATCCTTCTCCCCTTCCACTCCAATTGTCTCCCCTTCTTTGCCCTTTTAATTTGCGGTAGAAAGTTCTTAAACCTTTTGAGATTCAATGCGTCAGTTGATTCTTGGACTAAACTGCGTTTTATTCTACTTAATCTAATCAGGTTAGTTTTACTTGGAAATGAGTTGTAGTATCTGTTACTTTGTGGTTGTTTTATGTATGTTATGTGTTTGATCTTGGTTTCAGGTGGAGCAAAATGGGTTCTTTTGGGTTTTGAGGATCAGAGAAGATCAAAAGAGGTGAGTGAGCCCTTTTCGCATGCTACTTTCTTTGTTAATTCATATGTTCTCGTCTTTCTTTTGGGGTTTTCTTTTTTTCTTTTTGTTATATCCCAACTAGTTTTCTTTTTCCAGAATGTTAAATTGCATAGTTTCCTCACTTTATTTTGAACCCTTGAAAAGGAAATTATAAATTAGGGTGGTGCTAATTTCCTTTGGTTTTGGTTATTAATTTAGTGCTAATTGAATGAGTTTCAAGAACCAATAGTTAGTTTTCTTTTTCTATGCTTTTTTATTGACTATGATGTGTTGTTGTAAATTGATTCTGATGCTTGGTTAGGATACTTTGAAGTCTTTTACTTACAGGGGAAGATCTCTTCTTGGTTTACTTTTTAAACCATCTATGGCTAGTTTTTATGCTGTTGAGAAAACAGGGATGAGTTTTGATTTCATATTTCAATTGTCTCTGTTATTAGGTTAATCCAATCTTGAGACTAATTTCCTTTTAGTTTGCATATTACCACTTTTGTGTTTGGAGTTTTGTGAATGCCCGATAGCTGGTATTTAGATATATTTATTTAGGTGTTTGGAATAATTAATTTATCTTTGTTTCCGTTCTTGATTTGTTTTGAAAGAAGTCAATGAATTCTAAACTATAACTTTGCGCCTCAATAGCATTGTCTGCAGTTTCTTTCTAATTTTAAAAATTTGGATCATCTATATTTTGAGCAAACATGACCTTATATTTACGGTATTATAAAGTTTAAGGTCTGAAAGTTACTGCATAACTCGGAGAATACTGTAAATTCCAAACTATAAATTCCCGATAAAATGTTGGGCAGCCTTTGCTTTTGTCTTTTTAGACATGATGTCCCCTGAAAAAACTATGCAATGTAAAGAACAGGTTTGTCATTGAGATCTTGATCATGTTTCTCTAAACTTGACCTTTCATATATCGGTTATGAGGAATATAGAGGGTTTAGCACTTAGTCTCTTGGTACGGTCTGTTTCTCCTTTAAAATAAAAAATCAACGTTGGTATGGACAGTTGAATTTGGTTTGTTCTGTTCATTTTTAACAAGTTAACTAAGCTTTGATTACTTGATTGTGGTTTTTTGTGTTTAGGATGCGAAGAGGTAATTTACATTTACATTTTTAACATAAGAACGTATTTGAGTTTTAATGAAATTGGATTTTTTTTGTTTTTCTTTTCCCCATTCTAGTTACTTCTTTCTTGAATATAAATACCAACAATTAGTCGTAGCTTGTCGTACAAACACTTCCTTTCTGATTTGTCATGATGCAAGTCTCATCTCTCGAACATCATATGAAATGTAAATACTCTTATCTTTTTATTTTTCGTCAACGGATAATTAAATTTTGCAGGTAGGTGCATTAAAGCTCAAACTTGGGGTTATCAGTGAAACATGGTAAGTAAACTGCTTTTGTTGAATCTGTGTTATACATTTATACTACCAAATTACTCTATTCTCCCTATGTATTTAGATTAGCTAATAGTTTGCTTCTGGCAGAATCTCGTTTGAAAATTAATTTCCATGAATTTTTCTAGATGTGTTATTTTCTTTATTTGTTTAGTGTAATGATTTCTTACTGCAACCTAAATAAACTGATCATATCTCATACTTCATACAAGTTACAATTATTTTTTAAAAAATAACTTTGAATTTTATATTATAGTACATATCCATTGATTATACTTACATACTGACCTTGTAAATTATGTTCAATGCAGTTATTGATGTGGTATTGCCAGTGTATGGTGTTAGTTCTATTTTTACTCATTGTGGGATTCTAAGTAAATTTGATTAATTTATATTTAGTTTTTTAAAGAAATACTGCCTTCTCTTATGAATATTATCTCAAAATAATTTACTGTTTGTCTTCAGGAAATTTATTCCTAATAAACATAGTTATGCAGGCTGCATACAACTTGAATAATGGTTGTTAATAAATAGAAGGACAATATTCATTGTGGTTATATGATCAACAATCTTCTGCTAATGTTAATTGTCTTTTCATCTCTAGTCTCATTTATGCTTCAGAAAAAAAAAAGTAACCTACCCTCTAGTACTTAGGTGTTTAATAAGCTGCTGTCCTACATTCAGTTCTTATAAAATGTAATCTGGTATCGTCCCACAAATGTTTGATTAATTATGCAATTAATTATGTTTCTTTTTTGTTTAAGTTGATTTGGGGCTGGATATTGGAATTGGGGCCAATCCCCCCCTCTAGAACCAATTCAATCCGGCCGATCTGGATTGGGATTGGCAATCCTTTAAACTATGGTTCTACCTCCATAGTACCATATATAATTGAGCTTCTAGTTATCTTTAATTTCTCGTTATTTGTCAATTAACAATTTCAGATTTCTAGAAGACCATATTATTATAATTAACTGCTGAACATCTATGACTGAATTATTACGAGAAATGACTGCTCAATTGAAGATTGAAAGGATAGTTCATGGATCATAGTCACAAGAAGTTGATAGAGTTAAGGAAGAACATGTGAGTTTAGAAATTTATATCAACTTTTCAGTTGAAATGTGTTAATAGGATGGTCTCACCAAAAAGAAACTGGTACACGTTATGGTGTCAGTAGGGAGATAAGATTGTGCATGAATGAAGTTCAAACAATTCAATGAAAAAGAGAGAGGTCAGTTTACAATCGGGCCAATTGCCAAGCATATGAAGCAAATTGGTAGTGAGATACCAAAAGAGAGATTTTTTTTTTTCTTTCTATATCCTTGTGTCTTTGATCAAAAGTTGAACACAATGTTATGTACCCTTGTCAAAATGGATTTTGCAGTCTTCTTTAGCTCTTTCCAGTACACTATAGAAATATCTGTTGTACCATTCATTATTCCTACTGAAACATTGTTGAGAGTAGATCGATTCTTACAAAATTTCGAGTGTATGTTATTTGGTTTTTTACTTTCAGGGAATATAAATGCTGGAGAGTTAGCATCTCTTATCTTCTTGTTGAATCTTTTGACAATAATCACTTGTGTGGGCTCATCCACATCACCAATTGAGAATATGATGGTTGTGCTGGCCATTTACGGAGCATGTTCACGTAAGATATAAAAACAATTGAAAGTTCTATTTTTTTGTTGTTAAGTCTTGCATATATACCTCATTTTTTTCTGTTAGATTTAACTTTTAAGGAGCTCTGTGTGTGTGTTTTTTCATGTTAATTTAGCATGCTCATATTGTTCTGAATTTACATTTATTATCAAGTATCAAATACGTGCACCAAAAGTATCTTGCACTGTTGTACCATTATAGTTATTTAGATTTCACAAACTTCATTTATTTCTGTTGAATGACATATCTTCTGCCATCGTGTGATAGAATTTATGTTTTCTTCTCCATGCATGCCCTGGCTTAGGATTTCTTTGTGTGGTTCATGCTGTTCTGTGTTGCTTCATAAATGATCCCAATAACGCTCCGAAGTCGCTTCGGCAACTTCAGTATGCTTCCATTGGATGAGTACCTTCGACACTGCAATGCCTCTTTTAGGGACCATGCGTCTAGCCAATATATGCTCTGGTTGAGGGGATTCTTCCACAAAGTACGTTGGCAAGGCAGTAGGAAATGTTGTAGCATCACCACTTCTGCTAACATGGGTTTTTAATTGTGAAATGTGGAAAACATCATGAATACGGGCATCTTCAGGCAACCTCAGTCGATAAGCTACTGCTCCTATTCTTTCAATGACCTCATAAGGACCATAAAACAATGGAGAGAGCTTGTGAATACGATGACCACCAATTGAAACCTGTTTATATGGTTGGATCTTCAAATAAACCCAACTACCAATGGTGAATTCTTTGTCAACCCTATGCAGGTTAGCTTGCGACTGCATCCTTCCCAGGGCACGCACCAAGTTGTCTTTCAACAGCTTAAGAACCTCATCTCTTGAAAGAAAAGCATCTTCTACTGCTTGTACTCTCGCAGTCTTAGGTATGTAGGATAACAGAGTGGGAGGGGGTCTTCTGAATACCACTTGATAAGGAGACATGAGTGTCGAACTGTGAACACGGGTGTTATAGCAATAGCAGTAAGCAGCCCAATCTACCCACGCCGACCAGGCTTGGGGCTTGTAAGCTGTAAAACACCTCAGATATGTTTCCAAAACTCGATTAACAACTTCCGTTTGGCTGTCAGATTGGGGATGAAACGCTGTACTCATACAAAGTTTGGTCCCTTGCAACGTCATTAATTCCTTCCAAAAATTTGAAGTAAAGATCGCATCTCGATCACTCACTATACTCTTAGGTAACCCATATAACTTGACCACATGATGGAGGAGGGCAGCAGCTACTCCTTTGGCTGTATAAGGATGTCGAAGAGGTACAAAGTGGCAAAATTTCAACAACCTATCAACAACTACTAACATTGTAGTGTATCCTGCACTTCGAGGCAACCCCTCAATGAAATCCATACTCAAATCTTCCCAAATGTGCTTTGGTATAGGTAGAGGTTGTAGTAGTCCTGCAGGTGAAGTACTTATGTACTTGTTCCTCTGGCATTCTTCACAAGAACGAATAGACTCTCTCAAATCCCTTTTCATACCTTGCCAGAACACCAATTTCTTCAACTGCTGCCAAGTTTTGTCGATGCCCAAATGTCCCCCTTGAGGTGTACAATGAACCTCTTCTAAGAATAGTTGCCTTGCAATAGAATTAGGATCCAAAAGAATACGATCTTTAAAGTAATACACTCCTTCAACCAATGTAATTCTGCTCTCCTCTCCTGCAATTACTCTTTGTTTGATTTCTTCATAATATGGGTCATTCATGACCAATTGTTTAACCACAACTAACCAGGTAGGTTGAACCACCGTAATGGATGCCAAAGTAGCTCCATTCTCTTCTTCAAACTGTCGAGAAAGGCAATCTGCAGGAACGTTATCTCTACCCTTCTTATACTCAACGGAGAAATGGTACCCATGAAGCTTCATCAACCAAACATGCTGAGCTTCTGTATAGAGTCGATGCTCTAGGAGGTGCTTTAATAACTTATGATTAGTACGAATGATGAATTCTCTGCCTTGCCGCCACTTCTTAACAGCTAAAAGAATAGCTAACATCTCTTTTTCATACGTCGATAAGAGCTTGTTCTTACCCTTGAGTTCATGACTCAAATAGGCAATAGGATGTTTTTGTTGAAGAAGTACAGCTCCTAACCCGTTGCCAGATGCATCACACTCCAATTCAAAGGGAATAGCAAAATTTGGCAGTCGAAGAACAGGGGGAGTAGACAAGACCCTTTCATTAGATCAAAAGCACATTGTGCTTCTCCGGACCAGCAGAAGGCACCTTTCTTAGTTAATTTTACTAGAGGCCATGCGATAGAGCTATAGTTAGCTATAAATTTGCGGTAATAACTTGTGAGACCCAAGAACCCTCTTAGAGCTTTCAGTGATTTAGGCTGTGGCCATTCTTGAATAGCTCCAACCTTTTCTTGGTCCACCGCCACTCCATTAGCAGATACAACATGCCCCAAATATTGAACTTCACTTACTCCAAAAGAGCATTTGCTGAATTTAGCGTATAGCTGATTATCAACAAGAATCTGTAGTACTGTGGTCAAGTGTTGTATGTGCGAAGCCAAATCACGACTGTATATTAGTATATCATCAAAGAAAACTAGCACATACTTCCGCAGATGAGTCTTGAAAATGGAGTTCATGAGAGACTGGAAAGTCAATGGTGCATTAGTCAATCCAAATGGCATAACAAGGAACTCGTAGTGCCCTTCGTGAGTGCGAAAAGCTGTTTTAGGCACATCTTCTACACACATACGTATCTGGTGGTATCCACAGCATAAATCCAAGTTGCTAAACATAGTTGCACCATGGAGCTCATCAAGTAACTCATCAATTATGGGTATTGGAAATTTATCCTTCACCGTTACCTCATTTAGAGCTCTATAATCGATGCACATACGCCAGCTCGCATCGAGTTTCTTTACCATAACTATAGGTGAAAAATAGGGACTATGACTCGGCTGTATGATCCCAGATTCCAACATCTCTCTAATCATTTTCTCAATTTCATTCTTCTGATGCCAAGGATGTCGATAAGGTCGTAAACTAACTGGCTTACTACCGGGGAGAAGTGTAATGGTATGATCATAACTACGATGAGGAGGGAGACCCATATCTTCCTTGAACACAATACCAAACTGATCCAAAACCTGTTGAAGAGGAAGAGGAATGCTTGTATTGCTCCCATGGCTATCTACTTTTTTTTGCGTACCAACCATCTGCAGGAGCCACCCATTCTTGACTTGTAAAAGTGCCTTGGTGATATTTTTAGGTGTAGAAAGCTCCATATCTAGGAGAGTGATTCCAAGCAAGGTTCTATCTTGTTCATCTACCCGAAACCTCAGTCGTTTCTCCTTCAGATTCCATGCAACATCCCCTAAAATTTCAATCCATTGAGAACCCAAAACTAGTTGGCAGGTGTCCAAGGATACCACATAGAAATCTACAACGATGGGGATTCCTTGACAAACAAATTTTACTTGTTCACAAAGGCCCCAACATTGCAGCTGTTGTCCCCCTGGAATAGTTACTTCTAACTGTGCTTGTTGGTTAATGGGTAATTGAAGTTTATGTACAAGATGATTGTCGATGAAATTAAGTGTGGCTCCAGTATCTAGTAACGCACAAATAGAGTGGGAAGAGATAGTTCCCAAAACTCTAAATGTCATTGGTCGATTACTACCTATAAGAGCATGAAGAGAAATAGCGCCTGGCTCAGCTTGCGCAGGTTTGTTCGACTTTCTATTACTCTGAACTTTAGCTGCCTCAACTCCTTCATCTGACAAACTATTATCAAGTTCCTCTGCCTCCTCATCTAAGGTGCCATGATTTGCATGAAAACACCACTTTCACAAGTACCCACCATCTGCATAAATGTCTTACCAGCACATTTATGTTCCCTCACAAATTTTTCACACAATAAAAGCGAAGGCCCTTTTCTTGTCTATCTTTCATGAATTGTAACAAGTGTTGATCCCTAGTTATAGGATTACTATGAGATCCAGATGAATTACTTCCTGCGGTGGATCTATTACTTGGAAAGGTTGAAGTAACAGCAGAATTTGAAGTAGCTGCAGGTGTTATAGGCTTGTAGTTAGCTTGTACTGAATTGCCTTTAACAAAAGGGTGAGACTTCCAAGCCCTCCTTTGATCATTGAGAATCTCCTCTCGCGCGATGGCTTCCCTGTAAGCCGCTAACACACTACGGGGATTCTTGAGTTTCACCTCCTTTCTCAACTCACTTTTCAACCCAGACAAATAACAACTGACAAGAGATGATTTCGCCAATGGCTTAGTGAGCTGACTATACTTCAAGAACTCTTTGTGGTATTCGGATACTGAACTGGTTTGTTGCAACTTGTATAAAGAAGCTTCAGGGTCTTCCAACTCTGATGGACGAAATTGCAGAATAAGCTCCTCCTTAAGAACAGCCCAATCAATTTCATCTTTCACCATAGAAGAGCTTCACCTCTCAAATAATAGAGACAAAAGGGAAGCTTATCCCAAGAACTAACTCTTTGCGTGTAAAATTGATGTTCCATGTGGTAGATCCAATTTGTGACATCTCCGATTCCGTCGAAACTTGGCAGATCAATTTTTGGGTGTTTTGGGAAGAAGGTATTACCTTCTTGGTGTCTTTCATGGGTTCTTGCAATTCTTACTCTGTTCTCTCCACTATTAGGATCAAGATTCCTTAACCTTCCATGGGATAAAGGTCGAGAATCACTCTGCCGTCTTCGATCTCCTCCATCACCATGGCGGTGCTTCCTCCTCAGAATTCGCGTCGCTACCTTCCGGACTCCAAGAATCTTGCCTGCGGTGCAATCAACGAACAGTTCTTGGCTTTCTAAGTAACCGTTCCAAAATCGACTCCAAGCGATCAAATCGTTCTTCCAAGCTGGAATGCTTGTGAGTTTCAACACCGAAATCATTGGAATCTCGCGCGTTTCGATCTCGAGTTCTAGGTCTAGATCTAAATCCAGACCCAGAGTCGATGGGATTCTCAGCTTTTTGCAACGGTTCTTGATCGATCCCTTGCTCAATGGCAACTTCTGGATGAAGTTCGAGCTCTGATACCATTGTTCCAGGCCGATCACCAATGGTGGTAATGGTTGTTGGAGCTCTTCTTCTCGGCATCTAGTGCAGCTTGACCTGCAACTATGGAGTGTCGAGGGAAGAAGATGATGAACAGAAAAACTAAATTTTCACAAAACAGAAGATTACAACTCTGGGGTTTTTATACAATTGAAACACGGTCTAAGCACGTGTTTGGACAGACGATTAAGCAGTTAGGAAATGGGTCCCACCCTTCAGCATCCAACAACCTCTTGCCAGCTAGCTTGACAGTTAGGAAATTTTACAAAGAAACCCCAGTGAAAACCCAAATTGCTCAAGAACTGATACAGCTGATACATTCTAAATCTTCTCCTTCTCTTCCGAACTTCAACTCCTGTTCCCTTCTCGCAACCCAACTGTTATGTTATGACCCAAATTGCTCTTAGGGCCCATTGGGCTTAGTATCTTCATATATGTAACAATTAGAATCAAATGAATACAATTAACATTTTGTGCTTTTCTCTTGATAGCCGACTGCCTCTCTCCCTCTTTTCTCTTCTTCTCCCTTATCTTCTCAAATCCATAAACCCTAACCCTAACAAATTGGTATCAGAGCCAATACCAAAACCCACACACCTCCAGCCCCTTTACTCCTCCCCCAAAATCCTGCCGTCAACAACCCTACTTCCAGCCATCGTCGACGATCCCTTCCAGCCATCTTCCAGCCATCGCGAGCACTACTTCTCCGTCGTTGCTGATTCCCGGTGCCGACTTCCTCTTCTTCCAGTCACTGACCACTTCCAGCCACCGACTCAGTCCAGATCTTCCTCCAGTCCAGATCAGATCTTCGTCCAGTTTCAGTCCAGATCTTCGTCGGGTTTCTTGGTCTTCGTCGTCGGGAGCACCGGAGGAGAAGGATATCAAGAAAGAAGGTTTGATTTTTGTGATTTGAGTAATTAATTTTTTGGGGGAAATTTTGGTGTTTTGTTGAATTGGGTTCAAGAAATTTGAATGGATATGTCGGGAAAATATGATATTGAGAAGTATGATGGGAAGACGAGTTTTGCATTATGGCAAGTGCGTATGGCAGCGATTTTGTCGAGCCAAGGCGTTAAGGATGCCATTTTTGGTCGAGAAAAATTGATTGATGCAGTGGCGGATAAGAAATGGAGAGAGATGAATGATAAAGCGTTCCCTATTATCCAATTGTATTTGAGCGATTCGAAATTGCAAGAGGTCCTATTGGAGAAGACCGCTAAGGCTTGTGGGAGAAATTGGAGAACATCTACATGAAGAAGTCCCTCACCAATCGACTGCGGTTGAAATTGCGCCTCTACACTCTTCGCATGGTTGAAGGTACATCAATTTCCAATCATATTACGGAGTTTGCATCTATTTTGAATGACTTAAGTAAGATTGATGTTAAGGTGGAGGATGAGGACCAAGCCCTTTTGTTATTATGCTCATTACCCGCATCATACAAGGCTTTTAGAGACATGTTAATTTATAGTAGAAATAAAATTTCTCTAGAGGATGTTAAGAGCAATTTGCATGCCAAGTTGCACATTGATAGTGAAATGACCAATAATGAGAAAGGGAGCCAAGGTGTTGGTTTAGTTGTTGATCGAGGTAGGTCATGGGACCGAAACTCGAAAGATACAAGGACCCATTCGAAGTCTAGGCACAATAATTTGACGTGCAACTATTGTAAGAAGAAGGGACACATTAAGGCCGATTGTTTCAAGCTAAAAAATAAACAAAAGGCGGATAGTAAAGGTTCTTCTTCGGAGGAGGCCAATGTGGCCGAATGTGACACGGTTGATACTCTTTGTGTGATAGATACTAATGTTGATGATATACATTGTTGGGTGATGGATACGGGTGCTTCGCAACACATGACTCCGAATATAGATTGGTTTGAGACTTATGAGCCTACGGATGGTAAAGTTCTCATGGGGAATAACAATATGTGTAAGGTTGCCGGAATTGGTTCGGTGACAATTAAGTTCCATGATGGAAAGGTCCGAAGGTTGACGGGTGTGAGGCATATACCCGATTTGTCTAAGAATTTGATTTCTTTGGGGTCTCTTGAAGAAAAGGGGTGTAAGTTCCAAAGTGAAGGTGGAGTCCTTAGAGTCTCTAAAGGGGCTCTCACAATCATGAAGGCGAAGAGAATTGGAACTCTTTATTTCCTACAAGGTTCCACGGTCACGGGCTCGGCCGCCATTGCACGTTCGGGTACTATGTCGGATGAGGATGCTACTAGGCTCTGGCATATGAGATTAGGGCATATGAGCGAGCGAGGAATGACCATTTTGAGCAAGAGAGGCTTGTTGTGTGGCCAATGCACGGGCAACTTGGAGTTTTGTGAGCATTGTGTATTTGGCAAGCATAAGAGGTTGAGCTTCTCCACGGCCATTCATTCGACCAAGGGAACACTTGACTACATCCATTCGGATCTTTGGGAACCTTCTCGTGAGCCTTCCAAAGGTAATGGTTCTCGTGAGCCTTCTAAAGGTAATGGTTCTTGTTACATGCTTACTTTCATTGATGATTTCTCAAGGAAGGTTTGGGTTTATTTCTTGAAAGAGAAAAGTAATGTGTTTCGCACCTTCAAAGAATGGAAGTCACTTTTGGAGAACCAAACGAGAAGGAAAGTTAAGAGATTGAGAACCGATAACGGTTTGGAGTTTTGCAACCGTGAGTTTGATAATTTTTGTAAGGCCGAAGGGATCGTTCGGCACAAGACGGTGGTCAACACTCCACAACAAAATAGTGTTGCAGAAAGGATGAATAGGACACTACTTGAAAGGTCTAGAAGTATGCTTTCAAATGCGGGTTTGGGTAAGGAGTTTTGAGCGGAAGCCATTAACACATCTTGCTATTTGGTAAATCGGTCTTCTACCACTTCAATTGAGTTGAAGACACCCGAAGAAGTGTGGTCGGGTAAGACGGCCGATTATTCGAATTTGAGGGTGTTTGGTTGTCCCGCTTATGCACATGTAAATGAAGGAAAGTTGGAGCCTAGATCGAAGAAGTGTATTTTTGTTGGGTATCCCGCAAATGTGAAGGGATATAAGCTGTGGTGTCCCGAATCATCCAAGTTTTTTATTTCAAGAGATGTCATTTTCAATGAGTCGGCCATGTTGAAGGCAAATGATGTTGCACCCGAGCCAACTATTAAGGAGAATGAGAAGGTTGAGAAGAAGGTGGAGTTTGAGGTGCCGGTCCAAGAAGGTGATGATTTGATCTCACATGATGATGTCAATTTGGAGGAAGCCCAAGAAGAGGCACAACCATATCATTGGCAAGGGTCCGAGCTAGAAAAGAAATAAGACCACCTACAAGGTATGGATACTCCGACTTTGCTTATTGTTTGACAATTGCAGAGGATGTGGAGTATTGTGAGCCATCTTCCTACAAGAAAGCCATTTCTTCTAAAGATGCGGCCAATTGGGTTGTCGCTATGAATGAAGAGTTACAATCTTTGCAACAAAATGAGACTTGGTCTCTTGTGAAGCCTCCGAGTGGTAAGAGGATTGTGGGTTGCAAGTGGGTGTTTAAGAGGAAGATTGATGGCTCAAATCTCATAGATTTTCGATACAAGGCAAGGCTAGTGGCTAAAGGGTATAGTCAAGTCCAAGGTGTGGACTTCAATGATGTGTTCTCTCCTGTAGTTAAGCACACATCCATTCGAGTTTTGCTCTCTTTGGTGGCAATGAAGGATTTGGAATTGGAGCAAATGGATGTGAAAACTGCCTTCTTGCATGGTGATTTGGAGGAGCAAATTTACATGAGCCAACCGGAGGGTTTTGAGGTTGCGGAAAAGGAGGACCGTGTGTGTCTTTTGAAGAAGTCCCTTTATGGCCTTAAGTAATCACCGTGGCAATGGTATAAGAAGTTCGACTCATTCATGGTGAGTATTAATTTCCATCGTTCCAATTATGATAGTTGTGTTTATTTCAAGAAGTTGGATGGTGGGGATTTCATTTACTTGTTGCTCTATGTGGATGACATGTTGATTGCATCCTCAAACTTGAAAGAAGTTAGAAGGTTGAAAGAGCAACTCAGTTCGGCATTTGAGATGAAAGATTTGGGGGCCACCAAAAGGATTCTCGGGATGGAGATCACAAGGAATAGGTCCAAGAGAAAGTTATTTCTTTCACAAAAGAGCTTTGCTGAGAAAGTGCTACGCCGTTTTGGCATGAAGAAAGCGAAAGTTGTTTCAACACCTCTTGCGGCGCATTTCAAGCTTTCGGCCACTTTAAGCCCAAAATCCGATGATGAGAAGAAATATATGGAAAAGGTTCCATATTCGAGTGTGGTCGGGAGTCTCATGTACTTGATGGTGTGTACTCGACCCGACATTGCTCAAGCCGTTAGTGTGGTAAGTAGATCTCTCCTGTCCGGGGAAAGGGCATTGGGAAGCGGTGAAGTGGATCTTCCGCTATTTGAGAGGTACTATTGATGCTCGTTTGGAGTTTGGTAATGGCAAGAAACTAACGGGTTTTGTGGATGCGGATTTTGCGGGTGATTTGGACAAGAGGCATTCCTTGACGGGTTATGTTTTTACCCTTGGAGATTGTGCAATTAGTTGGAAGTCTACACTTCAAGCCACCGTTGCACTCTCAAGTACCGAGGCCGAATATATGGCAATTACTGAGGCTATTAAGGAGGCTATTTGGCTCAAGGCATTTGTTGCTGAGATGTCTTCACTCGAGGGTCCTATTACGGTGTTTTGTGACAACCAAAGCGCGATTCATTTGACCAAGGACCGCATGTACCATGAGAAGACGAAGCACATTGACATTCGATACCATTTTGTTCGAGATGTGATCTCGGAAGGCAAGGTTGCCGTGAAGAAGATTGGTACCGAATCGAATCCGGCTGATATGCTCACAAAGCCTCTTCCAATTGCAAAGTTCAAACTTTGTTCAAGTTTGATATCGGTTTGTTTCTAGCTAGTTTGAGCTAGTTTTGTTTCTAGCATGTTGCTAGTATATTTTTATGTTTACCTTTGTTTAGGTTTTGTTTGCTTTATGCATTTGCTTTGTGTTTTTAGTTTATTTTAGATGCAATTTGTTTCAAGGTGGAGATTGTTATGTTATGACCCAAATTGCTCTTAGGGCCTATTGGGCTTAGTATCTTCATATATGTAACAATTAGAATTAAATGAATACAATTAACATTTTGTGCTTTTCTCTTGATAGCCGGCTGCCTCTCTCCCTCTTTTCTCTTCTTCTCCCTCATCTTCTCAAATCCATAAACCCTAACCCTAACACCAATCACCATGAAATTACTGAGCAACTTCATTAGATCCCTGAACTTGATCATTCTCCTCGGCTTTTGGGGTCACAATATTTAACGGTAACATTTGGAGTAGGTGAGATTCATATATATGAGTGCTTGGCTGCTTGCGGTAGTGTTATTTATGTAAATTATTGAATTTGGTTATCAAAGAATTCAATTAGTTTCTCCCATTTCTCCTGTTTCTAGGTTGTATTTCCTATAAACCATCTGAGTTATCAATATCGGTAAACGATTTCCTTGTAACTAAGTTTAAATTTTACAACATTTATTGTCATTGGGATGTGCTTCTCCTTTTAATCAAGAGCCACTACCAATTTCACTACATTTCTCTTCACTACCTTAAGTGGCACACTCCAATAGGTAGAGGATTATAAAGTAGGTGGGAGACCTCTCCAATAGGAGTATGCCACCTAAGGTAGTGAAGAAAATGGTAGTGAAATTGGTAGTGGCTAAAGTATTACTCTATCTAAAATAAAAGATCCATTTCATAAGCGGTCTTACTATTTTTTAGTGTACTTTGTTGCATATAGATGTTCAGAGATTCTTAGACCTTCCCTTCACTCTTAAAGCCCAAAACTCTTCAACTAGTTTCCCCCTCACCTATCTTTCTCAGTTCTAAGTTGTATTTCTATGTAGTATCTTTTTGTTGGCTTGTTGCCAGTGTTAGTAGAGGTCATCCTTCTAGGTAAAAGTGAAACCTTTATCGTTATTAGGTTTTATTTACTGTATTCAATTTTTAGGATTCTGTTATTTATCTTTCAAGTGTTTTCCGAACAGGGCAACTATCAGTAATTTTATTACTTCATAGTGTACACTACATATAAATGCTGAAGGTTTTCAGCTCCTGTCTCCTTGACATTTAAATCCAACTTCCTGCTCATTTCTATAAATCTTCTTGTAAACCTAATCTCGTGGTATGCTACTAAATCTGTAACAATGCTCTAACAGAAATTAGTATGCACTGAAATCTTTTAGTTACATTTTCTTACATATATAGCGAAGGAAGAGTTTTTACACTTCTCTGTATACTAAAATTTACTTGTGCTCGGCTTTTCCAGAACTCATGGGTTTATTCTCACAGTTGAAGACCTGTCTCCAAATATAGGTGTCTTATGGTAAGCACAAGAGACAATCTGGGATCTTTATAGTACTTGTGTCTACTTTGTATTCTCCTTTTCATTCTTATTACTGCCACAACGAAATGCAGTACTTCTTTGCGGAAGTCTTCGAATTTTTCAGGATTTTCTTTCTAATGGTTTTCCACTTAAATATACTCTTCATGATTTTGCCCTTGGCCATACGCTTGTGGCTAGGGCTGCAATTGAGCCGAGCCAATCCGAATACCTTTAGGCTCGAGCTCGGCTCGTTTACGAAACGAGCTCAATTTTGAGCTCGAGCTCGGTTCGAGCCGAGCTTTGACCATATTCGAGCCGAATAGCTCGCGAGCTTAGCCTAAAAAAAAAAAAAATCAAGTTCGAGCTCGGCTCGTTTACGAAATGAGCTCGGATTTGAGCTCGAGCTCGGTTCGAGCCGAGCTTTGACCGAGCTCGAGCTCGGATTTGAGCTCGAGCTCGGTTCGAGCCGAGCTTTGACCGAGCTTTGACCGAGCTCGAGCCGAATAGCTCGCGAATAGCTTGATTCGTTTGCAGCCCTACTTGTGGCATCGGCCGTGCTTTCTCGCCTTTGTGTATATCACTATCTCTGCAATGCTAAAATCCTATCCATCAATAAGTATATTTTGCTTTGCAAGGCTGGAAAATGTAACTATATCTTAATTCTATACATACATCTGTGAAAAAAGTTTTGAAGATATTGCTAAATTTTTCCATATGATTTTAATTTACATGTACCTTGCATGATCGTTGTTGATATTTGACATAAATGCTTTGTTTTCGCTGCAAGCCTGTAGCTTACAAGTTTGTTATTGCTGTAACTTACAAAAGATGCATGGGCTTCAAAATGACTAGGGTATTAGAAATTTCAGAATAAAGAGAATGTAGATTTTCAGTTCATAATTGACATCTATAAACTACAAACCTTTCTCTCTCTGTCACGGTGATTTTTCATTCACATCACTTGCAAACTCTAACACTAGTGAATTTCCTTCAATACCTGGTATCATTGATCTCATGCAAGTTTACTTGAATCAGCCATGAATATGACTTTCTTTGACCTGGTGATGCTGAAACAGTTATTTGTTTAACTACATGTATGCTGCATGGGTACTTTCTTCATGAAATTATTTCTATCTTTCAACATGTACTCAACAATTTTTGGATAATTCATGGATATTTTTGTGTCTCCCCAACTGCAGGCATGCACCTGACGCATGTGCATTTCAAGAATGTAGTAGTTTCTTTTAATATTTGTTCCACACTTCTCTCACACACTTTTTGGACAATTAACAAATACTTCCTTGATTCTATTGACCTGAATCATATCTTATTCTTCTAGGATTAAATTAGTTGGCATATCTTGTATTACTTATTGCCTTTCCTGTCACATACAAATGGTAGTTATTTCTTTATATGACATATCCATGTACCCATGCCTAAGATGTCTTGTAGCTTCCGTTATCCATGTCATGTCATTGTTAACAATTTTCAGAAATTTATATATTGATTCTCAATTTATAATGCAATTCTGGTTTCTTTCACTTGGTTTGTTAAATATTCTTACTGTCAAAAATCTCTTTGAGATTCAATATTACTTTTGTTAAGTTTGAATTGTATACCTGCATATCTCGACATGGTTTGTCAGGGTCGACGGAGTAGCACTGGACATCGCCGGAGAGTCCTGCAGCAATGGGCATCTCCGAAGAAGTCCATGGGTTCAACCGTTCAAGCTCAATGGAGTTGTATCTGTTTTTTAGTTTCCGTATCTGTTTTTTTAAGTTCTGTATCGGTTGTTTACGTGCGTTGTGCACGTTTTTCTTTTTTGAATGAGGAGAGCGGGAAGAGGGCGGGAAGGTTAGAGTGCATTTTGCACGGGAATTTGGGTTTGTCCTGTAGTGTAACGACCTCTCCTCTTGCTCTATATAATGAGCTGTAATAAAGTAGAGAATAATCAATAAAAATCTAGAAATTTCCCTAATCTCCTTCTTCAAGCTCAGGACCCCTGATTCCTCTACCATGGCGCGATCTAGGAACCTTCGGAACCCAAACTCTAACAGTTTGGTATCAGAGCAGGACATTCTCGACGATGATAGTCTCAATGAGGAAAGCACGGCAATCGAAAGAGAAGTGGCAAATCTGCGAAGCCAGTTGACCGAAGTCCAGCTCCAATCTGGTTACCTCACCGATTGATTGGAAGCCATCGCTACTGGCATTGGGGAGAGATTCACGGCAATCGAATCTAGAATGGAGACGATGATGGTTCAGGTGCAACAAACTCAGATGTGAACTCGGTGGTGTAGAACAATTTTTAGAATTTTATGAAATCCCAGAGCAAAACAAGTTGAAGTATGTGTCACTCAATTTGAGAGGGAAGGCAGCCCAATAGTATCGCCGACATTTGAAACCCAAGATCCATGAAGTTACTTGGCCAGGGTTCTTGGAGGAATTGTTAACTAGATTTGGACCCACTGAATTCCAAGACTATGATGGTGTTCTATCCAAGTTACAGCAGAAGGGTGAGTTCTCCAATGTTGAAGCTTATATTCAGGAGTTCGATAGGATCTCCAATTTCGTCGAGGACTGGACTGAGTCTCACTACTTGGGAACTTTCATCAGTGGCTTAAGGGATGAGATACGGTGGGATGTGAAGTCACAACGTCCAAAGAGTGTGAATGAGGCCATTGGACTAGCTCGGGGTTTTGAAGAAAAGTTAGCATGTTCGAAAAGAAACTCTCGAGGGTTTTTTCTTCCCAGATCAGCTGCAACTCCTTCCAAATTCAATCCATCTCCTAATACTGGTTATCATCCTACCCCAACTACAGCTTCCATCCCTCAACACCCAAACAACAGTTACCCCCCTATCCCAACTACGGCATCCTCCTTTGTTCCCAGGCGCTTAATCCTCCAAGAGATGAGGGAAAGAAGAGCTAAGGGCTTGTGTTTCAATTGTGAGGAAAAGTACACCCAAGGGCAAATCTGCAAAACTCAGAAATTTTATTTTCTAGAAGGCTTGGAGGAAGAAGAGAGTGAGGAGGCACAGTTCGAAGCAGCTATGGTTAAAGAATCTCCACTCACCAATCTACAAACACCACAATAGATCCCCCTACATCTAGAGATTTCGTTTCATGCACTGGTAGGAACTCAAGCATACCCACAGACCATGAGAGTAAAGGGAAAAATAAATGGGAGGGAAGTCGATATTCTTATAGATACGGGATCCAAACACAATTACTTAGATCCCCAAATAGCCGTGAGAGCTAACCTATATACATCATGAAGGAGCCCCGATACAAAGTGACAGTAGCCAATGGACAAAGCATGTTCAGTGAAGGGAAGGTAACTGATGTGAATTTCATGGTACAAGGGGTAAATCTCTGATGCTCTGATACCGCCCCGATACAAAGTGACAGTAGCCAATGGACAAAGCATGTTCAGTGAAGGGAAGGTAACTGATGTGAATTTCATGGTACAAGGGGTAAATCTCCAAGCTGAACTCCTTCTCTTACCTTTGGGACCTGCACAGATGGTATTGGGGGCACATTGGCTAAGGTCACTTGGCCCTGTCACCCTAGATTTTAACCTCATGACCATGGAGTTCATGGTGGCAGGATAAATGAAGAAGCTACAAGGGATTAAAGATGCTCAACTGCAAGTCTGCAACTGATGGAAGGTGAGGAATTGGCTAGGATGAACACTAGTATTTGTCAAGCTTATATGATACAACTGCAGGAGATCATGGAGGAAGAGGGAGGCACACGCAGTAATTTCCAAATGCAGTCGGAAGCTGATGAGTCTGGTGTAGACTTGCAACAAATCCTGCAGAGATTCCCTGAAGTATTTACTATCAGCTAGCCATGCCACCTCAAAGGGTCATCGACCATCAAATTCCTATCGTAGAAGGGTCCAAACCTGTTTGTATTAGACCATACAAACACCCCCATTTCCACAAGAATGAGATCGAAAGACAAATTGAAGAAATGTTGTCTGCAGGGTTTATAAGACCCAGCTACAGTCCCTACGCCTCTCCGGTGATTTTGGTGAAGAAGGCAGACGGCAGTTGGCGCCTCTACGTCGACTATAACGCTCTCAACAATCAAACCATTAAAGCTAAATTTTCAATTCCACTCATTGATGAGCTACTTGATGAGTTACATGGGGCCAAGTTCTTTTCCAAGATCGATTTGAGATCGGGGTACCATCAGATAAGAGTAATGGATACCGACATTTCCAAGGCCGCTTTCCGCATTCACCATGGCCATTTTGAATTTGTGGTGATGCCATTTGGGCTCACTAACGCTCCCGCAACCTTCCAGAGCTTAATGAATGAGATTTTTAAGGAATCTCTCCGCAAATTCATACTAGCTTTCTTTGACGATATACTAATATATAGCTCTACGTGGGAAGAGCACTTAACCCATGTCGCAGCTGCCCTATCAATCTTGAAGCAGCATCAGCTGGTTGCTAAGGAAAGCAAGTGCACCTTTGGCCAAAAATCAGTGAAGTTTTTGGGCCATGTCATCAGTTGTGAAGGAATTGAAGTTGATCATACCAAGATTCAAGCAGTGGAGAATTGGCTTGAGCCAAAATCCGTCAAAGAACTGAGAGGGTTCTTGGGCCTAACAGGTTATTATCGCAGGTTTGTAAAGAATTACGGAGGAATCGCAGCTCCTCTCACTCAACTTCTGAAGAAGAACTCTTTTAAGTGGACATCGACTTCATCGACAGCTTTCAAAGCCCTTAAAGAAGCGATGACAACAACCCCTGTTCTGAAGGGAAAATTTTGCCGTACTAGGCTACTTTTTGATAGTATTTGCGTTTTTAGGCCAAGTCCCAAACTATTAGCGTTGGTGGGCTAGCCTCTGCCACGTCAGCAACGGCCGCTATTGGGAATAGCGGCCTCTTCATAGATAGGAATTTTGTGCTCCCACACTTGGCTGTGCACGAAGGGGATTAAGGCTGAAGATAAGTGGACTGGTCGCTATTGGCACTAGCGACCTCTTCTAACTGAGGTCGCTAGTGGCAATCGCGACCTTAGATGGGCCCCGAACGCTTCTAACTTACGACTACCCCCACTATTTCCTTATTTCTTATTTCAATCTATCTCTTCTTCTCCCCTTCTTCCCCAATAGCGGCCCATCATATCTCCCCAAAACCCTAAACCCTAAATCCTAATTTCTCTCCCAAAAATCAATTAATTCAAGTATCCTTCTTCCCCACCTGATCTCCCTCCTCACAGATCGTGTAATCGCCAAATCTCCGCCATTTGTAAAGAATTTGGAAACCCCCATGTCAACTCCAAACTCCAAACCCTAACGAGGTATGCCTAGTATAGTATTGTGATGGTTGATTGTCGGTGTTGATTATAATTTTTTTGCACTTGTTGTTAATAATGTGACCCAAATTGGTTGTTTGTTTATTGAGATATTTTTGAGGAATTGGATATCTTTTGAGGAATACTTAGTGTTGGATAGTAAGTTTGGAAAATTTGTGTTGTAGACAACATACACATTACATGGAAATTTATGCTTAAAAGAAGAATTGAAGAGCATACAGGATAAAATTCCGGAATTAGTTTGATATCAATGTCAATGTCCATGTTCAAGTGTTGTGGTATTTATTAGTTTTTATTCTGCACTTGGGAATAAGAACTGTTTTGTTCATATTTTAAGAGAAGTGTGAAAATCAATATGTATTGAAACAGATCCATATCTTATAAATACGTGTCTGTGAATTGAGCACACCTCAATTCACAGACACGTAAGAAATCTTACGTGTTAGTTAGTAAAAGATGACCTTAGTTAGTAAAAGACACGTAAGAAATCTGGAGTAAGAAATCTTATACAGAGAGTATGAAACATTTTACTCAATTAAGCACACCTCAAATTTGATTAGTTAGTAAAAGATGACCTTATTTATAATTGTATTGAAATTAACTTTTCTGTCGAACTAAAGTGAATAAAAATCTGGAGAGAACATAATGAAACAAAAACATAGAACACACATAATAGAACCATCATAATCCAATTTAGAGCACAAGCCTGAACATGTTTTCTTTCTTTTCCTAAAGACTAAACACAACCATCATCAAGTTGTTCACTATGATCTATTCTCATGTATTCCCATCTCCTACAAATTGAGAATGTTCAGTAGATATTTAGATAACAACCAAAGGGGCTACAGAGTATAAGTAGTAATGCTTCTAAGATGAATGTGTTCAGGTTTTAACTCTTATGTCAATATTATGTGTATCATGTTCAAGGCACAAATAGCATAAAAAATTAGAATAAGGTCTTACACCATATTGAATTTATAATAAGGCTGAGGTACTGACAATAATAGCAATCTTTTTCGTACCACAGATCCATCGTCAACACCATTGAAAAAAGGTTCTGTTAAAAGAAAAATACTCTAAACTGCACAAATATGAAAATATAACATGGAAGGTGAATTGAATTGTTCTTGCTGACATGCTAGTAGCCCAAAAAATATCATGACCTCTCTATTAATGTTAATGACATGTATTTTATATATGATAATATACTTTGACAAGATATCCTACCAAATTGGTTGAATGAGTACTTCTTCGATGACATATGAATACTCTCAACATTTTAGTGATTTAGTTCTTTGTGTTAAGTGAGTACTTATCATACTTACTTGTTTGCTTATACTTTGATAGGTGATCTACTCAAATATGGTCAGAACGATGGGAGCGGGATCAAGGAGTGCTAGGCAATGGGGTATGAACTATTATTTTATAATGTTTAAATAGTATATGCCAACATATGGAGTGTTCACTAAACATAGTATATTTTATCCTCAGGGTGGCCAAGGCAATGTCCCGTCTACATCTGCACCGTCCGGTGAAGCTAGTTCTTCTCATGCTGCACTTGTAGGACCAGGCCCTCATGACCCGACGTTATTGACGTTGCAGCGGACACATAGATCCCAACGGGTGTGGGACGGTACATGTCGAGAGTGTAGTTTCCGCACGCATGAGACATTGCCTATGCATCCACTGACACACCAACTCCTTGTTCAGGCTGGCTTCTATGGTTTAGGTCTAATAGAAAAAACCAAGATCGACAGACAACTACTAACAGCCTTACTCGAGCGATGGAGGCCGGAAACACATATGTTTCATCTTGCCGTTGGAGAGATGACCGTCACACTTCAGGATATCGCGGTTATATCTGGACTACCAGTTGATGGATTCACGGTCATGAACAATGGCTTTCAATAAGGAACAACTTGTGGAGGACTTCCTTGGTCGGGTGCCGGATGATAGCACATTTGATGGGGTCTCAATGCGACTAAGTTGGTTGAAGAGAACATTTAAAAATTTCCTAACCAACAATTCCAGTGATTATGATATTGAATGCTACACTAGGACTTATCTGATGACAGTATTCGGAGGTGTTCTCTTTTCCAACTCCACGGGTGATGTACCTATAATGTATTTACCGCTTATTGGTGATTTGACAAGAGTTTGGCAATACAGCTGGGGTAGTGCAGCGCTAGCCTCCTTATACAGAAGTCTTTGTAGCGGGGCATTGATGGCGAAAGAGATGACTGGTTCGATGCTGCTGCTCCAGATCTGGTGTTGGGAACACTTACACTTAGGTAGACCTCGCATCACCCGGCAATCAGGTGGGTGGATGAGGGACGCAGCGAATGCCGACATGCTGGTTTCCATCGCAGTATATTGGTCCGGGGGGCATACGTGGAGAGATAACCCACGTGGGGTAGTAACCTACTATAGAGATGAGCTGGATATGTTGAGAGAGGAGTTTGTTGTTTGGGAACCATACTCCAACAACCGATTGGAAAGGTTACCTTCCATCTGCACCGAACATAGCAATCTTTGGTTGACCAGATCACCGCTTATCAATTTCAGTATTGTGGAGATGTACTTCTCCGATCGCATGCTTCGTCAATTTGGACTACAACAAGACATCCCCCCACCGCGATCATACAACACTCTCCTGCACAAAGTGAAAGGGGTTGGTCGTGTCCCCGACCATGATTGGGCTTCACATCATCAAGTTCATGACTCTTGGAATGAGCAGAGGCATGCTACTGTTATAACAGGTATTCCACCATATGACGGATCACTCTAAGCTGCGTACCTATCTTGGTATCAACGGATCACCCGTTTGTATGTGGCGCCCCGTACATCAATGCCCACCGGTGTCCAATTGCCTATACCAAGTGCCGAGGCCGAACCCGCACCCGCCCATTTCTCTTTGCAAGCCATGTACCAACCGAAGGCATCTTCGAGTCGAAAAATTGTATGATAGATCGTTTATCTTTTTCTTGATTCACATAATTTTGTTGTTGTCAAGTTTGCTTATTTAGTACTTGTTTAATTGAATAGTCCATAGTAGATTCTTAATCTTTTTTGTATTTCTTTTTGCAGATTGACCAAGTCTGGGTTGTAGCACGGAAATGCACACAAGTACTTGGCAGCAATGTCGCTCAAGCCGCAAAGGATCTTGCACGCGAGATTCTCGCACCGTGTCGTACGGCTATTGAGGAGGTTGGTGAGGTGGCGAGATTTGACACAATGCTAAGCTCCCCCATTCACAGCACATCAACTCGTAAGCAAAGGAAGAAGAAGAAGGCAACACGATCAAGCAAACATCTCGAAAGACGTGTCGAAGAACGGGAAGAAGAACATAGTGATGAGCAAACGGATGAACCACAACGAACGGTGCAACATGCACTAGTTATCCGTGAACAAGAAATAGAACTTGAGCGGCCGCCTATTGAGCAAGCACAACCTTCACATGAAATTGAGGAAGAAGTTCCAGACGAGATGCTAATTTCCCAAATTACACAAGTGACTCGTAAACGGGTGCCCGTGCGTAAGAGAACCAAGCCCAATTACTATACCCCGTCGTAGCCTTGTAGTCTTATTGAAGAATCGAATCTAATATTAGTGTATTTTTCCGTTTCAAGTTTGCAACCACGTTTATGCTACTTTTGTTATATTCTTAATGTGTTAGTGGTGGACGACTGTTATGGTAAGTTTGGTATGTTTAAATGTTTGTTTAAATGTTTATGTTTATGTTGTGTTGAAATGTTGGGTACACTCCCATTGGTGTGAGGGAAGTGTACGTTCAAATGTTGGGGTAGTGAGATGATTATATTAAATGTGGTGTTGAAATGTAGCAACTGAAGTAGCAAAACCATATTTGTATTGAGGAAGTGATCAACTACTGTGGTTTGTAGGCTAATTATGTCACTACTGCGGTCGCTAATGCCAATCGCGACCACAGCTAATATAGGTCGCAAATGGCATCAGCGATTATGCTGTAACCATAAGGAATATGACTCAAAATGGGTCTCTACTGTGGCCGCGAATGCCATTAGCGACCACAGTTAACTCTGGTCGCTAATGGCATTCGCGGCCACAGTAGTGACCCAATTTGAGTCATCTTCACAGAGAAGAAGTAGCTATCGACCTCTTCTCTGTAAATATGACTCAAAATTGGTCTCTACTGTGGCCGTGAATGCCATTAGCGACCACAGTTAACTGAGGTCGCTACTGGGATTCGCGGCCACAGTAGTGACCCAATTTGAGTCATCTTCGCAGAGAAGAATCAGCTCTCGACCTCTTCTCTGTGAATTTAACTCAAAATGGGTCTCTACTGTGGCCGTGAATGCCATTAGCGACCATAGTTAATTGTGGTCGCTAATGGCAATCGCGGCCACAGTAGTGACCCAATTTGAGTTATCTTCACAGAGAAGAAGTAGCTCTCGACCTCTTCTCTGTAAATATGACTCAAAATTGGTCTCTACTGTGGCCGCGAGTGTCATTAGCGACCACAGTTAACTGAGGTTGCTACTGGCATTCGCGGCCACAGTAGTGACCCAATTTGAGTCATCTTCACAGAGAAGAAGTAGCTCTCGACCTCTTCTCTGTGAATTTAACTCAAAATGGGTCTCTACTGTGGCTGCAAATATCATTAGCGACCACAGTTAACTGAGGTCGCTAATGGCATTCGCGGCCACAGTAGTGACCCAATTTGAGTCATCTTCACAGAGAAGAGGTCGAGAGCTACAGCATAATCGCTGATGCCATTCGCGACCCATATTAGCTGTGGTCGCGATTGGCATTAGCGACCACAGTATAAACATAATTAGCCTACAAACCACAGTAGTTGATCACTTCCTCAATACAAATTTTGTATTTCAGTTGCTACATTTCAACACCACATTTAAGATAATCATCTCGCTACCCCAACATTTGAACAATCACTTCTCTCACAACAATGGGAGTGTACCCAACATTTCAACACCACATAAACATTTAAATAAAAAATGTACACATACCACAACCAAATATGAAACTTAGACAACGAAAACATACCATTGGGATACACAAAACCATTGAAAACTATATATTACAAGCCTTCTATACAACAAGGTCAGCGATTATAATTTATATGATTGGAGAAACTTCAAAATCTATATGATTGGAGAAAATCAGTCGACTACCAAAATCTATACATCAAAATCCGACTACCAAAATCTATACATCAACATTCGACTACCAAAAACTATACATCAAAATTCAACTATCTGCAGTGCTCCTCGGACTTTGCGCAAGACGACCCCATGCAGCCCCTCCTCTTCCGCGTCTACTGGTTGTATTCAAGATTTCATCCTGCATTGCAACCAAATACAAATAATTTAAATGCACAATTAATTAACAATTCAAACACCATTACATGTTGGTTAATATGATAAAATGCTGCACCAAATATTCGATACTACCTGCGACGTACGAGTCCCACCAGAGATTTTTCTCTCGTACATCGGCGCTTATTATGTCCTGTTTGATTGCATTCGGAACAGGTTATCCTTGTAGCAACTCCGTCTGTAACATCCATGTCATTCCGAATCCGCGTAGATCTAGGTCTACCTTTCCGACATCTTCTGAGTGTGTCATCCGCTTTCAGTGTTGGTCCCAATTGCGCAGGCCAGTAAGCTTCATCTTGGATTGGATTGAAAGTTGGTTGCTAAGTGCGAAATAAGCAATCGGTAGAATAGAAAGGGTCAACATAAGGCCGGTAATCCAAAGTCCTGGATGCACAAGCGGCTAAAACATGAGAACAAGGCAAATGGTAAAGCTGGAATTTATGACAGGTACAAGTACGGGCTCCTAAGTCTACCGTATACAGGTTCCCACCCTTTTGTCGATTTCTTTCAAATCTAATACCTGTTTTAACTTGAAATACACCGGGGCTATGATGGAACATTATAGCTTCGTGTGAGTTAGCTCTCTCTCGGCGTTTATCAAGCAGAGCTTCAACATGTGGAGACCACTCTTTCCCATCAATTATCATTTTCTGTGCGGCCTGACGACGTTCAGTGAAGTAACTATTAAGACGATAGAATATCATCTCAACAATAGCTGTAACGGGCAAGCTCCGTACCCCTTTCAACACAGAATTAAAACATTCACTACCATTTGTAGTCATGATGCCGTACCGACGACCTCCATCTGCGGCTAATGCCCATTTCTCTATTGGTTTCTCCTTTAGCCAATTGTACGCCTCGACCTTCACCGACTCAATCTCTGCCATTCATTTTTGAAGCTTTTTGGGTTGTTTTTGACACGAAACAAACTTCATCTTGTTCTTCAACTCTTTGTTACCAAATTTTGAAAAAAAAAATCGTAGCAAAATGACGCATGTAGTAACGGTGATAAGCATGTGGCTCATTCCAAGCTCCGTTTTGCAACTCCGTGCACGAGAGAATACCGGCATGACGATCGGAGATTACGCGTAGCCCTTGACGGTCCATGACGTCGTATCGAATACAACTCATGAACCAAGTCCAACTTTCTATACTTTCTGCATCGACTATGGCGAAGGCGAATGGAAATAGCCGATCACTAGCATTAGGGGCCACCGCTATCAGTAAACATCCCTTATATTTACCGTACAAATGTGTACCATCAATACTTATTACCGGTCTGCAGGACTTGAATCCTTCTATTGAAGCTGCAAAACTCCAGAAAACTCTCTTAAATGTCTCCTCACCTGGTCCGGACGGAACTTTATCCCATTTTACATATGTACCCGGATTTGAAGCTTGCAGTGCTGATAATAGAAGAGGCAACTTCGTATATGCTTCGGCGAACCCACCATAGAGCCTCTCAATCGCTCTTTGTTTTCCCCGCCATGCCTTGTTGTAAGAAATCTTATAATTGACGTCTTTCAACACTATCTCAACGATCGTCTTTGGAGTTATACTTATTTGTGCCTTCACAACATGCAAAATTAAATTTGAAACTAATTTGGAGTCAACTTTCCTGTGATCCTGTGTCAATGTTGGATTAATGCAGGTATGAGAACCTCCTAATTTCGTCACAACAAAGTGGGTCTGTCTAGTTGGAATCATTGCACGAAATCTCCAAGGACAGCCTGGATGTACCACATCGGGATGTGTTCTTTGTTTCGATATTGTTCTAACCCTTGGTGCCATTTTACATTTAACATCAAATATGGTTTTGTTTGATCTGACCGTAACATACTCTCGATGTTCCTTGATGTTGAAAATTTTCACTGCATTTATCACGGCATCTTTGCTTGTGAATTTCTGGCCAATATACAAGTCACGTTGGTCAGATGATGTGGATGACTCTTCCCCAAAGTGGTATACTCTAGCAATGTTACCCAATTCAACCTGTCCAATATCATGAACAGTTGATGAAACCAATTGGGTCATCGGGACTACGTGTTCCACATTTTGTTGCAAATCATTAACTACGTTAGCTACATTAACGTAAGGATTCGCATCATGGACGTTCACATTTTCTTCTTCTTCATCTTCACCGTCCACTAGATCTTCAACCTCTTCTTCATGTTCTTCATCTTCTATGAGGTCATTGTTAACCAAAGCATGCTCGAAGGTTTCAATAATATTTTCATTTTCAACGAGATTGTGTATAAAATTGGAAGGAATTGGGATTTCATCTTCTGCAAGACTATATGTACTTTGAGTTGTCAATATTTCACCATGTGGAGGAGACAAACTGACAGTCAAATGTATCGGATCATTAAGATTCATCTGAGAGGTCTGTACTTTGGCTATTGGAGTTGAAACATGACCAACATCTGTACTACGTGTGTGAATCTTGGCTTGCTCTATATATAATTCCATTGCAGACCAACTACTGTATGGATCAAGCGACCTAGCTATCATTGCAACTAATGAGTCATCATCAACTATAGGTACTGACATAAAAATAAGACCTCCTTTACCTCTTCCAGCTGCATACCTAGCTTTAATATGAACACTCCATTCACTCTTATCCCATTTAGTAACTTCGTATACCTTGTCTACCAATTCTTGCATTTTTATATCCCGATTGGCCCAAACTATCACCGGTTGTACACCTTTATAGCAAAATCCTACAGTTCGGTCTTCAACTATTTCCCTCCCATAATACAACCAAATTGGAATTTTATAGTCCATACCTATACATTAGTACACAAATTTGGATTCAATATACAATCGTGTACAAAAATATTAAAGACCGAACTAAACAAATATGAAGCAAGGCATTTAGCCATTTCATATAAATATATGTGTCTGTGCATGTGTGTGCGCGTGTGTGTGTGTCTGTGTGTTTGTGCGTGTGTGCGTGTGTTATATTCATAATAGCATGGTCAAAGTGAACACACTTGTTATGCGCATCACCCTTACATAGTCACATGCACAAGCTAACTTCATACTGTGAGACAAATAACCGAAGATGATAATCTTGAGAGGAGAGAAATATATATAAGTATGTGGCTATGCACAAGATATCTCCTAACACTTCGTCTACTCACACAATTGTCAAGTGTTTTTCACAAAAACAGTAGAATCCATCTCCAACAAGTACATCTTTATTTCAATTGTGCATGTTACTATGTATCATCATTTATATTCATTTCAATCTCGACACAATTCATCTTTATTTCAAATGTGACGTGTCACATCATAGAATGAGTCCTAATTGTAACCAACACCCACAGTCAACCCTTCAACAATCAATTTGATGTTGATACTTTTCGGTCTACTTGTAACCCTAATACATTCAAAACTAAGCATTCCTCAATATATATCCAATTCCTCAATATATTCTCCATCAAGGAACAATCAATTTGGGTCACATTAGTAACAACAAGTGCAAAAAAAATGTAACCATCACAATACTATACTAGGGATACCTCGAATAGTCTTTGGGGATTGGATATGAATTGGGGATTTCCAAAATCCGTCGTGAGGAGAGTGATTTGGATGAAGACGAAGTGTGAGGAGAGAGGTCGGGTGGAGAAAATTATAACTTGGATTAATGGGGATTTGGGTGAGAACTAAGGGAGTTAGGGTTTTGGGTGAGAAATGAGGGAGTTAGGGTTTTGGGTGAGAAATAAGGGAGTTAGGGTTTTGGGAGATCGCCAGTTATTTGGGGAAGAGGGTTCCAATAAAAGAAATAGGGAAACAGTGGGGTAGTCGTAAGTTAGAAGCGTTCGGGGGACCCATCTGAGGTCGCGATTGCCACTAGCGACCTCAGTTAGCTAAGGTCGCTAGTGCCACTAGCGACCACTTCATTAGGTCTTCATTCCAAATCCCCTTCGTGCACAGCCAAGTGTGGGAGCACAAAATTCCTATCTATGAAGAGGCCGCTATTCCCAATAGCGGCCGTTGCTGACGTGGCAGAGGCTAGCCCACCAATGCTAATAGTTTGGGACTTGGCCTAAAAATGCAAATACTATCAAAAAGTAGCCTAGTACGGCAAAATTTTCTTCTGAAGGCCCCAGACTTCACCAAAACATTTGTGATTGAGACTGGTGCGTCGCAAACAGGAATCGGAGCTGTTATTATGCAAGATGCACACTCAATTGCATTCATGAGCAAGGGATTAAAAGGAAGGTTGCTGATCCTCTCCACCTATGAGAATGAGGTGTTCGCTATTTTGCAAGCTATTAAGCAGTGGAGGCATTATCTTTTGGGGAGCACATTCATCATAAGAACCGATCAAAAAAGCATCAAACACATCCTCGACCAAAGAATCAATACAGAAATCCAAGAAAAGTGGCTTTGGAAACTATTGGGGTACACATTCACAGTTGAATACAAAAGAGGAGTAGATAATACTGCAGCTGATGGATTGTTGAGGTGGGGTGGGGATATGGAGACTTGTTATGAAGTCACATTTGTGGTACCAGAGTGGATGGAAGGCATTAAGAGCATGGTTTTAGAAGATCCCTATTTCATTACCATACAAGAGAAGCTTCAAAATGGTCAGCTAGATCCAAGCCAGTATTAGCTAGTGAAAGGAGTGTGGTACTATAAAGGAAGGATTTTAGTGAGCCCCAAAGCGAATGTTAGAAGCTTAATATTTTTCGATCAGCACTCTTCCAATCAAGGTGGTCACTCTGGGTTTCATAAGACCCTACAAAGGATCAGGAGAGACTTTCGATGGGAGGGAATGAGCAAGGAAGTGAAGCAATGGGTAAAAGAGTGTCTTGTGTCTCAGAAGAGCAAGCATGAACAATTACATCCCGCAAGTTTACTTCATCATCTTCCGATACCTGATCGAGTGTGGGAGGACGTTTCAATGGATTTTATTGAGGGATTGCCCAAAAGTCACGAAAAAAATGTGATCATGGTAGTAGTCGATCGACTCACTAAGTATGCACACTTTATAGCATTATCTCATCCCTATTCAGCCCAATCCATAGTCCAATTGTTCATCGATCACATCTATAAGCTACATGGCATGTCGATGAGTATTGTGAGTGACCGGGATCCCCTCTTTATGAGTAGGTTTTGGAAGGAGTTCTTCAAGATGTAGAATTGCAAGCTAAACCACTCCACCGCTTATCATCCCCAGAGTGATGGCCAAACGAAAGTTGTAAACAAGGCTTTGGAGCTATATTTGAGGTGTTTTTGTGGCCAAAAACCGGCAGAATGGATGAAGTGGCTGTCGTGGGCTGAGTTTTGTTCAACACCAATTAGCATGTCTCGACGAAGATGACTCCATTCGAAGGAGTATATGGCAGGCCACCCCCTTCACTCCTTCACTATGTTAGATGTACTTCAAATATGCCCTTGTTGGAAGAGGAATTGATGACAAGAGATGAAATTTTGAAGCTTTTGAAAGACAACATAGCCCAAGCTCTGGGTCGTATGAAACATTTTGCGGATAAGAAGAGAACGGAAAGAGAGTTTGCGGTGGGAGATTTGGTGCTGTTAAAGATTCAACCCTACAAACAGATTTCTCTTCGAAACCCCACTCCCCATAAACTTACTTCAAAATTTTTTGGCCCTTATCGTGTCATCGAAAGAGTCGTAGCAGTAGCATATCATTTAGAGCTTCCTCAAGGTGCGGTAATCCATCCGGTATTCCATGTCTCCAAGCTTAAGAAGTGTTTCGGTAGTCACCAGCCTATGGTATCGACTGAATTACCCAGTTGGTGGGAAGAAGAAGACTCAACAGAGGTGCCGGAGTTGGTTCTGGATGGACATGTGTTCAAGAAGCAAAATCAAATGGGTATTGAACTGCTCATCAAGTGGAAGAATTCCAGTACTGAGGAGGCTTCGTGGGTGGATATTGATGACCTTTGCCGCAGGTTTCCAGACTTCGAACTTGGGACAAGTTCGTTTTTAAGGGGGGGAGGAGTTGTCAGGGTCGACGGAGTAGCACTGGACATCGCCGGAGAGTCCTGCAGCAATGGGCATCTTCGAAGAAGTCCATGGCATGGGTTCAACCGTTCAAGCTCAATGGAGTCGTATCTGTTTTTTAGTTTCCGTATCTGTTTTTTTAGTTCTGTATCGGTTGTTTACGTGCATTGTTCACGTTTTTCTTTTTTGAATGAGAAGGGAGCGGGAAGAGGGCGGGAAGGTTAGAGTGCGTTTCACACGGGAATTTGGGTTTGTCTTGTAGTGTAATGGCCTCTCCTCTTGCTCTATATAATGAGCTGTAATAAAGTAGAGAATAATCAATAAAAATCTACAAATTTCCCTAATCTCCGTCTTCTTCTTCTCCTTCTTCAAGCTCAGGACCTTTGATTCCTCCACCATGGCGCGATCTAGGAACCTTCGGAACCCAAACACTGACATGGTTCAATTGGCTCTTCATAATTTTTAGTTATTATAGATGAATAGCCTGTAAAATTGCAAGTAAATTAATTGAGAATTTGTTGTATAGGTAGCATGCAGAATCTTTTTGTTTTCGAACAATTTACATATTCTAGATCTTATAACATATGCAGAATCTTGTGTATATTATATGCGATGTTACTTTTATAATTGAGACTGTCTTTACTTTTTGCTCTCTATACCGAAGGTTGGAGATTCTTCTCTGTACTTGGGTCTTTTGGGCCTTTTTGCAAATGAGCTGGCAGGTAATACCCTACTGTATTGATGTTATTTGACTAGCACAAAAGAATTAATGTTATTTATCGTCGGCCAACTATGGCACTAATGTTAACTTTTTGTGTCTCTGCAGTTTGGGATTTAGATTTGGAGAGTATTGAAATGGCGTTGGTGAACTGAAGGGAAAATGGGATGTAGGTGGCACAAGAGCTATTAGCTGGTGGGCCCAAAACCAATGGGTGGAAAGTGGAGGAGTTTCCGTGGAGCTCTCCTCATGCCTTCTAAGAGCATCCACAGTCGTTGATGGTAAAAATATGCATAAATGGATAAATGGATATAGCAATCTCTCGTTTTGCTGCAGTCGTAGAATGCTATTTTTTACCTTTTAAAATTAAAATAATAACAGACGATGCTTCATGTTCCGTCGGAGAGGAAAAAAAATAAAAAAACATTTAAAAAGGTGGGACGGCATGTCATGTTCCGTCGGAGAGGAAAAAAAAATTTAAATAGTGGGACGGCACTTCAAGTGCCGTTCGAGGAAAAAAATCGTACTCGAAGTGCAAAAAAAAATTACAAAAAATTTATAAAAAATTACAAAAAAATTACAAAAATTAAAAAAAAATTACAAAAAATTACAAAAAATTACAAAAAACTACATAGAGGGTGGGACGGCACTTCAAGTGCCGTCCGAGAGAAGTGGGGATTTTTTGGTTTTTTTTTATTACGAAATTAATTTTTTTTTGGAGGGACGACACTTGAAGTGCTATCAAGTGCCGTCCAACCATTAATTTTTATTTTTTTTGTGCGACGGCACTTCAAGTGTCGTCCGACCATTAAAAAAATATTTTTTTTTGTGCGACGACACTTCAAGCTCCGTCTCTCATGTATGCATATTTCTCATTTCCATTCTCATTTATAGCAATCTCTTGTAGCGATTTATGCATAATATGCATATTTGGCCAACGACTGCAGCGCTCTTCTTGACCAAATATGTCTATGAATGAAATATTTACTTTACCCCTTCTCTATTTTTTCGTCTTTTAGAGCATCTGTAGTCGTTTGCATAATATGCATATTTGGTCAAAAAGAGCATAATAGCTAATGTCCAGAGTTAAAACCCTACCCCATACAACAACCCATTTAGAGGAATTACAAAATAGTGACATGAAAGAAAATAATCACATATAGTATGAGTAAACAAACATAAAAAGAAACCACGTACAATTCTTATACTGCCTCTTATCTTTATCCTGCCTCCTTTTAGAAAAAGAATCTTTCTCTAAGTTGCCCATGATGGTTCTTGATTCTCTGTGCCTAAAGTCACCCAAAATAGGGGAAATGGCCATAGCACATCCTTCCTCTTGTGCGATATTCAATCTAGGGTTTGTGATAGATTCCAAACTTTTGATATGAGTAATTTGATATTCGAATTAGGTTATGTTGTTTGATTTGAGAGAACGAAATATTAGCAATTTGAGATTCAGATTTGGATATGTTGAATTTGGTTTTGATGATTCTGGGTTGCAAGATACTCATTCAATTAGATTTTTGTTTTCTCTTTATAGTTTAGTGTTTTTTCTCGGTTGTAAGAACTAGAAAAGATGAGAATTTGCATTGATGGAGTAGACCCCGCTTAGAGGCAAATTTTAAAAAAAAATCCTTTATTATCCTGGTTACCTCCTCCCAGCTGTCATATCTAACTCCTTGCCATGAGAAATTTCACAATGGCTTTATTCCTTTAGCGAGTGATGGAGTAGTCAAGAAATCTTTAGGTATTGAACTATCATCGGATTCTTGTAGCCGATGGCCAACATAGTAATCTTTGACTTTAGGGACATGGAACATGAGATGTATTTTCACATATAGAGAAATTTTATAATATGCGTGAAATCGTCCTTAACTTTAGAGACATTGAACTATATTTTTTCCTCTACAGAAAGTTGCAATATGCATGAAAATCAACCTTATCCAGGAGTGGAGGCACAGTTGGCCAAGGGTGAGCAGCCGCTTCCCTTAGCTTGGCCAACCTCTCTATATAGGCCCAAGGATTTTTTTTAAATAGAAGCCCATGCTCCCTCCGAGCTTGGCCCAGCAACACTCCCGCTCCTCTTTCGGCCCACAACCAAATTGACCCGCTCCTCTTCTTCGGCCCAAGCCCAACTCACACGTACTCATCCGCTCCTCTTCTTCTTCGCTTCTTTTTCGTTCTCCTCCGAAACCTAGCTCCCAATCCAAGCCCTAAATTCCAAACCTCCAAATCTTCTCAGATCTCTCATTCTTCGCAATTTGCAAACCCTAGCTCCCATTCCCAATCCAAACTCCCAATTCCAAATCTTTTCTCATCGTCTCAATTTGCTGCTCCTCTGAAACCCTAGCTCCCAAGTTCCAAATCCCAATTTGGGAATTTATGAAGCTCATTTTCTTGAATTTGTATTTTGATGGTAAATTTTTAGTAAATTTTGATTTATCTTATTGATTTATTCAGAATTTAATGTTAAATTGAATTTAAAGTGATTTTTTATAATGTATTTTTTCCTTCATCGAAAATGATTTTCTTTTTAGTTCTGATTCTTCCCCGCGCAATTCAGGTAATTGATTTAGGGTTATAGCAGTGAAATCCTATAGTTGGTATAATGAGCAAGACGCAAAATTTGAGTTGAAGATTCGTGAAACTTAAAGAGGGTAGCCTTTCTATCGTCTTTAGTTTCATCTCCATATTTGAGTCGTGGGTGAGAAATCAAGGCGATTTATTAAAGTATTAACATGTTATAATTCATAGTTACATGTAGACAGAACTAAGTTTTCCTCTATGATTGATTCATATGGAATTGTGGCATGTTGATGTTTATATGTGCAGCAAAGGTAGTGATTAGTGAAAAATTGTAAGGACGTAATGTTATAAAGTGTGCAAGTAGGGAGTTTGCAACTATTTTATATTCAAGGATAATGTAAAAGATTAGCACCATATAAAATTAGTAGCTGATTAATTTATGAGTTATCAGTGATTGTGAGGAAAAAAAGTTATGTCACGCTATTTACTCTAATGCACTATGATTGATGCTTATTTACGTTGTCAGTGAACCGATTTGCATCTTTACAAAAGTGTTATTACGTGGATGATTGTACCATATGACAACTTGAAATTTTAAAAATAGTACCATTGAGACCAAATTTGGGATTATTCGGTAGTGGTGACTAATGTTTTCGTTTGTTCATTGTTGTATCAATGCAAGGTTCATCATGTTAATCTGTAATTTGCTCTAGGAAATCTTTTGCTGTATTAGAAAAAGATTGATAGAATATTCTGACATTTATTAAAAAGTTTTGATATTTGAAGAGCATGTAACTAGAAAGTAGGAAATAGGAAATACATATATCAGTTCTTTAAATAATAAACTCCCTTAAAGTTTTAGTTTCAGAACTTAGATAGGATTGGTATTACAGTTTTGGAGAGTAAGTATTTTAAAATTAATTCGTTTGTGTTTAGTTTTCTATTATGATATCAACAACAAAATTATATAATAAGAATTTATTATATAATTTGATAAACTTGATCTGAAATCCAACTTGACAAGTCCATCTTTATGTTGAACAAATTCGATAAACTTGATCAAGTCCACCTTCAAAGCATATCAAATTACATGTAAGATAGAACAACTTTCTAATTTGGCAACTTGCAGACTAATCATGAAAATGTTTCAAAATATGAAGTTGCGTAGGAGAGTTTTGTAATATTACAATGTTTGTTTAATTACTTTTGTAATATGATTGTGGATGTTTAAAGACTTCTATAATTTTTTAGTTCTTGTGATTTCGATTTTGGCTCCACCGCTGTCCTTATCTATGTAATAGCAGATAAGGGGTGAAATAACTGGCCATTCTAAGAGTGAAGAACTTGTTGAAGAATATCATTTTCGATAAATTGGAGAAGAACATGTATTCTGGAGAGAGAAGAATATTTAATTTTCTCCAACATCTCATTTGACTTTAAATTAAGAGGGCATAAGAGGAACATAAAGTGAATAAGCAGAAGATAAAAAGAAAAGAAAAAAAACTCTTTAAGAAAATGCTCTTTAGGAAATGATGCATTTAAATATGGTTATATGTTATAAGTTAAATATTGATAACACACTTTTTCTGTTGCATTTGTCTCAATAGTGTAAAAAGGTTATGATCTTTTATATTTTCAAATAGAAAAGAAACTCATGTATGGTCCATTTAAGGTTATGATCTTTTATATTTTCAAATAGAAAAGAAACTCATGTATGGTCCATTTAACCTAAATGCCCTAATCATATCACTTGATGCTTTAATCATATCTGGATGCTTAGAGACTTCTTTCAGGTTACAAATGGTTTTTTTTGTAATAAAACGGTGAGGAGCGAACTTCCCTCCCCCCGGTGCTTCATTAAACAGAATTTAACGAAGTACAACCAAGACACGAATGATACTCATATCTACCCAACATCATGAGTGTATGATAATTCATTCCAAAATACCACCATCATTATCACTATACAAATAGTCATCTATAAAAGTAGCAACAATCGAAAATACATACAATTCTCCAAGCCATAACTCAAAAACAAGCAACTAACCATCTAGGCAAGATGTCCCGAAAAGATTCTCTAACCAAAGCTAAACTTGGAGTCGAAGGTAGTAGTTGTAGTAGAGATATGTTCTGCGATCACTCCTGTCTAGCATCCTTATCCTGATCCTCCTGTGGGTGAAAGCTAAACTTGGAGCCTAAGGTAGTAGTTGTAGTAGAGATATGTTCTGCGATCACTCCTGTCTAGCATCCTTATCCTGATCCTCCTGTGGGTGTGATTCATCGGTGGAGTTGGCGCTAGTAGTGAACCTATCTTGGATCCTTCTTATGGTGGAAGCAACTGCTTTATTGGACCAAAACAGTACATTAGACTTGATATCATTGAAATATGCATGCTGTGAATTTGCTTATGTCTGAATATGTACTGATTCCTAGCATTCCAGATACCCCAGCATGTCGCCGCAATGAATGTATCCCAGAGTTCATAGTCGTTTATGCGCATATGATCCTGAAAAGTGCACACCTGCAATAGTCGTTCCCAAATTTCTTTTGCCAAAGCACACTGCACAAGTAGATGGTCGATTGTCTCATCCTCCCTGTTGCAAGTGACGCATACACTTGGACTTGTCCAGTTTCTTTTAGCTAGATTATCCCTGGTCAAGATTGCATTCCTTTGTTTCAGCTAATTGAAAATTCGCACCTTAAGCGGTGCTTTTGTGTGGAGGAGACAGAAAAATGCCCTTTTTTATCCGGCCACCAACACTTCATCCTGTGTCTCGAGGTTGTTAGGCTTCCCAGTCTTCCAAAAACTGAAGTAGTAACCCCTTTTGTCGTCTTGCTTCCTGGTTAAGCCTTCATGTAGTCCTTAGTTTTCACTATCCCTACTACCACTGGGAAGCTACTGTGTCGCAATCGTCCTTTGCCACTCAGAAGACATCTGGTAACTTGTGTTGGAGAGTTAAGTAGCCCCCTATATAGCAAAAGATGCACCTGCAAGGAAAATGTATATGGTATGGAGATCCCCCCTCGAGAACCCTGACATGGAAGTTACGTTCTTAAGTTTCCGGTGCAAGTTATCCTACCTTAGGTATGGCGCTCTTGCTAACTGTGCCCACCTTGCCTTGCGCCGGTTATGCAATTTCCACCACCATTTGCATAGTAGGGCCTGATTAATTGATAACTCCAAGACCTCCGAAGTCCTTGCGCTTGCACAAAATTCCCCACTTGACCAAAGTGTACCCTCTCCTATCAGTAGTGGTCCTCCGAAGTTACGTTCTTAAGTTTCCGGTGTAAGTTATCCTTCCTTAGGTATGGCGCTCTAGCTAATTGTGCCTACCTTGCCTTGCGTTGGTTATGCAATTTCCACCACCATTTTCATAGTAGGGCCTGATTAATTTGATAGTTCCAAGACCTCCGAAGTCCTTGCGCTTGCACATAATTCCCCACTTGACCAGTGTACCCTCTTCTATCAGTAGCGGACCCCTGCCATAAAAACCTATGCCTAATCTTATCAAATTTGGAGATCACCCAGGCCAGAATTTTAAAGAACGAAAGGTAGAAGATAGGTATCGAGTTAATTGCCACATTAAGCAGGATTAACCTAAGAAGGATCGATAACAACTTTCCTTTCCACCTGTCCAGCTTATTCTGGATTCTGTCGACCAGTTCGTTCCAATCCTCCTTTCTGAGTTTGTCGGGTTTTGAAACATCCCATATTTTTTTAATCAAAAATACAATTTTCAATTTTTGCACGTAAGATGCATGTGCTATTTTTCCATCTTCATTTTTATTACTCTCATTCACTATTTTAGCATGCATTAGTCTTTTGTTAGCCTTTTATTAAACCCATGGACCTAAGAATAGATTCTAGCCCACTAAACTAATTGATTAAATTAATTAAAAGAAAGCCCACAAGACAAGCACATTAATTAAATCTATTTTTTTAGTTGTGCATGGACTCACACATGACATGTAACAACTATTAATACACATTTTAGAATTATGGGATTTGTATTTATTTTGTGTATGTGTGCACTAGTGCACAACACGTGCACGTGTATAGGAGAAAGAGAGTGAGATCGGTTTGGAAGAGAGAGGGGGCCGGTTTGGGGGTTAGAGAGGTGAAGAGATGGGGGGTTAGGGAAAGTGAAGAGATGGAGTAGTGGGTAGTTGTTAGGTGGGTAAAATTTGCAATTTAGCCCTTCACTTTGTCCTATAAATACCCTTGTTTTTCTTCTATTTTCACACCAAAACAAAGAAATCAAGAGTTAGAGAGTGTTCTTGTTGCTTGTTGGAGTGCTCTTGCTAGGAGGAGAAGGACTAGGTGTTGCTTGTTGGAGCTAGGAGTTGTATTCCATCATCTTGTTTGCAATTCTTCATTAGTGGTGGGTGATCTTGTGCTTTCTAAATGTAGAAAATGCATGCTAGTAATGTTAAATGAGTAGTATGAATTAATTGATGAGATTATAAAGTACGCCCTCATGTTGATTAGTTGTGCCATGAAAATTGTAGAAGTAATGTGGTAATCAATATATGCCTAGATATCATGATGATTAGAAAGAAGAAAGAAAGTAAAACAAATTAAATTGTTGCCATGAAATGTGTTAGTTTATGCTTATTGCCATGTTATGCTAAAATCATAATTTTTGCATAAGAGAGTTTTGAGATCCTCATAGACAATTAAGAGGCATGGTTGGTTTTATTACTAAATTCTAATTTGTATAAATGAGTGCATGAACGAGTTATAATGAATACGATTCTTAATTTCAAGTTTGAGAAAGATGCAAATTTATGTGTGAAATTGAGAGAAAAAATATTTGAAAAATGGTTGAGATTTCCCTTGTTGTAACTCCTGTTCCCGATTTTACGGGCTATTTATTTTTCCTTGTATGTCTTTGATGTAATTTTCCCCTAATTATTGTATCTGGGCCTTATCTTGTTGTGGGCTTACTAGTTCTATGTAATTATTTTATTATTGCATTTATTTTGTGGCCCATCTGCACTCAAGCCCAACTCATTATCCTAGTGGGTATTGGGTCCTAGTCTGTTCTACCCACAACCCATTCCCCTAACCAACCAAGACCAATTCTTCCTCATCCCCCAACTTCCCACGATCTTCTCACTCCCGTTACCCCACTCCCGTTACTCTCTCCCCCCTTCTTCTCTGTTAAAACAAACCAGAGAAACAAACCCCAACAAAACCCCACAACGTCATCTTCCCCTCTCCTGTTAAAACGAAACCAACCAAAAACAAAAACAACCGAACAATAACCCTTCGCTTCTTCCCCGTTCTCTCACTCACCCAGCAAACAAACCCAACACCTTCGCCTCCCCTCACCCTCGACCTCGTCTCCACTGCCGTCACTGTCGCCCTCTCCAAACTCCGAACCCAAATCCATCACCTCCACTGCCGTCGCCCAACTCCCATCCCGCTCATCACCTCCATTGCCGTGAGCCACTCCTTCTCTGTTTGAACCCAAGAACAGAGCACGCCGTCGTCGTCACCTCCGCGCTGCCGTCGATCCGCCGTTGACGTCGCTTCCCGACGTGGTGTCGTCGTCGTCCCTATATCTCTCTCTCTCCCTTCGTTTCGAAGCAGCGACGAAGAAGAAGAACGAAGAAGAAGAAGCAGGCGATCAGTTGGGCGGGATTGTATTTGTACCGTCCGATCGCTTCATGATCCGTGCCCCCTGATTGCTGTTCGCTGTTCGGTCGCACTTGATCCTAGCTCGCTGTTTCCTGTTCGGCTCGGATCCGCTGCGTGGACAGATCCCATTGGCTGCCGATTGCTGTTCTGTGTTCTACCCGCGCCAAATCCAGCTGCTGTGTTCGTTGTTTGTAGCCGATCCAGTGTGGGAAATCAACTCTTGTTGCTTGCTTTTGGAGTTTCTTCGCACGGTCTCTTGCGCGTGCCTCTTGGGATTGTTTCCCGGGATACTGATCCCGTTATTCTTAACCTTTTCGAAGCGACTACTACAAAAAGGCAAGTCCACTTGAACAATTTTTATTATTCTGGTTCAAGATTAATTGGTCTCTATGCAAGTAGTTCCACCTTAATTATTCTAATTTGCCTTGTGTCCCGTCTGTTAAGAGTATCGAGGGTTTACACGAGCTAACCCGACGTACTCTTGACTCCCTTTATTATCCCTTGAGTCAAACCCAAACCTGGACATGCATTTGATATAAATAATTAATTTATACATGAGGAAAACATACCATGATTAAATATATGCTATTTACATGAAATCTTGAGACTGGAACTTGACTATTAACTTGACTTGTTACTGGAGAAATACATTTGACTTGTTGACTTGGAAAAACTTACAATACTTGTTTAACATAAATTCTGATACATATGTGATCCAGTAATTTGATAACTACTCACTTGATGGATATAAACATGGTAGTCTTTTTATAAAAACTCTTGTTGCATGTATTGTTTGGTACAGAGGTTTCGACCCTGTAATTATGAGAATTAGCACACAGGATGTAAAAGAGACTTTTAGTTTATTTGGCATGATTTCTCACCTAAGTGATAAATCTTGATTTGGAGTCATGAGCTACAACATATAACATTCCTTTTCCCACTAGTCTACATTTCCTGTTACTGCTGAATTGTTATGCCCTCGACATGAGTAGTAATGAAACACCATGAAAATAGTCTTAGAATGCCACGAAACTTACCAGGAACCTTACACACATGCTGAGGGTTCGCCCCAAATTTTTATAGATTTTTATAATACATTTAGACCCTGTTTCCACTCCTTAGGAATTGACCTCTAGCTGCTGCCAGAACAGCTGAACAGTAAAGAACAGCATGTTTGACCTAGATACAGTCCGAATAAGGAGAAAGCTCCTGAATGAAACTTGTAGCCCTGTCTGTCTAGATGTCCGTAGCATACTAGAAGTCCGAATTTGGAGTTGTAGTCTAGGAGTTATGCCTATTTTAGTGTAACTGTGTCAGCTACTGCAGATTTATTACTTTTGCTTATTATTGTGTAATGTATCATATTGTTGCATCATATCGTCCCCTTGACATCCTTATATACACCCGCATGTACATGAATGACTTAGTAATAAAATAATAAACAAGCCGGGGTTTCTAAGAGTTGACCTAGTAGTGGACCGTCTCGGAAAATGTACTCGGTAGGGCCCTCTTGTTACATGGACTTGTTATATAGAAGGAGGAGAATACGTGTGGAGACGTGACTTGTTATCTTGTTATCTTGTTGTCGTGATATGCCGAGTACACGCTCTGTTGACCCCACCACTATGTCTCAAACGTACACTGTTTTGCGTGCACCGAACCTGTGGTACGGCACACATGGGACACAGAAGTGCGTGCACTAGATAGGAAGAACAACTTGATAATAGACCTAGTTGACATGTATACATACTCGATAAAGACCCTTGCTATTAGTCCATTATTGCCTTGCAAATTTGATCTTGATTCACACTTCCTACATGTACTTTACTTCCTTACTCTCTGTTTTCACTACTTGCTGTCCGTACTTGCTCTAAGGACATTTATTTTTCCTTCTTTAGTTAACCCAGCCACAGGTGAAACTGAGGACCTCCCAGAAGGAGTTGGCGAGCAATTCTTTTAAGCCTGGAGCAACTATGGATAATAAATTTCCCCTTTCATGTTCTCTTTCAATAATTGTAACTCTTTTATTTATTCAGAATTGTATTCCGGGCTTTTGACCCGTAATTGCTACTCGTTTCTCAGTAATATTATTATGTTGGAGAATTTAATTTTCTTAAATTCAATTATTGTTCTGTGATGTTATTATAACTGCGTGGCTGTGATTTAAATTCCTGAGTATTGTTGAGTTGAAAGACTGGTACAGCTTATGAATGATATTAAAATCATTCGCTGGGCCTACGTCACGAGCTCGTATTCCTGTATTTTGGGAAGCGGGGCATGACACTTGTGGTAAAGAAATGTATTTTTGTAATGTTAAATTGATACACATAGATTCATCAATTATTTGTAAGAGATACAATGTGCTATTTGATTAAAATGAAGAAATGAAATTCATGTCCATAAAAGAGGAGGAAATAACTTGAAATATAGACACAATGTCTAAAATATAAGTTTGGAAATTCGTGAATTACTGATTTCAAGTAAACTCAGTATAAATAAGATAATTACTGATTAGATCGATCATATGTTTGAGTTTTGCGAAATAAACTAGTTACTGTGCCGTGTGAATAAAAGCATTTTAGTATAATTCGATGTCAGTAATCACACTTGAACTTCCTGGCTAGCGGATGCGCCATAGGGCGGTCGCTGTGTTTGTCAGGGGTCTTGGGTTCGAAACTTGTTAGTCACATTTTATTTTTGATTTTGTTTAAATAATCCGAAACTGAGAACCGGTATTTGGGTATTTCGGTTTGGCTTATTGACACCAAGTCCACTTGGACTTAGTGGCTAGCGGAGTGGACCTTGGGCACTCACTGTAGCCGGCGGTTGGGCTTGGGTTCGAAACCTGATGGCCTATTTTAGTTTTTTTTTGACATTTTTAATGTTTTTTAAGGGATTTTTATGCAAATAAAATTTGGGAAAAATATCCAAAATTTCTATGAAAAGATGTGTAGAATTTATTAAAAATAGTTTTAGAATTTTTCATGTATATTTTGAGAAATAAAAAGGAAAATTGAGATAGAAAATGAGTTTGACTTCAAAATTATTTCTTTAAGAGTGTGACATTTATTTCTTTTAAAAGAAGAGTAAAATATTGTTGTGTGAATTGAATTCTCTTGAAGAAATTATACACTTATTTTGGTTTAAGAAATGTTTGATGTGATTGAAATATAATATATGAGCTTAAATTGCTAATGAGACATAAAGTGATGAATCTAAGTTCATGAAAAGAATTATTGTTTTTGAAAGACAGTGAATAAAATGAATCATGAATGGTGCTAAGATAAGACATTGATTAAATTGTGAATAAGTTGAAGATATGAATACATTGAGTTTAATACATGATTATGAAGGGTATGAGTACCTATAGATTCTTGTACATGAAAGGTTGTGATCTAGAGTTTAGTGAGACCTCGGGTACAGGCATTGTTGAATTAAAAGATTTGAGTTATATTTTTGAGATATGGCCATGGAGCTATCTCAGTATTTGTGATTAAGTCTGGTAGGGGGAAAACTAACTCTAGGTATGATAATTTATTCATGTCTTGAACTTAAGAACTAGGCACTTAGAAGTAGATGTAGTAAACCTGGGCAAACGTAAGTGGGGCACTCTATATAGTCGGGCGAAGGATTCCGGGACTATAGACCCAGTCGGGCGGATGATTCCGGGACTGTGGTTGCTTTGTGGGAGACGAGCTTTTATTTTAAATCCGGGACAATTCGTAGTCGGGCAGATACTTGGTGTACTCCAATGTTTATACGTATACCGAGGCTAGAGGGACACTTGCGGGATGTTCGCACGATGACGAGTCTGTTATAACAGTCGGGTGGTGGACTCTGGGACTGGGATTCGTACTCCTGGAATGATCTAAACCTTGCTTTATTACTGGGGAGTTGTCATGGCGAGGGATCGAACCCTTTAATGTGGAGTACGTAGGTGCTTGCCCTCAGACTTATGTAGTATGGGATGCATAGAAACCGAACAAGTATGCACTAGTGTCATCTTAGTATAAAATATCTGCATTAGGCATTAAGGCATTGCATACACTTACATGTGTAGAGTAGTCACATTTTACACTTTATTTGCATCCAATTTGTGGTTTGTTAAAGTATTAAGATCGTTATAATTTCGGCATGGAGAGGATGACTGTGTATAACATTTTCGTCGGTTGTAAGCAACTGACGTACCCACAGTTTTGTATGCAGGAATTGGATTTTCATGAAGATATAAAGTTGATATGCTGTTGTTGATTTAATTACATTGTTAAAGATGTTGCAATTGTAAAATTTTTCATTATTGTACTTTATTTTACCTTTCGCTGTATAAATAAATATAAAGGACTCTGTTCTATTATAAAAGTTTAAATTTCTTTGTAAAATAGTACGAAGTGAAGTGTAAAGATCATGTGGAACTTCGAATTTGGTCTTATTTGGAATTCGGGTGTTACAGATGGTATCAGAGCCACGCTTCATAAGTAGTACAAATTTATAAGGAACGACACCATGGAGTAGACATTAGAGTGTGATTTTCAACTTATAGAGATTTAAATATAAGTAACTTATGTTTGTGTCGCTCTATATGATGACATTTTCTTCTTCTTTCCCTATAAGATGGCCAATTAGAATGATCCTCAGAATAAGGCACATTGGTTTGTCCCCTTGGAGGATAAAGAGGAAGAGCCAATGGAGGAAGAAGAAGACCCAGAGAAGATAGAAGAGGAATTCCCCGAGTCCAGGGAGATTACTCCACCTCTGCCTGATTTCCCTGAATCCAGGGAGATTACTCCACCTCCGCCTGATTTTCCCGAAGAATCCTCAGACGAAGAACTCGTTTCAGATGACCAAGATGATATTGTCGCTTCTCTTCGAAGAGAATTGGATGCTCAAAAGTGGAGAGTAAACCGTTTGGAAGCGCAACGGGCAGAAGATAAAGAGCGCATTCAGGAGCTAAGTTTTCATGTGTGCGAACTTGAGAAGGTTCAGCACGTGAATGATCGACACTTTGCCAAGTTCGACCACCTCACTCGTTGGGACAAGCAGGAGCGGCATCAGAGATTTGAAGATATGAAGAAGGAAATCTAGGAATTACAGGAAGAGCTCAGAGCAGCCAAGAGAAACCGTAAAATCTAGGATGTCTTTTGTTAAAAGGATGTAATGGATGTGATGAAGCAAAGTTTTTCTTTCTGAATGTAAAAAATTTAATTTTGGAAAGAATAAATTTTGTTGAAGAGATATTGTTTGTGTTATTTATGATGATTAATGATGAATTTTATGACTCAGAAATGGCACAAAGGAACAGGAACGGCGAAGGGCATATCAGTGAGAATGGGCGTGATTTGGAGACCGAACTAGCTCGAGTATATCAGATCTTAAATGCTTTCTCTGCCAACATCGCCGGGAATACTGGGCCAGGGCCAGCTGTGCAGGTCCCTGAAGCAATCAGGCTGGTAGAGTCATTCAAAAGTATGAGGTCACCTGTGTTTGAGGGCTAGGAAAATCCAGACGCTGCTGACGACTGGATTAGACAGATTGAGTCAGTCTTTGAAGTGCTAGAGACCCCAGAGGCAAGTAAGGTGAAGTTGGCCACCATCCAGTTAGAGAAAGATACAGGAGTTTGCTGCCAATCACTGAAGAGGACTTTGGGCAATGTGCAGCTTACTTGGGAAGAGTTTCTTGGAGAATTTAGGAGTCACTATGTAATACCCCGCAAAAATAGCATATGGCTATTTTTGCATCGTAATCTGTGCGCAATTGAGAATTGCACGCGATTGTATGTTTTCCTAATAACAATTGGTTGTTATTGAGAAATATCAGATTTATTTTCTACTTTATTTTATAATTTTGAAAGATTATTACGAGGTAGTTTTAATGTATTTTTGTATTGTTGGTATTGTTAGAGAAAGGAGTTGGGGCTTATTTGAAATATATTGGGACTTGGGGGCTTATATGTAATTTTTCCTTACATTATTTATTTATTTTCCTTTTTATAAAAACCCCCACCCACCTTCTCCTTCCTTCTCATTTTCTTTCCTTCTTCCCGTTTTGTTCCTTTCCCAACCGACCTCAAAGAGACCCATCGGTCGATGCTTTACCCACCCTAAATCCACCCCATCTCTTCATCGTTTTCAAATTAAATTGAGGGATAGACTAATAGAAGGGTTCTCTATATCGTGGCGGTGTCCGTTTTTCGAAAGGATTTCGGAAAGGTAAACCCTATTTTATTTTATTATATAAGATTAAGTGTTTTCAATTTCTATTGAGTAGAAATATGGTAGTAGGGAGATTAGGAGGGGTTGGGTGTTATAGATACGAGAAATTAGCAAGTTGTTGGAGAATTTGCAAGTTGTTAATAAATTAGGGTTTTGGGTTTATAAAGGGGGAGTAAGTATATGAGAACTTGTCTCTTTTATGGTAATAGAATTTTGTTGGGCCATTAGGTTATTTTAGGAGTGATTTTTGTTATTGTTTAGGAAATAAAAATCCCGTAGGATTTTGAATATCCCGTGCTTCGCACGTGTGTATCCCAGGCGTTCAATAAAGGCTTGTGTGATATTTGGAATAGTGTTATTAGCTTTTGTGATTGGTTTGGATAATTTGAGTTTTAATTGCTTTGAGATTTGATGATAGGGTATATTAGCGACCTTGGATGCGGGATAGCGTGCTGGCGCTTCGAGTCTACGCAGGATATTCTGTGAGTGTGAATTTATTTACGTATTTTGTGTTTTAAGGAAAATTTTATAATAACCTGAATGGTTGGTATGAATTACGGATAAGGCGTGTTTGGATCAAGGGTACCAGAATAACGTATATGTGTATATGGGGATGAGTTATATTTATATGATGATATCAAATATGGTGAGTATGATATCTTTTATTTTACACACATGGGTGTTATGAAGATTTATATTACGATTTGCTGTGTATTTCCGATTTCATATCCTAGTATAGCATGGGTGTTTTGAGCTAAGAATTTGTGTGGACACTTTTGTATGTGTCCACAACTATAGTTTAAATTTCATAAATTATCGAGGTCGGTTGATACCTCAAAAATTTGGGGAGTGCAGCTGGTCTGAAGGGGCAGCGAGTGCAAGAAGAATATACTATTAAGAGTATATGAGGCTTATAGTGTCAAGAGGATTGAATTCGAGGAAATGGTCAACGAGAGAGTTGTAGACCAGAGTCTTAGGTTTTCAGAATGGGTGGTATCAATCAATTCTATATTGTGTTAGAAATTATGGACTTTGCAAGATATCAACCTATTGTTTAGACCAAACTTCAAGTTTAAGTTGACTCGGGGACTTGAGCTCTTAAATATTTGAGGGAGTCACCTACTAGGGGATTGCGGTGGATCTCTCTACCCTTCTAGAAGTCTGATTGTATTGAATTTCGATGAGCGTAGCTTGGGTCACAGCTACTGCTATTTCTTGAATTATTTCATCGGACGATTGATGAGGAACCCTCTGCATGCTGCAGTGTGGTGATCATGAGCTATCGGGTTTTAACGTTGTTTTAGCATTTTCATTTGGGAACTTGGATAAGTTCCTGTGCTTAATACTCATGGTAGACATGAGTGAGTTGGGATATAGCTCTGGTCGATTGTGTTGGGTGTCTCGATGCCTAAGTCTGTCAATGATCAAAAATTGATGGTTATGTGTGTGCTTACCTTCATTTGATTTGTACTGTGTTCTTGGGGCGCCGTTGGGCCACTCGTTGAGGGTCACGGGCCAGGATTATTGGGTCGCGGACCTGTGAAGGTATTGGGAATCAGTGGATGTGATTCCTGAAATGATTGTTGTCTGACAGACCGGACAGACTCGACATTGTTGATCGACACCGAGTGTTACTTGGTAACAACTTATTCCAATAAACCGCATTGATTAGATTTTCTTTTATTGTTTCGCTTGAAGATCGAATTGGTGTTAGGGGTGATTCCCTATAATCTAACTCGTTCTGAAAGTTAGCACTAGGTGGTGATTCTATGGGGTTATCTCTTTCTGTCATTAGGGATACGTGCTGCGGGCGTATCTTGCACTGTTGATTCCTGAGGTACTGTGGTACGGACGGATGGGATCCGGGCACATGCTGGTGGACACGAACGGGTCGTATAGGATACGGCGCTATAGATATGTTGCGGTATATCTTTAAGTTCGTCACGACTGTTGACTGCAGAACGGTGGGACCGTTGACTGCCATACGGTGGGACCGTATATCTTTAAGTTTGTCACGGCTGTTGACTGCAGAACGGTGGGACCGTTGGCTGCCATACGGTGGGACCGTATATCTTTAAGTTCGTCACGGCTCTCCAGGAGGGTCTGATGTGACGCCTCCTCAACCATGTCATTCTATCAGGAACAGGAAGTGGACCGAATTAGAATGCATTGCATAGCGCGGGTTCGAATCCCTAAACTTGGAGACAACAGCTTGATTTGGAAAGTATGTAGTATGGGATGCATACATTTTCAAAGTCTCGCTTGCATTAGACTAAGTACATTGGCTTGACCTGGGCCACATGTAGTATGGGATGCATGTGTGTCCAGAGTCTTGCTGACATTAGATTAAGTGTATTTGTTCTATACTCTGTATTGTTGCATTAGACTCAGGTCATGGCATACACGAACACTAGGAAATCAGGATACACGTTTATTTTCCATTCAAGCTAAATTGTGAGTGTGATAGCTGAATTGTATAATGAGTGTGAAAGTGATGTATTGCGAAACGTGATGATATATGCTGTAAGGAATGAATGAATGCGATGTTATATGATATGAGATTGCGAAGGAATATAAGTCGTGAGTCTGTAATTGCAAATGAATGGTAAACGAGGCGCAGTTTATGTGAAAGTAGAGTTGTGTGAATGTAAAGCTTTATGGGAAAATAAAGCTATAGGAATATTTGCATAAGACGTAGGGGGATGGGCCTTAAGCAACTATTTGGGAATGATTTCCATACTAAAGATAACTATGTTGTGAGCGAGTATGGATATGCATACAGGAAATGACTCGGAGAGCATTTGATGTGAATTTTCATTTATGATGTTTACATGTTCAGGTTTATCTTAGTATTCGTAAGATTCGTTCTGTTCTACTTATAAAGTTAATCTATTTGCTTATTTAGTAAATTATACTCACACCAGAAATGGCTAACCCCTTAGTGTTTGGGGGGTTAGGGAGTCCCTGGACTACCCTAGATTCCCTACTGTTACAGGTTCTCAGCAGTGCAGCGGTGAGGTGTTCACTTTACAATTGTTGTTTAAGGTTTATTTATGTGAATAGTAAAATATATAATATAAATTGTATTTTTGATGTATAAGTATGTGGATGATGATGATGAGTATAGTGTGAAGTGGCATGTTATGTTGTTGACCCGTACACACACCTCGTTGTGGAGTACCGGGCCCTGTGGTATGGTTTATAAGTTATTTTCTAAAAACCTTACTACGTTTTCAAAGAAATTTATGGTTTTTAATTGATATTTGATATTCTATTATGAGTTTGGTCCACAGAGCATATATATATATATATATTGCCTGTGTGATTTTGCTCATTTTGGCCTGGGGAGCCCGTGATATAATTGCCTGTGATGTGAGCTACGGAATTTAGAGCAGAATTTCGTTAGCTTTTGTATTTCGGTGCAGAAATTTCAGGGGAAATTTTGCCGAAATTTTCTTAGAAATATAACTATCTTAGTTTATGTTTAAAATGATATAGAAATTGAAGGAATTGAATTTGGAGTCAAAAGGGGGGACATTACAGTTTCCCATGTTATATTGATATTTGTAATTATCATGTAATAACTCTGATGGCAATAAAGATGTTTTAAATTTCCGTGCTATTTACCGTGTTGAGATGCATTTAAAGACAGATTCTGGTTGCGTCACGGATGTCCGATGATGGGGATCCGGGGCATTACAGTTGGTATCAGAGCTGACTTCAAATTGCAGTCTAATACAGTAGGAAATTAAAATCTTAAAGTGCCAAGTTAGAGGCAGGATTGTGATCAGATAGTTCGAGCAATCGATATATATCTGCGATTCCTCTCTAACAAAGACTGAACTCGTTTGCATTTTGTAGAATGGTATTCAAAGATATCTTCATCAATCATGTGTCAGTAGCGATAGATGAACCAATGCCTACTAATGGATCGACGTCAGTGATAGAAGAAATAATGGAATTCCACAACAAGCTGAGAATGGAAAAAGACTCACCCCACCATCATCAAGGCCAACCGTGGAGCAACAGATTGCACACCTAAAGGAAGAACAAAAGCAACTTCCATCATATGTGACATGCTTACAGGACCATTGGAAGGGACCCCATGAAGACTTTTCAGTATGCTACTTCCTTGATGAATAACTTTCCTTCTAATTAAAAGCTTAGTATCGGCAAATATGATGATCATAAATCATATGGTAGCGCATTACAACTTATGATTATGATCTTTCATATATCTGAACCAGTCTCAGTGTACTTCATTTTACTAATGAGCTTGGTGCAGTCGTGCTCAGTAGCGGCTAGTCTGTAACCATACATCAATGGAGGCAAACCTGCAACTGGATATCGGAAGGCAAATCTGCAACCAAATGTCCAGAAGGCAAATCTGTAACCGGATGTCGAAAAAGCCAATTCGTAACCTGATGTAGGTAACAAGACTGCAGTCAAATGACAAGTGAGGGAGAATGGTATCACAAAAGTTGAAAAAGAACGATAACGCCACACTGACAAGCTCAATACCGAGGCTAGAATTCGCGTCATACCAAGGAATGCCCAAGTAGAAATTAGCGTAAACTAGACGCCATCACCAGGAACTAATCAAGACTGGGCTCGAGGAAGGATCTGTCAATAATCAACCCAATCATTCTCAGAAGCGACAGAGTTCTTCAAGATCAGCTTATGATTAAGAAGCCACCAGGAGCACGCCAAGGAGGAAATCTCGCTCAGACAGAGGGCAATCATGTTAACAATTCAGCAAGGTCACCAAGAGGAACTGCTCATGGGCTGAAGCGGCAATGTGTGACTTCGTCCTTTCTAAGGAGGGAGTGGTCACCAACCCACAGGGGTCGTAATCAAGGAGTAAATCAACATCACTTGTAGACAAGAAAAGAGCAAGGTAATGCAGCCATTGTTTACTCCAGAGCGGGAGCAGAAGAATGTCAGCATCAAATTCATGGTGGGTCTGTCCAGAAGGCTGAAGGACAATAGTTCAACTTGGTAGAAGACCAGTTTCTCGAGAATATCACTCGAGGAACTGGAGATGGTTCAGGAAAATGTCTTGTGAACCATTGATGTTTGTGTTCCGTTTTCCTCTCCACTAGCAATGTTCTGAGGACAGAATGATTTTAAGGAGGGAGTTGTGTAATACCCCGCAAAAATAGCATATGGCTATTTTTGCATCATAATCTGTGCGCAATTGAGAATTGCACGCGATTGTATGTTTTCCTAATAACAATTGATTGTTATTGAGAAATATCAGATTTATTGTCTACTTTATTTTATAATTTTGAAAGATTATTACGAGGTAGTTTTAATGTATTTTTGTATTGTTGGTATTGTTAGAGAAAGGAGTTGGGGCTTATTTGAAATATATTGGGACTTGGGGGCTTATATGTAATTTTCCCTTACATTATTTATTTATTTTCCTTTTTATAAAAACCCCCACCCACCTTCTCCTTCCTTCTCATTTTCTTTCCTTCTTCCCGTTCTGTTCCTTTCCCAACCGACCTCAAAGAGACCCATCGGCCGATGCTTTACCCACCCAAAATCCACCCCATCTCTTGATCGTTTACAAATTAAATTGAGGGATAGACTAATAGAAGGGTTCTCTACATCGTGGCGGTGTCCGTTTTTCGAAAGAATTTCGGAAAGGTAAACCTTATTTTATTTCATTATATAAGATTAAGTGTTTTCAATTTCGATTGCGTAGAAATATGGTAGTAGGGAGATTAGGAGGGGTTGGGTGTTATAGATACGAGAAATTAGCAAGTTAATGGAGAATTTGCAAGTTGTTAATAAATTAGGGTTTTTGGTTCATAAAGGGGGAGTAAGTATATGAGAACTTGTCTCTTTTATGGTAATAGAATTTTGTTGGGCCATTAGGTTATTTTAGGAGTGATTTTTGTTATTGTTTAGGAAATAAAAATCCCGTAGGATTTTGAATATCCCGTGCTTCGCACGTGTGTATCCCAGGCGTTCAATAAACGCTTGTGTGATATTTGGAATAGTGTTATTAGATTTTGTGATTGGTTTGGATGATTTGAGTTTTAATTGCTTTGAGATTTGATGATAAGGTATATTAGCGACCTTGGATGCGGGATAGCGTGCTGGCGCTTCGAGTCTACACAGGATATTCTGTGAGTGTGAATTTATTTACGTATTTTGTGTTTTAAGAAAAATTTTATAATAACCTGAATGGTTGGTATGAATTACGGATAAGGCGTGTTTGGATCAAAGGTACCGGAATAACGTATATGTGTATATGGGGATGAGTTATATTTATATGATGATATCAAATATGGTGAGTATGATATCTTTTATTTTACGCACATGGGTGTTATGAAGATTTTAAATTACGATTTGCTGTGTATTTTCGATTTCGTATCCTAGTATAACATGGGTGTTTTGAGCTAAGAATTTGTGTGGACACTTTTGTATGTGTCCACAACTATAGTTTAAATTTCATAAATTATCGAGGTCGGTTGATACCTCAAAAATTTGGGGAGTGTAGTTGGTCTGATGAGGCAGCGAGTGCAAGAAGAATATACTATTGAGAGTATATGAGGCTTATAGTGTCAAGAGGATTGAATTCGAGGAAATGATCAACGAGGGAGTTGTAGACCAGAGTCTTAGGTTTTCAGAATGGGTGGTGTCAAGCAATTCTATATTGTGTTAGAAGTTATGGACGTTGCAAGATATCAACCTGTTGTTTAGACCAAACTTCAAGTTTAAGTTGACTCGAGGACTTGAGCTCTTAAATATTTGAGGGAGTCACCCACTAGGGGCGGTGGATCTCCTTACCCTTCTAGAAGTCTGATTGTGTTGAATTCCGATGAGCGTAGCTTGGGTCACAGCTACTGCTATTTCTTGAATTATTTCATCGGACGATTGATGAGGAACCCTCTGCATGCCGCAGTGTGGTGATCATGAGCTATCGGGTTTTAACGATGTTTTAGCATTTTCATTTGGAAACTTGGATAAGTTCCTGTGCTTAATACTCATGGTGGACATGAGTGAGTTGGGATATAGCTCTGGTCGATTGTGTTGGGTGTCTCGATGCCTGAGTCTGTCAATGGTCAGAAATTGATGGTTATGTGTGTGCTTACCTTCATTTGATTTGTATTGCATTCTTAGGGCGCCGTTGGACCACTCGTTGAGTGTCACGGGCCAGGATTATTGGGTCGCAGACCTGTGAAGGTATTGGGAATCAGTGGATGTGATTCCTGAGATGATTGTTGTCTGACAGACTGGACAGACTCGACATTGTTGATCGACACCGAGTGTTACTTGGTAACAACTTATTCCAATAAAGTGCATTGATTAGATTTTCTTTTATTGTTTCGCTTGAAGATCGAATTGGTGTTAGGGGTGATTCCCTATAATCCAACTCGTTCTGAAAGTTAGCACTAGGTGGTGATACTATGGGGTTGTCTCTTTTTGTCAATAGGGATACGTGCTGTGGGCGTATCTTGCACTGTTGATTCCTGAGGTACCGTGGTACGGACGGATGGGATCCGGGCACATGCTGGTGGACACGAACGGGTCGTATGGGATATGGTGCTATAGGTATGCTGCATTATATCTTTAAGTTCGTCATCGCTATTGACTGCCATACGGTGGGACCATTGACTGCCATACGGTGGGACCGTATATCTTTAAGTTCATCACGGCTCTCGAGGAGGGTCCGATGTGACGCCTCCTCAACCAGTCATACTATCAGGAACAGGAAGTGGACCGAATTAGAATGCATTGCGTAGCGAGGGTTCGATTCCCTAAACTTGGAGACAACGGCTTGATTTGGAATGTATGTAGTATGGGATGCATACATTTTCAAAGTCTCGCTTGCATTAGACTAAGTACATTGGCTTGACCTGGGCCACATGTAGTATAGGATGCATGTGTGTCCAGAGTCTTGCTGACATTAGATTAAGTGCATCTATTCTATACTCTGTATTGTTGAATTAGACTCAGGTCATGGCATACACGAACACTAGAAAATCAGGATACACGTTTATTTTCCATTCAAGCTAAATTGTGAGTGTGATAGTTGTACTGTATAATGAGTGTGAAAGTGATATATTGCGAAACGTGATGATATATGCTGTAAGAAATGAATGAATGCGATGTTATATGATATAAGATTGCGAAGGAATATAAGTCGTGAGTCTGTAATTGCAAATGAATGGTAAACGAGGCACAGTTTATGTGAAAGTAGAGTTGTGTGAATGTAAAGCTTTATGGGAAAATAAAGCTATAGGAATATTTGCATAAGACGTAGGGGGATGGGCCTTATGCAACTATTTGGGAATGATTTCCATACTAAAGATAACTATGTTGTGAGCGTGTATGGATATGCATACAGGAAATGACTCGGAGAGCATTTGATGTGAATTTCCATTTATGATGTTTACATGTTCAGGTTTATCTTAGTATTCGTAAGATTCGTTCTGTTCTACTTATAAAGTTAATCTATTTGCTTATTTAGTAAATTATACTCACACAAAAAATGGCTAACCCCTTAGTGTTTTGGGGGTTAGGGAGTCCCTGGACTACCCTAGATCCCCTACTGCTACAGGTTCTCAGCAGTGCAGAGGTGAGATGTTGATTCATGGTTCTGTGAGTGGAGCTTCACTTTACAATTGTTGTTTAAGGTTTATTTATGTGAATAGTATAATATATGATATAAATTGTATTTTTGATGTATAAGTATGTGGATGATGATGATGAGTATAGTGTGGAGTGGCATGTTATGTTGTTGACCCGTACCCACCTCGTTGTGGAGTACCGGGCCCTGTGGTATGGTTTATAAGTTATTTTCTAAAAACCTTACTACGTTTTTAAAGGAATTTATGGTTTTTAATTGATATTTGATATTCTATTATGAGTTTGGCCCCCAGCGCATATATATATATTGCCTGTGTAATTCTGCTCATTTTGGCCTGATGAGCCCGTGATATAATTGCCTGTGATGTGAGCTACGGAATTTGGAGCAGAATTCCGTAAGCTTTTTGTGTTTCGGGGCAGAAATTTCAGGGAAAACTCTGCCGAAATTTTCTTAGAAATATAACTATCGTAGTTTATTTTTAAAGTGATATCGAAATTGAAGGAATTGAATTTGGAGTCAAAAAGGGGGACGTTACAGTTTCCCATGTTAAATTGATATTTGTAATTATCATGTAATAACTCTGATGGCAATAAAGGTGTTTTAAATTTCTGTGCTATTTACCGTGTTGAGATGCATTTGAAGGCAAAGATTCTCGTTGCGTCACGGATGTCCGATGATGGGGATCCGGGGCGTTACACACTATTTTCCCGTGGATGTTCAAGAGAAGAAGGCTATGAAATTTTTGGGCTTGTAACAAGGTGGTATGTCTGTGCGGGAGTATGAGACCAAATTCAACCAACTCTCAAGGTCTGCGCCGGAAATGGTTCAGGATGAAGCCAAGAAAGCGCGGAAGTTTGAGCAAGGGTAGAGGCCAAGCCTGAGGACGCATGATACCCTTAGGTATCCGAAGATTTGAGAAGTTGGTCAGGAGGGTTGCTGCTACTGAGTCAGATATGAACTAGTTCTAGGCAGTACAGGTCAAGAGGAATAATTGGAGCATTGGCAAGAAGCCTGCAGTGCCGGGCAATTTCAGGAGACAGCCCCCAGCACAGCATTTCAAACCAATCGGAGCAAATGCTGTTGCAGTGACTGAAAGGGTACCCACTTGCTACAAGTGCGGAGAGACAGGCCACATATCTTCTGGGTGTACCAAGTCGCAAGCGGGCAAGACTTGTTATCTTTGTGGCAAGGAGGGTCACATCAAGCCTTTTTGCCTTTAGCTTCAGCGGGAAGGGCCGAGTCAGAAGTAGTCCAACCCAGGGCAGAAGCAATTTCGGCAGGGGCGAGTGTTTGCTTTGACCGAGGTTGATGCTGATAATGTGGATAACGTCATCACGGGTATGGGAGATGATGTTTAGTTGCTTTGTTGCTTTTCTATTTATGTAAGAAGTGTTATGTAATGAGAGTACTCTTATGTAACAGGAGACATTCGAATAAATAGAATAAAAGCATCAGTTTTATTTGATACGGGATCATCGCGCACATTTGTGTCACCCTCATTTGCAAAATGATTGGGAGTCAAACCTAAAATTTTTCCTGGCAAAGTTCTATCTGTGGCTACTCCGTCAGGAGAATATTTGACAACCAACTAATATTATGAAGGGTGTGATCTTGAGACCGGAGGCAGGCTCTTTGGCATCGACCTCATTGAGTTAGCAGTTTTGGGGGTCGACATCATTATTGGCATAGACAGGATGTCAGTTTACAATTCCACTATTGAGTGCAAGAGCAAGGAGGTTGTGGTGAAGGCATCAGGAGGACCACCAGTTATATTTCAAGGGAAGAAGAAGTGTAAGCAGTTGGTAGCAGCTTTGGCGGAGCAGAAGGTTCCTGAAGAGGTCAGGCAGATTCCATTGGTCCGAGATTTTCCAGCAGTGTTTCTTGAAGATCTACCTGGGCTTCTCCCTCATCGAGATGTAGAGTTCAGCATCTCCGTTCAGCCAGGGATTGCACATATTTCCAAGGCACCATACAGAATGGCACCGGTTAAGCAAGATGAGATCAAGAAGCAGATTGAAGAGTTGTTAAACAAAGGATTCATCAGGCCGAGTGCATCACCTTGGGGAGCCCCAGTTCTTTTGGTGAAGAAGAAGGATCGATCAATGAAGATGTGTATCGACTACAGAGAGTTGAACAAGGTTACAATGCAGAACAAGTATCCAATTCCTCAAATCGATGATCTGTTCGACCGTCTACAAGGAGCAGCTATTTTCTCCAAGATAGACCTGCGGTCAGGATATCACCAAGTTCGAGTAAAGGAAGAAGATGTGCACAAGACGGCTTTTTCAAGTGTACAAAATCACACAAGTAATATAGTTAAATGAGTAGAGTGTCGAACCCACATGGACTAGATATTTTACTGAGTACCGATATCACTAGATTAATCACTTTTTGGAAGATCGAATTTTATAAATAATAAAACAACTAAATTAACTTAATCTAATTAAAACTAACTAAATTTGTGAAGAGGGAGAGGGCTGTGAAACTATGAAGCCCTTGTAATTTGCTAAAGGTAAAATTAGTTCTAGGGCTCTTGGTTCACCTCGTTTATCACACACACAAATTATAATTTCTTATAAATAAAAATATTATCTTTCCAAATTGTCGACCAAAATCCTACAGATATTAACCACTCTATGCACGTAGTCTAAAAATTATTCTCAACTAATTCTTCGCCTATCCATCAAATTATTAATTGAAAATTTGGATTTCTTAACGGTCACGTCCTCCAATATACGGTGTTAATTTTTATTAATCACAAATAACCTGTTCGGTCTCTTTATGATTTGAAAAATCATACAAATGTCTATCCACCATTTTGTACGCATAAATAATAAAAATTAAAACACAACCAGGAAAGATAGAGTAATAATAAGGAATTAAAATTTGTGTTCTACAAAACTCGGCTACATATTAGCCTCTAGAACAATAAATTCAGTTCATGCTCGATTTGCAATTAATAAAATGTTTGGGATTGCATCAGAAGATATAGAGAAGAAGAGATAAAAAACAAATACAAAATTTAATTCAAACCCCTTTTCTGTCTCAAAAGCCGGAGCCAAAAGTGTCGCTGTCACGCGCCGTCACGTCAACGCGTCAGTCTGTCACACTGTCGTTGTCGGGCCGCGTGTCCCAAAACCAGAAGTGCCACGTCACGTCGAAGTCAGAGCCGCCTGCCACACGTCGCTGTCATTTTCGGCCTGTCACGTCGCCGCGTCAGCACGTGCTGCTGGTTCTGCTTCGTTGTTGGCGCGTCGAATTCCACGCCAGAACAAAAAAAAAAAGAAGAAGGAAGAGCTGCCACGTCAGATCGCACGTGCCTGCTGCTGCTGCGTCCTTTCTCTCTACTCTTCGATCCACACGCCGATAAAGAGAGAGAGAGATCGTCTGAGTTCTCTCTCTCTACTCTTACTTTTTCTCTGTATTCTTTTATTTGTATGTTTGTTTAATTTTGCAGCCGTCACCTCTTACCCTTCTCTCTCCCTTTGCTTGTATTTATAGAGAACGGAATAGGAGTTAGGGTTTGCACTTTTTGCAGAAAAGTCCTTTCTCTTTATTTATTTCCTTCCTTTTTAATCCAGAATTTTATTTCTTTCTCTTTCTTTCTTTTCTTCCTTTTCTGCCAACCACGTGCTGCTGCATACACAAAATAATACCAGAAATTAGGATTTTTAAATAAAATAAAATTAATTAGTTTAAAAATAATTAAACTAACTACAAATCATATTAGCTTATAAAAATCCTTTTAACATTATTTGTCGCACTTTTAACTCAACAAAACAATAAAAATTGATAAATCCATTATTCTACTTTGTTTGTTCATTTTTTCCACAAATCTTTACTTTTTGCATCAAAAATATTATTTCTTCAAAAATAATTAATTAATTGTAATCTTATAGAAATAAGATGAATTATAGACAATATCAACGAAAACAAGCACTTTTAATTGGTAAATGAGTACAAATATTTGTATATAAATTAGACATATCACAGGGATTGCACATATTTCCAAGGCACCATACAGAATGGCACCGGTTAAGCAAGATGAGATCAAGAAGCAGATTGAAGATTTGTTAAGCAAAGGATTCATCAGGCCGAGTGCATCACCTTGGGGAGCCCCAGTTCTTTTGGTGAAGAAGAAGGATCGATCAATGAAGATGTGTATCGACTACAGAGAGTTGAACAAGGTTACAGTGCAGAACAAGTATCCAATTTCTCGAATCGATGATCTGTTCGACCGTCTACAAGGAGCAGCTTGTAATACCCTGATTTTTCAATTAATGAAAAATTATTTTATTTTGCACGTAGTGTGCACGTGCAATATTTTTGGTTAATATTTTCATCAAGGTGAGTAAAGATATTTCAATATGTGCTTTTAATTATTTTATACAAAAGCCTTTTCTTTTAAAAGCCCAAAATGTAATTCATTTATTTGATTTTAAAATAACTATTTTGGCCCACAAAACTAAAGTCCATGGACTATTTTTATACAATTTGTCATACAAACTAGAATTTATTTTTATATAAAATAAGATGTACAATTTTGGGCCTAGTTGCATGCACGTGCACTACACGTACACGTGCAAAATGCATTCTTTCTTGTTGGCCGGTTGTAACTTTGGAGGGAAACTCAATTTTGAGTGGAGTCATGGAGTGATGGTTATTGGATCATGGGTAGTTTGTGTAACTCCTCATTAAATCTCCACCATTTGTTCCTAACTCCTACTTCAATCCTAGCCATCTATTTTTCTTGATTTTTAGTATAAATACCCCCTCCCATGGCTAATTATTTTGTGCTTAATATTCTCTTCCAAACCTATAGTCTAATAGTATTATCTAGTAGTATTTTTGTGAGTTAAAAGATTGAGTTGTGAGTGGGTATTGTGCTTGCTTTCAATCAAGAAGGAGAGGACGGCTATTCAAGGAGGAAGCTTTCGGCTTTGGTTGTGTGCTTGGAGGTTCGTGTGCGCGCATCTAGGAGGAGGTGCACCCGTGTTGCAAAGGATTTTTGTTGCTAATTGTGTTTTTCTCTCCATACAAGGTGGGTAAATTTTCCATGTTTCTAATTAGGAATGCATGCTAGATTGAATTGAATGAACGAAGCATGAAAATGATTGATAATAATACACATTTAATTGGAAAATGACCTATTGATTGATTGATATATGGATGTGCAATTGTATGTGGTTCTATTAGTAATGACATTGTAAAAAGACTGCAAATGGCCTGTACAGTCGACTGTCAGGTGGACAAGTCGACTGGTACGAGGCGGGTGTTTTCTCATGATTTCTAAATTATAATCCTTATTAAGACTAAAGACTTAGTTGTGTATGTGTATGCAAACTAAAGTGCTAGAACGATCGATTTAGAAAATATGAATGGATGAAAAAGAACTAGTGATGATTAAAGAACTGGAAATAACACATACAGTCGACTGGTAATGTGAACAGTCGACTGGCTTATTGAAATGAAGTATGTACAGTCCAAAGTTCCATGAAACGATGTATTTTAATGTGATGTTCTAGTGTGTTAAATTGAGATTAGTAGTCATCTCTACAAGTAAATGATGAGTAAATGAAAGTGCATGCTTAGCATTTCTTTTGAGAAAAGAAACACTAGTTATGTGAAATTCACATTTAATTGAAACCACGTTGTGATGTTAGTAAACAGATAAGAAATTACATGTTGTATTGGCACGAACATAATGTAATATGTGAATTGAAGAACGGAAGGAAAGATGATTCCTTAATTTGGAATTGAACCTATTCAGTCGACCGAATGCTTGTAGCAGTCGACTGTACTGAGCATGGATAGTGTATAGTTGAATCACCCAGCACAGACGACTGATTGGAATGACAGTCGACTGTTAAGCGGATGACATTTTTAGATGTGGAAAACTGCGGAACAGCCGACTGGCCATGTGCAGCAGTCGACTCTTCCGAGCATTATTGACGAACTGTATTTGACTGGATAAGTCGACTGGAGGAGCTCCAAGTCGACTGTCCAGAGTGCTTTTGGTATATCAGAAATCTTATAATTTGTTGTGGTAAAGATTGTGAATCTTATGGTCTTGCCCTTGCATGAATTTACAGGAAGTGAATCATTAATTTTGAATTGTGGGAATTAAATGAAAGTGAAAGCTATGAACATGAAAAAGAAAAATCTATTATGATTATGACAAATGAACTTATGAGCTAGTAACGCTCAATGTTGGAAATTATGAATTGGAATTGAAACAAAAGAGTAGCTAAGTCTCTCCCGGTATTTGGAAAGAAATAAAATGAATATTGAGAAGAAAGACCAAGGTTGGTCATGTTGAAATGAATGAATAAGTCCGGTTTAGTGGAGAGGCTAACTCTAGAGCTTTGATTTTGTTCATGATTCTAATAAAAACTAAGGATTAGTACATAGTGGAGATGTGATGAAAGTAGGAGAAAAACACGAGTGAGGGCCATCGGATTGGCGGCGTGAGAGTATTTCACAGGTTCTTCACGATGCGTCGTGACATGACGTGGATACTGCTCCAGGGTACCGTCCCGGTGGTGACGCTTGTGGGATATTTGGTGACTGCATGAGGATCGTGTGCCATGAAGGAGGCTGAATTGCCACAGGTTTTTCATGATGAGTCGTGACATGACGTGGGATTCTCCTCCAGGTTTTCTGTACACGTGCTTGCACTCATTGATCATTTAAGATACCTACCGTAGTTACAGTAGTAGATTAAGTCATGGCGAGAGATCGAACCCTACAAAGATGAAGAACGATTAAGAGGCTTGCCCTCGGACCTATGTAGTATGGGATGCATAGAATCCGAACAAGTGCGCATTAGTGTCATCTAATATAAATAATTGCATTAAGGACTAAGTGCACAATCACAACACGACATCAATAGGGTAGTCCCTTTAGTTTGATATGTGACAAGTTTGTGTTTGCTAAATATGGAAAATAAGTTATACTATTTCCGGCATAGAGAGGATGGCCGTGTATAATGATCGTCAGTTGAATAAACTGACGTACCCACAGTCTTATATGCAGGTAAATGGATTGATAAAGATTAAAGAGGAACCAATGCTTAAAGATTACTCATTGTTGTTGTATATTTGTTTCATTGTTGTAAATTTTACTTCCGCTGTGCAATGTAAAGTGTAATATTGATGTAAACTCTGATGTAAAGTGAAAAGTTCAAATTTCCTTGTAAAATTGTACTAAAGGAAGCGGAAAGATCCTGTAGAACATCTCGAATTTAGTGTATTTGGGATTCGGGGCGTTAGACAGCTGTTTTCTTTAAGATAGACCTGCGGTCAGGATATCACCAAGTTCGAGTAAAGGAAGAAGATGTGCACAAGACGGCTTTCTGACCTAGGCATGGTGACTATGAGTTTCTAGTCATGCCATTTGGAGTCATCAATGCACCTGCTATTTTCATGGACATGATAAATAGGGTCCTGCAGCCGTTTATCGATTCTTTTGTTGTTTTGTTCATCGACGACATATTGCTCTATTCCAAGTCAGAAGAAGAGCATGCCGAGCACCTAGCAGAGGTACTGATGAAGCTACAGGAGCAGAAACTGTATGCGAAGCTGTCCAAATGTGACTTCTAGAAAACCGAAGTCGCCTTCTTGGGTCACATTCTTTCTAAGGAGGGAGTGGCTACTGACCCACAGAAGATTGAGGCAATGAAAGATTCGCTAAGACCGACCACAGTGAAAGAGATTATGAGCTTTCTGGGTTTAACTGGATACTACAAAAGGTTCATTCAGGGCTACACCCAGATAGCTGTGCCACTTACAGTACGTGCCAGGAAGAACGTGAGTTTCAAATGGTCGGAGCAGTATGAAGCTAGCTTTCAGGAGTTGAAGGGAAGATTGACTACCGCTCCCATTTTGGCTTTACTAAGAGCAGGAGTCGAATATGATGTCTACAACGATGCTTCCCATCGCGGTTTGGGTTGTGTGCTGATGCAAGAGGAAAAGGTAATAGCTTATGGGTCTAGACAGCTGAGACCGCATGAAAAGAATTACCCAACCCATGATCTGGAGTTAGCAGCAATCATCTTTGCTTTGAAGCAGTGGAGGCACTACGTGTACGGGGAGAATGTCAACATGTACACGGATCATAAGAGTCTGAAGTATATCTATCAGCAGAGGGACTTGAATATGAGGCAGAGGAGATGGTTAGAAGTGTTGGAGGACATCCGACCCGAGATCAAGTACCATCCAGGCAAAGCCAATGTTGTGGCTGATGCGCTTAGCAAGAAGTGTAATTTGTCTCGATTGATCACAACTCAGGAGAAGTTGGTAGAGGAGCTCGATCGAGCAGTGATTGAGGTGGTTTTGCAAGGTTTGGGAGCTTCCTTAGCTTAGTTAAGGATTCAACCTACTTTGAGAGACAGAATCATCGACAGTCAGAAGACCGATCCAGAGATCTAGAAGATGGTGGAGCAGATTGGCGTTGGCAGGTTGGCAGGATTTCAAGTAAAGGATGAAGTGTTGTGGTTTGGAGAGCGGCTGTGTGTGCCAGATCTAGCAGAACTGAAGAAGAATATTCTTCAGGAAGCGCCTGCTACTTTATTATCCGTGCATCCAGGGAGTACCAAGATGTACAAGGACATAAAGAAGTATTTCTGGTGGCCAGGGATGAAGCGAGATGTGGCTGAGTTTGTTGCCAGGTGTGCAGTTTGTCAGCAAGTCAAAGCCGAGAATCAGAAATCTGGAGGTTTGTTGCAGTCATTACCCATCCTGGAGTGGAAGTGGGATTATATCAGCATGGACTTTATCACAGGTTTGCCCAAGAGTTCCAAGGGCAATGATGCAATTTGGGTGATAGTGGACCGACTCACCAAATTGGCTCACTTTATGGCGATGAAGCTTACTTGGTCGATGGAGAAGCTGGCTGAGTTGTATGTTGGCGAGATTGTGAAGCTTCATGGAGTTCTGCTATCGATAGTATCCGACCAAGATGTGCGTTTCGCCTCGCATTTTTGGAGAAGTCTTCAAGCAGCTTTGGGGACGAAGACTGATTTCAATATGGCCTTTCATCCTCAAACTGATAGGCAAATTGAGAGAGTCAACAGTGTACTGGAAGATATGTTGAGATGTTGTGTGTTGGACTTTGGTGGCGGTTGGGAGACGCATTTGGCTATTGTGGAATTTGCCTACAACAATAGTTTCCAGGCAAGCATTGGGATGGCGTCGTATGAGGCTCTGTGTGGAACAAAGTGTAGGACACCGGTATGTTGGTATAAAGTGGGGGAACGACAGCTGTATGGGCCGGAGATTGTGCAGCAGACCTAAAAAAAGATCGAGTTGATCAGGAAGAGGTTAGTCGACGCACAGAGCATGCAGAAGAGTTATGCTGACAATCGAAGGAGAGACCTGGAGTTTGCAGAAGGTGACTTTGTCTTTGTGAAGGTGTCTCCGACCAAGGGGGTAATTCGGTTTGGAAGGGAAGGAAAATTAGCTCCGAGATACATAGGACCTTATAAGATATTGAAAAGGATTGGGAAGACAGCTTATCGGTTAGAATTACCTGAAAAGTTAGCCCAAGTGCACAATATCTTTCATGTGTCTATGTTACAAGGTTATATCCTGGATCCGAGTCATCATTTGCCAGAAGTGCTAGAAGGTTCGCAATTGAATTTGAGCTATGCAGAGCGTCCAGTAGAGATTGTGGATCGTCAAGAGAAGGTCTTGAGAAATAAGACAATACCTATGTTCAAGGTTATTTGGAGGAACCAATTTGTTGAGGAGGCCACTTGGGATTCAGAGGAGAGGATGATGAAAGATCACCCTGAACTTTTAAACTAAAAATTTTGTATACTCTTTTCTTTTCTTTTCTTTTCTTTTCTTTCATTGTCTTTTCTCACATTTAAGTGTAGTTCCGAGGACGGAACTATTCTAAGGAGGAAGTGTTGTAACATCCCATTTTTTTTATTTTAATCAAAAATACATTTTTAAATTTTATACGTAAGATGCACGTGCTAATTTTTCCATCTTCATTTTTCTTACTCTCATTTACTATTTTAGCATGCATGGGTCTTTTTTTAGCCTTTTATTAAACCCAAGGACCTAAGAAAAGATTCTTACCCACTAAACTAATTGATTAAATTAATTAAAAGAAAGCCCACAAGACAAGCCCATTAATTAAATCTATTTTTTTAATTGTGCATGGACTCACACATGACATATAACAACTTTTAATACACATTTTAGAATTATAGGATTTATATTTATTTTATGTATGTGTGTGCACTAGTGCACAACACGTGCACGTGTATATGAGAGAGAGTGTGTGATCGGTTTGGAAGAGAGAGGGGGGCCGATTTTTGGATTAGAGAGGTGAAGAGATGGGGGTTAGGGAAAGTGAGGAGATGGAGTAGTGGGTAGTTATTAGGTGGGTGAAATATGCAGTTTAGCCCTTCACTTTGTCCTATAAATACCCTTGTTTTTCTTCTCTTTTCCCACCAAAACAAAAGAAATCAAGAGAGGATAAAGAAAGAGAGTTAGAGAGTGTTCTTGTTGCTTGTTGGAGTGCTATTGCTAGGAGGAGAAGGACTAGGTGTTGCTTGTCGGAGCTAGGAGTTGTGTTCCATCATCTTGTTTGCAATTCTCTATTAGAGGTCGGTGAACTTGTGCTTTCTAAATGTAGAAAATGCATGCTAGTAATGTTAAATGAATAGTATGGATTAAATTGATGAGATTATAAAGTAAACCCTCATGTTGATTATTTGTGCCATGAAAATTGTAGAATTAATGTGGTAATCAATATATGCCTAGATATCATGATGATTAGAAAGAAGAAAGAAAGTAAAACAAATTAAATTGTTGCCATGAAATGTGTTAGTTTATACTTATTGCCATGTTATGCTAAAATCATAATTTTTGCATAAGAGAGTTTTGAGATCCTCATAGACAATTAAGAGGCATGGTTGGTTTTATTACTAAATTCTAATTTGTATAAATGAGTGCATGAACTAGTTATAATGAATACGATTCTTAATTTCAAGTTTGAGAAAAATGCAAATTTATGTGTGAAATTGAGAGAAAAATTATTTGAAAAATGGTTGAGATTTCCCTTGTGGTAAAGAAATGTATTTTTGTGAAGTTAAATTGATACACATAGATTCATCAATTATTTGTAAGAGATACAATGTGCTATTTGATTAAAATGAAGAAATGAAATTCATGTTCATAAAAGAGGAGGAAATAACTTGAAATATAGACACAATGTCTAAAATATAAGTTTGGAAATTCGTGAATTACTAATTTCAAGTAAACTCAGTATGAATGAGATAATTATAGTCCATTAAAAAGATTAGATCGATCATATGTTTGAGTTTTGCGAAATAAACTAGTTACTGTGCCGTGTGAACAAAAGCTTTTTAGTATAATTCATTGTCAGTAATCACACTTGGACTTCCTGGCTAGCGGATGCGCCATAGGGCGGTCGCTGTGCTTGTCGGAGGTCTTGGGTTCGAAACTTGTTAGTCACATTTTATTTTTTATTTCATTTAAATAATTCGAGACTGAGAACCAGTATTTGGTATTTCGGTTCGGCTGCTTGACACCAAGTCCACTTGGACTTTGTGGCTAGCGGAGTGGACCTTGGGCGCTCACTATAGCCAGCGGTTGGGCTTGGGTTTGAAACCCGCTGGCCTCTTTTTGTTTTTTTTTTTTTGACGTTTTTATTGTTTTTGAAGGAATTTTTATGCAAATAAAATTTGGAAAAAATATTCAAAATTCCTATAAAAAGATATAGAATTTATTTAAAATAGTTTTAGAATTTTTCATGTATATTTTGAGAAATAAAAAGAGAAATTGAGATAGAAAATGCGTTTGACTTCAAAATTATTTCTTTAAGAGTGTGACATTTATTTCTTTTAAAAGAAGAGTAAAATATTGTTGTGTAAATTGAATTCTCTTGAAGAAATTATACACTTATTTTGGTTTAAGAAATGTTTGATGTGGTTGGGATATATTATATGAGCTTAAATTGCTAATGAGACTTAAAGTGATGAATCTAAGTTCATGAAAAGAATTATTGTTTTTGAAAGATAGTGAATAAAATGAATCATGAATGGTGCTAAGATAAGACATTGATTAAATTGTGAATAAGTTGAAGATATGAATACATTGAGTTTAATACATGATTATGAAGGGTATGAGTACCCATGGATTCTTGTACATGAAAGGTTGTGATCGAGTTTAGTGAGACCTTGGGTACCAGCATTGTTGAATTAAAAGATTTGAGTTATATTTTTGAGATATGGCCATGGAGCTATCTCGGTATTTGTGATTAAGTCCGGTAGGGGGTAAAACTAACTCTAGGTATGATAATTTATTCTTGTCTTGAACTTAAGAACTAGGCACTTAGAAGTAGATGTAGTAAACCTGGACAAACGTAAGTGGGTCACTCTATTTAGTCGGGCGGAGGATTCCGGGACTATAGACCCAGTCGGGCGGAGGATTCCGAAATTGTGGTTGCTTCGTGCGAGACGAGCTTTATTTTAAATTCGGGACTATGCGTAGTCGGGCGGATAGTTGCCGTACTCCAATGTATATACGTATATCGGGGCTAGAGGGGCACTTGCGGGATGTTCGCACGATGAGGAGTCTGTTATAACAGTCGGGCGGTGGACTCTGGGACTGGGATCCGTACTCGTGGAATGATCTAAACCTTGCTTTATTACTGGGTAGTTGTCATGGCGAGGGATCGAACCCTTTAATGTGGAGTATGTAGGTGCTTACCCTCGGACCTATGTAGTATGGGATGCATAAAATCCGAGCAAGTATGCATTAGTGTCATCTTAGTATAAAATATCTGCATTAGGCATTAAGACATTGCATACACTTACTTGTTTAGAGTAGTCACATTTTACACTTTATTTGCATTCAATTTGTGGTTTGTTAAAGTATTAAGATCGTTATAATTTCGGCATAGAGAGGATGGCCGTGTATAACATTTTCGTCGGTTATAAGCAACTGACGTGCCCACAGTTTTGTATGCAGGAATTGGATTTTCATGATGATATAAAGTTGATATGCTGCTGTTGATTTAATTACAATGTTAAAGATGTTGAAATTGTATAATTTTTCATTATTGTACTTCATTTTACCTTCCGCTGTGTAAATAAATGTAAAGGACTCTGTTGTATTATAAAAAGTTTAAATTTCCTTGTAAAATTGTACAAAGTGAAGTGTAAAGATCCTGTGAAACTTCGAATTCGATCTTATTTGGAATTCAGGGCGTTATAGGTTTAATGGAAAGTCCCAGGTACATTACAGGGAACGACTCGACTTTGCAATTTGGGATAGCCACCACTATTGTGTTGCTGTTGCCAACCGGTCCAATGAAGAAAAGTGCACTCTTATGGAAATTTACCCTAGGTCTGACCAAAGTCCAAAAGATACAATCCCCATTTAATGAATACCGCCTGAACCACATCATTCTTTGTCATCTGCGTACTATAGGTTGATCACCGCCGATACATTACTTCTCTCTCTGATCCCTTTCAACCTACTTAGCTGTCTATATCTTGCGAGCATTCTATGAAAACCATCAGCCACTAAAGTGAAAAGCAGCGGGGATAGAGGATCCCCCTATCTGGGTCCACGTCTATACTAGATTTCCTTACCCACCTCATCATTAAGCATGATACTAACCTTTGCTAATTCAAGCCATGACCACATCCAGGTTACCCACCTCGTTCCGAACCCATGTTTGTACAGCACCTCCACGAGGCACTCCTAATCTACTTTGTCATAGGCCTTTTCAAAGTCCAATTTCAGAAGAAAACTTGAGCTGACTCTTCGCTTACAATCTTGGATCACCCCTTGCACTATAGCCACCCTCGTCCAGAATATCTCACCCTTTGATAAAACCAGTCTAGGAATCCTCAACCAAATTTCCTAGGACCCCCTTCCTTCTACTGGCAAGAACCTTAGAAATAATTTTGATTGTCCCGTTAAGCAGGCTAATTGATCTTAGGTCCCCCACCTCTCTCACCATCTTTTTCTTCGGAATCAATGTGGTGAGGGCATAATTTATTCGATTCATCTCCCTTATTGTAAAAAGCATTCACAATGGCCATCAGGTGCTCCTTAATGATGTCCCAGAATTTTCTGTAAAACATTATAGGAAACTCATCTGGACCCGGTGCCTTATCTTGACCCAAACCCCCAAACTGCCTCCTTAACTTCCTCCATGGTGAATGGCTCTTCAAGCGCGTCAACCCTTTCCCGTATACTCTCCCCCTGTGGCTCCCACATGCCTTCCAAAACTTGACACAACTCATGAATTAAGAATTCTCACAATAACAAGGTCTACTCGATATGAATTAGCCGTGATTCAAACCTTTGACAAAAATCTTGAGTTCGCCGCCATTCCAAAGATTTCTTTGAAGTGCCCTGGTATGTGAGTTCGCAATTTAGCAAGTCTGATAATTGGATTTCCCACATTTTCTAGATATTGGATGAGATTGTTTCTTCTTCACATGCTTCTTATGGAATATGTCGTGTTTGCGTCGCCTTCCTTCAGCCATTTGACTCTCAACCCCTGCCTCCACATGGTTTCTTCCTTAATATATGTATCCTGGATTTCTAACCTTATGTTCTTGAGGAGAGCAAACACGCAGTCACTTAGGCCATCAGTTTCTTCCTTCTTGTCCAAGTCTTCTATATACTTGATGCATGCCTCCTTTTTGTGTAGGGCGTTCCGAAAGGATTCCCGATTCCACTTCTTAAGCCACTTCCTAAGCCTGACAAGCTTATGCATTATGACTGTTGTAGGTTCAACCACCGTCATTTGTTCCCTCCAGCTTTTAGCCACAATCATTTCACAGGATTCCTTGTTTATCCACATCTTCTCGAATCTAAAGATCTGCTTCATACGTCTCGAATTCTCACCAGAGCCAAGGAGGATAGGACGTGATCAAATGTATTCCTTTGGCAAGATCTTCCAAAAGCGAATGGGAACCTAGCTTCCCAATCAGTAGGGACTAGGATCCTATCAAGTTTTGCCAAGGAAGGATTCCTCCTTTGATTGGACCATGAAATTCATGTCGTTAATCTGAATCTCAATCAATTGCAACTGTGCGATAACCTGATTAAACATTCTTCTATCATGACCTTGCCTTCCTCGTCCTTTCTGTCCTCCTTATACCTAACGATGTTAAAGTCCTCTCCCACCACCCAAAGATAGTTCCATTTGGACCTTATCCTTCTGAGTTCCTCCAAAACTCTGGTCACTTGGCCCTATCGTTCGGGCCATACACCGCGATTATCATTTGCGCTTTCGCCTTTACGACGTAACACAATAGACACCGAGAACCTGCTAATCCAGGTATCAACAACATCAAAAGATTTGTTATTAAACCCCAAGAGAATTCCCCCAGATGCACCTACTGTGTCCAAAATCCTCCAATCGGTGACTGATGTTCAATGAGTTAAGGACAAGAATATACAGTTTGTCTAGTTTTGTCTCTTCTAAACCGACAATATCAACCTTCTAACCACCTCCCTAATCATCCTATGGCTTGATTGGCTGGGCCAAGCCCCCGGACATTCCAGAAAATAATGTTACACATTAAGAACATGTGTTGGACCCTTCATTGAAGCCTGACTTGGCTTCCTTTCTTTTGGTGGTGTGTCCCTTATGGGAACTTCCTCCTCGTTACCTTGGTACCCCTGGTGAAATATGTCCAAATCGACGGAAGGCATACCGGAACTTGTTATGCCTTCCTCAACCTCCTTGAGAACATTCACATGATCCATCATTCAAATGTTCTCTATTGCTCTCTTTCTTAAGTGTGTCAAACCTATAGTTTTTGTGTGTAACCCCCATTCCTGCTAATAAGTATTTTCCGGGTATTTTCTACAATTTGATTTCTTTTATAAATTTATTTTGTGCTAAATTTGTTTCGTATCTTTATTAAAGTATTTTCTAATCAAAAATTTTATTCATTTCGAATAATGGTGTGTTTTGATCTTACTTCATATTTCTTATTGATCGAATATTTATATTTGAGTCTAAAGCATATATATTATTATTATTGGATCATTTTAATCTTATTATTATTGTTATTAATTTAATTACGGTTATTATCATTATTATTGTTATTATTATTATTATTATTAGTATTGTTATTAATATTAATATTTTTGTTACTATTATTATTGTAATTATTAGTATTATTGTTCCTATTGTCATTATTATTATTATTATTATTTTTGTAAAGCCCGAACATACTTATTTACTTGTATTTTATTGTTTGATTTAATGTATGTTTATATGTATATCTAAAAAAAGAAAAAACCCCTATAGTCTATTTTCTTATTGGATTTTTAAACCCAATAACACCCCCCCCCCCCCCCCCCCCCCCAAAAAAAAAAAAAAAAACCCAATATCTCATAATTCCTTATATATACTATTCTAATACCCTATTAAAACCTAACCCCTAACCTAACCCTAGCCACCCCCTACTGTGCTACCCCTACCCCGTACTGTTCATCCCCTTCTTCAACCTCCCGACCCTCTCTCTCTTTTTCCCTTCCCCTGCTTTCGAAGCCCATCCCGATCGCCACCTTCGTCCACCACCAAAACCACTCGTCGTCCTCCCGCCACCGCCTCAACCCATCTACCTGCGACCATCCCCTCGCCTGCAGTCGCACCCCCTCATCTCATCGTCGACCAACACCATCCTGTCGCATCCCGCTCAACCACAACGACCACTGAAACCACCCAAGAGCTCACCCCCATCTTCCTCTTCACCTTCATCTGTCGTCGAGCCCTTCCACCTCGACTGTCATCCCTGCCATGGCATCGACCTCGGCCTCTCACCATTCCTCTGTTTTTCGTCCGAAATAGGGCACCATCGTCCCCCATCCTTGCCACTCTCCGACCTCCACCGAAGAGCCCCCAGTGCAGCCTAGTCGACTGCCAGTCCGCCCATCGTCCACCTCCGCTGTTGCAGTCGAGCCGCCGACTGCACCCTCCCGTTCATCTCCTCTGTTTTCCCCGCTCAAACCCATCGAGCTACACGCCCCGCCGCTGTTTTCCCTCTGCCCTCTTCCTGACATCGCCTACACCCAACCTCGACAACCCCGCTGCCCTATGTGCAACCAGTCGACCGCCGTCGAGCCGCCACAAGCTAGTCGCCGTTAGCCTTTGTCGAAGTCGAGCGAGGCGCAGTGTGCACTGTGTTGCCGTTTTGTGAAGGAGAGAAGGGGATTGGTTGTGTTGGGTGTTTGCTGTTCGGGTAGGGAGGTGTACTGTTGGTGTTTGTTGTTGTAGAGGGAGGGATTGATCTTGTGTTTGGTGTTTCGATCTTGCCGTTGGTATCGTGGATCCGACCGATGTTTGTCATTTGTGTGCGTGTGTATTGCACGTAGTTCGCAAGTATTTTCGTGTTCGTGGATTCGTCGCCTGAGATTCTCATCCCGTTATTCTATTATATCCAAATTAACCGTCTAACAGGCAAGTCACCGTCCTCTCGAATTGTTAATTGTATCAAATTCAAGTTTTGTTGAAACTCTTGCAAGTAGATCCCTTATTTATCGTATTATACTTTGTTCATCTCTTCGTTGGGTCTATTGAGGGTTTACACGAGTGATGCGGTTTGTTTTTGGTCGCAGTGTGGATGCACCAGGTGTGAGTTCGGACTCAATTTGTAATGAGGGAAGAGTGCGGCACGGGACGATGAGCGGGAGGCTCGCTTCTGCGCTTGAGGATCGGCTCGGATGGCCTCGCCTTGAGTACCTGCAGACGGTCCTGGAACACCGGGGTTTATCCCGGTGGCGGACCCTCCGACGGTTTAGTCAGTCTCTGTGAGAGAGTAGCAATAACTAGGGAAATTTGGGTGGCAAAAGATTGATTACCTGAAAAGGTGGGGGAGGGTCTGGTATTTATAGGGAATTCCAACCGGGTTTGGATCCGCTTGGGGGCCGGGTCTGAACCCGAAAGCCCATGGACCTAACGTGGCAGGAGGCCCAGGGGGTTTAGGGCAGACGTGGCAGTGCCAAGAGTGGTATAGGGCTGACGTGGCAAAGCCCTAGGTGGTATTTGGAGCTGACATGGCTGATCATGGGGCTCCTGTGTCTCTGGGAGAGTCGGATGGCCTAGGTTGTGCCAGGTCATCCTCATTCCTTGCCAGACTGGGCAGACGGCCCGTGGGGCTGTCGCGGATCGGAGGCCGAGGGCCATCGAGGCTCGTCGGATACGAGGAGACTAGTTCTGTGGGGGTGAACTTGCGGTTCGGTGCCGACCCTGTAGTGGTCCGAAGCCGAGCCGGATTGCTGTTTTTCTTATTTTTGAGCGAGAGCCGTCCTGGGCCCTAGTTGGGCCCCAGACCATTTTTACCCTACCACACAAGCCCCCCACTCCTGCGGGGGTGCGGGAGTTAGCCGTGGAGGAGTGTTTATGGTCGTGGAAATGGGATGGCGAATCGTTGGGCCTTTATGAGAAGGCTACCCTGGTGCCAGACCGAACCTCGAGCTGGCGAGGGATTATGGGTCGGCAAGGGCGATGGCGAGCCGTTGAGCCTTCCTGAGAAGACTACCCGGGTGCTAGACCGAACCTCGAGCTGGCGAGGGATTATGGGTCGGCAAGGGTGATGGCAAACCGTTGTGTCTTCCTGAGAAGATTACCCTGGTGCTAGACCGAACCTCGAGCTGGCGAGGGATTATGGGTTGGCTAGGGTGATGGCAAACCGTTGTGTCTTCCTGAGAAGATTACCCTGGTGCTAGACCGAACCTCGAGCTGGCGAGGGTTTATGGGTCGGCAAGGGCGATGGCGAGCCGTGGAGCCTTCCTGAGAAGACTACCCTGGTGCTAGACCGAACCTCGAGCTGGCGAAGGTTTATGGGTCGGCAAGGGCGTTGGCGAGCCGTGGAGCCTTCCTGAGAAGACTACCCTGGTGCCAGACTGAACCTCGAGCTGGCGAGGGTTTATGGGTTGGCAAGGGCGATGGCGAGCCGTGGAGCCTTCCTGAGAAGACTACCCTGGTGCTAGACCGAACCTCGAGCTGGCGAGGGTTTATGGGTCGGCAAGGGCGATGGCGAGCCGTGGAGCCTTCCTGAGAAGACTACCCTGGTGCTAGACCGAACCTCGAGCTGGCGAGGGTTTATGGGTCGGCAAGGACGATGGCGAGCAGTGGAGCCTTCCTGAGAAGACTACCCTGGTGCTAGACCGAACCTCAAGCTGGCGAGGGTTTATGGGTCGGCAAGGGCGATGGCGAACCGTTGTGCCTTAGAATGTTTGAGCGGGGTGGCCTGCTGTCTTTTTTAGAAAGAAACCAAACACTTCAGTGCTCGGTTTTGACTGTTTTAGCTGCACCGGCTCGTCAGTCCGAGGCATTCAAAAGGTTAGTTTGTAAGTTTCTTTTGTTAGGCACAGATGGATAGGGCTCAGTCTGGCTCGTTAGCATCGACGTCGAGGGGGGAAGGGAAACCTGCCTCAAAATCGACTTCGTGGGAGGAGCCGGTGTTCGAGGAGGAGTCAGTACACGATGAGAAGCCTTCCGATTCGACTTCGTGGGAGGAGCCGGTAGGCGAGGAGGAGCCGGTGTACAATGTGAGGCCGTTACGCTCCCGGAAACCTTTAGTGGTGGAGAGTAGCGAATCGGAGGAGGCAAGCGGCAGCTCGGGCGAAGTCCAGATTCTAGAGTCGGCTTCCGAAGAGGAGGGTGGCCCAGAAGAGGGTAAAGCCGAAGGGGCTCGGATAGGAGGTGCGGGGGGGAGATCCACAGGTCAGGGTGTGGGTTCGAGCTCCACGCCGACCGGTCTGGGCGATTATCTACCCCCTCGCCGGAAAGAGCCAAGAAGAAGAGGGTTCCGAAGAAGAAGGGGTCGAGGACCGGTGGCTCAAGCCAGGTGCCCGTTCACCGCAACTTAATGACAGGGTCGCCTGTACAACCGAAGCCGTTCCGTCGGTACCCCGACGACCTTTCCGATAAGGAGCTTTTTGGGGTCCAGCCGTCTTCGCCGAGCCGGAAGAGGGTGAAGATGGACACGCTTCCGACCGTCTTGGAGGCAGGCGACATGGAGGCTTTGCAGTTGGCGTACCACATAGGGCCCGACTACGAGCTCATGTTGCCGAACTCTACCCTGCGTCCGACCGACCCTCTGCCTGCTTGGTACTGCATCTTCCCAGCGGACGCCTTCATCTCTGGACTGAGGCTGCCGGTCCATCCGTTTGTTCGGAAGGTGTTGAATTGGGCATCCCTGGCGCCGATGCAGTATGGGCCGAACTCCTGGAAGCAGATCATCTGCTTCGTGCTGTTGTGCGAGGAGCAGAAGGTGCCCCTTCGGTTGAGCGTGTTCCAGGCGATGCTGGGGATCAGCTCGTCGGGGGAGTCGGAGGGTGTTTATTACATCTCGCCTCGGAGTAAGAGGAAGGTCGTCCACGGTCACCCGGACTCTATCAAGGATTGGAAGAAAAAATATTTGGTGATCCGGAGTGAGGAGCCTTGGAACATCCCTACTTGATGGAACCATTCTAAGCCGAGCTTTAAAGCACCGAGGCCGAGGGACCTGACAGCCGAGGAGAGGAGGTTCGTTGAGCGCCTCCGTCTGTCACACAGTATCAGTTGGCCGAAGGTGACGGAGGGTCACCTGGCGAGCGTCGGACTGAGCCCGGCCGTGCTTTGTATGTAGTTGTTTCTTTTCTCTCGGTCTTGTTGTTCTTTTGTGCTCATTGTTCTTAATGGATCTTTTCGCAGGTATGGATCCTGAATCAATCAAGGCAAAGAGGCTCTCCATGAAGAAGGAGAAGGCCGAGAAGAAGGGCGACGCAATGAGGACGAGGGGGTCATCCCAGGTGGTCTCCGAGGTCCCAGACCAGCCTCCGGCAAAGAGGACACGCTCGGAGACGGGCAAGGTGGCGGTTGCTCTGAAGAGCTCGGACCAAGGCAAGGTTGTTGATCTTGAGAAGGGGAAGGGTCCCCTGGAGTGGTCAGAGGTAGAGGAGAGGTTGCGGCGACCGTGGGTGCCGGCTTGGTCGATCCGTGAGGGTGACTGCTTAACCCGAGGGCGCCAGGCTGTCGAGGTGGCGGCTAAGCTGGCGACCCCTCGGGACCGTGCGGAGATGAACGCCGAGGGCCTGGAGGATGCGTACATGCGCCTCGTGCAGGCTAATGTGCTGGTAAGTCTGCCGACCCCACTTGCCTTGTGAAATGTTTGTAAAGGAGGTTTTCTCAGTAGTGCTTGGTTGCTGCAGGCGACCGTGCAGGGGACCCACGTGAGGGGCCTTTATGAGGCGGCCTTGAAGCGGGAGCGAGACCGGGCTGACAAGGCCGTGCAGGAGATGAAGGAGCTGAAGATAGAGCTCGAAGGCTCGCACCAGTGGGAGCAAAAGATGAAGGTCGAGTTCGACGCCAAGGAGGCGGAATGGGCGAAGAAGATAGCGGCTCAGAAGAAGAAGTTTGCCAAGGAGAGGGAGGAGTTGACGGAGACGGGTCAGAACATGGTGATCAAAGCCCAGGACGAGTGTTATGCGAAGGTCCTCAGTCATGTGAGGCACTTCTACCCGACCATCGACCTGTCTAACTTTGACTACGACATGGAGATCGAGGGGACACTGAAGACTCCTCGTGAAGAAGGGCCCGTTGATGACCCGGCTGCCGATCTCCCTGTGAACCCGGCCGATGTCGAGGTGGGAAAACAAGTTGTATAGTTTTGTCTCTCTTTTTCCATCTCTCGATTGTATTTGCCTTCCGCGGACTGGCCACTGCATTTTTTGTACGAAGTGATTCTATTTATAAAAAAGGATTTATGACCGGCCAAGTGTTTTGACCTCGGATATTTCCGAACCTCCTTGCTTATGTGTTTTGAGTGGGCTGGTTCTCTTGTAGGTTGCGGCTCCCCTTCCCGAGGTGGACCCCCATCGTTCCGACGTGGCGTGGCTCCGGAGCAAAGTTGAGGCCCTGGAGGCCACGTTGGTTCTCTATCGAAAGGGGGCTCGTGACACTGATGCGGCCTTTAACTATTATCGGAACAAGTCTGAAGCCCTAAGTGAGGAGGCGAGCCGGCTGAGGAGGGCGATGGTGGATCGGGACCTCGGGAGTGTCGGTCTTGGATATACCATGTCGAGTGCATCGGTGTAGAGGCCCTCCTCTGAGAGGCTACTTCGTGATGTTATTGTGGAGAAGGAGATGGAGATACATCGTTACAAGACGATGTTGGGCGTCTCGACATCTTCCTCGGGGGGTCGGCGAGCGAAGGGGGTTCCCTCTGCGCTGCTGCTGCTGGAGCGTGTGCGACCAGTTGATGCCCAGAGCTCTGTGGCTGGTGTGTCGACCGTGGCTAAGCCGAAGGATCACCATGACGAGGAGAGGGCTCCTAGCCGTTCGGTCGGGGTGGTCCTGCCATTCGTCGGACCCGAGGGGCCCTAAGATGGCGGCTTCCTTCAGTTTGAGATGAGTGGAGTGGTCCTGTAATGGTCTTTGTTTGTTTTTTCAGAACTAATAAGGGAGTATGGATAAAGAATTCTTTTCATTCTTTGCTCTGGTCAAGAGTGCAGTGAATGATGGCTGATGTGAGGTTCGGCCCCGTCGATCCGTGAGGGATCGGCGCGGGGCGTTAGGAAGACTCCCTGGCCAGAAGCCAGGTCGGACCTACCGAGACGTTGGGGACGATACCGGAGTGAGGACTCGGGTGCCGATCCCATTGTCTGGTGTTAGGTTGGGGCTGCCGAGGCGTTTGGAGTGTGACCAAAAGAGATTTCTTTCATATATGATAGGGAGGGTCGCTAAAAACGGCCTTTTACACATGAAAGCTTACAAAAAATATTATTTACATTGGCCAAGCTAGAACCTATGTTCGCTCTTCCAGGAACTTCATTAGGTGCTCGGCGTTCCAGGGTCGGCTGATCAGCCGGTCGTCCATATCTGCCAGACGGTATGTACCAGGGCGTACAGCCTCGACTACACGGTATGGGCCTTCCCAGTTGGGAGCCAATTTCCTCTTCTTGGTGGGGTCGGAGACGGACAGTTTTCGTAACACGAGGTCCCCCGCCTTGATGTTTGTGGGGCGGACCCTCATGTTGTAAAACTTCTCGATCCGTTGTTGGTAGATGCTTCTTCGGATTGAAGACTTCTCTCTGACCTCGGCGACGAGGTCCAGGTTGGCCCTTAGGCCGGACGAATTGTCAGCTTCATCAAAGGCTATGATCCGGGGAGAAGGCAGGCCGACCTCGACGGGGATAACTGCCTCCGTCCCGTAGGTCAAGCTGAACGGCGTCTCTCCCGTGGGGATCCTCTTGGTGGTTCAGTGCGCCCAAAGCACGCTAGGCAATTCTTCGACCCACAGCCCTTTGGGGGAACTGTCGAGGTGCTTTTTGAGGCCATCGAGGATTTGCCTGTTCGCGTTCTCCGCTTGGCCGTTGGACTGAGGGTGGCAAATAACGGAGAAATGCTGCTGGATGCCGATGTCTGCGCAGAAAGTTTGGAAGTTCTGACCTTGGAATTGGGTTCCATTGTCTGTGACGAGGACCCGAGGGATTCCGAATCGACAAATGATGTTTTTCCAAAAGAATTGTTGTACTTGGCGCTCGGTGATGCTGGACAGAGGCTCGGCTTCGAGCCACTTGGTGAAGTAGTCGATGGCGACTATCAGGAATTTCTTTTGCCCTGCCGCTACAGGGAAGGGGCCCACAAGGTCCATGCCCCACATGGCGAATGGCGTAGGACTAGCCAGGGATCGGAGATTGGCTTGAGGAAGCCTCTTGATAGGGGAGAACCTTTGGCATGGGCCACACCTCTTGACTAGGTCTTGCGAGTCTTGGAGCATGGTCGGCCAATAGTACCCCTGATTCAGGGCCTTCCGAGCGAGCGTCCTGCTCCCCATGTGGCATCCGCCGATCCTCTCATGAAAATCTTTCAGCGCGTAGCTGGCCTCGTCGCTGGTGCGACAGCGGAGGTACGGCTTGCCGTCGGCCAAGGTGTATGAGCGTTTGAAGAGGATGTCATTAATCATGACGAACCTTTCAGCTCTGACCCTGACTCGTCTAGCTTCGGCTCGGTCTTCAGGAAGCTCGGCACTGACTAAGAATCTCCGGATGGGAGTGGTCCAGTCGTCTGGACTGGCACCGTCTTGGACACACATTGCCTCTTGGTCTTGATCGTTGATACTCGGCTTCAATAGGATTTCAATGAGTACCGTTTGGTCGAGACCCTCGAAGGAGGAAGAGGCGAGTTTTGACAACGCGTCTGCTTGAGCGTTCTGCTCCCTAGGGACTCTAATAACCGTGGCGCAGCTGAAGGACGCCAGGAGACGTCGGACCACCGCCAAATACCTCATCATCCGATCGTCGCGAGCTTCGTATTCCCCGGTGATCTGATTGACCACGAGCTGAGAATCACTGTAGGCTCGGATTTGCTGGGCACCGGCTCGGTAGGCTAGGGTCAGTCCGGCGATCATGGCCTCGTATTCCGCCTCGTTGTTGGAGGCCGGAAAATTGAGGCAGAGGGAGTATTGAAGTAGGAATTGGTCGGGACCACGAAGGATGATGCCAGCCCCACTCCCCGTTTCGCATGATGATCCATCGACAAAGACCTCCCAGGTCGGATCCGAGCTTTCGATGCTGGGCTGTTCGGAGACGGTGCACTCAGTTATGAATTCGGCGAGGGCCTGCCCTTTGATGGCCGTCCTCGGCTGGTAGCTGATGTCGAACTGACTCAGCTCAATTGACCACTTGACTAGGCGGCCGGAGTTTTCGGGCTTGTGAAGGACAGTCTTCAGTGGTTGGTCGGTCAGTACTTGGACAGAGTGGGCCTGGAAGTAAGGACGAAGCTTCCGGGCTGCCATGACCAAAGCATAGGCCACCTTCTCTATCTTTGCGTACCTCGTCTCGGCGGGGAGCAGAACTTTGCTCACATAGTACAATGGCCTCTGGACCCCATCTTCCTCTCGGACGAGGACGGCGCTGAGTGCGCTATCCGAGGCGGACAGGTAGAGCCATAGTGGTTCGCCCGGCTCGGACTTGCTGAGGAGAGGAGGGTTGGCGAGGTACTGCTTCAGCTGTTCGAAGGCTTCTTGTTGATGGGTACCCCACTCGAAGCTCCCCTTTCCGTGTAGAGCCTTGAAGAAGGGGAGAGACTTCTCCCCTGACTTGGAGAGGAAACAGCCGATTGCAGCCAACCGGCCCGTAAGCCTCTGAACCTCCTTGACATTCCGGGGCGGGGCCATGTCAATAATAGCTTGGATTTTCTCGGGGTTCGCCTCGATACCGCGCTGGCTGACGATGAACCCCAGGAATTTCCCAGTGGAGACGCCGAAGGCGCATTTAGCCGGGTTGAGCCTCATGTTGTGATGCTGGAGGACTCCGAAGGCTTCCTCGAGGTCGGCGACGTGGTCCGGCCCGGCCCGGCTCTTAATGAGCATGTCGTCGACATAGACTTCCACGTTGCGGCCGATCAGGTCTTTGAAGATTCTGTTGACGAGCCGTTGGTATGTGGCTCCGGCGTTCTTTAGCCCGAAGGGCATAACGCGGTAGCAGAAAAGACCCTGGTCGGTGACGAACGAGGTCTTGGAGATGTCCGGTGGAAACATCCGGATCTGATTGTACCCTGAGAATGCGTCCATGAAGGACAGTAGCTCATGCCCCGAGGTTGCGTCGATTAAAGCGTCGATGCGGGTGTAACCCCCATTTTCGTAAATATTTATTTTCCGAATATTTTCAGTATTTTAATCATTTATAAATTTATTTTGTGTCCAATTTGTTTTGAGATTTTCTAATTAAATATTTTCCTATCGAAAATACTATTATTATTTCGAGTAGGGCGTATTTTAAAATCTTAACTTATCGGTTAATTGTATGTCAGCCCAAATCATGTATATTATTATTAGAGTATTTTAATAAGTTGTTAAACCTGAATGTTATTTTATTGTACGGTTTTATTATTATTATGATTATAATTACTAATTGTTATTTCTTGAATGTTTTAATTAAAAATTCATCAATCGAAATATTTTATTTGTATACCCGATCTGATTTTCATGGCGAGTTCCATTTTATTTTAAATTCTTATTATTTCAATTGTGTTATTTATTTATCTAATTGGGTTGGAATTTTCGTTCATGAATTATCTTTCTCCTTTATTGAGTTATCTATATTGTGGATTTTGTTTATTTGAATTATGGGTATTTTTATTTGAATCGTGTTGATTTTGATATATCTCCTAATTGAACCCAAATTGTACCCTATAAATGCAACGCTACGGAAACCCTAATTTCTGCACACAAATCGAAATCCTAGACGCGCTCTCTCTCTCCTCCCGTTTCTCTCTCCTCTTTCTCTCTCCCCGTTCAGAACCCAAATCCCCAATCCCGTACTTCGTCTTCTCCGGCGAACCACCACTCCGGCGACCCCCCAACTTCCGTCGACTACTCCCCGTCGCCTTCCCCTCGACACCCACATCCCCAAACACCAACCCCGTCCTCCATAGCCCCGTTCTCACCATTACAAAAGCCCTAAACCCATCCACTGTTCACCCATCTTTCCCGATCATCTACTCCGACCGAATCCCCGACTCCGGTGACCTCTCCACTCCCGGCGACCATCCCCTCAGTTGCCGTCCTCCCATCGACAACCACCCCGAAACCCCCTTTCTCCTCTTCCGCTTCGATCGACAGCCAGAGCTCCAAAAACCCAGCGCTACTTTCCCTATACACCGCCGACCCCAGCTATCGACGCCATCCGCCGTCGCGCCACCCCTTGGCGAGCGCCGCCGTCACTGGCCGTGGCCACCGAAGCCCATGGCTGATATTGCTGCCATCTCTTTTGTTGGCTGTTGCTGATTGTCTCCTTGCTGTGAGTGGGTTCTCTCGTGCTATTGATTGCTTTGAGATCTTATTGCACGTGTATTGCACGTGCTGCTTTGAGAATTTGCTAGTTCGTGAGTTCGTTGCTTTGGGATTGTCATCCCGTTATTCTTAGTATTTGTTTTCATCATCTAACAGGCAAGTCACCGTCCACTTGAATTGCTATTCGTTTCAAATTCAAGGTTTATTGAAAATTCTTGCAAGTAGATCTTTTTGTTATCGTATTTCCCTTTGTTATCCCTTTCGTTGGGTTTATTGTGGGTTTACACGAGCTAACCCCAATATTCTTGATATCGTGCCAATTTGACTCTAAAGTTTAGATCTCTAATGAATGCATATAGAATTGTTAATAGGGTTATTCATACAAGTCACAACACAAATAAATTATTGTAGAGACATTCGTTAGGTTGTATGTCGTCTGATGATTGATTGATGTTGGATTTGTATATGTGTGTGTTCTAATCCTTATTTATCATGTTTGGACACCTATGATGCTAGTTACACAAATTGTTGAATATAGAATTGAAACTCATCATGTTTAACTAATTTTTATTTCAAGAAAAATACCCTAAGAACTATACATGCTTGCTGACCTGAACTTGATTGCTATTTTCGAAGCAGTAAACGACCTTAAAATAAAATATTTTCTGAATATGAAATGTAGCCCCGAGTGTCTAGTTGTCAATAACATCCAGAATTTTCGAATTTCGAGTTTTGTAGCAAGAGTTATGCCCGTTTTACTGCAGCTGTGTTTTTACATTCCAGAATTTTAGATCTCTCTTTTAATGTATTAATTATTCCCCTATCGTATCATTGCATGAATTAATGAATGTATGTTGCATTGCATGTTTCCAATGAGTTATTGTCACTATTGTAACCGTCCTATGCATGTTATCGACCTATTGTTTCCTTATTGATACTATTGTTCACTCCTTGACCCTTAATTGCATATTGTAATGTTGCATTGATAAATAATTAACAAGCCGGGGTTTAAGGGTTGACTTCTAGTGGTGGACAATATAGGACTGTACTTGGAGGAGGGGCCCGTGTTTCCCTAAATAATGTTCCGGCTATTGTTTTATCGATGATTGTGGTTATGGCCGTAACCCAATCTATCGTGTATTGTATCGTTGCCGATGACCGTACCGTACACCGAAAGGTGAATAATGTTTAATGTTGAAGAGTACATGAACTATAGAGCCCACTACAAAGGATTCGGCTTCGAGGAAGAGAATATTTATCGAGCTGCCGTTGTCGACGAGGATTCGGCGAACCTCACAATTAGCCATGTGGAGGCCAATGACGAGGGCGTCGCAATGAGGGAGGTGAACGCCTTCGAGGTCCTCTCCGGAGAAGGAGATCGGCACCGGTTGCAACCTCGGCGAGGGGTTGTCTTGGACAACATTCACCTCTCGGATGAAGGCTTTTCGGGAAGTATTTGATTTCCCCCCATTGGCCCCCCGTGGACACAGTGCAAGATGAATGGCGTATCCGCGGCTCCCTCGAGTTCGGGATCCCGACCCTGGATGCGGTTCGGAGTAGGGTTCGGAGGCGAAGGCCTCCGGTTCCTAGAATCTCGCCGATCCCGTGGGCCTTCTCTGGTGAATTCGCGGAGGTACCCTCTTGAGATGAGTTCCTCAATCTCGTCTTTCAGGGCCCGACACTAGTCGGTTTCGTGTCCATGATCTCTGTGAAAACGGCAGTAGAAGCGCTGATCTCGCTTCTTGTTGTTACTTGGTCGGGGAGGTAGTCGAACAATGCCTTTGTCTTCGATTTCTAAGAGGATGGCGGACACGTTATGCGTCAAGGGAGTGTACCCGACGAAGGTCGGGTTCGTCGACGCGTGAAACGCTTCGCTGGGGTCCGGGGTTTCCACCCGGATTATTGGATGCTTGCCCTCCGTCGAGGGCCCCCTCGGGAGGAGGCCCGTCTGGTCGGGCAGAACGGGCCGATCTTCGGGCTCGGTGAGCCATGGGAGATCGGGTCGAGGGAGAGCGTCGGTGGCGAGGCTCGGACTGTCGTCCGTACCGAATAAAGGCTTCCCACAGACGACGCCAACCTGATGCGGTTTGTTTTTGGTCGCAGTGTGGATGCATCAGGTGTGAGTTCAGACTCAATTTGTAATGAGGGGAGAGTGCGGCACGGGACGATGAGCGGGAGGCTCGCTTCTGCGCTTGAGGATCGGCTCGGATGGCCTCGCCTCGAGTACCTGCAGACTGTCCTGGAACACCGGGGTTTATCCCGGTGGCGGACCCTCCGACGGTCTAGTCAGTCTCTGTGAGAGAGTAGCAATAACTAGGGAAATTTGGGTGGCAAAAGATTGATTACCTGAAAAGGTGGGGGAGGGTCTGGTATTTATAGGGAATTCCAACCGGGTTTGGATCCGCTTGGGGGCCGGGTCTGAACCCGAAAGCCCATGGGCCTAACGTGGCAGGAGGCCCAGGGGGTTTAGGGCGGACGTGGCAGTGCCAAGAGTGGTATATGGCCGACGTGGCAAAGCCCTAGGTGGTATTTGGAGCTGACATGGCTGATCATGGGGCTCCTGTGTCTCTGGGAGAGTCGGATGGCCTACGTTGTGCCAGGTCATCCTCATTCCTTGCCAGACTGGGCGGACGGCCCGTGGGGCTGTCGCGGATCGGAGGCCGAGGGCCATCGAGGCTCGTCGGATACGAGGAGACCAGTTCTGTGGGGGTGAACTTGCGGCTCGGTGCCGACCCTGTAGTGGTTCGAAGCCGAGCCGGATTGTTGTTTTTCTTATTTTTGAGCGAGAGCCGTCCTGGGCCCTGGTTGGGCCCCAGGCCATTTTTACCCTACCACAACGAGCTAACCCTAATATTCTTGACATCGTGCCACTTTTTGACTCTAAAGATTGGACCTTTCATGCATTCATATAGAATTGATAATAACGTTAACCGTATAATCATGACACAATTAATTATTGTAGAAACAACCACTAGGTTGTCTGTTTGGTTGATTATTTGTTGTTTGATCAATGATAATTTAGTGTATGCATATGATTTTAGTCTTATTCATCATGTTATTGTATCCATCATGTTGATTACACAACTTATTGACTAATAGAATTGATACCCATCATGTTTAATTAATTTATTTTCATGAAAACTACACAACCTGTATATTACTTGTTGGCCTATATGTTGACTGCTGTTTTTGAACCAGTAAACGATCTTAAAATGAAATTCTTTCTGAATATGAATTTTAGCCTTATCTTTCTAGTTTCTAGAATATCTTGAATTTTTGAATTCCGAGTTGTGTAGCAAAAGTTATGCTTGTTTTACTACAGCTATGTTTTTACTTTCAGATTTTTAGATTCTTGTATCTTCCATGCTTAAACAGTAAAAGGGTTGATCAAACGTTAAAATTTTGCTATGAAAATTTCCAGATTGTTAGTAATCATGTTTAGGAGTCTAGAAAATATTTTTTAATGAAATTATTATTGAGTTTTTTCTGATTATAAAATTATAATAACATGATGTCGAATTTCTGACTGAACATGAAATCTGCAAAGAACAATGTGATTGACCTAGCTACTGTTGTCATATTTTAAACTTTAAATATGCGTTGGAACCGTGTGCAAGTCTAGTTTCTAGAATTTCATACGGATTCAATTTTCGAGTTCTGAAACAGTGGGAAACTGCATTTTTGTACAGACTGCTCTTACTGTCCAGAATTTTGTAATTCAGATTTTAATAGATTAATTATTCCTATATCGTAATATTGCATGAATTATTGTATGTATATTGTATTGCATGATCCCAATGAGATTTGTCACCATTCTAATTGTCCTACTTCATGTTACCATTCTATTGTTTCCCTATCGATACTATCATTCACCAATATGTCATTTAATTGCATATTGTATTGTTGCATTGATAAATAATTAATAAGCCGGAGTTTAGGGATTGACTAGAGTAGTTTATGATATAGAGACTGTACTCGGATGATGGCCCGTGATTATTACCGTTATCGTCATCGTGTAAGAAATTACACCATGGCCCGTGTTATTACCGTTATCGTCATCGTGTAAGAAATTACACCATGGCCCGTGTTATTACCAATATCGTCATAGAATCTACCACTTAATTCTAAACGAAATTGATTGTATGCATCGAACCTGTAGAATGAGATGCAGTAGTATATGCATTAGTTAGGATTAAAATGACTAATAGACTTAAGAATTGACACGATATCGATATTGCATATTGTTCATCATTATTCCTATTGATACCAAATATTTGCTAAGTGTTACCGTTATTGATCATTGATAACCATTACCGAATATTGAAACATTATTTATAGTTATTGCATCGATTATCGTGATATTGATTATTGATTATCATGCCATATTATTGATTCCTATTAATCCATTGAAATCATTGTTATACCGTTATTCCATTGTTCTTTGCTTTCTCTACTTACTGTCCATGACTTGCTCTAAGGACAATTTTCTGTTCTTTTTAGATGAAGTGTACACAGGTAATAAAAGAGAATGCCTGCTGGGATTGGAGAACAAAGATTCTGAAGACTTAATGCTTTTTTTAATTGCTTATTATTTTATTGAACTTAATGTATCGAGACTTATTATCTATTTGTTATTGGATTATTAGAGTATTGGACTTATGACCCAGATTTTGTTATTTGTTTCCAGATGTTGGATTATTGTATTTGGATATTTCATATTGTTTATGTAACACCCCGAATCCCAAATACGACTGAATTCGAGTTCCACAAGATCTTTTCACTTCTCTTCGTACAATTTTACAAGGAAATAAAAAACTTTACTTTACATCAGAGTTACATTATGCACCAACATTTGTACAGCGGAAGCAAATTTTTACATCAATGAATGAAATACAACAACAGTTGAATAATCTTTAAGCATCAGGTCTTCTTTAGTCTTTTTCATGTACCTTTTCCCTGCATAGAAACTGTGGGCACGTCAGTTCATTCAACTGACGAAATATTATACACGACCATCCTCTCTATGCCGAAAATAGTATAACGATTCTCAATACTTAACAAACCACAAACTGTTCACAAACAGAGCTAAAGGGATTATCCTACTGATGTCGTGTTGTGAATGTGCACTTAGTCCTTAATGCAATTATTTCTATTATATGACACTAATGTGCACTTGTTCAGAGTCTATGCAGCCCATACTACATAGGTCTGAGGGCAAGCCCTTAACCGTTCTTCATCTTGTAGGGTTCAATCCCTCGCCTTGACTTTATCTACTACTGTAACTACGGTAAGTATCCTACATGTTTTATGACCTACGAACTCATGTCTAGGCGCCCTGGAGGGAATCCCAACGCAGTGACACATGACTCATCATACAGGCATTCTGTGGTAATTCAGCTCCTACCATAGACATGACACCATCCGCAGTCACCAAACACTCCACGAGCGTCACCACCGGGACGGTACTCTGAAGTAGTATCCACGTCCTACTCAGGACGCATCATGGGACATCCTGTGAATACTCTCACGCCGCCAATCCAATGGCCTTCATACTCAATGTTTGTCTTCTTACATTCATCACATGTTCACTATGTATCTAATCCTTAGTTTAATTGAATCACGAACAAAATTAATCCCTTAGGGTTAGTACTCCCACTATACCGGTCTTATTCATTCATTTCACATGACCCAAATCTTGGTCCTTTCATTCCAAATATCATTTCCATATTTCTTTTATTGCCGGTATAAGGCTTAGCTACACTCTAGTTCTTAATTTCAACTCATAATTACAACATCGAGCTTTTCATACTCACAAAGTCTTTTTTTCATGATTAATCACAGTTCACATTTCATAATCATAGTATTCATGTATCCATATTCATAATATCCTTCATAACTCAACATGTCGTTTAATTACATTTTCATACACCATTTCATGCATGAATAATAAAATTTCAACTTGTCATAATAGTTCATTCATTCCACAAATCTCTTATTCTTATTTCAATCCATACTAATTTCACAATTTGTAATTTCAATTAGTTACACAAATCAAGCTTTCAAATTTCTCATTCCTAATTCTCATTTTTAAAACTCCTAAAAAAATAACTCATTTATTTTTTTCCTTTATCCCAAAGACAATTTAATTAAAAACAAGTCCTTTCTTGCAAATAGCCTGAAATTCTCAATTATACTTTACCAAAAGTTATAAAAATTCTCTCATGAAGTCCAATTAATTTCAATAATTAATTCCATATTTTTCTTAATTTTAATTTATTTTTAGAACTCAAAATAATTTTAATTTCCCCCTAAAAAATAACTTTTTAAACTAAAAGCCCACAACCGGATTCGAACCCACAACCAGCGGCCCAAAGGACAGCGCCCAAGACCACTGCGCCAAAGCCACAAAGGCAATATGATATGGGTTATTGTCCATGTGAATTGGCTTTCGGCATTTCAGAATTTTTAACCAAAAAAAAATAAAAGCTCCTTCTCAGTATCGAACCCGAGACCAGAGACCAAGACCCCCCGCTACTGTAGCGACAAAAACCATTCCGACCAAATGGTCTATGTGGCCAGATTGTTTTGAAAAGAATTTGGTTGGATTTGAACTAGTTCTCTGTTCATCTCTACATTTCATAATTTTCAAAAAGACGATTTTTGTTTCTTTTTCTTTTTTTTTTGAAAGCAAAATTTTCCAGATTATAACATACATAAATTTACAGTAAACCAGTATTTTTATAATGATTATTTACTTTATAAAACATGTATTTTGGTCCTACTTTATGTTCTATGTCCATATTTTCGACATCGAGAACAATAACACATTTCTTCATAATTTAGAATTAGAATTCCATAACCTACTATGTTCTTTTGTTCTCTTTCTTATTAACATCCTATTACATTTTTAGAACACAAAATTCTCATCTTTCTACAATAACGAAATTCTATTTTAGACAATTAACTACACATGATGCATTTAATCAAATATTTGTAAGCACAAATTTTACCATAACATTCATGTAGCACAACAATATAGTGATTTCTAGCACATTAATTCACCATTTGTTCATTAGCAATCAATCCATCAAACATTCTCTAAATTAGCACTCCACTTTTAATTAAACAAGCATGGTTCCAATTTTCAATTAATTGATTCATAATAATTTCATTAAATCATCCCTAGCATGGTATCTAGTTCTAAAAGTATGAGAAACACCCACCTCTTTGGAGAAACACGAAATGAAAAGCTCCTAGAGTCTCCTAGAATGCAAGAAAGTAGCCTTCTCTTTCTAGATTGTGTTGCAAAATGCTCCCCTTCTTGTTCCTTGGTGCAACCCGAGCTCCCCCTAGTGCTTGATGATGGGTCGGCCTCCTTTTGGTTGGGACACACACACACAAATGCACACTCAATCTTTCACTTCCTAATATATTACTCTCCTATATAGTTTCTTCCTTTCAATTATTTTTTTCTTAGTGTTGTATACATGAAGGTAGGTGGTATTTATACTAGTTTTAGGATAGATTGGAGGGCTAGGATTTCACTAGATGGTTGTAGGTGAATGGCTAGGATAAGATGGAAAGTTGTAGCAACCACCCATAAGTAAATAACCACCCATGCACACAAACCCACTCTCCCACTCTTCTCTTAGCCATACCCGACCTCCTAGGGTGTGCAAAGCACACACACGTGCATGCACGTTCCCCTTCTAGTACCCCCCCTATTTAAAGTTTGTACAAATTTAATTAATTCACCAATTGTGTCTACATGACAAGTTGTGACAATTTAAATGATTAATTAAGTTTGTGGGCCTCAAAATAGTGGGCTTTAGGCTTATGGGCTAATTAATAAAAATATTTAATTATTAGAGTGGGCTTAAAATAGGAAAACTAGTTTAGACTTTATAAAATAGGCTTTTGAGAAAGATAAAGGGAAAGAAAGAAATAATTGTCCATGTCATAAAAGAAAATTTTATAAAAATAAATATGCATAAGAAATTTTGCACGTGCACAACACGTAAAAAATCAACATTTCTTATTAAGATGAAAATTTAGGGTATTACAACACTCCCTCCTTAGAATAGTTCCGTCCCCGGAACTACAATTAAAGAGTGAGAAAACAAAACACAAGAAAAAGAAAATACAAATCAAACAAAGAGCTCAGGATGATCCTTCATCATCCTCTCCTCAGATTCCCAAGTAGCCTCTTCAACCAACTGGTTTCTCCAGACTACCTTGACCATTGGTATCGTCTTATTCCTTAAGAATTTCTCCCGATGATCAACAATCTCAAATGGAAGCTCATTGTAACTCAAATCCAACTGCAAACCCTCTGGTACTTCGGGCAAATGATGACTTGGATCTGGAATGTAACCTCTCAGCATAGACACATGAAAGACATTGTGCACCTGAGACAACTCTTCCGGTAACTTAAGCCGGTAAGCAGTTTTCCCGATCCTTTTCAGTATCTCATACGGGCATATGAACCTCAGGGCTAACTTTTCACCCTTTTCCTCAAAAAAACTTTCCACCCTTGCCGAATCGGATCACGTCTTTGCTAGGCGATACCTTCAGAAAGACAAAGTCACCAACCTCAAACTCAAGGTCCCTCCTCCAGTTGTCTGCATAGCTCTTCTGCCTGCTCTGAGCATCTACCAACCTCTTCCTGATCAAATCAATCTTTTCAGAGGTCTGCTGCACAATCTCAGGCCCAAACATCTGACACTCCCCAACTTTGAACCAACAAACAGGCATCCTGCACTTCCTGCCATACAGAGCTTCGTACGGCGCCATCCCAATGCTAGTCTGAAAACTGTTGTTGTAGGAAAACTCCACCAAAGCTAAATACCTTTCCCAACTGCCTTCAAAGTCTAGTACACAACACCGAAGCATGTCCTCGAGAATACGGTTGACTCGCTCGGTCTGCCCATCGGTCTGAGGATGAAAAGCAGTGCTGAAATCCGTCTTGGTACCCAAAGCCGTCTGAAGATTCCTCCATAAATGCGAAGTAAACCGCGCATCTCGATCAGACACAATGGTTAACGGAACACCATGAAGCCTGATGATCTCACCAACATACATCTCAGCCAACTTGTCCATCGAAGCAGTGAGTTTCATCGCCAAGAAGTGAGCGGACTTGGTTAGTCGATCGACTATGAACCAAATTGCATCATTGCCTTTTGGACTCTTAAGCAAACCCGTGATGAAATCCATACTGATGTTATCCCACTTCCATTCCGGAATAGGTAACGGTTGCAATAGACCTCCGGGTTTCTGATTCTCGGCTTTGACTTGCTGACAAATCTCACACCTCGACACAAATTCAGCCACACTCCGCTTGAAACCAGACCACCAGAAATGTTGTTTAATGTTCTTGTACATCTTGGTACTCCCAGGATGCACTGACAAAAGAGTAGCATGTTCCTCCTGAAGAATACTTTCTTTCAAGTCCGACTGATCCGGAACACACAGCCTCTCTTCAAACCAAAGCACTTCATCCTTGATCTGAAATCCGGGCAATTTGCTAGCACCAACCTGCTCCTTCATCTTCTGAATCTCTGCATCTTCCTTCTAACTTGTGATAATCCTTTCACTCAGCGTCGGTTGAAGCCTCAACTGAGCTAAAGATGATCCCAAGCCTTGCAGAACAACTTCAATACCAGCCCGATCCAACTCCTCTGCCAGTTGTCTCTGGGTCGTAATCAAACTAGCCAGACTGCTCTTGCGGCTAAGTGCATCAGCAACAACATTAACCTTCCTAGGATGATACTTAATCTCCGGACGAATGTCCTCCAGTACCTCCAGCCATCTCCTTTGCCTCAGGTTCAGATCCTTCTACTAATAGATGTATTTCAAGCTTTTATGGTCTGTGTACATGTTCAGCAGCATCTCACCATACACGTAATGCCTCCATTGCTTTAAGGCGAAGATAATCGCAGCCAACTCTAGATCATGAGTTGGGTAATTCTTCTCATGCGGTCTTAGTTGCCTAGACCCATAAGCGATTACTTTTTCTTCTTGCATTAAAGACACAACCAAGCCCATGATGTGAAGCATTGTTGTAAACATCATACTCAACACCTGCTCTACGCAATGCCAAAATGGGTGCAGTACTCAGCCTCTCTTTCAATTCCTAAAAGCTTGCCTCGCACTGTTTGGTCCACTTGAAGTTCACATTCTTCTTGGTCAAATCAGCGAGTGGTACGGCTTACTGAGCATAACCCTGAATGAACCTCCTGTAGTATCCCGTCAATCCAAGGAAACTCCTGATTTCCTTCACTGTAGTAGGCCTTGCCCAATCTCTCACTGCCTCTATCTTCTGAGGATCAGTTGTCACTGTCTCCTTAGAAAGGATGTGACCTAGAAATGCTACTTCAGATTTCCAGAAATCACACTTGGATAACTTGGCATACAACTCCTGCTCCTGAAGCTTCCTCAAAACTGTTGCCAAATGCTCCGTGTGCTCCTCCTCTGACTTGGAGTACACAAGAATATCATCGGTAAATACCATGACGAAAGAATCAATGAACGGCCTCAGAACTCTGTTCATCATGTCCATGAAAATTACAGGTGCATTCGTCACTCCAAACGGCATAACTAAGAATTCGTAATGCCCGTGTCGAGTTCTGAATGCAGTCTTATGCACATCTTCAGCTTTCACTCGAACTTTATGATATCCTGATTGAAGATTTATTTTGGAGAAAACAGCTGCTCCTTGTAGACGATCGAACAAGTCATCAATTCGAGGAATTAGATACTTATCATGAACAGTGACCTTATTCAGCTCTCGGTAATCGATGCACATCCTCATCGAACCATCCTTCTTCTTTACCAGAAGCACCGGCGCTCCCCAAGGTGACGCACTCGGTTGAATAAAGCATTTCTCCAACAGTTCCTCAATCTGCCGTTTGATCTCATCCTGCTCCACAGGCGCCATCCTATACGGTGCCTTGGAAATAGGTGCATTTCCTAGTTGAATGGTGATGATGAATTCTACATCACAATGCAGGGGTAACCCAGGCAAATCTTCCAAGAAGACAGTCAGATAATCTTGAACCATAGGAATCTGCTGCACCTCTACAGGAACATCCCTCTTGCAGATAGCTGACTTCAGGACATTTCTTCTTCCCTTGGAAAGTGACTTCAGGTCCACCTGGAGCCTTCACTGTTACTGTCTTGGTCTTGCACTTGATGCTCGCACTGTACACCGACATCCAATCAATTCCAATGATAACATCGACTCCCAAGACATTCAGCTCGATCAGATCAATCCCGAAAATTTTATCTCCAATCACGATCTCGCAGTCAGCATAGTATCGATCAGTGGTTAAAGTCTCCCCTGACGGAGTAGCTACTGCTAAAACCTTGCCTGGAAATATCTTCGGTTCAACTCCCAGAACTTTAGCAAACTTAGGTGATATAAAAGTGTGAGAGGACCCAGTATCGAACAAAACAACAGCTTTCTTTCCATTCAAATAAAGTTCTCCTGTTACATAACACACACTCGTTACATAACAGTGTACTAATTAACAGAAAAAGAGACAACAGAAAAAGAAAGAACACTCCTATACTCCCCCACTTGTACCAGTAATGACGTGATCCACCTCATCAGCATCAGCTTCAGTCAAGGCAAATACTCGTTCCTGCTGGTACAGCTTCTTCCCAGTCTGCTGAGTTAGTCCATTACGGACGATATCCTGCAGTTTGGGGCAATGAGACTTGTAGTGGCCTGTTTCTCCACAGTTGAAATAAGTCACCGGAGGTCTCACCCAAGTATTCCCGGGTCTTCCTGCCACTTGAACAGCATTCGCACCCGTAGGCTTGAACCTTTGAGCCGGTAGCTGTCTCCTGACATTGCCAGCAACTGCGGGCCTCTTCCCTGCATTCCAGTTGTTCCTCCGATTCTGAACAGCATGGAACTGCTCCATGTCTGCCTCCGTGACTACTGCTCGTTTGACCAGCTTGTCAAACCTCTCGATACCGAGGGGTATCATCCTGGATCTCAGACTTGACCTCAAACCATGCTCGAATTTTTGAGCCTTCTTCGCCTCGTCCATCACCAATTCGGGTGCATATCTTGAGATCTGAGTGAATCTTGTCTCATACTCCCTAACTGACATGCCGTCTTGCTGCAGCGCCAGAAACTCCATGGCCTTCTTCTCCTGGACGTCCCATGGAAAGTAATGACTACAGAATTCCTCCAAGAATTCATCCCAGCCAAGAACCAAGTCCCCTATCATCCGCTTCATCGACTGCCACCATACTGCCACATCCTTCTCGATCTGCAGTGCCGTCAACTTCACCTTGCTGCCCTCCGGAGTCTCCACGACTTCGAAGATAGTCTCTACCTGTCAGATCCAATTGTCAGCCGTGTCAGGGTCTGACTTTCCCTCAAACACCGGTGGTTTCATCCACTTGAACGATTCCACGAGTTTGATTGCTTCGGGTACTAGATTCGCATGCACCCTTCCCTGATTCTGATTTATGGCAGTGGCATTGAGTGTCTGATAGACCCTCGCTAGCTCTGTTTCCAAGTCCAGACGTTCACCATTTCGAGCTCGTCTTCCAGCCATATTCTAATGCAAAAGATCCATTAAATTCGAAGTATAAACATGGATTTTAAATCAACTTTTTATTTCATTAAATTTCAAACTTTATACATTCGAATTTAAAACATTTCTGACATCAAATGAAAGCAGTAGAAGATACAACAGTCTAACTCCTACGGTTCCTCTTGGCTTCACGAAGCTCTCCCCGTAGTTCCTCCACTTCCTCCTTCAGTACATCAGTCATGTTTTTCCTCTTCTCGAGTTCCCAAACATGATGACTGAGAACTGCAACATCATCCTTGCGCTTTGCCAACTGAGTCTCCAGTGGCCCGACTCTCTCCCGTAGAGTCTCTACCTGTCTTTGAAGAGACACAATAAGATTACTCGGAACTGGTTCTTCCTCGTCAGAGGAATCATCAGATGAATCTGGAGGTGGAGTGATCTCTCGGGACTCAGGCCATTCCTCTTCCACTTCTTCAGGATCTTTCTCGTCTGAATCAGCTTGCCTGGGGTAGTAATCTTCCTCAACGATGTGCCAATCGTCATCTCCAGCTGGGTCGAAGTGGTCCGCCATCTCAAAGAAAAGAGGAGAAGAAGCATAAATCATAGAGCAACGCAAATGTAAGTGACTTATATTTAAATCTCTAGACTCAACACACACTCTAATGTCCACTTCTAGGGTGTCGTTCCTTATAAATTTGTACTACTTGGAAGCGTGGCTCTGATACCACCCTGTAACACCCCGAATCCCACATACCACTGAATTTGAGTTCCACGAGATCTTTTCACTTCTCTTCGTACAATTTTACAAGGAAATAAAAACTTTACTTTACATCAGAGTTACATTATGCATCAATATTTGTACAGCAGAAGCAAATTTTTACATCAATGAATGAAATACAACAACAGTTGTAACCCCCATTTCCGATAATTAGTATTTTTCGTGTATTTTCTATAATTCGATTTTTGTAAATTTATTTTGTGCTAAATTCTTTTCCGATATTTTACTAAAGTGGTTTCTAATCGAAGATTTTATTCATTTCGAATAATGATATATTTTGATCTTATTTTCTACATCTTATTGTCGACTATTTATATTTGAGTCTAAAACAAATATATTATTATTATAGGATTATTTTAATTAAATTGTTAAACCCGAATATTATTTTATTGTATGATTTTACTACTTTTGTTATTATAATAATTAATTTTTATTTCTTGATTATTAATTAAAATTTATTTATCGAATTATTTTGTTTTCGTACTTGATCTGACTTTATTGGCGAATTCTAAATTTATTTTCAAGCCCCAAATTATATTTTAATGCATTTGTATTATTTTGAATTTAAATTTTTGTTCGTGGAATTTCTTCGTTCTTTTTGATCGAGCAATTGTTATTGATCTTTTTTCTCTCTAATTTATTTTTGATATTTTTATTTGAACACGATTGATTTTGATCTATCTCTAATTGAACTCTAAAACCCAATCTCAGTTGTTCTTGACCCAAATCCGCTATTATTGGATCCTAATTCTTCAACCCAGTACCCTAATGGTATCCTATAAATGCAACTATACTGTAAACCCTAATTTCTGCACACAAATCGAAAACTAGCCGCCTATTCTCTCTCCTCCCGTTCTCTCTCTCCTAGTTACTGTTCATCTTCATCCCCAAAAACCCACTACCTTCTCCCGAACAGCTCCGGCCACCCCCATATTCGGCGATCTCCCACTTCGTCCACCTCACCTCCGGCGACCCCCTAGTCGCCACCCACCACCAGCGCCACCACCAGACACTCCCCCTCCTCTCTCCTCGACATTAGCCACAGCCCATAGACCCATCCTCCTTCCTCTCCTTGTTTTGATAGTCGGCGACGCCACTTGCGATGCCGTCGTCCCGTCCCCATCGCGCCGCTCACCTGCGACACCGCCGCCGCCGCCTGCGACGCCGGCGACCGCCCGGCCCCTTGCCCTTTACTGCTGTTGTGGCTGCTGTCTCTTTGCTGGTGTTGCTGCAGTCTCTTTTTGCTATAGGGTTCTTTTATTGCACGTATATTGCACGTGCTGCTTTGGGAATTTGCTAGTACGTGGGTTCATTGCTTCGGGATCCGTATCCCGTTATTATTGGTAATCATTTTCACCGTCTAACAGGTAAGCCACCGTCCTCTTGAATTGCAAATTGTATCAAATTCAAGTGTTATTGAAATTCCTGCAAGTAGATCTTTTTGTTATCGTATTGTTCTTTGCTATCTCTTTCGTTGGGTTTATTGTGGGTTTACACGAGCTAACCCCAATATTCTTGACATCGTACCTCTTTGACTCTAAAGTTTGGATCTTTAATGAATGCATATAGAATTGTTAATAGGGTTATTCATACAAGTCACAACACAAATAATTTATTGTAGAGACAATCGTTAGGTTGTATGTCGTTTGATCGTTTGGTGATTGATTGATGTTGGACTGTATATGTGTATGTTCTAATCTTTATTTATCATGTTTGGACATCTATCATGCTAGTTACACAATTTATTGACTATAGGATCGATACCCGACGTGTTTAAGTAATTTATTTTCAGGAAAAACACCCTAAAAACTATACACGCTTGCTGACCTGAACCTTGATTGCTGTTTTCGAAGCAGTAAATGACCTTAAAATAAAATATTTTCTGAATATGAAATGTAGCCCCGAATGTCTAGATGTCAACAGCATCCAGAATTTTTGAGTTCTAAGTTTTGTAGCGAGAGTTATGCCCGTTTTACTGCAGCTATGTTTTTACATTCCAGAATTTTAGATCTCTCTTTTTAATGTATTAATCATTCATCTATCGTACCATTGCATGAATTAATGAATGTATGTTGCATTGCATGTTTCCAATGAGTTATTATATCACTATCTAACCGTCCTATCCATGTTATCACCCTATAGTTTCCCGATTGATATTATTGTTCATCTCATGTCTTAGTTGCATATTGTATTGTTGCATTGATAAATAATTAACAAGCCGGGATTTCAGGGATTGACTGGAGTAGTTGATGACATAGTGACTGTACGCTGAAGTGTGGGCCTTGTTTCCCAAAATATTGTGTGTTGGCTAAAGTTATTGTTATCGGTTTATTGTTGGACTACTGACACAGTATCCCCAATTGACCGTGTATTGTTTTTATTGAGCCAACCAGTGTGCAGCGATGCTGCAAATACTGTTATCGTGCCGTGTACATGATCTATAGAATCTTCCACTTAAGTCTAAAACGAAATTGATTGTATGCATCGAATCTGTGGTACGGCACACATGGGACACAGTAGTACGTGCATTAGTTAGGTGTTAAAATGATTAATAGACATAAGGATTAACACATCACCAACATTGCATATTATTCATCATTATTCTTATTGATATCGAATATTGGCTAAATATTACCATTATTGATTACCGATTTCTGTTAGCGAACATTGCACCATTGTTTATAGCCAATTTCATCGACTATCATGATTAATGTCCCATTTTATTGATTCTTATTGATCCGTTGATTCATTGTTATACTGTTATTCCATTGTTCCCTGCTTTCTCTACTTGGTGTCCATGACTTGCTCTAAGGACAATTATTTTTCTCTTTTTAGATGAAGTATTTACAGGTGTTGATGGAGAATTACCAGATGGATTAGCAGAACAACATTGGTGAAGGAATTGATTGCATCGCCGCTTAATAAATAATTATTGCTTTGTTTGGAGACTTAATTATTGGATTATTGTTATTTTTATTGTATTGGGCTTATGACCCGAATATTGCTATTTGTTTCCAGACGTTGGATTATTATTGTTATTGGATATTTTGTATTGTTTCAATTCAAGTATTATTGTTAATGAGATTATTATTATCTGCGCAATTGTTCTGTGTTGTTTATATTATTGAGTTGATCGATTAAACAGCTTATGGGTGACGTTAGTCATTTGCTGGGCTTTTGTCATGCACTCGTGTTCCGTATTTTTGGGAAGCGAGGCGTGATAAGGTTTTTAGTTGTATCAGAGCCCGGGTTTGGATAATATATCAATCAAGCGTGACTAACGAAAGGAAGTTGGGTTTGATTGGTATATTAATCAGATTTGGGATTATATCGGTTTGACTGAACAATATGAGTAATACAGTGATCGCATGAACAATTAATATCCAACTTATGATCTGGATGCTAACCGTTTGATCTTCTATCGCAGAGTATGGCTAAAAAGGGTGCTTCTTCTTCCCGTACTGGGGATGATCAGTCCGATGAGGACACTCTTGCACAGTTGATGCAAATGCTTAGAAAGGGTGCTTCTTCTGCCCGTGCTGAGGAAAACCAGATTGATGCGCCCACTTTTGCGCAGCTGATGCAAATGCAACGTGAGCACAACGAGCTGGTGATGCAGATGCAGCGGGAACATAATGAGCAGTTGAGAATGGCTTATGAAACTACCAATAGAGTACCCGTTGTGCCTGACCCCATCGTGCTGCCACCGAGGCCTGGTAATGTAACAGATTTCATGAAGCTCCATCCAGACAAGTTCTCGGGTACTGAAGGTCCACTTGTAGCCGAGCAATGGCTTATCAGGACTGAGCAGTTGTTGATCGCAACATGTATTGCAGATGTGGATCGTGTGGATGTTGTAAGAATCCAGCTTGTTGACCTTGCCCACATTTGGTGGCAGACTGAGGCTGAACATTTAGGCCGACCCATTCCTTGGGCCGCTTTTTCTGCGAGCTTTCTCACGAAGTTCTTCCTGAATGTCACCAAGAACGAGATGGAACGACAGTTTGTTTCTTTGACTCAGGGGAATCGTACTGTGGATGAGTACGCTGCAGAGTTTGCCCGGCTGAGTCGTTTTGCTACTTCCGTGGTGGCAAATGATGAAGATAGAGGCCGTCGTTTCCTATCAGGCTTGGACATTGACATACAGGACCGTATTGCTTCCTTGCGACTTCGCTCTGATGCTGATATTCTGGATGCTGCAAGAATTCAGGAACAGACTAGTTCAAGGAAGCGTGCTATTCAGCGTTCTGTTGCTGCTAGATCTTCTGTTTGGCCTATTAGGAGGCCAGCTCCGCCCCTCCCTGCTAAGGCTTTGCCTTACCCACCTGCTGTTCAGAGATCGGATCTAGTTTGTTCACACTGTCGGAGGCCTGGGCACTTGCGCAAGGATTGTTGGGTAGCCAATCGCCAGTGTCTCAAGTGTGGAAGCAACGATCACATGATTCGAGACTGCCCAAGGAACCGGTACAATGCGTCGACAGGAGGACCAACCCCTAATGGAGGACAGACTGAAGCTCGTGGTCAGGCTTACAACTTGATCACTGATGGAGTGACTGCAGGTATTTAGCAATAGATTTGTTTTCTGTTTTTGTATTGTTTATTCTCTCTTTTATCATTTATCCATTCCGCATCTTGCATTTACCTTCATTTAATGATTCATTATTGAGTATCATGGTAGTTATTTCTTCTCTGTCATACTCTTTTCAAATTCCGGTTGTACCACCCACTCACTTCTCTCTCTTGAACCTTATGTTTTGTTGTTTCATCAATTGCGTTTGCCTTGTCCTATGTACCTCCTGAACAAATTTCGAGGACGAAATTTAGTTATAAGGTGGGTAGGATTGTAACCCCCATTTCCGATAATTAGTATTTTTCGTGTATTTTCTATAATTCGATTTTTGTAAATTTATTTTGTGGTAAATTCTTTTCCGATATTTTACTAAAGTGGTTTCTAATCGAAGATTTTATTCATTTCGAATAATGATATATTTTGATCTTATTTTCTACATCTTATTGTCGACTATTTATATTTGAGTCTAAAACAAATATATTAATATTATCGGATTATTTTAATTAAATTGTTAAACCCGAATATTATTTTATTGTATGATTTTACTACTTTTGTTATTATAATAATTAATTTTTATTTCTTGATTATTAATTAAAATTTATTTATCGAATTATTTTGTTTTCGTACTTGATCTGACTTTATTGGCGAATTCTAAATTTATTTTCAAGCCCCAAATTATATTTTAATGCATTTGTATTATTTTGAATTTAAATTTTTGTTCGTGAAATTTCTTCGTTCTTTTTGATCGAGCAATTCTTATTGATCTTTTTTCTCTCTAATTTATTTTCGATATTTTTATTTGAACACGATTGATTTTGATCTATCTCTAATTGAACTCTAAAACCCAATCTCAGTTGTTCTTGACCCAAATCCGCTATTATTGGATCCTAATTCTTCAACCCAGTACCCTAATGGTATCCTATAAATGCAACTATACTGTAAACCCTAATTTCTGCACACAAATCGAAAACTAGCCGCCTATTCTCTCTCCTCCCGTTCTCTCTCTCCTAGTTACTGTTCATCTTCATCCCCAAAAACCCACTACCTTCTCCCGAACAGCTCCGGCCACCCCCATCTCCGGCGATCTCCCACTTCGTCCACCTCACCTCCGACGACCCCATAGTCGCCACCCACCACCAGCGCCACCACCAGACACTCCCCCTCCTCTCTCCTCAACATTAGCCACAGCCCAAAGACCCATCCTCCTTCCTCTCCTTGTTTTGATAGTCGGCGATGCCACCTGTGACGCTGTCGTCCCGTCCCCATCGCGCCGCTCACCTGCGACACCGCCGCCGCCGCCTGCTACGCCGGCGACCGCCCGGCCCCTTGCCCTTTACTGCTGTTGTGGCTGCTGTCTCTTTGCTGGTGTTGCTGCAGTCTCTTTTTGCTATTGGGTTCTTTTATTGCACGTATATTGCACGTGCTGCTTTGGAAATTTGCTAGTTCGTGGGTTCATTGCTTCGGGATCCGTATCCCGTTATTATTGGTAATCGTTTTCACCGTCTAACAGGCAAGTCACCGTCCTCTTGAATTGCAAATTGTATCAAATTCAAGTGTTATTGAAATTCCTGTAAGTAGATCTTTTTGTTATCGTATTGTCCTTTGTTATCTCTTTCGTTGGGTTCATTGTGGGTTTACACGAGCTAATCCCAATATTCTTGATATCGTACCTCTTTGACTCTAAAGTTTGGATCTTTAATGAATGCATATAGAATTGTTAATAGGGTTATTCATACAAGTCACAATACAAATAATTTATTGTAGAGACAATCGTTAGGTTGTATGTCGTTTGATCGTTTGGTGATTGATTGATGTTGGACTCGTATATGTGTGTGTTCTAATCTTTATTTATCATGTTTGGACATCTATCATGCTAGTTACACAATTTATTGACTATAGGATCGATACCCGACATGTTTAATTAATTTATTTTCAGGAAAAACACCCTAAAAACTATACACGCTTGCTGACCTGAACCTTGATTGCTGTTTTCGAAGCAGTAAATGACCTTAAAATAAAATATTTTCTGAATATGAAATGTAGCCCCGAATGTCTAGATGTCAATAGCATCCAGAATTTTCGAGTTCTGAGTTTTGTAGCGAGAGTTATGCCCATTTTACTGCAGCTATATTTTTACATTCCAGAATTTTAGATCTCTCTTTTTAATGTATTAATTATTCATCTATCGTACCATTGCATGAATTAATGAATGTATGTTGCATTGCATGTTTCCAATGAGTTATTATATCACTATCTAACCGTCCTATCCATGTTATCACCCTATAGTTTCCCGATTGATATTATTGTTCATCTCATGTCTTAGTTGCATATTGTATTGGTGCATTGATAAATAATTAACAAGCCGGAGTTTCAGGGATTGACTGGAGTAGTTGATGACATAGTGACTGTACGCTGAAGTGTGGGCCTTGTTTCCCAAAATATTGTATGTTGGCAAAAGTTATTGTTATCGGTTTATTGTTGGACTACTGACACAATATCCCCAATTGTCCGTGTATTGTTTTTATTGAGCCAACCAGTGTGCAGCGATGTTGCAAATACCGTTTGATGCAGTTTGTTTTTGGTCGCAGTGTGGATGCACCAGGTGTGAGTTCGGACTCAATTTGTAATGAGGGAAGAGTGCGGCACGGGACGATGAGCGGGAGGCTCGCTTCTGCGCTTGAGGATCGGCTCTGATGGCCTCGCCTCGAGTACCTGCAGACGGTCCTGGAACACCGGGGTTTATCCCGGTGGCGGACCCTCCGACGGTCTAGTCAGTCTCTGTGAGAGAGTAACAATAACTAGGGAAATTTGGGTGGCAAAAGATTGATTACCTGAAAAGGTGGGGGAGGGTCTGGTATTTATAGGGAATTCCAACCGGATTTGGATCCGCTTGGGGGCCGGGTCTGAACCCGAAAGCCCATGGGCCTGACGTGGCAGGAGGCCCAGGGGGTTTAGGGCGGACGTGGCAGTGCCAAGAGTGGTATAGGGCTGACGTGGCAAAGCCCTAGGTGGTATTTGGAGCTGACATGGCTGATCATGGGACTCCTGTGTCTCTGGGAAAATCGGATGGCCTAGGTTGTGCCAGGTCATCCTCATTCCTTGCCAGACTGGGCGGACGGCCCGTGGGGCTGTCGCGGATCGGAGGCCGAGGGCCATCGAGGCTCGTCGGATACGAGGAGACCAGTTCTGTGGGGGTGAACTTGCGGCTCGGTGCCAACCGTGTAGTGGTCCGAAGCCGAGCCGGATTGTTGTTTTTCTTATTTTTGAGCGAGAGCCGTCCTGGGCCCTGGTTGGGCCCCAGGCCATTTTTATCCTACCACACAAGCCCCCCACTCCTGTGGGGGTGCGGGAGTTAGCCGTGGAGGAGTGTTTATGGTCGTGGAAATGGGATGGCGAATCGCTGGGCCTTCATGAGAAGGCTACCCTGGTGCCAGACCGAACCTCGAGCTGGCGAGGGATTATGGGTCGGCAAGGGCGATGGCGAGCCGTTGAGCCTTCCTGAGAAGACTACCCGGGTGCTAGACCGAACCTCGAGCTGGCGAGGGATTATGGGTCGGCAAGGGCGATGGCGAGCCGTTGAGCCTTCCTGAGAAGACTACCCGGGTGCTAGACCGAACCTCGAGCTGGCGAGGGATTATGGGTCGGCAAGGGTGATGGCGAACCGTTGTCTTCCTGAGAAGATTACCCTGGTGCTAGACCGAACCTCGAGCTGGCGAGGGATTATGGGTCGGCAAGGGTGATGGCGAGCCGTTGAGCCTTCCTGAGAAGACTACCCTGGTGCTAGACAGTACCTCGAGCTGGCGAGGGATTATGGGTCGGCTAGGGTGATGGCGAACCATTGTGTCTTCCTGAGAAGATTACCCTGGTGCTAGACCGAACCTGGAGCTGGCGAGGGTTTATGGGTCGGCAAGGGCGATGGCGAGCCGTGGTGTAACACCCCGAATTTCAAATAAGGATAAATTCGAGATTTCACAGGATCTTTACTTCACTTCGTACAATTTTACAAGGAATATTTAAAACTTTTTCAATAGTACATCAGAGTTCAATTACAACTTGGTTTTACACAGCGGAAGAATAAAATTTACAATAAAACATTTACAACATCTTCAAAATAAAACAGCACCAGCATATCCACTTTATAGCTTCATGAATGGTCCTTTACCTGCATGTCAATCTGTGGGCACGTCAGTCACTTACAACTGACGAAATGTTATACACGGCTATCCTCTCTATGCCGGGAATAGTATAACGATCTCATACTTTAACAAATCACAAAAAGATTGAATGAACAAGTAAAGTGTCAAAGGTGATTATTCTAAACATAAGTGTATGTCATGCCTTAATGCCTAATGCACACATTTCTATACTAGGATGACACTAATGCACACTTGTTCGTATTCTATGCATCCCATACTACATAGGTCCGAGGGCAAGCGCCTACGTACTCCACATTGAAGGGTTCGATCCCTCGCCATGAGCCTACCCAGTAATAAAAACAAGTTTTAGAGTTATTTCACAGATACGGATCTCAGCCTCCCTGGCTAGCCTCCCTGGCTTATAATAACAGATCCCAGCCTCCCTGGCTATTATATCGTGATGATAATCCCGTAAATGCCCCTCTAGCCCCGGTATATACATATTCTTTGGAGTATGGTAAATATCCGTCGACTACCCTAAGTCTCGGATAAAATACAGTCCATCTCCTGTGGGGCAACCACAGTCCACCAATTGGGTCTATAGCCACGGAGATCCACCGCCGACTATATAGAAGCACCCATTTACGTTTGCACAAGTTTATTACATCTTGACTTAAGTGCCTAATTATTCTTAAGTTCAAGACATGAATAATTTCCACACGTAGAATTAGTTGTTACCCCATACCGGACTTAATCAACAAATACGAGATCGCCTGACGGCATTATCTCAAAATCATATCAATTCTTTCTTTCAAAATTACCGGTAACCGAAGTCTTACTAATTCTTAATCATAATCTTTCATGTACAAGAAACATGGGTACACATACCCTTTAGTAATCATGTCTTAAACTTATATAATTTCATCTTTCAATTCACTTCACAAAAATAATCAAATCTTGTCTTAACACTTATCCACAAAGTAATCATTTCATAGTCTTGCCACTATTCATGATCTAGTTATTCATAATAAATAATAATTCATTCACAATTTCAAATTCATACGATGTCTCATTTTAACACGATTCAATGTCTCATCTTTAGCACTAAACATGATTTACTTATTCACAACAAAATCTTTCATGATCTCAAAAGTCACATAACTCAACCATATTGCATTTCTAGAAATAAAGAGATTTCAATTCACCCTAAATCATTATTTTGTAAATTAAAAGTCATGCTCTTTACTAATAATTTTGTAGTCATTTATTTTTCTTTCTATCTCAAATCCTCGTTAAAACTTATCAATTACACAAAAACAATCTTTAAGAATAAATTCTTCATTTATGTGTAAAGTCCTATGTACCGGATGTGAATAATGAAACCAGAATGAAACGCTTTTGATCCTACGAACTTCTACAAACATCTTTGAAACCATGTTTAACTTGGATGCAAATAACTTGGTACCATCTAATTACTACAATGGATCTACTAATCCACAATTCTTTGTAAATGGATTTACTAAATGGATTTACTAAAGTACGACCTACATTTGAACTTTATAAAAATGAAGTAATCAAAATTCTTGTCAGCATAAAACCTGTTTTAATCAGAATTGATGCTGGCTACATGGATAAAACCTATTACATCATATATATTTTTTTATTCCTTCAACACTTTCTGACTTTCACCAATGTCACTCACGAAATACTACTTAAGTATCAAACATACAATACTGGAGTTAGACAAATGAAGAAGATGACAACAACAACAAAATGCACAAAAAGCATTTAAGAACTATCCACACAATGCAAAGCATTAAAACAAAAGCCAATTCATATTAAGCTAAATTTCATATTATTGCCACTAAAACTCACATTATAAATATTTCCTAGTGAAATAAAAAAAATTAATTTACTATTCTGAGATGCATTTTTCTATACCCAACCCCACCAGAACATTGTACTGCAGGATTACAGGGCAACCTTAAAAATTAACACATTTTAGATTAAGTACTAAATTGAATCAAAAAAAATCAACAAGCTAGACAGAATTTTTAATTTTGTAACTAAGAAAAGTTATGCACCAAAATTAAACCGAGTAATTTTTGTCCCAGTTTCCATACAAAAAATACACTTTTAACATGCATAAAATTTTACAAGCATTCTAACATGGTCTATGGTATTAGCTCTTTAGTCAAAAATTCCTATTATTTGCTTAATCATAACAATATTGTTCTCATTCATAGCATGTAACACTAACATGAAATTTTTACTACATATCAAAACAAAATGCTCATATCTTGTCACTAACATGCATAGTTCTAAATTAGAAAGCATGAGAACCCACCTCAATAAAGTTTGAACAATGAAAGGAAAGAGCACCACTTCTAGATCCAATGTCCTCCTAGATCTTCTCCTCCTAGCAATGGCCACCAAGTACAAACTCTTTTCTCTCTTTCTTTTTCTTACACTCTTTTCTTTCTTTTCTTTCTCTTGTTTTAATTCTAATTTTTGGTGTGAAAAAGAATGAGAAATGGGTTGCTATTTATAAGACAATGCTAGGGACTATATTGCAAAATCTCCCACCTAATAACTTCTCATTTTAATTCTCTTTTTAATTCTCACCTCTTCACATTTCATAACTCCCCTAACTCCTCACTCTTCATCTCCCCACTCTCTAAAACACTAACTCCTACTAATCAAATCCCTCTCTACTACACTTCACTCCGGCTTACCCCTTCAATACCCAGCACAAATTCTCACCGTGGGCCCCCTTTACCAAATCCACACACATTTATTTCAATATTATTACCAAACTGAACATGCAATCCACATTTACAAATACCATTTCATCTTATTCACCAATAAAGCCCATTTCTTCAACTAGCATACTGTGCTATTCCTTCCAAACCGTGGGCCCCCATCTCCTACACACTCAAATGCCATACATACTACTTTACCAAATCAATCTTATACTATATAACATATATACATATGTATTATTATTAGTATTATTTTGAAAACTATGGATGTTACACACACTCCGAAAATTATTTTGAAAACAACTACGCTTAAATGTGCACACCAAAACCACGTGCATCGCACGTAAAACCTGAAAATGCAAAAATCGACTTGATTGATGAAAAGTTATTAAATATAATTGAAAATAATATAAGCAAAAATTATATTTACTAATTTACATATATTTCATGATGAAATCACAACACGTAGAAAGCACGTGCATTATACGTGCAGAAAATCGAAAAATGCATTTTAATCAAAACAAGGGAAAAATAAATTTTCATTTTATAAAATAGATTTAAACACATAAAAATAAATAATTTAAACCTATAGAAAATATTATACGTAGTGGTTGAAACACGTGCATCAAAACACGTAAAAAGCACGTAAATCCCAGGGATTGAAATATTATATTTTAGTTGATTGAAATATGGAAAATGTATAAATAGTACGAATCCAAAATATGTAGTGAAACACATTACAAAATATACGTGGGTAACACCCAGGAGCAAAATTGTAATTTCAATTTTGCGGGGTGTTACACGTGGAGCCTTCCTGAGAAGACTACCCTGGTGCTAGACCGAACCTCGAGCTAGCGAGGGTTTATGGGTCGGAAAGGACGATGGTGAGCCGTTGTGTCTTCCTGAGAAGATTACCCTGGTGCTAGACCAAACCTCAAGCTGGCGAGGGATTATGGGTCAGCAAGGGTGATGGCGAGCCGTTGAGCCTTCCTGAGAAGACTACCCTGGTGCTAGACCGTACCGAGAGTATCGATGGATTATGGGTCGGCTAGGGTAATGGCGAACCGTTGTGTCTTCCTGAGAAGATTACCCTGGTGCTAGACCGAACCTCGAGCTGGCGAGGGTTTATGGGTCGGCAAGGGCGATGGCGAGCCGTGGAGCCTTCCTGAGAAGACTACCCTGCTGCTAGACCGAACCTCGAGCTGGCGAGGGTTTATGGGTCGGCAAGGGCGATGGCGAGCCGTGGAGCCTTCCTGAGAAGACTACCCTGGTGCCAGACCGAACCTCGAGCTGGCGAGGGTTTATGGGTCGGCAAGGGCGATGGCGAGCCGTGGAGCCTTCCTGAGAAGACTACCCTGGTGCTAGACCGAACCTCGCGATGGCGAGGGTTTATGGGTCGGCAAGGGCGATGGCGAGCTGTGGAGCCTTCATGAGAAGACTACCCTGGTGCTAGACCGAACCTCGAGCTGGCGAGGGTTTATGGGTCGGCAAGGGCGATGGCGAACCGTTGTGCCTTAGAATGTTTGAGCGGGGTGGCCTGCTGTCTTTTTTAGAAAGAAACCAAACACTTCAGCGCTCGGTTTTGACTGTATTAGCTGCACCGGCTCGTCAGTCCGAGGCATTCAAAAGGTTAGTTTGTAAGGTTTTTTTGTTAGGCACATATGGATAGGGCTCAGTCTGGCTCGTTAGCGTCGACGTCGAGGGGGGAAGGGAAACCTGCCTCAAAATCGACTTCGTGGGAGGAGCCGGTGTTCGAGGAGGAGTCAGTACACGATGAGAAGCCTTCCGATTCGACTTCGTGGGAGGAGCCGGTAGGCGAGGAGGAGCCGGTGTACAATGTGAGGCCGTTACGCTCCCGGAAACCTTTCGTGGTGGAGAGTAGCGAATCGGAGGAGGCAAGCGGCAGCTCGGGCGAAGTCCAGATTCTAGAGTCGGCTTCCAAAGAGGAGGGTGGCCCAGAAGAGGGTAAAGCCGAAGGGGCTCGGATAGGAGGTGCGGGGGGGAGATCCACAGGTCAGGGTGTGGGTTCGAGCTCCACGCCGACCGGTCTGGGGCGATTATCTGCCCCCTCACCGGAAAGAGCCAAGAAGAAGAGGGTTCCGAAGAAGAAGGGGTCGAGGACCGGTGGCTCGAGCCAGGCGCCCGTTCACCGCAACTTAATGACAGGGTCGCCCGTACAACCGAAGTCGTTCCGTCGGTACCCCGACGACCTTTCCGATAAGGAGCTTTTTGGGGTCCAGCCGTCTTTGCCGAGCCGGAAGAGGGTGAAGATGGACACGCTTCCGACCGTCTTGGAGGCGGGCGACGTGGAGGCTTTGCAGTTGGCGTACCACATAGGGCCCGACTACGAGCTCATGTTGCCAAACTCTACCCTGCGTCCGACCGACCCTCTGCCTGCTTGGTACTGCATCTTCCCAGCGGACGCCTTCATCTCTGGACTGAGGCTGCCGGTCCATCCGTTTGTTCGGGAGGTGTTGAATTGGGCGTCCCTGGCACCGATGCAGTATGGGCCGAACTCCTGGAAGCAGATCATCTGCTTCGTGCTGTTGTGCGAGGAGCAGAAGGTGCCCCTTCGGTTGAGCGTGTTCCGGGCGATGCTGGGGATCATCTCGTCGGGGGAGTCGGAGGGTGTTTATTACATCTCGCCTCGGAGTAAGGGGAAGGTCATCCACGGTCACCCGGACTCTATCAAGGATTGGAAGAAAAAATATTTGGTGATCCGGAGTGAGGAGCCTTGGAACATCCCTACTCGATGGAACCATTCTAAGCCGAGCTTTAAAGCGCCGAGGCCGAGGGACCTGATAGCCGAGGAGAGGAGGTTCGTTGAGCGCCTCCGTCTGTCACACAGTATCAGTTGGCTGAAGGTGGCGGTTGCTCTGAAGAGCTCGGACCAGGGCAAGGTTGTTGATCTTGAGAAGGGGAAGGGTCCCCTGGAGGGGTCGGAGGTAGAGGAGAGGTTGCGGCGACCGTGGGTGCCGGCTTGGTCGATCCGTGAGGGTGACTGCTTAACCCGAGGGCGCCAGGCTGTCGAGGTGGCAGCTAAGCTGGCGACCCCTCGGGACCGCGCAGAGATGAACGCCGAGGGCCTGGAGGATGCGTACACGCGCCTCGCGCAGGCTAATGTGCTGGTAAGTCTGCTGACCCCACTTGCCTTGTGAAATGTTTGTAAAGGAGGTTTTCTCAGTAGTGCTTGGTTGCTGCAGGCGACCGTGCAGGGGGCCCACGTGAGGGGCCTTTATGAGGTGGCCTTGAAGCGGGAGCGAGACCGGGCTGACAAGGCCGTGCAGGAGATGAAGGAGCTGAAGATAGAGCTCGAAGGCTCGCACCAGAGGGAGCAGAAGATGAAGGTCGAGTTCGACGCCAAGGAGGCGGAATGGGCGAAGAAGATGGCGGCTCAGAAGAAGAAGTTCGCCAAGGAGAGGGAGGAGTTGACGGAGACGGGTCAGAACATGGTGATCAAAGCCCAGGACGAGTGTTATGCGAAGGCCCTCAGTTATGTGAGGCACTTCTACCCGACCATCGACTTGTCTAACTTTGACTACGTCATGGAGATCGAGGGGACACCGAAGACTCCTCGTGAAGAAGGGCCCATTGATGACCCGGCTGCCGACCTCCCTGTGAACCCGGCCAATGTCGAGGTGGGAAAACAAGTTGTATAGTTTTGTCTCTCTTTTTCCATCTCTCGATTGTATTTGCCTTCCGCAGACTGGCCACCGTATTTTTTGTACGAAGTGATTCTATTTATAAAAAAGGATTTTTGACCGGCCAAGTGTTTTGACCTCGGATATTTCCGAACCTCCTTGCTTATGTGTTTTGAGTGGGCTGGTTCTCTTGTAGGTTGCGGCTCCCCTTCCCGAGGTGGACCCCCGTCGTTCCGACGTAGCGTGGCTCCGGAGCAAAGTTGAGGCCCTGGAGGCCACGTTGGTCCGCTATCGAAAGGGGGCTCGTGACACTGATGCGGCCTTTAACTATTATCGGAATAAGTCTGAAGCCCTAAGTGAGGAGGCGAGCCGGCTGAGGAGGGCGATGGTGGATCGGGACCTCGGGAGTGTCGGTCTTGGATATACCATGTCGAGTGCATCGGTGCAGAGGCCCTCCTCTGAGAGGCTACTTCGTGATGTTATTGTGGAGAATGAGATGGACATACACCGTTACAAGATGATGCTGGGTGTCTCGACATCTTCCTCGGGGGGTAGGCGAGCGGAGGGGGTTCCCTCTGCGCTGCTGCTGCTGGAGCGTGTGCGACCAGTTGATGCCCAGAGCTCCGTGGCTGGTGTGTCGACCGTGGCTGAGCCGAAGGATCACCATGACGAGGAGAGGGCTCCTAGCCGTTCGGTCGGGGTGGTCCCGCCATTCGTCGGACCCGAGGGGCCCTAAGATGGCGGCTTCCTTCAGTTTGAGATGAGTGGAGTGGTCCTGTAACGGTCTTTGTTTGTTTTTTCAGAACTAATAAGGGGGTATGAATAAAGAATTCTTTTCATTCTTTGCTCTGGTCAAGAGTGTAGTGAATGATGGCTGATGTGAGGTTCGGCCCCGTCGATCCGTGAGGGATCGGTGCGGGGCGTTAGGAAGACTCCCTGGCCTGAAGCCGGGTCGGACCTACCGAGACGTTGGGGATGATACCGGAGTGAGGACTCGGGTGCCGATCCCATTGTCCGGTGTTAGGTCGGGGCTGCCGAGGCATTTGGAGTGTGACCAAAAGAGATTTCTTTCATATATGATAGGGAGGGTCGCTAAAAACGGCCTATTACACATGAAAGCTTACAAAAAATATTATTTACATTGGCCAAGCTAGAACCTATGTTCGCTCTTCCAGGAACTTCATTAGGTGCTCGGCGTTCCAGGGTCGGCTGATCAGCCGGCCGTCCATATCTGCCAGTCAGTATGTACCAGGGCGTACAGCCTCGACTACACGGTATGGGCCTTCCCAGTTGGGAGCCAATTTCCTCTTCTTGGTGGGGTCGGAGACGGAAAGTTTTCGTAACATGAGGTCCCCCGCCTTGATGTTTGTGGGGCGGACCCTCTTGTTGTAAAACTTCTCGATCCGTTGTTGGTAGATGCTTCTTCGGATTGAAGACTTCTCTCTGACCTCGGCGACGAGGTCCAGGTTGGCCCTCAGGCTGGACAAATTATCAGCTTCATCGAAGGCTATGATCCGGGGAGAAGGCAGGCCGATCTCGACGGGGATAACTGCCTCCGTCCCGTAGGTCAAGCTGAACGGCGTCTCTCCCGTGGGGATCCTCTTGGTGGTTCGGTGCGCCCAAAGCACGCTAGGCAATTCTTCGACCCACAGCCCTTTGGGGGAACTGTCGAGGCGCTTTTTGAGGCCGTCGAGGATTTGCCTGTTCGCGTTCTCCGCTTGGCCGTTGGACTGAGGGTGGCAAATAGCGGAGAAACGCTGCTGGATGCCGATGTCTGCGCAGAAAGTTTGGATGTTCTGACCTTGGAATTGGGTTCCGTTGTCTGTGACGAGGACCCGAGGGATTCCGAACCGGCAAATGATGTTTTTCCAAAAGAATTGTTGTACTTGGCGCTCGGTGATGCTGGACAGAGGCTCGGCTTCGAGCCACTTGGTGAAGTAGTCGATGGCGACTATCAGGAATTTCTTTTGCCCTGCCGCTACGGGGAAGGGGCCCACAAGGTCAATGCCCCACATGGCGAATGGCGTAGGACTAGCCAGGGATCGGAGATTGGCTTGAGGAAGCCTCTTGATAGGGGAGAACCTTTGGCATGGGCCGCACCTCTTGACTAGGTCTTGCGAGTCTTGGAGTATGGTCGGCCAATAGTACCCCTGATTCAGGGCCTTCCGAGCGAGCGTCCTGCTCCCCATGTGGCATCCGCCGATCCCCTCATGAAGATCTTTCAGCGCGTAGCTGGCCTCCTCGCTGGTGCGACAGCGTAGGTACGGCTTGCCGTCGGCCAAGGTGTATGAGCGTTTGAAGAGGATGTCATTAATCATGACGAATATTTCAGCTTGGACCCTGACTCGTCTAGCTTCGGCTCGGTCTTCAGGAAGCTCAACACTGACTAAGAATCTCCGGATGGGAGTGGTCCAGTCGTCTGGACTGGCACCGTCTTGGACACACATTGCCTCCTGGTCTTGATCGTTGATACTCGGTTTCAATAGGATTTCGATGAGTACTGTTTGGTTGAGACCCTCGAAGGAGGAAGAGGCGAGTTTTGACAACACGTCTGCTTGAGCGTTCTGCTCCCTAGGGACTCTGATAACCGCGGCACAGCTGAAGGACGCCAGGAGACGTCGGACCACTGCCAAATACCTCATCATCCGATCGTCACGAGCTTCGTATTCCCCGGTGATCTGATTGACCACGAGCTGAGAATCGCTGTAGGCTTGGATTTGCTGGGCACCGGCTTGGTGGGCTAGGGTCAGTCCGGCGATCATGGCCTCGTATTCCGCCTCGTTGTTGGAGGCCGGAAAATTGCGGCGGAGGGAGTATTGAAGTAGGAATTGGTCGGGACCACGAAGGATGATGCCAGCCCCACTCCCCGTTTTGCATGATGATCCATCGACAAAGACTTCCCAGGTCGGATCCGAGCCTTCGATGCTGGGCTGTTCGGAGACGGTGCACTCAGTTATGAATTCGGCGAGGGCCTACCCTTTGATGGCCGTCCTCGACTGGTAGCTGATGTCGAACTGACTCAGCTCAATTGACCACTTGACTAGGCGGCCGGAGTTTTCGGGCTTGTGAAGGACAGTCTTCAGTGGTTTGTCGGTCAGTACTTGGACATAGTGGGCCTGGAAGTAAGGACGAAGCTTCCGGGCTGCCATGACCAAAGCATAGGCCACCTTCTCTATCTTTGCGTACCTCGTCTCGGCGGGGAGCAAAACTTTGCTCACATAGTACAATGGCCTCTGAACCCCATCTTCCTCTCGGACGAGGACGGCGCTGAGTGCGCTATCCGAGGCGGACAGGTAGAGCCATAGTGGTTCGCCCGACTCAGGCTTGCTGAGGAGAGGAGGGTTGGCAAGGTACTACTTCAGCTGTTCGAAGGCTTCTTGTTGATGGGTACCCCACTCGAAGCCCCCCTTTCCGCGTAGAGCCTTGAAGAAGGGGAGAGACTTCTCCCCTGACTTAGAGAGGAAACGGCCGATTGCAGCCAACCGGGCCGTAAGCCTCTGAACCTCCTTGACATTCCGGGGCGGGGCCATGTCAATAATAGCTTGGATTTTCTCGGGGTTTGCCTCGATACCGCACTAGCTGACGATGAACCCCGGGAATTTCCCAGTGGAGACGCTGAAGGTGCATTTAGCTGGGTTGAGCCTCATGTTGTGATGCCAGAGGACTCCGAAGGCTTCCTCGAGGTCGGCGACGTGGTCCGGCCCGGCCCGGCTCTTGACGAGCATGTCGTCGACATAGACTTCCACGTTGCGGCCGATCAGGTCTTTGAAGATTCTGTTGACGAGCCGTCGGTATGTGGCTCCGGCGTTCTTTAGCCCGAAGGGCATAACGCGGTAGCAGAAAAGACCCTGATCGGTGACGAACGAGGTCTTGGAGATGTCCGGTGGAAACATCCGGATCTGATTGTACCTTGAGAATGCGTCCATGAAGGACAGTAGCTCATGCCCCGAGGTTGTGTCGATTAAAGCATCGATGCGGGAGAGGGGGAAAGGATCTTTCGGACATGCTTTATTTAGATCCGTGAAGTCGATACAGATCCGCCAGCCCCCGGTTGCCTTCTTCACCATGACGACATTAGCCAACCACTCGGGGTAACTGACTTCCTGAATAAATCGAGCAGACAAGAGTTTGTCGACCTCTGTCTTCACAATTTGCTGCCTCTCCGGGGCGACTTTGCGCCTCTTTTGGACGACCGGCTTAGAGTCTGGGATGATGCTCAGCCGGTGCATAATCAAGTCTTCGGAGATCCCGGGCATGTCGGAGGGCTTCCAGGCGAAGAGATCAACGTTGCGGCGGATGCAGGCGATTATGCCTGGCTTCAAGTCCTCGGGGAGCGAGCGGCTCACCCGGAACCATTTCGATTCGTCCTCGGCGCCGAACGGGACCTCTTCCAGTTCGTCGACAGGCTCGGGAGCGGGGCCGTCCCTCTCGGGTTCGAGCTCAACGGCGTCGAGGGGGAACACACCCCCTCCGACGGCGGTCATGTAGCACGACCGCGCTGCTTCTTGGCTACCTCGGACGATGCCGACCCCTTGCGGGGTGGGAAATTTAAGTTTTAGATGGTAAGCCGAAGGTACCGCTTGAAGGGAGCACAGTCCGGGTCGGCCGAGTATGGCGTTGTAAGCCGCTTTGACGTTTACCATCATGAAGTCCATGGATTCGGTCCTCTGGACAGGAGCCGATCCTGCGGTAACGTCGAGAGTAACAATCCCTTCTATTACGACAGGGACGCCGGAGAACCCATGCAAGGTGTATCCGGCTGGCTTGAGTTTGCCTCTGGGAAGCTTGAGATTCTCGAAGGCTTCGAGGAAGAGAATATTTACCGAGCTGCCGTTGTCGACGAGGATTCGGCGAACCTCACAATTAGCCATGTGGAGGCCAATGACGAGGGCATCGCAATGAGGGAGGCGAACGCCTTCGAGGTCCTCTCCGGAGAAGGAGACCGGCACCGGTTGCAACCTGGGCGAGGGGTTGTCTTGGACAGCATTCACCTCTCGGATGAAGGCTTTTCGGGAAGTATTTGATTCTCCCCCCATTGGCCCCCTGTGGACACAGTGCAAGATGAATGGCGTATCCGCAGCTCCCTCGGGTTCGGGATCCCGACCCTGGATGCGGTTCGGAGTAGGGTTCGGAGGTGAAGGCCTCCGGTTCCTAGCATCTTGCCGATCCCATGGGCCTTCTCTGGTGAATTCTTGGAGGTACCCTCTTGAGATAAGTTCCTTAATCTCGTCTTTCAGGGCCCGACACTGGTCAGTTTCGTGCCCATGATCTCTGTGAAAACGGCAGTAGAAGCGCTGATCTCGCTTCTTGTTGTTACTTGGTCGGGGAGGTAGTCGGACAATGCCTTTGTCTTCGATTTCTAAGAGGATGGCGGACACGTTATGCGTCAAGGGAGTGTACCTTTCGAAGTGAGGGACCGGAGGTGCCCTCTTCGTGCCGACCCCTTCCTTTGCTGTTTTCTTGGCAGGTTCGGCCTTATCGACCCTGCGCTTGCCCTTCCCCACGACTTCTTTGCTGCCCTGTGGGTTAAGAGCTTCTTCAGCTCGTATATACTTCTCGACCCGGTTGAGAAGGTCAGGGAAGTCCAGAGGTGGCCTCTTTGCTAAGGAGACCTTGAGCTGGTTGTGCCAGACATTGTGTCGGAAAGCTACCGAGGCGACCCCTGCGTCGAGGGCAGAGACGGATTTGGCCTCGGTTGTGAACCTCTTGACGAAGTTACGGAGCGACTCCCCCTCCCTCTGGGTGAGGTCGAGCAGGGAAGCGCTCGTTCTCTCAGTCTTTCGGCTGGTGATGAAGTGGGCCAGGAAGCTGGCTTCCAGCTGGTCGAACGAGAAGATCGAGCCAGGGGAGAGTTTGGAGAACCAATCTCTGGCCGGACCCCGGAGGGTGGCCAGGAAGGCTCGGCACAGCAGGGGATCCGAAGCGCTGTGAATCATCATGAGGGTTTTGAAGCCCTCCACGTGATCAGTTGGAACACCCTCGCCGTTGTATGTCTCGAACTGCGGAGGTCGGAAGTTCCGAGGGATCTCCACTTCTATGATGTTGACGGAGAATGGAGGTCGAGAAGGTCCCCGACCTTGGACTAGGTTGGGATTCCCGTCGCCGATGCGCTCAATGCGATTCTCCATCTCTAGGAGGCGTCGGAGCACCTCGTCGGTGCGCTCAGGAGGGGGCGGCGGCGCACGAGTGTGACTCCTCCCGTCGCTTATTTGGTGGGGTCGGCCATAGGTCGCGGACCTTGGCGCTCCATGGAAGGCCTCCAAGATTTCATCTCTGAAGCTCCTGAACTCGCCCCTGGTGACCCCGCCATGGTCGGAAGGGTCGGGTTGGGGCGTAGGAATTCGGCCGATGCGGCTGAGTGCCGACGACCTTTCTCCTTGTGTGGGCCTGGAATGGTTCGGGGCCGAGTTGGAAGCGGTCCCTCCCCTAGCCTGGCTAGCCCTTCTGTTCAGGATGACCCGACGAAGGTCGGGTTCGGCGATGCGTGAAACGCTTCGCTGGGGTCCGGGGTTTCCACCCGGATTATTGGATGCTTGCCCTCCGTCGAGGGCCCCCTCGGGAGGAGGCCCGTCTGGTCGGGCAGAACGGGCCGATCTTCGGGCTCGGTGAGCCATGGGAGATCGGGTCGAGGGAGAGCGTCGGTGGCGAGGCTCGGACTGTCGTCCGTACCGAATAAAGGCTTCCCACAGACGGCGCCAACCTGATGCGGTTTGTTTTTGGTCGCAGTGTGGATGCACCAGGTGTGAGTTCGGACTCAATTTGTAATGAGGGAAGAGTGCGGCACGGGACGATGAGCGGGAGGCTCGCTTCTGCGCTTGAGGATCGGCTCGGATGGCCTCGCCTCGAGTACCTGCAGACGGTCCTGGAACACCGGGGTTTATCCCGGTGGCGGACCCTCCGACGGTCTAGTTAGTCTCTGTGAGAGAGTAGCAATAACTAGGGAAATTTGGGTGGCAAAAGATTGATTACCTGAAATGGTGGGGGAGGGTCTGGTATTTATAGGGAATTCCAACCGGGTTTGGATCCACTTGGGGGCCGGGTCTGAACCCGAAAGCCCATGGGCCTGACGTGGCAGGAGGCCCAGGGGGTTTAGGGCGGACGTGGCAGTGCCAAGAGTGGTATAGGGCTGACGTGGCAAAGCCCTAGGTGGTATTTAGAGCTGACATGGCTGATCATGGGGCTCCTGTGTCTCTGGGAGAATCGGATGGCCTAGGTTGTGCCAGGTCATCCTCATTCCTTGCCAGACTGGGCGGACGGCCCGTGGGGCTGTCGCGGATCGGAGGCCGAGGGCCATCGAGGCTCGTCGGATACAAGGATACCAGTTCTGTGGGGGTGAACTTGCGGCTCGGTGCCGACCCTGTAGTGGTTCGAAGCCGAGCCGGATTGTTATTTTTCTTATTTTTGAGCGAGAGCCGTCCTGGGCCCTGGTTGGGCCCCAGGCCATTTTTACCCTACCACACCGTTATTGTGCCGTGTACATGATCTATAGAATCTTCCACTTAAGTCTAAAATGAAATTGATTGTATGCATCGAATCTGTGGTACGGCACACAAGGGACACAGTAGTACGTGCATTAGTTAGGTGTTAAAATGATTAATAGACATAAGGATTAACACATCACCAACATTGCATATTGTTCATCATTATTCTTATTGATATCGAATATTGGCTAAATATTACCATTATTGATTACTGATTTCTGTTAGCGAACATTGCACCATTGTTTATAGCCAATTTCATCGACTATCATGATTAATGTCCCATTTTATTGATTCTTATTGATCCGTTGATTCATTGTTATACCGTTATTCCATTGTTCCCTGCTTTCTCTACTTGCTGTCCATGACTTGCTCTAAGGACAATTATTTTTCTCTTTTTAGATGAAGTATTTACAGGTGTTGATGGAGAATTACCAGATGGATTAGCAGAACAACATTGGTGAAGGAATTGATTGCATCGCCTCTTAATAAATAATTATTGCTTTGTTTGGAGACTTAATTATTGGATTATTGTTATTTTTATTGTATTGGGCTTATAACCCGAATATTGCTATTTGTTTCCAGACGTTGGATTATTATTGTTATTGGATATTTTGTATTGTTTCAATTCAAGTATCATTGTTCATGAGATTATTATTGTCTGCGCAATTGTTCTGTGTTGTTTATAGTATTGAGTTGATCGATTAAACAGCTTATGGGTGACGTTAGTCATTCGTTGGGCTTTTTTCATGCACTCGTGTTCCGTATTTTTGGGAAGCGGGGCGTGACAACAGTTGAATAATCTTTAAGCATCAGGTCTTCTTTAGTCTTTTTCATGTACCTTTTCTCTGCATAGAAACTGTGGGTACGTCAGTTCATTCAACTGATGAAATATTATACACAACCATCCTCTCTATGCCGAAAACAGTATAACGATTCTCAATACTTTAAAAACCACAAACTTGTTCACAAACAGAGCTAAAGGGACTATCCTACTGATGTCGTATTGTGAATGTGCACTTAGTCCTTAATGCAAATATTTCTATTATATGACACTAATGCGCACTTGTTCAGAGTCTATGCAGCCCATACTACATAGGTCCGAGGGCAAGCCCTTAACCGTTCTTCATCTCGTAGGGTTCAATCTCTCGCCATGACTTAATCTACTACTATAACTACGGTAAGTATCCTACATGTTTTATAACCTACGAACTCATGTCTAGGCGCCCTGGAGGGAATCCCAACGCACTGACACATGACTCATCATACAGGCATCCTGTGGTAATTCAGCTCCTACCATAGACATGACACCATCTGCAGTCACCAAACACCCAGGAGCATCGCCATCGGGACAGTACTCTGGAGTAGTATCCACGTCCTACTCATGACGCATCATGGGACATCCTGTGAATACTCTCACGCCGCCAATCCAATGGCCCTCATACTCAATGTTTTTCTTATTACTTTCATCACATCTTCACTATGTATCTAATCCTTAGTTTAATTGAATCACGAACAAAATTAAGCCCTTAGGGTTAGTATCCCACTATACCGGTCTTATTCATTCATTTCACATGACCCAAATCTTGGTCCTTTCATTCCAAATATCATTTTCATATTTCTTTTATTGCCAGTATAAGGCTTAGCTACACTCTAGTTCTTAATTTCAACTCATAATTATAACATCGAGCTTTTCATACTCACAAAGTCTTTTTTTCATGATTAATCACAGTTCACATTTCATAATCATAGTATTCATGTATCCATATTCATAATATCCTTCATAACTCAACATGTCGAATATTGTTCATCATTATTCTTATTGATATCGAATATTGGCTAAATATTACCATTATTGATTACTGATTTCTGTTAGCGAACATTGCACCATTGTTTATAGCCAATTTCATCGACTATCATGATTAATGTCCCATTTTATTGATTCTTATTGATCCGTTGATTCATTGTTATACCGTTATTCCATTGTTCCCTGCTTTCTCTACTTGCTGTCCATGACTTGCTCTAAGGACAATTATTTTTCTCTTTTTAGATGAAGTATTTACAGGTGTTGATGGAGAATTACCAGATGGATTAGCAGAACAACATTGGTGAAGGAATTGAATGCATCGCCTCTTAATAAATAATTATTGCTTTGTTTGGAGACTTAATTATTGGATTATTGTTATTTTTATTGTATTGGGCTTATAACCCGAATATTGCTATTTGTTTCCAGACGTTGGATTATTATTGTTATTGGATATTTTGTATTGTTTCAATTCAAGTATCATTGTTCATGAGATTATTATTGTCTGCGCAATTGTTCTGTGTTGTTTATAGTATTGAGTTGATCGATTAAACAGCTTATGGGTGACGTTAGTCATTCGTTGGGCTTTTTTCATGCACTCGTGTTCCGTATTTTTGGGAAGCGGGGCGTGACAACAGTTGAATAATCTTTAAGCATCAGGTCTTCTTTAGTCTTTTTCATGTACCTTTTCTCTGCATAGAAACTGTGGGTACGTCAGTTCATTCAACTGATGAAATATTATACACAACCATCCTCTCTATGCCGAAAACAGTATAACGATTCTCAATACTTTAAAAACCACAAACTTGTTCACAAACAGAGCTAAAGGGACTATCCTACTGATGTCGTATTGTGAATGTGCACTTAGTCCTTAATGCAAATATTTCTATTATATGACACTAATGCGCACTTGTTCAGAGTCTATGCAGCCCATACTACATAGGTCCGAGGGCAAGCCCTTAACCGTTCTTCATCTCGTAGGGTTCAATCTCTCGCCATGACTTAATCTACTACTATAACTACGGTAAGTATCCTACATGTTTTATAACCTACGAACTCATGTCTAGGCGCCCTGGAGGGAATCCCAACGCACTGACACATGACTCATCATACAGGCATCCTGTGGTAATTCAGCTCCTACCATAGACATGACACCATCTGCAGTCACCAAACACCCAGGAGCATCGCCACCGGGACAGTACTCTGGAGTAGTATCCACGTCCTACTCATGACGCATCATGGGACATCCTGTGAATACTCTCACGCCGCCAATCCAATGGCCCTCATACTCAATGTTTTTCTTATTACTTTCATCACATCTTCACTATGTATCTAATCCTTAGTTTAATTGAATCACGAACAAAATTAAGCCCTTAGGGTTAGTACTCCCACTATACCGGTCTTATTCATTCATTTCACATGACCCAAATCTTGGTCCTTTCATTCCAAATATCATTTTCATATTTCTTTTATTGCCAGTATAAGGCTTAGCTACACTCTAGTTCTTAATTTCAACTCATAATTACAACATCGAGCTTTTCATACTCACAAAGTCTTTTTTTCATGATTAATCACAGTTCACATTTCATAATCATAGTATTCATGTATCCATATTCATAATATCCTTCATAACTCAACATGTCATTTAATTACATTTTCATACACCATTTTATGCATGAATAATAAAATTTCAACTTGTCATAATAGTTCATTCATTCCACAAATCTCTTATTCTTATTTCAATCCATACTAATTTCACAATTTGTAATTTCAATTAGTTACACAAATCAAACTTCCAAATTTCTCATTCCTAATTCTCATTTTTAAAACTCCTAAAAAAATAACTCATTTATTTTTTCCTTTATCCCAAAAGACAATTTAATTAAAAACAAGTCCTTTCTTGCAAATAGCCTGAAATTCTCAATTATACTTTACAAAAGTTATAAAAATTCTCTCATGAAGTCCAATTAATTTCAATAATTAATTCCATATTTTTCTTAATTTTAATTTATTTTTAAAACTCAAAATAATTTTAATTTCCCCCTAAAAAACAACTTTTTAAACTAAAGCCCACAACCGGATTCGAACCCACAACCAGCGACCCAAAGGACAGCGCCCAAGACCACTGTGCCAAAGTCACAGGGGCAATATGATATGGGTTATTGTCCATATGAATTGGCTTTCGGCATTTCGGAATTTTTAACAAAAAAAAAATAAAAGCTCCTTCTCAGTATTGAACCCGAGACCAGAGACCAAGACCTCCCGCTACTGTAGCGACAGAAACCATTCCGACCAAATGGTCTAAGTGGCCAGATTGTTTTGAAAAGAATTTGGTTGGATTTGAACTAGTTCTCTGTTCATCTCTACATTTCATAATTTTCAAAAAGACGATTTTTGTTTCTTTTTCTTTTTTTTGAAAGCAAAAATTTTCAGATTATAACATACATAAATTTACAGTAAACCAGTATTTTTATAATGATTATTTGCTTTATAAAATATGTATTTTGGTCATACTTTATGTTCTATATCCATATTTTCGACATTGACAACAATAACACATTTCTTCATAATTTAGAATTAGAATTCCACAACCTACTGTGTTCTTTTGTTCTCTTTCTTATTAACATCCTATTACATTTTTAGAACACAAAATTCTCATCTTTCTACAATAACGAAAATCTATTTTAGACAATTAACTACACATGATGCATTTAATCAACTATTTGTAAGCACAAATTTTACCATAACATTCATGTAGCACAACAATATAGTGATTTCTAGCACATTAATTCACCATTTATTCATTAGCAATCAATCTATCAAACATTCTCTAAATTACCACTCCACTTTTAATTAAACAAACATGATTCCAATTTTCAACTAATTGATTCATAATAATTTTATTAAATCATCCCTAGCATGGTATCTAGTTCTAGAAGTATGAGAAACACCCACCTCTTTGGAGAAACACGAAATGAAAAGCTCCTAGAGTCTCCTAGAATGCAAGAAAGTAGCATTCTCCTCCTAGATTGTATTGCAAAATGCTCCCCTTCTTGTTCTTTGGTGCAACCCGAGCTTCCCCTAGTGCTTGATGATGGGCCGGCTTCCTTTTGGTTGGGACACACACACAAATGCACACTCAATCTTTCACTTCCTAATATATTACTCTCCTATATAGTTTCTTCCTTTCAACTATTTTTTTCTTAGTGTTGTATACATGAAGGTAGGGGGTATTTATACTAGTTTTAGGATAGATTGGAGGGTTAGAATTTCACTAGATGGTTGTAGGTGAATGGCTAGGATAAGATGGAAAGTTGTAGCAACCACCCATAAGTAAATAACCACCCATGCACACAAACCCACTCTCCCACTCTTCTCTTAGCCATACCCGGCCTCCTAGGGTGTGCAAAGCACACACACGTGCATGCACGTTCCCCTTCTAGTACCCCCCCTATTTAAAGTTTGTACAAATTTAATTAATTTACCAATTGTGTCTACATGACAAGTTGTGACAATTTAAATAATTAATTAAGTTTGTGGGCCTCAAAATAGTGGGCTTTAGGCTTATGGGCTAATTAATAAAAATATTTAATTATTAGAGTGGGCTTAAAATAGGAAAACTAGTTTAGACTTTATAAAATAGGCTTTTGAGAAAGATAAAGGGAAAGAAAGAAATAATTGTCCATGTTATAAAAGAAAATTTTATAAAAATAAATATGCATACGAAATTTTGTACGTGCACAACACGTGAAAAATCAACATTTCTTATTAAGATGAAAATTTAGGGTATTACAGTTTATTCCAAATATTATTGTTCATAAAATTATTATTATTATCTGTGCAATTGTTCTGTATTGATTATATTGTTGAGTTGATCGGATAAACAACTTATGGATGAAGTTAGTCATTTGCTGGCTCAATATCATGTACTCGTATTTCGTATTTTTAAAAAACAGGACATGACAATGTGCCCGTGTGTACGTGTATATTAATGCAGATGCAAGTTCAACTAATAATGGGTTCCACAATAAACCAAATATTGAAATATTACTACTACAAAGTGGCATTCCTGTCAGAGAGTCATTCGCCTTCCTATTTCATATGTTATCAGGTCCTACTTATCCGATGATGACTATATTGATTGTACTTTCGTATTGACCTTATAAATTTGATGCAATGCAATATTGAATGTACGTTCATATTGATTGTACTTATCTGATGACTATATTGAGTGTTCAACACAATTATTGATGCAATGCAATATTGCCAATATATGGTGTTAATATTAGTTTATATTTGATCTATATACATTTAAGAATCACTGCCTTCTCTTATAATTATTAGCTCAAATAAGTTACATTTATCATCAAGATATTGAAACATTATCAACTTATTTGGTGATTGTGTACAACTTGAATGTATATTTGCTATAAATTAAAGAATGATATTATTGATGAAATATAAATTTGTTTCAATTATGGATAAAAATGGGGCTAAATCGGAACCGTTCAAATTGGACACGAATCCTAACGTTCACAGGGGCAAAACGGTAATTTCACCTACAGACGGGCCCCAAAACGGGACCGGGTCTCTTCTCTTGGGCCCAATAACCCCTGAACGGATCTGTCCAACTGAGAATGGGTCACAACCTATTAGGGACCAGTTCAACAGGATGTGAGGAAATCCTGGCTCGTCCTTATCTCTAGGAGGTGGTTCTAACCACCCCTATCCAGCCACACCAGGGAGTAAGGATTCGTTCTTATCCCGAAGGAGATCTCTCAGGCGACTATAAATACCCCTCTACCTCCTACCGTTACAAGATGATCACTCTTTGTCTACCTGAAGCTTTTTCCTTTTCTTTTCTGAGTATTGACAAGAACGTCGGAGGGTTCATCGCCAGGATCCATCCCGGTGTTTCGAACGTTTGTGCAGATCTCCGGGAGCACCAAGGAGTCCACCTATCAACAAAGTGTTGATTCTTGATTTTGATGATCACAACACACTGCAACATGTATCTATGCTATACTCTATAATTGCAGGTTGTACACACAAAGATTTCACTACTATACAGCTGAACAAATGAACAAGCACAAAGCTCCAGATAAAGACAATGGCAAAGCCTCACTCAAGACTCAAGACTCAAGCCCAAGACTTATGCTTAGTGTATCATCTATTGTTGTGTCGTGTAAACAAATGTAATCTTTCTTTATTTTGAGTCTTAGTATGATGTAAAGCCTTGTCACACACACATACACTCACTCTTTTTACAAATGTGTGTTTTTCAAAACATCAAAAGGTCAAAACAGTTTGAAATAGCTTAACTGTTAAGTACCAGTCGACTGATACTCATACCAGTCCACTGTCAGTACAAAACTGACTAAACTTATTCAAACTCTGACCAGTCGACTCATTATGGCAACCTAGTCGACTATTCGAGTGCATTTGACCGTTTTCTGTTTTTAAAATCGCTTTTCAAAATTCAAAGCTGTTTAGATCCGTTGGTTGACAGTTGGAATAACTGTCTCCCAACGTCTAGTAAACTCTAACTCTATAAATAGAGTTCAGAGTTCACTGTTAAAAGATATAACAATTTTCGAGCATTCTTTTGAGATTTTTTAAGTGTTACATTGCTTAAGAGACAAAGCTTTCAATTCTCTAAGTTTCGGTTCTCTACATTCAGTCCAGTATAACATCTGAATTCTTTTTGGACTGAATATAGAAGTCAACCTCTTTTAGCTACGTACTACATCACTAATCACATACAAGGCTATAGGTTGATTGTAAATATTTTCTTGTTTTTCTTTTACTCTCGGTTGGAGAGTTAGACTCTAGGGTGTAGAGTCAATGGTTTCACTCTTGGTGGAAGAGTGGGTTGCTTTCTCTGGTTGAGAGAAAGGACTACGGGTTAGACAAGGTTGTTGTCTGAACGCCGTAGGGTATTCTTGTAAATTTTTTTTCAAGAATAGTGGAAATCTCAAGTGGGTTGCTTGGGGACTGGATGTAGGTCGGAAGGACCGAACCAGGATACATCGTGTACACTCTGTGGTTGTATCTCTTGAACTTGCATTTACATTTTTCTGTGTGTTATACTCTGTGAAACTTGTCTGGACAGTCGACTGACTCCTTTATAAGTCGACTGGTCAGACTTGTACTCTGTTAGTTTATTGTTTACATAAGTCGACTGTTTCTGCTTTAAGTCGACTTCACAGATTTATTTGAATTCTCTTAATTGGGTTAATTCAGTCGACTGGTTCACTCCTAAGTCGACTGCTTCGAAGAAAAAAATTTTATTCCGCAATTTTATTTTAATAAACACTATTAACCCCCCCTCTAGTGTTTGTTGCCTCGCCTACAGGATCCAACACAAAGAAAGAGGTTAGATTAGTCCCGTTCGAGTTCCTGTGAATCCACAAATTCATTTGATTGCCCCCACACCGAAATTAGCGGCAACAGATTGGCGACATCCGTGGAAAAACTCAAATAGCTATCCGACCCTCCTCCTTCAACCAAAGCTACTCCTAGCAATGGCTCCCAAGAGGAAGTCCGCGAACTCCAACCGTAGAATAACCTCTTCTCATCCTCCTCCGGAAGATCTCCCTCCGCCCGTCCAACCGGCCCCACAGCTCGCACAGCAAATTCCTCAATCCGTTCAGCAGCCCCTGGGGCCCCAAGTGACTGTGGGGGAGCCCTCTCGGCGAAGCTGTCAGAAGCAACCCACGCATCAAGTCTATGTCTCCATCCACAATGCCTCCACAGATTCCATGGCCTCCCATAGCCCTTATACGCCGAAGGATCTGCAAGATGTGCTCAACAATTGGCAGAACGAGCCCAAGCCTGACCTTCAGATCTGTTTGGATAGAGGCAGACCCGTGATGCGAACCCTTGTCGGGAGCACCCGAGGGATCGGTCACCCCGCCAAGCAGACCGCAGAGGGTCCAACTCTCCTCGGAGGTGAAGAAAGTCACCCCAGCATCACCCAAGGCGAGGCCTCTCCTCGGCTGGCCGTCCTGCAGCTCGAGCCCATCGGGAACAGGAGGCCCCCGTCACGAGGGCAAAATTTCAACAATTCCAGGAGGCCATCCTTCGGGAGCTCAACGCGGCCCCCAACAATGGCCATCGGGATCCTAGCCCTCAGCCAGCTCCTCGTCATCATCGCCGCTCCCTCAGTCCTCGGTCGGCTCCGGGTCATCGCCGCCGTTCCATAATTCCTAGGTCGGCTCCGAGCCATCACCATCCCTCGCCCAGTCCTCGGCCAACTCAATGCTACCGCCGTAGCCCCAGCCCTCTCCGACACGAAGATGAGTCTCGAGGTTCAGCAAGGAAGGACCAAAGGGAAGACTCCGTCTACCGTCATCTCCACGAGATGGAGAGGCGCCTCGGCCAGCTCGACCAAGATGAAGAACAACGGGCAAGGAACTTTTGCCCAAGTAGGCCCCCATTCTCCCGCACTATCATGGAGGCCCATGTCCCAGACAACTTCAAGAATCCACACTTCAGTCTTACACCGGGGAGTCGGACCCCACAGATCACATTGAGAGTTTCAAAACTCTCATGATGATCCATTATGCTTTCGACGCCCTCCTCTGTAAGACCTTCCCGGCCACCCTCAAAGGTCCCGCTCGGGAGTGGTATTCCAGGCTCGCTCCAGCCTCTATTTTCTCCTTTGATCAGTTCGAAGGCCTCTTCCTCACCCATTTTTGTGAGCAGCTGCTGCTCCGAGAAGACTAGCACCTCTCTACTCTTCCTAAGCCAAAGGAAGGGCGAATGGCTAAGGGATTATGTTAAGCGATTCACCACGGAGGCCCGGTCTATCGCTTCCCTGGATCAGTCAGTGGCTTCGGCCGCTTTCCAATCCAATGTCATCAACCCTGATCTTAGGGCATCCTTGGCCAAGAAGCCTCCTCGCGACTTTTTTGAGCTCCTCCTCAGGAGTGAGAAGTTTATCCGAGCTGAAGAGGCTCTCAATTGCCCCACTCTGGAGGGGTCGTCTTCCTGGAACAAATGGAAGGCTGCTGAAGAAGAAGGAGCTAAGAAGCTCCAAAAAGACAATGGGGGTCAGCGTCGCCCTCTCCCCCGTTTCGAGAAATTCACTCCACTCAATGCGAGTGTATCCGCTATTTGATGGAGATTGGCAACGAGGGTCTCCTACCGCCTCCCCTAAGATGAATACTCTCGGAAAAAAGAGAAACCGGGATAAGTTGTGCCATTTCTACCGGGACCACAGGCACGACACAGACGACTGTCAGGCCCTAAAGGACGAGATTGAAGCCCTCATCCAGAGAGGGCAGCTCGCTTGCTTCATCCAGAGGGATAGGACTGATCAACCTCCACCCCCCAGGGGGGCTAACAAACGAGCTGGGCAACAATTGGAGACTCAGGAAGACGAAGCGGTGGCCATTCTACACCTGATACATGGAGGCCCAATGGGGAGAGATTCTAACTCCTCCCGAAAAGCCTTCGTTCGGGAAGTGAACGCTGTCCAGAGCCATCCCCCTCCGAAGGGCCTTGGGGTCCCAGTCACGTTCTCCGACAGATATCTAGAGGGCGTCCGCACGCCCCATTACGATGCCCTCATTATTAATCTCCGAATGGCCAACTTTGACGTTCGTCGAGTCTTGGTGGACAATGGTAGCTCAGTTAATATCCTTTTCCTGAAGGCGTTCAAGGGCCTTCAGCAGTCGAGAGATCGGCTCAAGCTCGCGGGCTACACTCTTCACGGGTTTACTGGGGTGTCGGTGACGATCGAGGGAGTTATAACCCTCGACGTAACCGCTGGCAAGGCCTCGGTCACATGCACAGAGCCGATGGACTTCATGGTGGTGGATGTCAAGGCTGCCTATAATGTTATCCTGGGTCGACCAGGTTTAACTGCAGTTCAAGCTATCCCTTCGGCCTACCACATGAAGATGAAGTTCCCCACCCCCTCAGGAGTGGGAAAAGTGAAAGGAAACCAAGAAGCGGCTTGCAAGTGCTACATGACCTCGATAGGAGGTCCAGTCCTCTCCCTAGAAGCCCTCAAACTTCCGTAGGAAGGTAGCCAGACTATCTCCGAGCCAGTGGACGAACTGGAGGAAGTGGCATTTTCCGAAGAAGATGCCACTAAGATGTTCCGCATCAGCAAGTGATGCGGTTTGTTTCTGGGAGACGTGTGGATGCACCAGGTGTGAGTTCGGACTCGATTTGTATTGAAGTAGAAAGCTGCTCGTCTGACGACCCTTGGCTGACCGGGTGGAACCTATGAGAGGCTTGGAATGAGGTGGACGTCTGGGCTCGGATCAGAGGGTTCGGATCCGAGGTCTTGTGTACCTGCAGACGGTCCTGAAACACCGGGGTTTATCCCGGTGGCGGACCCTCCGACGATCTAGTCAGTCTCTGTGAGAGAGTAGCAATAACTAGGTAAATTTTAGTGGTGAAAGATTGGTTACCTCTAAAGGTGGGTGAGGGTCTAGTATTTATAGAGAATTCTAACCGGGTTTGGATCCGCTTGGGGGCCAGGTTTGAACCCGAAAGCCCATGGGCCTGACGTGGCAGAAGGCCCAGGGGGTTTAGGGCTGACGTGGTAGTACCAGGAGTGGTATAGGGCTGACGCGGCAAAGCCCTTGGTGGTATTTGGAGCTGACATGGCAGATCATGGGGCTTCTGTGCTTCCGGGAGGATCTGGTGGTCCAGGCTGTGCCAGGTCATCCTTATTCTGTACCAGGAGGGGCGGACGGCCCGGAGGGCTGTCGTGGATCGGAGGTTGAAGGCCATCGTCGCTCCTCGGATACGAGGAGACCGGATCTGTGGGGGTGAACTTGAGGTTCGGCGCCGACCCTGCAGTGGCTCGAAGCCGAACTATACTGCTGTTTCTTCCATTTTTGAGTGAGAGTTGTATTGGGCCCTGGTTGGGCCCCCAGCCATTTTTACCCTACCACACAAGCCCCCCACTCCTGCGGGGGTGCGGGAGCTAGCCGTGGAGGAGTGTCTACGGTTGTAGAAATGGGATGGCGAGCCACTGTGCCTTTCTGAGAATAGTATCCTTGTGCTCGACCGAACCTCGAGAAGACGAGGGATTATGTGTCGGCAAGGGTGATGGCGAGCCGTTGTTTCTTCCTGAGAAGAGTACCCTGGTGCTCGACCGAACCTCGAGAAGACGAGGGATTATGTGTCGGCAAGGGTGATGGCGAGCCGGTGTTTCTTCCTGAGAAGAAGGCCCTGGTGCTCGACCGAACCTCGAGATGACGAGGGATTACGTGTCGGCAAGGGTGATGGCGAGCCGTTGTTTCTTCCTGAGAATAGTACCCTGGTGCTCGACCGAACCTCGAGAAGACAAGGGATTATGTGTCGGCAAGGGTGATGGCGAGCCGGTGTTTCTTCCTGAGAAGAAGGCCCTGGTGCTCGACCGAACCTCGAGATGATGAGGGATTATGTGTCGGCAAGGGTGATGGCGAGCCGTTGTTTCTTCCTGAGAAGAGTACCCTGGTGCTCGACCGAACCTCGAGAAGACGAGGGATTATGTGTCGGCAAGGGTGATGGCGAGCCGGTGTTTCTTCCTGAGAAGAAGGCCCTGGTGCTCGACCGAACCTCGAGATGACGAGGGATTATGTGTCGGCAAGGGTGATGGCGAGCCGTTGTTTCTTCCTGAGAAGAGTACCCTGGTGCTCGACCGAACCTCGAGAAGACGAGGGATTATGTGTCGGCAAGGGTGATGGTGAGCCGGTGTTTCTTTCTGAGAAGAAGGCCCTGGTGCTCGATCGAACCTCGAGATGAAGAGGGATTATGTGTCGGCAAGGGTGATGGCGAGCCGTTGTTTCTTCCTGAGAAGAGTACCCTGGTGCTCGACCGAACCTCGAGAAGACGAGGAATTATGTGTCGGCAAGGGTGATGGCGAGCCGGTGTTTCTTCCTGAGAAGAAGGTTTGAGCAGCGTGGTCTGTTGCTTTAGCAGAGTATTGATGGTGCTTTCGGGATCCGTGCGATGTTCCAATTTTCTAGGGGCATTAAATGACGCCGCCTAATGAACGCAGGTGGCGCATGGGCTTCCGTCGATTGGCTTTCTTGTTAGGGTCCTAGGTGATGGTGGCTTTCCTCCCACCCGTGAACAATTTGGGGTTTCGGCCGACGAGGCCTTAAGCCCCGAGCTGTTCGCGGGTGAGAGAGGAGCCGACCGAGCCCAGGAGCCCGGGGCGCAGGTGATGGTGGCTTTCCTGCCACCCGGGAATAATTTGGGGTTTTCGGCTGTCGTGGCTGTAAGCCCCAAGTTGTTCGCAGGTGAGAGGGTAGCCGACCGAGCCCAGGAGCCCGGGGCGCAGGTGATGGTGGCTTTCCTGCCACCCGGGAATAATTTGGGGTTTTCGGCTGTCGAGGCTGTAAGCCCCAAGTTGTTCGCAGGTGAGAGGGTAGCCGACCGAGCCCTGTAGCCTTAATTTTTTTATTTTTTTTTTTTTTAAAAGAAAATTTTTCAGCCGAGCACTTCATCCAACCCGACCCCTGTGTCTGGCTGCCAGCCTGGCATTGGATGACGTCAGCAGCCCACGTTTCGAGGACGTGGCGCGGTTTTCTAGGCGGCCGCTACACGTCAATCGGTGAATAGTAATTGTAGAAATCGAGGAGTCATTTTTGCCCTCTATAAATGTTCCCCCCTCTCCCCCTATCGTCCACTTCTCACACGCCTCTTTCTCTTTCTAAAAATCTCCCAACATCTCACTCTTCGTCCCTACTATTCGCTGTGTCAGGCTCGTTCTTCCGAAGCTTTCCCAGGTTTGCCGGTAAGTCTGTTTAGTTTAGGCACAGATGGATAGGGCTCAGTCTGGCTTGTCGGCGTCGACGTCTGGGGGGAACGTAAGGCCCGCCCCCAAACCGACTTCGCGGGAGGAGTCTGATCTCGAGGGGGAGTCTGTAGGGGAGGATCAGCCAGTGTATGATGTGAAGCCGCTACGGTCTCGGAGGCTTTTTGTTGTGGAGAGCAGCGATTCGGAGGAGGGGGGCGGTAGCTCCGCCGAAGTTCAGATTCTAGGGCTGGTTTCTGAAGAGGAGGGGGGAGCCGGAGGGGCTCAGATAGGTCAGGGCGCGGGCTCGAGTTCCATGCCGATAGGACTGGGGCGATTATCTTCCCCCTCCCCAGAACGAACCAAGAAGAAGAAGAGGGCCCCGAAGAAGAAGGGGTCGAGGATTGGGGGCTCGAGTCAGGCGCCTGTTAACTTGATGACAGGGTCGCCTGTACAGCCTAAGTCGTTCCGTCGGTACCCCGACGATCTTTCAGATAAGGAGGTGAGTGGGGTTCAACCGTCGTCGCCGAGCCGGAAGAGGGTGATAATGGACGCACTTCCGACCGTTCTGGAGGCAAGTAACTTGGAGGCTTTGCGGCTGGCGTATCATATAGGGTCCAGCTACGAACTCATGTTGCCGAGCTCCTCCCTTCGTCCGACCGACCCCCTGCCGGATCGGTATTGCGTCTTCCCCGTGGACGCCTTTATCTCCGGCCTGAGGCTGCCCGTTCACCCGTTCGTTTGTGAGGTGCTGAACTGGGCGTCCTTGGCGCCGATGTAGTACGGGCCCAATTCTTGGAAGCAGATCATCTGCTTCGTGTTGATGTGCGAGGAGCAGAGGGTACCTCTACAGCTAAACGTCTTCCGAGCGATGTTGATGATCGGCTCGTCGGCTGAGGGTATCTACTACATTTCGCCCCGGGGCAAGGGGGAAGGTTGTCCATGGTCATCCGGACTCCATCAAGGAGTGGAAGAAGAAGTATCTGGTGATCCGGAGTGAGGAACCTTGGGCCATTCCCACTCGGTGGAACCACTTCAAGCCGAGTTATAAAACGCCGAGGCCGAGGGATTTGACCGCCGAGGAGCGGGGGTTTGTTGAGCGCCTCCGTTTATCATATAGTATCGACTGGACAAGGGTGACCGAGGGCCACTTGGCGAATGCCGGACTGAGCCCGGCCGATCTATGTATGTAGTTGTTTCTTTCTTTTTGGCTTTGTTGTTCCTCTGTGCTCATTGTCCTTACTGGATCTTCTTGCAGGTATGGATCCTGAGTCGCTCAAGGCGAAAAGGCTCGCCATGAAGAAGGAGGAGACCGAGAAGAAGATGAAGACGAGGGGGTCGTCCCCGGTGGTTTCGGAGGCCCCTGTTCAGCCGAGGGCAAAAAGGACTCGCTTGGAGACGGTCAAGGACGCGGCAGTTCAGGGCGGTCCGGACCAGGGCAAGGTCACCGATCTCGATAAGGGGAAGGGCCCTCGGGCGGATCAGGAGATAGAGGAAAGGCTTAGGCGACCTTGGGTGCCGAGTTGGTCGATTCGCGAGGGAGACTGTTTGACCCGAGGGCGGCAAGCCGTCGAGGTGGCGAGTAAGTTGGCGACCCCTCGGGATCGTTCGGAGATGAAGACCGAGACCCTGGATGAGGCGTATACTCGCCTCGCACAGGCCAATGTGTTGGTAAGTCTGTCCACCTCTCTTGTCCCGTGTTTACGTTGTAGAGGAGATTCCCTTAGTTGTGCTCGGTGACTACAGGCGACCGTGCAGGGGGCCCATGTGAGGGGCCTTTATGAGGCCGCTTTGAAGCGGGAGCGCGACCGGGCGGACAAGGCCGAGCAGGAGGCGAAGGAGATGAAGATAGAGCTCGAAGGCTCTCAGAAGAGGGAGCAAGAGATGAAGACGGCCTTCGACAAGGAGAAGGGGGAATGGGCAGAGAAGATGGCGGCTCAGGAGAAGGAGTTTGCCAAGGAGCGGGAAAAGCTGACAGAGACGGGTCAGCTACTGGTGATCAAGGCTCAGGACGAGTGCTATGCGAAGGCACTCAGCCACGTGAGGCACTTCTACCCGACCCTTGATCTGTCCAATTTCGAGTATGACATGGAGATCGAGGGGACACCGAAGACCCCTGGCGAAGAAGGGCCTGCTCTCGATCCGCCTGTCGAACCCCTCGTGGACCCGCCTGCCGATGCTGAGGTGGGAGAATAAGTTGTATAATTTTTGTCTTTCTATTTCCTTTCCTCGATTGTATTTGCCTTCCGCGGACTGGCCACCACATTTTTTGTAAGAAGCGACTCAATTTATGAAAAAGGATTTTTTGACCGGCCAAGTGTTTCGACTTTGGGCGTTTCCGACCCTCCTTGCTTATGTGCTTTGAGCTGGCTGGTTTTCTTGTAGGTTGCGGCTCCTCTTCCCGAGGTGGACCCCCGCCGTTCCGACGTGGTGTGGCTCTGGAGCAAAGTTGAGGCCCTGGAGGCCACGTTGGTTCGCTACCGAAATGGGGCTCGCGACACTGACGCCGCCTTTAATTATTATCGGAATAAGTCTGAGGCCTTAAGTGAGGAGGCGAGCCGACTGAGGAGGGCGATGGTGGATCGAGACCTCGGAGGTGTCGGTCTTGGACATGCCATGTCGACCGCTTCGGTACAGAGGCCCTCTTCCGAGAGGTTACTTCGTGATGTCATAGTGGAGAAGGAGATGGAGATACACCGCTATAAGACGATGCTGGGCGTCTCGTCATCTTCCTCCGTGGGTCGGTGAGCGGAGGGGGTCCCTTCTGCGCTGCTCCTGCTGGAGCGCCTGCGCCCGGTGGATGCCCAGAGCTCCGTGGCTGGTGTGTCGACCGTGGCTGAGCCCAAGGACCACCATGATGAGGAGAGGGCTCCTAGCCGTTCGGTCGGAGTGGTCCTGCCCTTTGTTGGACCCAAGGGGCCCTAAGATGGTGGCTTCCTTCAGTTTGAGATGAGTGGAGTGGTCCTGTAACGGTCTTTGTTTGTTTTCTCATAACCAAATAAAGGAATATGAATAAAGAACTCTTTTCCTCCTTTGCTCTGTTAAGACGTGCGGCGAATGACGTCGGACGCGTGGTTCGGCTCCGTCGATCTGTGAGGGATGGACGCGGAGCCTTAGGAAGGGCCCTTGGCCCGAAGCTGGATTGGACCTATCGAGACGCTGGGGATGATACCGGAGTGAGGACTCGGGTGCCGATCTGCTGGGTCATTTGGATTTTGACAAAAAGGAGATTTCTTTCATACTAGATAGGGACGGTCGTCGGAGCCGCCCCTTTACACATGACAGTTTACAAAGGGCTTTATATACATTAGCCTCGTTAGAACCTAGGTTCGCTCCTCTAGGAACTTCATTAGGTGCTCGGCGTTCCAGGGTCGGCTGATGAGCCGGCCGTCCATATCCGCAAGTCGGTACGTACCCGGGCGTACCGCCTCGACTACACGGTAGGGGCCTTCCCAGTTGGGGGCCAATTTCCTCTTCTTGGTTGGATCAGAGACGGACAGTTTTCGTAGCACGAGGTCTCCCGCCTTGATGTTAGTGAGGCGGACTTTTTTGTTGTAAAACTTCTCGATCCGTTGTTGGTAGATGCTTCTTCGGATTGAGGATTTCTCTCTGACTTCGGCGACGAGGTCCAGGTTGGCCCTTAAGCCTGATGAATTGTCAGCTTCGTCGAAGGCCATGATACGGAGAGAAGGCAGGCCGACCTCAACTGGGATGACTGCCTCCGTCCCGTAGGTTAAGGCGAACAGCGTCTCTCCCGTGGGGATCCTCTTGGTGGTTCGGTACGCCCATAGCACACTAGGCAGTTCTTCGACCCAAAGCCCTTTGGGGGAACTGTCGAGGCGCTTCTTGAGGCCGTCGAGGATTTGCCTGTTCGCGTTCTCTGCTTGGCCATTGGACTGAGAGTGGCAAATAGCGGAGAAGCGTTGCTGGATACCGATGTCCGCGCAGAAAGCTTGGAAGTTCTGACCCTGGAATTGGGTTCCGTTGTCTGTAACGAGGATCCGGGGGATGCCGAACCGGCAAATGATGTTTTTCCAAAAGAATTGTTGTACTTGGCGCTCGGTGATGCTGGATAGAGGTTCGGCTTCGAGCCATTTGGTGAAATAGTCGATGGCGACTATCAGGAATTTCTTTTGTCCTACTGCTGGGGGGAAGGGCCCTACAAGGTCCATGCCCCACATGGCGAACGGCGTAGGGCTTGCCAGGGATCGGAGGTTGGCTTGAGGAAGCCTTTTGATAGGGGAGAACCTTTGGCTTGGGCCGCACCTTTTGACTAAGTCTTGCGAGTCCTGGAGCATGGTCGGCCAATAGTACCCCTGATTTAGGGCTTTCCGAGCAAGCGTTCTGCTCCCCATGTGGCATCCACCGATCCCCTCGTGTAGATCTTTGAGGGCGTAGCTGGCCTCGCCGCTAGTGAGACAGCGGAGGTATGGTTTGTCGTCGGCCATGGTGTATGAGCATTTGAAGAGGATGTCATCAATCATGACAAATCTCTCCGCTCGGATTCTGATTCGTCTGGCCTCGGCTCTGTCTTCTGGGAGCTCGGTGTTGATTAAGAATCTTCGGATGGGAGTGGTCCAGTCGTCTGGGCTGGCATCATCTTGCACACACATCGCCTCCGACTCTGGGTCATTGATACTTGGCTTCAAGAGGATTTCTATGAGTACTGTTTGATCGAGACCCTCGAAAGAGGAAGAGGCGAGTTTGGATAACGCGTCTGCTTGGGCGTTTTGTTCCCTGGGGACTCTGATAACTGTGGCACAGCTGAAGGACGCCAGGAGTCGTCGGACTGCCGCCAAATACCTTATCATGCGATCATCGCGGGCTTCGTATTCTCCGGTGATCTGGTTGACCACGAGCTGAGAATCGCTGAAGGCCCGGATTTGCTTGGCTCCGGCTCGGTAGGCGAGAGTCAATCCAGCGATCATGGCCTCGTACTCTGCCTCGTTGTTGGAGGCCGGAAAGTTGAGGCGAAGGGAGTATTGAAGTAGAAATTGGTCGGGGCCATGAAGGATGATGCCTGCTCCGCTCCCGGTTTCGCATGATGAGCCGTCGACAAAGATTTCCCAGGTCGGATCCGAGCTCTCGATGCTGGGCTGCTCGGAGGCGGTGCATTCAGTTATAAATTCGGCGAGGGCCTGTCCTTTAATGGCCACCCTCGGATGGTAGCTGATGTCAAACTGACTAAGCTCAATTGACCACTTGACTAAGTGGCCGGAGTTTTCGGGCTTGTGGAGGACAGTCTTTAGTGGCTGGTCTGTCAGTACTTGGACGGAGTGGGCCTGGAAGTAAGGATGGAGTTTCCGGGCTGCCATGATTAAGGCATAGGCCACCTTCTCTATCTTTGCGTACCTCATCTCGGCTGGGAGTAGTACTTTGCTCACATAATACAATGGCCTTTGGACTCCTTCCTCTTCTCGGACGAGGACAGCGCTGAGGGCGCTGTCCGAGGCCGACAGGTATAGCCAAAGCGGCTCGCCTGGCTCGGGTTTGCTGAGGAGAGGTGGGTTGGCGAGGTATTGCTTCAGTTGTTCGAAGGCTTCTTGTTGATGGGCACCCCACTCGAAGCCCCCTTTTCCGCGTAAGGCTTTGAAGAAGGGGAGAGACTTCTCCCCTGACTTGGAGAGGAAACGGCCGATTGCAGCCAACCGGCCCGTGAGCCTCTGAACCTCCTTGACATTCCGAGGGGGAGACATGTCCATAATGGCTTGGATTTTCTCGGGGTTTGCCTCGATGCCGCGTTGGCTGACGATGAACCCCAGGAATTTCCCAGTGGAGACGCCGAAGGCGCATTTAGCTGGGTTGAGCCTCATGTTGTGATGTCGGAGGACACCGAAGGCCTCTTCGAGGTTGGCAACGTGGTCCGGTCCGGCCCGGCTTTTGACGAGCATGTCGTCGACGTAGACTTCCACGTTGCGGCCGATCAGGTCTTTGAAGATTCTATTGACGAGACGTTGGTACGTGGCTCCGGCGTTTTTCAGCCCGAAGGGCATAACGTGGTAACAATAAAGACCCTGGTCGGTGACGAACTAAGTTTTGGAGATGTCTGGTGGAAACATCCGGATCTGATTGTACCCTGAAAATGCGTCCATGAAGGACAGTAGTTCATGCCCCGAGGTTGCGTCGATTAAAGCATCGATGCGGGGGAGGGGGAAGGGATCTTTCGGACATGCTTTGTTAAGATCCGTGAAGTCGATGCAGATCCGCCAAACCCCTGTTGCCTTCTTTACCATAACAATATTGGCCAACCACTCGGGGTAGCTGACTTCCTGGATGAATCGAGCGGACAAGAGTTTGTCCACTTCTGTCTTCACAATTTGTTGCCTCTCCGGGGCGACTTTGCGCCTCTTTTGGACGACCAGTTTAGAGTCAGGGATGACGCTCAGTCGGTGCATAATCAAGTCTTCGGAGATTCCGGGCATGTCTGAGGGCTTCCAAGCGAAGAGATCAACGTTGCGACGGACGCAGGCGATGATGCCTGCTTTCAAGTCTCGAGTGAGGGAGCGGCTTACTTGGAACCACTTTGATTCATCTTCGGGATTGAATAGGACCTCTTCTAGTTCGTCGACAGGCTCGAGGGCTGGGCCATCCCTCTCGGGCTCGAGTTCAGCGGTGTTGAGAGGAGACACACCCCCTCCGACGTCGGTTATATAGCACGACCGCGCGGCTTCGTGGCTACCTCAGACGATGCCAACCCCTTGGGGGGTGGGAAATTTGAGTTTCAGATGGTAGGTTGAAGGTACCGCTTGGAGGGAGTTCAGTCCGGTCGGCCGAGAATGGCGTTGTAAGCTGCCTTGATGTTGATAATCATGAAATCCATGGATTCGGTCCTCTTGACAGTAGCCGATCCTGCGGTGACGTCGAGGATAACAATCCCTTCTGTTACGATAGGGGCGCCGGAGAATCCGTGTAATGTGTGTCCGGCGGGCTCGAGCTTTCCACCGGATAACTTGAGGCTCTCGAAGGTTTTGAGGAAGAGAATATTAACCGAGCTACCGTTGTCAACGAGGATTCGGCGAACCTCGCAGTTAGCCATGTGGAGGCTGATGACAAGGGCATCGCAGTGGGGTAGGTGAACGCCTTCGAGGTCTTCTCCTGAGAAGGAGACCGGCCCTGGTTGTGGCTTGGGCGAGGGGTTGTTTTGGACCGCATTCGCCTCTTGGATGAAGGCTTTTCGGGATGTATTTGACCCTCCTCCCATAGGCCCCCATGGATGCAGTGCAGGATGAATGGCGTATCTGCGGTTCCCTCGAACCCGAGATCCTGACCACGGAGGTGGGTCGAAGTAGGGTTCGGAGGCGAAAGTCTCCTGTCCCTATCATTTCGCCGATCCCGTTGGCCTTCTCGGGTGAACTGTCGGAGGAATCCTCGTGAGATGAGTTCCTCAATTTCGTCTTTCAAGGCTCGGCATTGGTCGGTATCGTGCCCATGATCTCTGTGGAAGCGACAGTAGAAGCGCTGATCTTGATTCCTGTTGTTATTAGGTCGGGGAGGTATTCGGACGAGGCCTTTGTCCCCGATTTCTAAGAGGATGGCGGATACGCTATGTGTCAAGGGAGTGTACCTCTCGAAGCGGGGGGTCGGCGGAACTTTCTTCGTGGGCCCCGCGTCCCTCGGAGCCTTCTTTGATGGTTCGACTTCTTCGGCCTTTCGCTTTCCCTTCCCGATGGTCCCCCTAGCATCTTCGGGGCTAAGGGCCTCATCCACCCTAATGTATTTCTCAACCCTGTTGAGGAGGTCGGGAAAGTCGACGGGGGGTCTCTTTGCCAGAGAGGCTTTCAGCTGTGTATGACGGACGTTGTGCCGAAATGCAGCCGAGGCGATGCCTGGATCAAGAGAGGAGACCGACCTTGCCTCCGTGGCAAATTTCCGGACGAACATTCTGAGGGACTCTCCCTCTATCTGCCTGAGCCCCAGTAAAGAGGCGCTGGTCCTTTCCGCCTTTCGGCTGGTGACGAAGTGGGCAAGAAAATTGCCCTCCAGTTGGTCGAAGGAGTAAATGGAGCCGGGGGTAAGTTTCGAGTACCATTGACGAGCCGGACCCCGAAGTGTGGTGGGGAAGGCTCGGCATAGTAGGGGATCCGAGGCGCTGTGAATCATCATGAGGGTTTTGAAACCCTCCATGTGATCAGCGGGATCTCCCTCGCCGTCGTACGTCTCGAATTGAGGTGGTCGGAAACTTCTGGGTATTTCTGCTTGGAGGATGGGGGCGGAGAATGGAGGACGGACAGGTCTGTACCCCTGAGCCGCTCGTCGGTCGCCGTCTCCTATATGATCGAGGCGGTCCTCCATTTCTTGGAGGCGCCTTAGGAGTACGCCCTCGTCTTCTGGCCGAATTGTTGATGGGCGTGACGCGCTGGCCTCGGCATCCGATCCGGTTTGGGAGTGGAGGGTTTTCTCCCTGGGGGCCCGTCGGAGGGTCCCGAGAATTTCTCTCCGGAAGTCGTGGAACTCCTTACGAGTGACGGGAGCTCCCTCGACCCTGTTTGGTCGGTCTGAAGGTTGCCTTCCGATGCGGCTTTGTTCTGACCTCCATCCCTCGGGCGGCGGTCTCGGATGGTTCGGGGTCGGGTTGGAAGCGGCCCTTCCCCTGCTGCGGCTAATCTGTCGGTTGATGATTACTCTTCGCAGGTCGGGTTGGACCGGACGGGTGACGCTCCTTTGGGACCCCTGATGGCGAGCCCTGTGTTTTGAAGGCTGTGGATCGGCGTTGGCGGCTGGCGGGGGTGAGTCCCGTCGGTTGACGGAGGAAGCAGCCCCCTTGCCCTTGGAGGCCATGAGAGTTCGGCGGTCAAGGGGCCTTGATGGTTGTGCTCGGGTCGGCTTCTGAAGCAGTAGTTCCCACAGACGGCGCCAACCTGATGCGGTTTGTTTCTGGGAGACGTGTGGATGCACCAGGTGTGAGTTCGGACTCGATTTGTATTGAAGTAGAAAGCTGCTCGTCTGACGACCCTTGGCTGACCGGGTGGAACCTATGAGAGGCTTGGAATGAGGTGGACGTCTGGGCTCGGATCAGAGGGTTCGGATCCGAGGTCTTGTGTACCTGCAGACGGTCCTAAAACACCGGGGTTTATCCCGGTGGCGGACCCTCCGACGATCTAGTCAGTCTCTGTGAGAGAGTAGCAATAACTAGGTAAATTTTAGTGGTGAAAGATTGGTTACCTCTAAAGGTGGGTGAGGGTCTAGTATTTATAGAGAATTCTAACCGGGTTTGGATCCGCTTGGGGGCCGGGTTTGAACCCGAAAGCCCATGGGCCTGACGTGGCAGAAGGCCCAGGGGGTTTAGGGCTGACGTGGTAGTACCAGGAGTGGTATAGGGCTAACGCGGCAAAGTCCTTGGTGGTATTTGGAGCTGACATGGCAGATCATGGGGCTTCTGTGCTTCCGGGAGGATCTGGTGGTCCAGGCTGTGCCAGGTCATCCTTATTCTGTACCAGGAGGGGCAGACGGCCCGGAGGGCTGTCGTGGATCGGAGGTCGAGGGCCATCGTTGCTCCTCAGATACGAGGAGACCGGATCTGTGGGGGTGAACTTGAGGTTCGGCGCCGACCCTACAGTGGCTCGAAGCCGAACTATACTGCTGTTTCTTCCATTTTTGAGTGAGAGTTGTATTGGGCCCTGGTTGGGCCCCCAGCCATTTTTACCCTACCACAGCAAGGATCTTTCCCCCTCCATTAAGCAGGACATCTCCAGTGCATACGGGAGAACCGCGACCTCTTCGCTTGGACCACGGTGGATATGCTCGGGATCTCAGAGGAGCTCCTAATGCACCACCTAAGCGTCGCCCCTGGGGTCAAGCCCGTCCAATAGAAGCGGTGAAAGTTCGCTCCTAAACGCCAACAGGCGATCAAGGAAGAGGTTGAGAAGCTCCTGAATGCCCGATTCATCTAGGAGGTGAACTATCCCGAGTGGCTGTCCAACGTGGTGATGGTCAAGAAAGCCAACGGGAGCTGGAGGATATGCATCGATTTTACCGACCTCAACAGGGCTTGCCCTAAGGATCCATTCTCCCTCCTGAGCATCGATGCTCTGATCGATGCGACCTCGGGCCATGAGCTACTCAGTTTCATGGACGCTTTCTCGGGATACAACCAGATTCGGATGTTCCCCCCGGACATCCCGAAGACCTCATTTGTGACTGATCAGGGCCTGTACTGCTATCGAGTAATGCCGTTCGGTTTGAAGAACGCATGTGCAACGTACCAGCTCCTCGTCAACAGGGTCTTTCGAGACCAGATTGGCCAAAACATGGAAGTCTACGTAAACAACATGTTGGTTAAGAGCATTTAGGGGCAGGAGCACGTCCTTGACCTCCAAGAGGCCTTCGGGGTGCTGAGGAGGCACAACATGAGGCTGAATCGAACAAGTGTGCATTCGGGGTCTCATCCGGCAGTTCTTGTTAGTGTAGGTGCCCTAGAGACAATACATTAGAGTTTTAGAAACGCTATTATGTCATTATGTTTTAGTGATTATTAAAATATAAGTTTATTATGTCTTTATTTACTGCGTTATAAATGTTAGCATAATAAATGTCCTTAGAATATGATACAAATTATATAGATTCAAATATGAGATTTGAACATGAGATTATATATGTTAAGAGTATCATATTCTTAAATGTCCCTAGTCGAGTATTATTATTATAAGGACAATAATAATACATCGAGACTAGTATGTTGATTGACTGATGACCATATCTCATTGGTCATTAGTATAGAGATGCTAAAGTCAATGCATAGGTACATGTAAGAGTACAGTGTACTGGACTGACCCACCGTGAGATTCTACATGGAAGATTATAAATAGTGTCATAAGAAATCTCACAGTGATAATGGTGTAATGATCCTTAGACCTGAAATCATTATAGTTCTACATGAGAATTAATATACTTTGATTTCATCAAAAGTTATCTTTAACCGGGTAATGATAAAGATGGTTGTTGGGTATATTATGAATCATGTGAGAGATATGAATGATCTAGATGGGATTTAACCCTCCTATTTATAGGAGTGATATTATTGGCCTCTTGTTTGAGTGAGACTATGAAATGCATGGCCATGCTCAAATATTGATTTGTTTGAATAGTCTACTCATCGATCAAGAAAATAAAGATTAAATTATGAAGAGGATGACACAAACCATGCCTCAAGTTTAATCTATAATATCAAGGTTAAAAGGATTATATTACATGGAACATTAGTCACGAAAGGTTTAATCGAATCACCGATTTATTATTATTACTTGGGTAGCAATGATGTATTACTAGATGCCGCTCATTGTTTATAATTTTATTGAATAATAAAATTATTGCCAACGTAATAATAACCTACAGGGTCACACACAAGAACGCTTGAAGGAGATTTAATTTAAATTATGAATTTAAATTAAATAGTAATTCGATTTTATTTATAATATTAATTAAGTGAGACTTAATTAATTAATTAAATAGAATTTCAAATTTACTAAATATTAGAATTAGAATTATATTAGAATATTAATTAAGTTTGACTTAATTAATTATTTAATTAAGAATTCTAATTTTAATAAAAGCCCAATGGGATTGGGCTTTAGAAAACAGATTTTTCTCTCTATATAAACATCTTAAACTCTCAAAATTAGGGTTAGAGGTTCAAGAGAAAAACCCTAGCCGTTTGAGAGATGAAGATGGAGATAGAGAGAAGTTGGTTTTCGGATGCTAGTACATCGCTCCTTCAAAGATCAAGCATTCGTGTGGATACCGGTAGAGCGTAGATTGCGAGAGCGGGATGCGTGGTGATTCAAGAAGCTTGGACCTCTTTAATTCTCCCTTATTAAATTGTTAAAGCTTCTTAAGGTATTTATTCTTAATCTCCGAATTAAATCTTGTGTTTTCGCATGGATCCTGCGGAGGGTTTCGATTTTTATTTATTTTTCACGCTTATTCCGCTGCGTTTATGTGCTCGAAACCCTTCAATGGTATCAGAGCTACTTGCGAAAACATTTTAATTCGTTTATTTGTTACAGTTTTGATATATATATGAGCATGCTTTGTGATTGTCAGTGTATGATGCGCTAAGTTTTGATATATATGCATAAACTGTAAGTTAATGATGATTGGGATGATCATATGATGATCTTATAATCTGTATGTATACTGATATGTATATGATTTATGTTTGTTCTAATTACGAGAATCGTATTCAATATGGATTCTGAAACGGCTGCTGCAGATTTGCTGAAATCTATTTCTAGTGTCCGATTTTTGCAAATGAGTACCTTTTCGGAAAGGGAAACGAGCGTCTGAACAAAACTGATAGCGTAAGCTATCACCGACTCGTCTGTAAGGCGTTTGACGCCGTTTAGGGCCTGAAATATGCAATTTTATGTTTTCAGATTTAATTTCAATTTTCTGAATTATGCCTTATATGATTTTTATGATTGGATCATGATGAAATATGATATGGTATAACATGATTAGATAATATATGATATTATTTGAATATTATATATTTGTTCTTATTGCGTAGATTGTATATGATACGGTTTCTGCAAAGATGAGCAGATTTGGTGAAATCTATGTCCAGTGTCCGATTTTTGCAAATAAAATATGTTTTCTGACTGGAATTGGGTCACTGAGCAATACTGACTTTGTCACCGACGCGGATATAAGGCGTTTGACGCCGTTTAGAACCTGAAAACTGCGATTTACTGTTTTCAGAATTTTGATTGCAATTTTCTGATTTTACCCTATTTAATTTTTGTGATTGGATCATGACAAATATGATGTGGTATGATGACATAATGAAATATGAGATATTCTTAATTGTTATATGAGCATGGTGTATGGTTATGGCCTTAAGACCCATAGGTTAGTGGTTTTGATTTATGGTTTGGTTTCTAAATACGACTTGCATGTCGTCTTCAATTTCTTGTAATTTATATTCTCGAATGTAACTCGAGTTCCTCTTGTAAGTTCATAAGAATATTTTTTTTCCATTATTCAATGTAATGATCAATGAAGACATGGAAGCAAGGAGGCAAACCAATGAGCATTCCAAAGAAGGAGATACAAGATGAAGATGAAGAAGATAAAGACATGTAATAGTGTAGTATTTTAAACCACCCATAGATTAACCTTGATTTTTCCATTAGCTTGGAAAGATCATATAGGATGGGCCATAACCAAACACGTTTACTTTATGCACTTTACATATGTATGAATGTATGTGATACAATGTATGTGTAGAGATAATGATGCATGCTTAATTAGATTAAGATGTATGTATTAGATACGACACCCATGCCATGCATGCTTAACAAGATAAAATCTGTAACAATTTAAGATGAATTTTAAATAAACGATCATGAGATTCTTGTGTTTATGAAACACGGTAATTAAATGTGGATTTTCATTGTTCACGATTGAATGATTTTGTCAACAACCGATTACGAATCTGTTAGAAAGGGGGTGTCCATAATGCCGTCTGTGCGTTAACCTCTGATCTGGAAATCATTCATTCAACGAATTTTGATTTGAAATATTTAGTTCAATGAAAAATTGAGAATCTCTTTATGATGGGATCATGATCGTTTATAAGTAAACCCCTTATCAAAATATTAAGTTAACTAGATGCTTTCCAATGAATTAACACTCATCAAGGCCTAGATCATAAGGGGTGTGTTTGCCAAAGTAGAGCACTCTTTTTAATCGTGGTTAGGTGCGAAAGAGTAAATGTGATACTCGTCATGTTAATCATTGGGTCTAACTTAACTAAGTCGTCGCAATAGGATTGCGAACTTAGAAGCATAGAGTTTGGCGAAAATTTTATTAGATAAATTAGAGCAATGGTTGTTCACCAAACTATCCAAGAGTTATATACGTGATATAATTGACAAATGTTGTCTACCTAAATAGTTGTGTTTTGGGAGTTTCGGCCAACGCTGACTCAAGACATGATGAAATATGGATCTTGGCTCACTAGAAAGATATATAATAAATGCTTTCCGAATTAATAGTAAGGGCTATTAATTTGATCAAAATAGTGGGAGGTATATTAGATGAATGTACCATAATCACTTGAACATAATAATTAATAGATGCAATCTAGTTCATTTTATGCAATTTAATATTGTAGATATCAAATGATAAATAACACAAACAACTTCTCTATGCGATCAGTCCTTGAGAAGGACAATATGACAAGAACTAACTTCCTTGTCTGACATAGGAACTTGAGGATCGTCCTCATGTAATGCAAAAGCTCTATGTCATTCATATCCCTCCCCTACTCCTTTAGATGAGAATGTAACATATGCTGAATAATATGCTTATTTGAAGCAAATTAATGATGCGACTAATGTTTCATGTCTCATGCTTGTAAGTGCTAAGCTTTAGAAGCAACATGAGCATATGGATGCATATGAGATGATAGAGTACCTTCAAAAGATGTTTTGAGGGATTGTTTATCAAGAAAGATTTGACAATAACTAAGCACTCTATAATTATAAGAAGGGAGAGTGAGATTCGGTTGGACCACATGTTTGAAAGATGATGAGTTATATTGAAATCTTTGAACAATAACTATTCTCATTATGTTATGAACAGTAAGATGAATGAGATAGACTAGAACACCCACTTAGGTGTTGCTAAAGAGGCGGTTGTCGCTTCTGTGGAAAACCGAGACACTGGAAGTTGAACTGTCATATTTTATTGGAAGATATGAAAAATGAAGAAGACCGATAAGGGTCAAGCTTCAAGTATCGAGTTTAATTTGGAGCAAAGGTTGTTGCTCTAGTTAGATGAACTCGTTACTTAATTTGCCCACAAGGCAAATTTTAGAACTTGATAATTGTTCTTACGTGCCTACAATAAGTAGAGATATTATATGATTTCTTGTTTGGACAAGAAAGGTTTTTTCATTTTAATTAAATAACAATAGTTGTTCATTCTATTTCGATGATAAAACTTATAATGTTTCACAATTAGTTAATAATTTAGACGTTCTAAAATGACTCAAATTAAATATATCTCTGGCTTTATTGCATATGCCATTTAAATAAGAAGCGCATATCCAAATTTCATTAAGATGAACTAAGGATAAGTTTGATTTTGAATCATACGATGTTGCTAACCTTGTTTACTTGGAACGATGAATGATGCCCCTTTTATTGTATACGTAAAAGGGCTATCGAACGATTAGAATAATACATAATGATGTATGTGGTCTCATGCGTTCGATGGCAAGAGGTGGCTATTACTACTTCATTAAATTCACTGATGATTTCAGTAGGTATGGATTTGTGTAACTTTTGAAGAACAAATCTGAATCTTTTGAAAAGTTCAAAGAATAAAGAATGAAGTAGAAAAGCAACTAGGCGAAAATATAAAAGCTCTAAGATTTGATCAAAGAGATTAGTAATTAAGCCTTGGATTTTAAAGAGTGTGGTATTGTATCACAACTAACTCCACTTGGAACACCACAATGACATGGTGTGTCAAGAGGAGAAATCGCACCTTGTTGGACATGGTACGATTGATGACGAGTCATGCTAATCTTCCAATAAATTTATAAGGTTATACCTTGGAAACGGCTGCATATACACTTAACCGTGTTCATACTAAATTGGTTCAAAAGACACCATATGAGATATGGACTGAGAAACGTCAAAGCAAGTCTTTTATGAAAGTATGGAGATGTGAAGCGTTTGTGAAACGTCTGATCTCTGATAAGCTTGGACCATAATCAGATAAGTGTTATTTTGTGGGGTACCCAAAGGAAACTAAGGGACATTACTTCTATAATCCTACAGAGAACAAAGTGGTTGTTTCTCGAACTGCTGTGTTTCTAGAACGAGAACTGGTCTCCAAAAGAAATAGTGGGAGGAAAATAGATCTCGATGAAACTCGAGAACCATAAGATAACGTTGAACCAGAAGTGGAACATGAGCAGGATATTCAAATTAATGATGATGGTAATATTGCTCAAGAAACACAGGTTGTCCGTAGATCTAGTAGGATTCACCATGAGTTTGAGAGATATTATGGATTTCTCTTAACTCGTAATGGTGATTTGATGCTCATAGATTAAGATGAGCCCCTCACCTACAAGGATGCTATGAACAGTCCAGACTCTAAGAGATGGCTTGAAGCCATGAAATCTGAAATGGATTCCATGTATGATAACCAAGTATGGACTTTGGTTGATCCACCTTAAGGGGTAAAACCTAAAAGGTACAAATGGGTTTTTTAGAAAAAAAACCGACATGGAAGGTAATGTACAGACCTATAAAGCTAGTCTGGTTAAAATAAAGGTTTCAAACAAATTCATGGTATTGACTATGATGAAACTTTTTCCACCAGTGCCAATGGTCAAATCCATTAGATTTTGCTTGCAATAGCGGCTTATTATGACTATGAAATCTGGCAGATGGATGTCAAGATAGCCTTCCTTAATGGAAGCCTTGATAAGGATGTGTACGTGACACAGCCTGAAGGTTTTGTCAATCCAAAGGATGCTAGAAAGATATGTGAGCTGCACTGATCCATTTATGGACTTAAGCGGGCCTCAAGAAGATGGAATGTTCACTTTGATGAGACAGTCAAAGAGTTTGGCTTTATTCAAAATGAAGATGAACCGTGTGTTTACAAGAAGGTTAGTGGGAGCCATATGGCATTCCTAGTATTTTATGTTGATGATATAGGAATGACATTTCTTCTCTACAGACTGTTAAGACTTGGTTGAGAAATAGTTTCTCTATATAGGACTTAGATGATGCGACCCACATATTAGGGATCAGAATCTATTGAGATAGATCAGGAAGATTGATCGATCTAAGTCAGAGTACATACATTGATAAAGTTCTGCATCATTTTAGGATGCAAGATACTAAAGGGGATTCGTCCCCATGTCTCATGAGATATCGATCTCAAGTGAAAATTTGTTTTCAATCATTAGATGATACGGATCACATGAGTAAGATTTGGATCTATCATGTGTACAATGAAATGTACTTGTCCTGATGTGTCGTATGCTTTTAGCATGACGAACAGATACCAGTCTAATCCATGTGAAGGTCACTGTACAGCGGTCAAGAATATTCTTAAGTACAAGACTGAAGAACATTCTTGGTGTATGGAGAAAATGAGAAACTAGTAGTAAAATGTTACACTGGTACTAGTTTTAGATAGACAAGGACAATGTAATGTCTAAGTTTGGTTTTGTGTTTTTGTCCAAATAGAGATGCTATAAGTTGGAATGGTTCACAACAAGAGATAGTACATGATTCTACAATGAATATATGTAAAGTGCATATAAATGATAATTTTGCAGACCCACGGACAAAAGCCTTTATCGCAGTAAAAGCTTTAATGTCACACTAGTCCAATGGGTATTGGATACATGATGATTGGCTCTAGTGCAAGTGGGAGATTGTTAGTGTAGGTGCCCTAGAGACAATACATTAGAGTTTTAGAAACGCTATTATGTCATTATGTTTTAGTGATTATTAAAATATAAGTTTATTATGTCTTTATTTACTGCGTTATAAATGTTAGCATAATAAATGTCCTTAGAATATGATACAAATTATATAGATTCAAATATGAGATTTGAACATGAGATTATATATGTTAAGAGTATCATATTCTTAAATGTCCCTAGTCGAGTATTATTATTATAAGGACAATAATAATACATCGAGACTAGTATGTTGATTGACTGATGACCATATCTCATTGGTCATTAGTATAGAGATGCTAAAGTCAATGCATAGGTACATGTAAGAGTACAGTGTACTGGACTGACCCACCGTGAGATTCTACATGGAAGATTATAAATAGTGTCATAAGAAATCTCACAGTGATAATGGTGTAATGATCCTTAGACCTGAAATCATTATAGTTCTACATGAGAATTAATATACTTTGATTTCATCAAAAGTTATCTTTAACCGGGTAATGATAAAGATGGTTGTTGGGTATATTATGAATCATGTGAGAGATATGAATGATCTAGATGGGATTTAACCCTCCTATTTATAGGAGTGATATTATTGGCCTCTTGTTTGAGTGAGACTATGAAATGCATGGCCATGCTCAAATATTGATTTGTTTGAATAGTCTACTCATCGATCAAGAAAATAAAGATTAAATTATGAAGAGGATGACACAAACCATGCCTCAAGTTTAATCTATAATATCAAGGTTAAAAGGATTATATTACATGGAACATTAGTCACGAAAGGTTTAATCGAATCACCGATTTATTATTATTACTTGGGTAGCAATGATGTATTACTAGATGCCGCTCATTGTTTATAATTTTATTGAATAATAAAATTATTGCCAACGTAATAATAACCTACAGGGTCACACACAAGAACGCTTGAAGGAGATTTAATTTAAATTATGAATTTAAATTAAATAGTAATTCGATTTTATTTATAATATTAATTAAGTGAGACTTAATTAATTAATTAAATAGAATTTCAAATTTATTAAATATTAGAATTAGAATTATATTAGAATATTAATTAAGTTTGACTTAATTAATTATTTAATTAAGAATTCTAATTTTAATAAAAGCCCAATGGGATTGGGCTTTAGAAAACAGATTTTTCTCTCTATATAAACATCTTAAACTCTCAAAATTAGGGTTAGAGGTTCAAGAGAAAAACCCTAGCCGTTTGAGAGATGAAGATGGAGATAGAGAGAAGTTGGTTTTCGGATGCTAGTACATCGCTCCTTCAAAGATCAAGCGTTCGTGTGGATACCGGTAGAGCGTAGATTGTGAGAGCGGGATGCGTGGTGATTCAAGAAGCTTGGACCTCTTTAATTCTCCCTTATTAAATTGTTAAAGCTTCTTAAGGTATTTATTCTTAATCTCCGAATTAAATCTTGTGTTTTCGCATGGATCCTGCGGAGGGTTTCGATTTTTATTTATTTTTCACGCTTATTCCGCTGCGTTTATGTGCTCGAAACCCTTCAGTTCTTAGGGTTCATGGTCAGCCAAAGGGGCATAGAGGCTAATCCTGAGAAGATCCATGCCATTCTCAAAATGGGTCCCCCTCCAGTGTTAAAGATATCCAGAGGCTCACCGGGCGCCTCGCGGCGATTGGGTGCTTACTCTCCAAGTCCGGGGAGAAGTGCCTCCCATTATTCAAGGCCCTCAGGGGGGGCTAAAGGCTTTGAATGTAGGTGTTACCGCTAAATCTGGTGTGGGGGTAAACAGACAGAATTTGTGAGTTCGAGGAAAACCTGAATAACAAAACCTAACCTGATCCGTCGGAGATTGATCGTTGACTCCCGCCGTTAACCTGCAAAAAGTGCGAGACACCGGGGGGGATCCCGGCGACGCACCCTCCGACGCTCAAGTCAGTAATCAGAAATGATTACGAAAGAGCGTAAATTGAGAAAATACTGATTACCTCGCAATGGAGATGGATGGGGGGTATTTATAGGCGTCTTTGGGACTGAATTAGGAATGTAATCCCCGTGATTAGATAAGGAATATTCTCCTAGTAATCAGATAAGGAATTGAATCCCTAACTCCCAGTGAAAAGATAGATGTAAATCAGGGTCGTTGATTAAGATCTAATCAGGGACCTTGATTGTATCTTGCTGGATCGGGTGTGCAGTGGATTGGAACCCATACCCAGTTGACGTGGATCCGTTCATGGGTTATTGGGCTTTGAATAAAGACCCAGTTCCCATTTCAGACCCGTTTGTAGGTGAAATTACCGTTTTACCCCTGAGCTTTAAGATTCGTGTCCGATGTGAACGGTCCCGATTTAATCCTATTTTTAGCCATATCATGAGCCCCCCACTCCTAAAGACTGAGTTTGATCAGCCTTTGAGGAGTAGTTTACCGTTCTAATGGCGTACGGGATTTTATCGGTGTTCTTAAGGGAGTTCGGATCTTGTTCGGGGGTGTAACGGTGTTATTCTGGGCTCGTAAAATACCCAAAAATATCCTCAGAATTTTCTGGATTTTTGGTGATTTTTCCAGATTTTTCTGAATTTTTTCTCATTTTTTTGAATTTTTTATTCATTTTTCGAATTAAATAATTAATTATCGAAAATATTAAATAATTATTCTAATTAAATAATTATATTTCTCAGAATTTAAAATAATTTTTCTGAATTTATAATTATTTTTAGAATTTTTATTTAATTTTTTCCGATTTTTTAAATATTTTTTCGGATTTTTTAAATAAAAAAAACAATTAAATAATTAAATAAATAAATTAAATAAAACCTGGGCACGTGGCGTGATCATGTGCGTTGATCACGATCAAGCGAGCGCGCATCGGGAGGAGAAAGAGGAGGCCATTTTTTGGTGTAATAGGATCGGTGCCATGAATGCTCGGCAAAAGGTGGCCGAAGTCTACGAGGGCGACACGTGTCAAGTCAACGTTTGACCTCTTTTTTTTTTTTTTTTTGCTGCAGTTGCTGTCGTATTCTCTCTCTTCTCCTTCGTCTGGTCCCTTTCTCACGCTCTCGCCCTCCTCCCTTCTTCTTCGTTTTCTCCGTTCTCGAGGTGCGAGATGTCCACGAAGTGGAGCTCGATGGAAGAGCTCGGAGAGAGGGAGAGCTTGGCAGCTTCGGTAAGCGAGCTAGTACTGGGTTTGGCGTCGGAATGGAGCTCGACCATTGATTCTAAGGACGGAGCTCGCGTAGTTCGGAGCTCGTCGAGGCGGTGACGGAGCTCGACTGTGGGAGAGCTCGACGTGGTGGTGAGCTCGACGAGAATGGGAGCTTCGGTGAAGATGGAGCTCGTCGACGCCATGGCGATGGGTTCGAGCTCGACTGAGCTTCGTCTAAAGTGGCTCGAGCTCGGCGATGGGTTCGAGTTCGACTGAGCTTCGGCTGAAGTGGCTCGAGCTCGGCGTCGGTGAACTCGACGAGAAGGAAGTGGAGTTCCGTGGCGGAGCTCGATTGTGGGAGTGGTCGGCCATGGAGGAGCTTCGAAGCTGGACGTGGACGAGGTGGTGCCGAGCTTGATGATCGATGAAGGGGGAGCTCGAGATGCTTGTGCTCCTCATTGGAGCTGGCATTGGCGAAACGTTCAGCCATGGAGGAGCTTCGAAGCTCGCCGTCGGAGCTCGGCAGTGGAGGCGAGGAGGTGAAGCTTGATGGAGGAGGCAGTCGGCGAGATCGAGTTCGCGCGAAGACGGGTTCGGCGGAGCCCGAGGTTGAAGGAGGTGGTGTTCGGAGCTTCGTGACGGAGCCCGTCGGAGGTAGAGCTCGATGTTGGTGAGCTTCACGACTTCGATAGCGGGGGACCTCGACTACTGTGGCGAAGAGGTCGGCAGAGCTCGGCGGCGACGGTGTGGAGCTCGAGCTTCGGCCATGGGAGAGCTCGGCGAGGAGATGAGTAGAGTTTGGCTGTCAAGGGAGAGAGCTTGATGGTAGCTCGAGCTTGACGATGGAGCTGTTCGGTTGAAGATGACGAGCTGGTCGATGACACGGTGGTGTCGAGGTTGAGGAGAGCTCGGTTGCCGACGGGGCTTGGCTGCGAACGGAGGTCGCGCCGTGGAGGAGCTCGTGGTTCGAGCGCGGGTGGAGCTCGAAGTTGAAGGTGTTGACGATGTTGGGTTTGAAGCTTGCGAGAAGGTGACGAACTGTATTGTGTTATTCGGTTTTTACTTGGGTTTGGCGCCAAAGTGGCTTGAAGAAGAAGGGGGTGACGTGGCGGTTTGGTTTGGGTTCGGGTCCTCTTGATGGGTCCGAACCCGGCCCCTTGTGCTCCCCTTGTCATTTTTTTTTTCGGGTCTGTGCTGGTGCCGAACTCAACTGGTGCCGAACTCAAGCCCGTAAAACGGTCGGTGTCAGGAACGCTCGGCAGCTGGTGCCGAACTCAACTGGTGCCGAACTCAAGCCCGTAAAACGGTCGGTGTCAAGAATGCTCGGCAGCTGGTGCCGAACTCAACTGGTGCCGAACTCAAGCCTGTAAAATGGTCGGTGTCAAGAACGCTCGGCAGCTGGTGCTGAGCGCTCGGAAAAGGTGGCCGAAGTCCACGTGGGCGACACGTGGCGTAGTCAACAGTATGCGTTGAATTTTTCGCCAGGTCTGTTTCTTCTTCTCCTTCGTTTGTCTTCTTCATCTTCTCTTTCGTTTCTCTTCTTTGTCCTTCGCCAGCTCTCGAGAGCGTGCTCGAGCTCGGATCTTCTGGACCTCGGCAGTGGAGCTGAATGGAGGGGACTCGACATCGGAGCTCGCGGGGGAGGTCGACGGGGAAGCTCAGAGCTCGGACTTTTGGAGTCGAGGTCGGGAGCTCGCGGAGCTTGATGAGGCGATGACGGCTTCGACGAAGGAGAGGGAGTGATATGGGGTTCTTGGCGCGCTGAAGGAGAGAGGAGTCCGGAGCTGTGTTCGAGCTCGTCGGAGGTAGAGCTCGATGGAGGTGAGCTCGGCGTCTTGGTCGGCATTGGTCCGGCGAGGCCTGAGGTTGAAGATGAACTCGGAGATAACGAAGCTCGACGAGGGAGACGCCGAAGGCAGCCGGCAACGGAGGGGAGAGCTCGGTATTGGAGATGGAGCTCGGTTGTGGGAGAGTTCGACGCAGAGTTTTGTGATGACGGAGCTCGACGACTGAATGAGCTCGTCGGAAGTGGAGCTCGACGTGTTGGAGCTCGGCGACGGCGATGATGGAGCTCGTGGTTCGGCCATGGCGGTTGGTGTGTTGCTCTTGGCGAACGCCGTCGAGCTCGAAGGTGACGAGCTGTTTTGTGAAGCTCGGAACATGGCCATGGAGGTGGTCGAAGCTTGAGGCTTTGTTGATGAGGTCGACGAGTGGGTTCGGCGTTGGAGGCAGGCGACGACGGAGGGGGGAGCTCGAAGGTGACGAGCTGTCTTTGATGGAGACGGAGATGTTCAGTGTCGTGGGTTTCTCGGAGGTGAGCTCGGCGGTGGAGGCGTTCGGTCATGGTGATGGAGCTCACGAACGACTGCGTTCGACAACGACGTGGAAGGTGTGTTCAGCGGAGCCCAAGGTTGAAGGAGGTGGCTTCGTTGGAAGTTGGCGACTGCGTGAGCTCGGCGACTGCGTGAGCTCGTGGCATGGAGGTGGCGAGCTCGTCGGAAATGGAGCTTCGGGGGGAGACGACGTAGAGCTCGTCGAGGCGGTGTTGGGTTTTGGAGAAGAAGGAAGAGCTCTGTTTTTCTTTGTTCCTCGGTTTTTGTTTTGTTCCTTGGTTTTTGCTTTGTTTGCTTGGGATTTGCGCCAAGGTGGCTGAAGAGGAAGGGGAGGAGAGAGAACGGGTTTTGGGTTCGGATCTTTAATGGGTCTGAACCCGACCCTATAGCCCCCCTTTTTTTTCTGTGTCATTTGTATATGAGCCGTCGATCGCATTTGAGCACGGATTTCGAGGTAGAGACTTCCCTTTTCATTTTGAGCTCCGATGGCAAGTTGCTTCGGCGACGTTGCCGACCCTCTCCAAATATGTGTTAAGAAGGAGGCCGAAGCCCAGGGGGGTTCGGGGTCTCCTACCGAGGTGTGACGACATATGTAGAGAGGAAGTTCGGCGAGTCTTTGCCGGGGTCGGTGTCAAGATCGCTCGGCAGCGGGTGCTGAACTCAAGCCCGTAATACGGTCGGTGGCAAGAACGCTCGGCAGCTGGTGCCGAGGCTCGAGACTTAGAAATTGTTTGGAGATCTTGACTACCGAACTCAAGCCCGTAATACGGTCGGTGTCAAGAACGCTCGGCAGCTGGTGCCGAGGCTCGAGACTTAGAAATTTTTTGGAGATCTTGACTGCCGAACTCAAGCCTGTAATACGGTCGGTGGCAAGAACGCTCGGCAGCTGGTGCCGAACTCAAATGTGCCGAACTCAAGCCCGTAAAACGGTCGGTGGCAAGAACGCTCGGCAGCGGGTGCCGAACTCAAGCCCGTAAAACGGTCGGTGGCAAGAACGCTCGGCAGGGGGTGCCGAACTCAACTGGTGCCGAACTCAAGCCCGTAAAACGGTCGGTGGCAAGAACGCTCGGCGCGGGTGCCGAACTCAAATTTTCCCTGCAGAGTTCTTCTTAATGTTCCCGGTGCTACGGAGGTCGGCTCGGGGCGTGCGACCCCTTGTTTCGAAGCTAATTTGAAGATCTACAACTTCTCTTTAGGAGTGAGATGAAGATTCACCCTCCTTCATGGTCAAAATAGCCCCGCAACATCCTTGTATTCATGAAGTTGAGGAGTGTTTTGGTCGTGGGGATTTTGGAAGAGGAGCTCCACTCCTAGGGGCGGAGAAGCTGTGCTGGGAAAACCCTTGTGCCCGGAAGACCCTTGTAAGATCCATGGGAAGACCCATCCTTTGGGGTGAGCGAAACGAAGAGCTTGGCTTTAGGAGAGAGCCATTTGGAAGACAAGTTTGAGGAGCAACTCTAGGAGAGAGTTGTGAGCTCCGATCTTGTTGAGAAGAGGTCCGCTTCGGAGGCGAGCGGAGCAGAGAGCTCGGATCTGGAAGAGAGCTATTTGTGAGACAAGTGTGAGGGAGAACTTTAGGAGAGAGTGGTGAGCTTCGAACTCGTTGAGAAGAGGTCCGCTTTTGGAGGCTAGCGGAGCGAGGAGCTTGGCTCTAGGAGAGTGCCGTTTGTGAGACGAGTTTGAGGAGCAACCCTAGGGAAAAGTTGTGGGCTCCGAACTCGTTATTTAAGTGAGGGAATCAATGGTTGTGGGAGCAATTCCGAATGGCGAACCACTTTTAGCTCGCTTAACAGCGAACTTGCAAAGTAGAATCGAGCCAAGTGTTGGACTCCGGAACCATCGTTAGAAAAGTTCAACGGCTGTGGGAGCAATTCCGAATGGCGAACCACTTCTAACCCGCTTAAGAGCAAGTTATTCGAAGCAGAATCGAACCAAGTGTTGGACTCTGGAACCATCGTTAGATTTATTCAACGGTTGTGGGAGCAATTCCGAATGGCGAACCACTTCTAACCCGCTTAAGAGCAAGTTATTCGAAGCGGAATCGAACCAAGTGTTGGACTCCGGAACCATCGTTAGATTTATTCAACGGTTGTGGGAGCAATTCCGAATGGCGAACCACTTCTAACCCGCTTAAGAGCAAGTTATTCGAAGCAGAATCGAACCAAGTGTTGGACTCCGGAACCATCGTTAGAGGGGTTAACGAGGTGTAGGAGCAATTCCGAATGGCGAACCACTTCTTACCCGCTTATGAGCGAGTAATTTGAAGCGGAATCGAGCCAAGTGTCGGACTCCGACCTCGTTGTTAGAGCTTAGTAAGTTGCGGGAGCAGCCATGTAGAAGAAGCTGGACTCCGAACTCGCCATTTTGCGGGTCGTGACTCGGAGAGATTGAGATGAAGCAAGAGCAACAATTTCCAATGAAAAAATGTAAAGTTTTATTGAAATAAACTAAGTGGCTGCTTCAATAAGGCGAGACATTATTACATGTTGTTGGCCGAGTTATAAACATCGGCCTTATTGAAAATCAAGATCCTACTTTTATGATAAGGTGAAGGCCGCTCGAGAGGAGCTGGGAGGTTCTGAGTCTTGAAGCTCGGCGGGCCTTTCCGTTCGTTCGTTGGCTCCTTAGTAGGGAAGCTCGGCCCCAACTTTTTGGACGAACTTGGTAAGGTGCCCCCGCTGTATGAGGTCTTCGATCTCCTCCTTGAGAGCCCGACAATCATCCGTGTCGTGGCCGTGGTCCCTGTGAAAGCGGCACCACTTATCCTTGTTCCTCTTCTTGCCAGGTGTGTTCATTCTAGGGGGAGCACGAAGTAGTCCTTCCTTGTCTACCTCCATAAGGACTTCTGATATATTAGCAATGAGGGGGGTGAACTTCTCAAAACGAGGAGTCGGGCGGCGCTGGCCATTGCCGTCCTTCTGGAATTTTTGGGACCCCTCTTCACTTGTGTTCTTCCGTTTGTTCCCGAAAGATGTCTCCTTCAGAGCAAGGGGGTCGAGGAATTCTTCGGCCCGAATGTACTTTTCACACCTGAGAAGGAGGTCGGCAAAGTTCTGTGGAGGCTTCTTAGCAAGAGAGGAATGGAGGCTGGAATTGAAGACATTGGATTGGAAGGCGGCCGTCGCGACGGATTGGTCGAGGGAAGCTATAGACCTGGCTTCGGCTGTGAACCTCTTCACATAGTCCCTCAACTTCTCACCCTTCTTCTGGTTAAGGTAGAGTAGCGAAATGCTGGTCTTTTCAGTTCGGCGACTACTCACGAAGTGGGTGACGAAGAGGGTCTCGAACTGTTCGAATGAGAATATCGAGGATGGGGCGAGGCGAGAGTACCATTCTCGAGCCGGACCCTTGAGAGTTGCGGGGAAGGTTTTGCATAGCAGGGCATCGGAAGCTTGATGAATGAGCATGAAAGTCTTGAAGCTTTCGATGTGGTCAACTGGGTCGGTCTCCCCGGTGTAAATCTCAAATTGGGGAGGTTTGAAGCCGAACGGCACAGGTGCATCCACAATGGTTCGGGAGAAAGGGGGTCGACTAGGACGTAGGGTCCTCCCCCTAAGCTCTTCTTCTCGACCTATCTGACCCAGGCACCTCTCTACCTCATGAAGACGGCGATACATGGCGTCGTCCCTCCGACGGTAATCAGCCGAGCCTCTAGACTCGTCTTCGTAGGAGGGAGAGAGAGGGCTACGGCGATGGTAACTTCGGGAGCGACGAGGACTTGGGGTACGCCGGGAGTTACTAGGAGCAGGACGAGGAGATGGGGACCGTCGGCGAGGGCTTCGGACTGGAGGAGGAGATGGGGCCTTCGGCTCATTAGGGTTCCGACGGAGGTTGAGAGCCTGCAGGACGGTCGCTTGGAACTGCTGGAACTCGGCACGGGTGATGGGTGCCTCATTGTTCCTGGGCTGTTGCCGACCCGCGGGGGAATGCCTTCTTCGGTAATGCTCGGGGGACTCCCTCCTTCCCCTTCGGACAGGGGATCTTCTGTAGTCTCAGCGGTGAGGGGATCACTCACCCAGACGTTGTTGACGGGAGGCTCCCTCTCGGGCCCGCTTCTCGTCCAGACGGTGGCGTAAGTCCTCCACCTTCTGCCGGTTTTGGGGATTGTGAGAGGCCATGGAATCCGTAGAGGCTTTGTGTATGGAGACGCGGTCTTGGTGGAGAGGTTGCTTCAGGCGGGAGCCCCCCGCACCGGCGTTCTGAGGACCGGTGGGACCCTTGGGGGGTTGCTGATTCTGAAGAGGAGGCTGATCTTGTTGAAGAGGGTCCTCCACTTGAAGCGGGGGTTGTCCCTGCTGCGGAGCGGGTTGGACGAGGACTACCTCTTGCTGATCGGCGGGGTTGGGCCCGCGGTTGGACCCTCTGGACCTGACTTTTCTCGGAGGCATGGCTGGAGAAGATCGGTCCAACGGGAAGAGAGGCTGCTATTCGTTTGGTTTTTCCACAGACGGCGCCAATCTGTTACCGCTAAATCTGGTGTGGGGGTAAACAGACAGAATTTGTGAGTTCGAGGAAAACCTGAATAACAAAACCTAACCTGATCCGTCGGAGATTGATCGTTGACTCCCGCCGTTAACCTGCAAAAAGTGCGAGACACCGGGGGGGGATCCCGGCGACGCACCCTCCGACACTCAAGTCAGTAATCAGAAATGATTAAGAAAGAGCGTAAATTGAGAAAATACTGATTACCTCGCAATGGAGATGGATGGGGGGTATTTATAAGCGTCTTTGGGACTGGATTAGGAATGTAATCCCCGTGATTAGATAAGGAATATTCTCCTAGTAATCAGATAAGGAATTGAATTCCTAACTCCCAGTGAAAAGATAGATGTAAATCAGGGCCGTTGATTAAGATCTAATCAGGGACCTTGATTGTATCTTGCTGGATCGGGTGTGCAGCGGATTGGAACCCATACCCAGTTGACGTGGATCCGTTCATGGGTTATTGGGCTTTGAATAAAGACCCAGTTCCCATTTCAGACCCGTTTGTAGGTGAAATTACCGTTTTACCCCTGAGCTTTAAGATTCGTGTCCGATGTGAACGGTCCCGATTTAATCCTATTTTTAGCCATATCAGTAGGCAAGCGCAATAAGAGTCCTTCGACCAGCTCAAGGCATACTTAGCCAACCCCCCACTCTTAAGAAAGCCAAAGCCCGGGGAGGTCCTCTACCTATACCTCGCCGCTTCGGAGTAGACCCTCAGCGCAGTCTTGGTGAGAGAAGAAGACAGAGCACAGAGGTCCATCTACTACGTCAGCAAGGTCCACCGGGATGCCGAGCTCCGTTACCCAAAGCTAGAGAATATGGCCCTTGCCTTAGTCATGGCGGCGAGGAAACTCCGCTCGTACTTTCAGTCTCATTCGGTGGTCGTTCTTACCGACCAACCGCTGAAGCATGTGCTCCACAATCCAGAAATGTCGGGCCGCTTGATGAAGTGGTCCATAGAGCTGAGCCAGCATGACATCAGCTACCAACCAAGAACCGCCATCAAGGTGCAAGCCCTGGTAGAATTCATTGTGGAAAGCACCATCCCCGACCCCTGCGAGTCGGCTGCTGAACCCCTGGTCTGGACCGTTTATGTGGATGGATCCTCTTGCACCGACGAAAGTGGGGCTGGCGTCATCTTGACCGGCCCAGATGCTTTCGTCCTGTAATACTCCCTACGCTTGAACTTCCCAGCATCGAACAACGAGGCAAAGTATGAGGCCCTCATAGCGGGGCTCTATATGGCTCGCAAGGCAGGAGCCAAGCGGTAAGGGTCTTTAGTGACTCGTAGTTGGTCATGAATCAGGTGTCCGGGTAATATGAAGCTAGGGACGAGCACATGGCCAAGTATTTGGTAAAGGTTAGGGGGCTACTAGCCTTCTTCGAAGATGTTCAACTCCAGCAGGTTCCTCGAGAGGAAAACGCACAGGCGGATTCCTTCTCTAAGCTCGCCTCCTCATCCCTCCAGGGTTTGGAACAGACCGTCCTGATAGAGGTCCTCCTCAAACCAAGTATCGAGGAAGATAGCTTAGAGCCAATGGAGACTATGCCCCTCACACTTGGGAGAACTGGAAGAAGCCCTTACTCGAGTACCTTATGGACAGAGTTCTTTCAGAAGACCCGAAAGATGCGAGAAGGATCAAGACCTGAGCCGAGCGGTACACACTCGTTGATGGAGTCATGTACAAATGCTCCTACACTCAGGTTGACGGACGACCCTACCTGAGGTGTCTCTCCCCCGAGGAAGCACTCTATGCCTTGAAGGAGGCCCATGACGGTATGTGTGGCGCACACCTGGAAGCGAGGTCCCTCGCCCATAAGCTCTTGAATTACGGCTACTTCTGGCCCACACTACTTAGTGATTCAGAGGAGTACGTCCGGCAATGCGGCTCCTTCCAGAGATTTGCTCTAATCCGTTGCCTACTTCAAGCCCAACTATCCTCCCTGACAAGCCCAATTCCTTTCGCAATGTGGGGAATGGACTTACTCGGACCGTTCCCTCCAGTGCCGGGCCATCTGAAGTTTTTGGTCATGGCGATAGACTACTTCTCTAAGTGGATCGAGGTCGAACCCTTCGCAACGATCACTGAGAGTAAAGTTCAGAAGTTCTTTTGGAAGAACATTGTTTGTCGGTTCAGCGTGCCCCGCATTCTCGTGACCGACAATGGAACCCAGTTCTTAGGGGCGACTTTTTGCGAATTCTGTACCGACCTCGGTATCCAACACCGGTTCTCTTCGATATCCCACCCACAGTCCAACGGCCAAGCGGAGAATGCTAACTGCCAAATCCTCTCCATCCTAAAGAAGAGGCTCGACAAGTCCACCAAGGGACAATGGGTCGAACAGTTGCCTAACGTGCTTTGGAACTATCGCACCACCAAGAGAACTCCAATGGGGGAGTCTCCTTTTAACCTCACATACGGCTCAGAAGCCATCATTGCCCTGGAGGTCGGCCTATCCTCGCCCAGATTGATAGCCTATCGAGAGAGCAGAATGCGAGCCAGCTCCGCAACAGTTTGGATCTCATCGATGAGGTCTGAGAAAGAGCATCTATTCGACAGGAGACCTACCGCTATAGGATAATGCAATCTTTTAACAAGAAGGTCCGCCTCGCTAATCTCAAAGTGGGAGACCTAGTGCTCCGAAAGCTATCAATCTCTCTTCCCAGCAGGAAAGGCAAGCTAGCACCCAATAGGGAAGGCCCGTATAGGGTCTCCAAGGTTATTCGCTCCGGCACGTATCAACTTGAAGACCTAAGGGCAGGAACTTGGAATGCCGATCACCTAATGAAGTACCAAGAGGGTGTTGTAACACTGCTCCAAGCAACTTTAGACAACTCTTGAGTTGAGCAGTCTCCATTCAATGCTTTTAATTATTTTGTTATTTTTCTTTGCAAAATGTAAGGGGCTTGCAACTCAGAAGCAGCCACTCAAATAATCTTTAATAAAGGCAAGATACTTCCTGGGAATTTTTGTCTATAACAACCTAGTTGACTTGCTTTGAGATGCAAAGCTCTAAAAACGACATGCTCGGAGTCCAACACTTGGTTCGACTCCGCTTCAACTACTTGCTTCTAAGTGATTACGAAGCGAATCACCATTCGAAATTGCACCTACAACTATTGATAATCTCTAAATGACACGCTCGGAGTCCAACACTTGGTTCGATTCTGCTTCAACTACTTGCTTCTAAGTGAGTACGAAGCGGATCACCATTCGAAATTGCTTCTACAGCTATTGATAATCTCTAAACGACACGCTCGGAGTCCAACACTTGGTTCGACTCTGCTTCAACTACTTGCTTCTAAGCGAGTACAAAGCGGATCACCATTCAGAATTGCTTCTACAGCTGTTGATAATCTCTAAACGAAATGCTCAGAGTCCAATACTTGGTTCAATTCCGCTTCAACTACTTGCGTCTAAGCGAGTACGAAGTGATTCCCCATTCGGAATTGCTCCCACAGCGGTCGATATTGTCTAAACGAGGACCTTGCAGACTACGGCAATGTGTGCCGAGTATTCTTGCCACCGATGTCCGAATACGAGAAACCAATCTCACAAACTACGATAATGTGTGCCGAGCATTCTTGCCACCGACGTCCGAATACGAGAAACCCATCTCGTGGACTTTGGCAACCCTCACTGAACGTTTTTGCCACCGTCGTTCAAACATGAGAAAAATATCTCTCTTGGACTTCGGCAACCCTCGCCGAGCGTTCTTGCCACCGACGTCCAAACGTGAGAAAAACATCTCTATTGGATTTTAGCAACCCTCGCCGAGCGTTCTTGTCACCGACATCCAAATGTGAGAAAAATATCTCTCTTAGACTTCGGCAACCCTCGCAGAGCGTTCTTGCCACCGACGTCCAAACGTGAGAAAAACATCTCTTGGACTTCGGCAACCCTCATCGAGCATTCTCGCCCAATCTCTTGGACCTTAGTTATTCGGGCCGAACATCCTTGTCCCACAGCTATTGACATGCTTGCAAACAATAACAAAACACACAAGTTTGGAAAATGAGTTCGCTATTTCATTAGAATTTGAGATACAAGTCTGACCTCAGACCAACGACTCATCTTTACATCAAGGTGCAATTCATTGAAAGCAAAAGTTTACAAAGTTACAAGGTGCTGCCCTAACCAATCCTAGGGAGAGGGATACTTCGCTTAAGTGACAGACGAGGCCGGCGAACACCATGCTGCTGGGGCCTTACTCCTGCCGAGGTCTCCAGACCAGCGAGCCGAGTTGCATCGTCGGCACCGGAAAGTCTGAGTGTTGCCCCCAACGGATGCTCTGCTCGAAGAACCAGCTACCCCGCTCTGTGCATCACCGGGACGTCCCATGACGGGGGCCGAGCGTGCCGCCAACTCGTGGAACAACCTCCCCATGGCATACTCATCTCGGGGACAATATGTGCTCCTGACGTTGCTCCCTTTTGAAAGCCGTCGCAGCCGGTGGATCTCGACCTCTAGCTCTACGACCTGTGCCTTCAGCGACTCATCTGTCACGTTAACTTTCAGTCGTGGCATTCGGCTCGAGCTACCCGCACGAGAGGCTTCGGTGAGTGTCCTCCAAAGTTCTGCAACCCTGATGCCCTTCTCGAGTACCACATTCTTCGTCCCATCTCTCTCTGCCCTGACCTCGAACAGAGACTGACGAAGCAATTTTAATCGCAACCCCTGACTAACTGCCTTCAAGGGGCACATCTCTTCCCCTTCGGGGGGCACTTTGCGAGCCTTCTCCTTCAGTCGCTTCAGCTCAGATGTTCGACGGGCCAACGTCAACTTGAGATAGTTCAACTCTGACTCGGTTTTGAACAGCCTCTCTCGAGTCTGGGCAAGGCTCAGCTTCGTGATCCCGAGCCCATTCCGGAGGTGTGACACTTCGACAAGGTCGGATACTTCGACTAACTAAGAGGCTGTGACGATCTGAAAGAGCCAAGTCAAAGTGCTAAGTTCAAACAGAGTGCTAAGTTCAAACAGAGTGCTAAGTTCAAACAAAGCCACTACAAAACTCGAGAGCAAACCAAACAAACCACAATGAACACTTAGCCGAAAATTTCAAAAAGTTTTTCATTCCATCGAAATTCAAAAAGATACAAGTGGTGGCCAGTCCGCGATTAGGCGATATATTGCTTATCGAAATTTTGAGTTACAAGTCAAGGCCCGACCTCTTTACCGTGGCTGTCGATCACTGCAAGATCTGACCCCTCAGGCACAGTGACGATCGTCAGGGGCGTAGCCTCTAAGCCGGGCTCTATCTTGGTGCCCTCAACCTTGGCTTCCTCGTTGTCGTCCCCTTCCTCGCCTTCATCTAACGCTTCGTCGAATCCCGGGACGTGGTCGGGGAAGAAGCACTACACGGAGCAGTCCACTTCGGGGTAGCTCTCCTTCACCTGCTTGATGGCACGGGCGTAGGCCTTCGCCATGTTGACCGTAAGGAAGCCTTGAGCCCTCTCCATGGTCGCAGCCTTGGCTTCTTTTGCAGCGACAATCTTGGCAGCCTCAACGAACTCCTCCCTTTCCTTCGTTGCCGACTCTTTCTGTCAGAGCAGAGAAGCAACGCCGACCTCCAGCTTCGCCACGAGGCCGTCGAGGTACTTAGCCTCGTCGTCTTCCCGTCCGCCTCGGCCCTCAGTTTTTCGATCTCGTTGGCTATCTGAGCCTGTTCTGCCCGAGCTCTGTCCGTCTCCGCCTTCAGCTCCTTCTCGAGTTTAGTCGTCTTCTCCATTAGATGATCGAAATGGCAGGTTATCTACGAGAAGAAAATAAAGCAACATGAAAACCAAGAAAGTTCCAAGTATAAAACTGGCAAGACTACAATACTTACTGACACTGCTGCTCGGGCGATCTCAAACACATCGTCTTCCATATTGCCGGAATCCATGGCGGCACGATCCTTTGGCGTCGCGAGATGTCGGAATGCCTACATGTTCGATGTCGTGTCGCCGAGGAACCCATCGAGCTTCTGGACTTGCCAGTCCGGGACAAAAATCTTTTTATGCTCCTCGGTCAGGAACACTTCGGCCTCGGTCGACAGCGAAGCCGCCTCCATCCCCAGAGCGGCTACTAGAGGAAACTTGCCTGCCTCCACCAAGGCCGAAAGGGCTGCCGGGGTCGTCGTTCTCTGGACTACATTGGCCGACGCCGATGCTTCCTCGACCGCTGCGGTGACCATTTTGGGTCTTGGAGAAGTCACCTTTGTGGCGACCCTCTTCGTCTTCCTCGGAGCCTTGCTGCCAAGAGCCCCACGCTTAGCCATCACGGCATCGAAGTCCATGTTTTCTGTATAAGAAGGGACGGTGATTAAACGCAAGTAAAAACCGAACACACACAAAAAAAATGAAAGGGGTAAACCGCATACTGGGGTTTATGCGGCTGAGTCCCCCTCCCCCGCTGAAGCGCACCTCCTCGGTCAGGTCCCTCCAGTCGAGCTTCGGACGGTCGAAGAGAACCCAAACCATGTCTTCTTCGTTGGGGTAAAGCACCGGAAGATCCTTCACCCTTTTCGACACTTGTTCGACCCAGACCGTCGGGATGCACCACGGCTCTCGACTCCGGATAATGAAGTACTTGTCTCGCCAATGCTTTATCGAGTCTGGACAGCTAATGAGCTGAGCCCCATGCCTCAGAGCCAGGTAGAACCTGAACTCTAAATTTTTCTGTTGATGAAGTTGGTATAGCATCCAAAGCACCCTCAGATCCAGCTCGATCTCCGCCGCCTGATTTTGGAGGACGAACCCATTGATCACCCTCCACCCATTCGACATGAGCTCAATCGGACTGATCTGGAACCACCGTAGGACTTGGATGACAAAGGGGTGGAGAGGCAGCCACGCCCCGGTTATGAAGGCATCGACTGGCCAAAAGCACATATCCACCGACATCGGTGAATTGGCCATCACTCCAGGTTCGGGCAGCATCAGCTCGAACTCCTCGGGGACCAGAAAGCATTCTCGAACTAATGCCAAGTCGGCCTCGTTGAGTGTGGAGATAGTATCATCAACTTCCGAAGTCTCCTCGCGGCGTTCTCTTCAAAACTCCACCCCCTTCCGTACATTATTCGTTCGGCGTGCTCCTCCGGCAGTTCCCGAACCCTCTGAAGTCCGGTCAGAACACCAGGCAATCTCCCGAACTCCCCCATCTGGCATGGGTTCTCGACCAATGTGTCCACGACAACCGAAGTAGGCTCTTCAACACTTTTGCCTTTGTCGACATGAGGAACCTGGCTCGAAGACGGCTCATCGGCGACAGGGGGGAGGTCTCTACCCTCGGGGGGAAGCTGAACATTTCTAAAAAATAACAACTGTTGAGTTATCTTGAAGTGACAGCAACGTTCGGAAAGATCACCGGAAGTTGGTAGAATCTCGCCTGAAGCTCTCGCTGGTGAAAACTAGTCTCCTGAGTAAAAACTTGCGAAATGAACAAGTAAGGTGTGGGGGTGAAATTTTATAGAGGCTACACATAAATCGAGACTAATGGGCTTCAAAAACTCAAGAGGCAGGCCCACTTACCACAAAACAATAAGAAACTCAACAGTCCTTTGACTGGTCAACGGTTAAACGGTCAGCGCGCCACGTGCAAAACATCTCTCTTGGACTTCGGAAAACCTCGCTGAGAATTCTTGCCACCGACGTCCAAACGTGAGAAAAACATCTCTCTTGGGCTTCGGCAACCCTCGCCGAGCGTTCTTGCCACTGACGTCCAAACATAAGAAAAACATCTCTCTTGGACTTCGGCAACCCTCGCTGAGCGTTCTTGCCACCGATGTTCAAACATGAAAAAAATATCTCTCTTGGGCTTGGGCAAACCTCGCCGAGCGTTCTTATCACCGATGTCCAAACGTGATAATAACATTTCTCTTAGACTTCGGCAACCCTCGCCGAGTGTTCTTGCCACCGACGTCCAAACATGAGAAAAACATCTCTCTTGAACTTCGGCAAACCTCGCCGAGCATTCTTGCCATCGACGTTCAAATGTGAGAAAAACATCTCTCTTGGACTTCGGCTATAACGCCCCAAATTCCAAATAAAGCCGAATTCGAGATTTCACATGATCTTTACTTCACTTCGTACAATTTTACAAGGAAATTAAAACTTTTTCAATAGTACATCAGAGTTCAAAATACAACTTGATTTACACCGCGGAAGAATAAAAGATTACAACATTGAAAAATACAACTTATACAACTTTATTAAATAAATCATCGATTGCATCATAATAGCTTTATTCCTTCATGAATAGTCCATTGCCTGCATATTAAACTGTGGGCACATCAGTCACTTACAACTGACGAAAGTGTTATACTCGGCCATCCTCTCTATGTCGTACATATAACGATCTCATTATTTTAACAAAACCACATAAATTGAATAAAGAATAAAGTGTTAAATTGTGACTACGCTAAACATGTAAGTGTATGCCATACCTTAATGCCTACGGCATACATTATTATACTAGGATGACACTAATGCACACTTGTTTGGATTCTATGCATCCCATACTACATAGGGCCGAAAGCAAGCGCCTACGTACTCCACAATAAAGGGCTCATTCCCTCGCCATGAAAACTACCCGGTAAGAAAACAAGGTTTAAATCATTCCACGAATATGGGTCCCAGCCCGCCGGCTATTATAACGGTTCTCTCATCGTGTGAATCATCCCACAAGTGCCCCCTAGACCCGGTATACGTATATACATTGGAGACGGCAAACTATCCGCCCGATTATGCTAAATCCCGGATTTAAATATAAAAACCCGTCTCCCACAGAGCAACCTCAGTCTGCCGACTGGGTCTATAGCCATGGAGATCCACCGCCAACTATATAGAGGCAACCCACTTACGTTTGCCCAAGTTTACTACATCTTCACTTATGTGCCTAGTTATTTAATTCAAGACATGAATGTGTTATCATTCCTAGAATCAGTTTTACCTCCTACCGGACTTGTTGACAAAAATACGAGATCGCCCCACGGCAATATCTCAAAATCATATCTCAAATATTTCTTTCAATATTGCTGGTAACCGAGGTCTTACTAATTCTTAATCATAATCTATCATGTACAAGAAACATGGGTACACACACCCTTTAATAAGCATGTCTTAAACCTAGATGATTTTATCTTTCAACTTAGTCACAAAATAATCATAGTCTCGACACTATTCATGATCTAGTTGTTTATTCACATTCTTTTTAAACAAACATTCATTTCAAGAACACAGTTTCACTACATGAATTGTTACAACAGATCTAAGTTATCACAATGTTTCAATTCACAAAATATTTCTTAAACATGATACAAGTGTAATTATTCTTAAAAGATCAATTTACAAAAATACTACTTTTCACCACATGATTCTATTCTCAAAATTTTTATTTCTTTTTACACTTCAAAAATATACAAGAAACTATCTCTTAGTATTTTCATTTCATTTTATATTAATACTAAAGTTTCCATTTTATATTTAAAGACCAATCCATGAAAAAAAATTAAAAAAAACAAAGTGGGAGGCCTGGGTTTCGAACCCAACACTGCCGACCACAACAGCCAGCACCCAGACCCTGTCTCGCTAGCCATAAAGTCAACTAGGACTTTGTGTCAATTTCATACACCAAAAGGCTCATATACCGAAATCTTACTTTAGGGATTTTAAAAAAAAGTTTAAAAATAAGTGTGGGGAAAGCTTCGGTTGAGCACTACTCTAGTGCTCACCGCGTGAACACTAGGCCTCCGGGCGTTCATATCGAAAATCCGAACCGTTCACATTGATCTACACATCTAAATTAGTCTAAATATGTAAAATCAAATCATTTGAAATTCATTTGCCCATCCATCATGTGACTATAAAAACAATGATTTTCAGCCATACAATTTTGTAACACTTCAATGGATGGATAAATGAATTTCAAATGATTTGATTTTACATATTTAGACTAATTTAGATGTGTAGATCAATGTGAACGGTTCCGATCGTCGATATGAATGCCCGAAGGCCTAGTGTTCACGCGGTGAGCACTAGAGTAGTGCTCAACCGAAGCTTTCTCAATAAGTGTGACTAACAAGTTTCGAACCCAAGATCTTTTACAAACAAAGTTCTGTGTTGCACTAGCTAACCAGTAAGTCCAAGTGTGAATTCTGTTTAGAAATTGTACTAATGTACTTTTGTTCAATTATTCAGAAAGTATTTCTTTTTCCATGAAACTGGTTTATTCAAGGATCCAAATCTTTCTAACCATTTTGAAATAAACTTTTTCTTGATATTAGAATTTAAAAATAGTAAACAAAAAATTTTCAAAATTCATTAAAAACACTATTTTCACTCCTTTAAATAGTTCTCTTTCTCATTTTTCACATAAACTTAGATTTTTTCTTTAAGAAACGAAAAATACAAAAGGAAAGAAACTAGTGTCCATGACAATTGGTTATATTCTCAGTTTGACACAAATTACACTTTATAACAAATACTACTGTATTCACTTGAACAACAATACTCTTTCATGCAATAGTTTACATTCTTTTAAATTAGAACATACATATGTCGATACATTACAAAACACTAACTAAGATTTCTTTCTTTCTTCTTTCTTAGTATTCAAAACATGATGTGGTCAACATATTTCATAAGCACAATTTTTTGCAAACATACTAATATGATAAAGGAGTTCTTATCCTTAATTAGCATGGTATCTATTTCTTAATCTCAACAAAACTACCTTCACACATATCATATTATACTAGCATGAATTTTATAATTTTCTCATCAAAATTCTTCTTATATTACTCATTTTAGCATGCATGTCCTATATTAGAAAATAATGAAATCACCCACCTTATGTGAAGCTCGAAAAATGAAAGAAAAGAACACCACTTCTAGCTCCAAAGACTCCTAGTAAGACTTCTCCTCCTAGCAATGGTTTCTTCTCCTAGCAAGAATTTCCTCGAAGTACAAGAACTCTCTTACTGTCTTTCTTTTTTTCTTTCTTTTCTTTTCTTTTCTTTTCTTTTGATTATGTTTTTGGTGCAAATGAGAAGTAGGAAATGGGGCTCTATTTATAGGGTATGGTTAGGGTCTATCATGCATAATTTTACAATTAATAACTCTCCATATTAATTCTTACAACTCTTCATGTTCTAAACTCCTAAAACCTACAACTCTTCATCTCCCCACTCTTCACAAATTAAACCCCCAACCCTTCTTCTCCCCCTCTAAAAAATTGGCCTCCCCTAGCCCATAAAACTGGCCAAGTTCACTTGTGTGTGCATGCACACATGCACAAACACATTTCTATAACTCTAAATGTGTACAAAAAGTTGTAACTTATCATATATTAGTCCAAGCTCAACTTAAAAATTAGGATTTATTAATGGGCTTGTCCCATGGGCTTTTATTTTGAATCTACTAATTTAATTAATCTAGTGGGCTCTTCTTTTAATTAATCTAATGGACTAGATTTTAATCTTTAGGTCCATGGATCAAAAGAAGGCTAATATAAAAACTTATGCATGCTAAAATTAGTAAATGAGAGTAAGAAAAAGAGAAGGAAAAACTAACACGTGCATCATACGTGCAAAAATTGAAAATGCATTTTAATCAAAATGGGGGAAAATAAATTTTCATTTTATAAAAAGAGTTCGCATACGTAAAATAAATAATCAATGCACATAGAAATATCACTTAGTGATGGAAAAATATGTAATTGATACGTGTATCGAAAACACATAAAAAGCACATAAAATACCGAGATTAAAATATAATATTTTAGTTGACTCAAATAGGATAAAATCGATACAGAAAATGCATAAATAGTCGAAAATCAAGATACGTGATGAAAACACGTTATAAAATATACATGCGTAACACACAGGGACAAAATTGTAATTTCCAATTTTGCAGGGTGTTACATCGGCAACCCTCGCCCAGCGTTCTTGCCACCGACGTCCAAATATAAGAAAAACATCTCTCTTGGACATCAGCAACCCTCACCGAGCGTTCTTGCCACGGACGTCCAAACGTAAGAAAAACATCTCTCTTGGACTTCGACAACCCTCGCCGAGCGTTCTTGCCACCGACGTTCAAACGTGAAAAAAATATCTCTCTTGGGCTTCGGCAAACCTCGTAGAGCGTTCTTGCCACCGACGTCCAAACGTGAGAAAAACATCTTTCTTGGACTTCGGCAACCCTCGCCGAGTGTTCTTGCCACCGACGTCCAAACGTGAGAAAAATATCTCTTGGACTTCGGCCGCCCTCGCCGAGCGTTCTTGCCACCGACGTTCAAACGTGAGAAAAACTTCTCTCTTGGACTTCGGCAAACATCGCCGAGCGTTCTTGCCACCGACGTCCAAACGTGAGAAAAATATCTCTCTTGGACTTCGGCAATCTTTGCTGAGCGTTCTTACCACCGACGTCCAAACGTGAGAAAAATATCTCTTGGACTTCGACAACCTTCGCCGAGCATTCTTGTCACCTCACGTTCAAACATCTCTCTTGGACTTCGGCAACCCTCGCCGAGCGTTCTTGCCACCGACGTCAAAACGTGAGAAAAACATCTCTCTTAGACTTCGGCAAACCTCGCCGAGCATTCTTGCCACCGACGTCCAAACGTGAGAAAAACATCTCTCTTGGACTTCAGTAACCCTCGCCGAGCGTTCTTGCAACCGACGTTCAAACGTGAGAAAAACATCTTTCTTGTACTTCGGCAAACCTCGCCGAGCATTCTTGCCACCGACGTTCAAACATGAGAAAAACATCTCTCTTGGACTTCGGCAACCCTCGCCGAGCGTTCTTGCCACCGACGTTCAAACATGAGAAAAACATCTCTCTTAGAATTCGGCAACACTCGCCGAGCGTTCTTGCCACCGGCGTCCAAACGTGAGAAAAATATCTCTCTTAGACTTCGGCAATCCTCGCCGAGCGTTCTTTGCCACCGACGTCCAAACGTGAGAAAAACATCTCTCTTGGACTTCGGCAACCCTCACCGAGCGTCTTGCCACCGACGTCCAAATGTGATAAAAATATCTCTCTTGGACTTTGGCAACCCTTGCCGAGCGTTCTTGCACCGACGTTCAAACGTGAGAAAAACATCTCTTGGACTTCGGCAACCCTCGCCGAGCATTCTTGCCACCGACATCCAAACGTGAGAAAAAAACTCTCTTGGACTTCGGCAACACTTGCCGAACCCCTTCGACACGTGTCACCATCTCGAAGCACCACTCGACTTCGGCAATGTATGTCGAACCCCTCGACCTCAGTCTCCACCCTGACACGTGTGCCAATCGAGGTGTCTGAAGGGGGTCGGCAACTATTGCCGGGTGTTCTTGCCACCAACCCCTAAGCGAGGGAAAGGATGCCTTCGTACAACGCGAGCCGTCAAATCACCTCAAAAGTCACGCGACCATCTGATCTACGTCTCAGATTCATCCACGTCATCGAGTGCTGATCCACCATTTGATCATCCAGATTTTCGCACCCAAGGTTGATGAACGATCCAGATCGTGCCACGTCATAAATAGGTGATTAAAATTTTTTTAGTTATTAATTCGAATTATTTATTTAAAAATTGCAAAAAAAATGAATAAAAATTCGGAAAAATTAATTAAAAATTCAAAAATATAATTATAAATTTGGGAAAATATTTTGAGCCCATGGATAAATAATTATTGGTTAGAATAATTAATTAGTGTTCTTGAAAATTAAATCATCGCTTTGCAAAATTGAATAAACGATTCGAAAAATAATTAAAAAATCAGGAAAAATCACCAAAAATCCAGAAGAGCCTAAGAACAATCTTGGACATGCTACCAGCTCATAAGCGACATGTTATCTCTCAAACAAGATTCAAACCCCCTTTTAAGAAATCTAATAAAGTCCTATGCGCCATCGAAACAACAAAACTACTCCCCAAAGGCTGTAGCACACAGTCTTTGGGTGGGGGCTCGTGATATGGCTGAAAATGGGGCTAAATCAGAACCGTTCAAATTGGGCACAAATCTTAACGTTCACAGGGGCAAAACAGTAATTTCACCTACAGACGGGCCCGAAACGGGAACCAGGTCTCTTCTCTTGGGCCAATAACCCGTGAACGGATCTGTCCAACTGAGAATGGGTCACAACCCATTAGGGACCAGTTCAACGGGATATGAGGAATTCCTGGCTCGTCCTTATCTCTCGGAGGTGGTTCTAACCACCCCTATCCAGCCACACCGGGGAGTAGGAATTTGTTCTTATCCCGAAGGAGATCTCCTAGGCGACTATAAATACCCCCTACCTCCTACCATTATAAGGTGATTACTCTTTATCTACCTGAAGCTCTTTCTTTTTCTTTTCTGAGTATTGACAAGAGCGTCGGAGGGTTCGTCGCCGGGATCCATCCAGGTGTTTCGAACGTTTGTGCAGGTCCCCGGGAGCACCAAGGAGTCAGCCTATCAATAAGGGAAGAGATCAAATTAGTCCCGTTCAAGTTTCTGCGAATCCACAAATTCATCTGATTGCCCCCACACTGAAATCAGCGACAACACTTATAACATGTAATCTGGTATGTTGACACATATAATTGATTTGGAATTAAATTTGTTTCTCTTTATATGTTCTTTATATTAATATATACTAGTAATCTGAACGTGCATCGCACGTTCTTGTTAAATTTTTTTATAGAGTAAATAATAAGACGTAAACTGGCCTCAAACCTGAAACCTTCCTTTACTCGTACTTAACTATTTACAAATTACACCTAGTGGCACAAACTTTAATTTTATATGAGTGACATTTTTGTAAATAATTATGTCGTAAATAAATTTGAACTTTGAGGGTATTATGGCAACTAACAACAGTTGAGTAAATGAATAGTTAATATAACTCTCGCTTAAAATGAATTGTTGAGATTAGACTGTTGAATGTCTACAAATAACAACCCCAACTCTCCCACTATAATATTAGAGATATAGGCAAAACTGCTAATGGAATTTTTAAATGTTTACATGGTTATTCTATAGGCATGCGATACAACAACAACAACAACTATGCCTAATTCTAAAACTTTGTGTTCAGCTACATAAATCCTTTATTCATTCGGCTATCCCATAGCTAGAAAAGAACTCTTCCAAGAATTAGATTGCACAATTTGAAAATTGTTGTTGCCACTTTGAAGCTTGAAATTGGAAGTTGTTTGGAGTTAGAAGCTAAATCTTGCTTAGCATGAAGCCTTAACTTGTAGTTGTATTATCAGTACATCTTGAAGAATAAGAATAGAGAGAATAATATCGAGTTGAGAAAATTTATAGATTTAGAGGTGAACAGATGGTGAAAGTCAAGTTGCTTTTATGTGATAAAATCCATCACGGGGTTTTTATAAATACAAACGGGGTTAAGAACATTTGTAGTTCGTTGGCTTAATTGCCAAATTTCCGAAAAAAGAGAAAATTTGTGCTGTGATCGTTGCCTATACCCAAATTTTTTGTTTTGATGAACAGTGCTTTGCTATATTTGAAAGACGATATATGAATTTGGAAAAAAAATAGCTGACAAAAGATCATCTTTCATCTCATCGATTTAAAAAAGAATAAACAAAAAAAACAGACGATAAATGATTACGCATCCCAAAAATTAAAACAAAATAAAAACCCTCGGATGGTAAATGATTATGCGTCCCACAAAATAAAAACAAAAAAGATTCGTAAATGATTACGCGTCCCACAAAATAAAAACAAAAAAATTCCTCGGACTGTAAATGATTACACGTCACACAAAATAATAATAATAATAATAAAATCCACGGTCATTTCCTGTCGGTTGGGTTTTTTTTCAAGAGACGAGAAATGATACATCATCCATTCAATTCTAAATTTTTTTTTTTTTTTGAGGAACTAGACATTATTTTCGTCTGTCAATTTAAAACGTTGAAAACTCAAAATTTGGGTTCGAACGACTGCAGCTCAAATCTAAAATTTTCTTTTGCCAAATATCCAAAATTTGGGTTAGAACGACTATAGATGCTCTAAGAGGCTAAAGTGCTCTGAAAACATATTTATTCCGGGTAGGGCATCCTTTGTAAAATCTGGACTTTCCTTTAGGTAAAATTACAGAAGTGCCTACTTTGGAGCTCTATGGAGGGACACTGCACTAATTCGACTTGTACATTGAAATATCGCATATATCTTCCTAGTGCTGCACGCATGTCTATGGTTTTCATGTTTAATTGATAAACCGGGACAGATTCTAATTCTTCAATTCGGCTAGTTGAATGATTTTAGATAATTATAGATTCTCTAGTAGGGGATAGAATTTATGAAAATTCTAATTAGTTTAAGATGTGCAACTCTTTTATTCAAATATGAATAGTCCATCTATGGAAATTTTGTTAGCTTCTATTGTTTCTAAATAAAAAGTTCATCACCAGTCTGCACTGATTCTCCAGCACTGTTATTCGAGAAACTTATACAAGTTGTTACTGGATTTGTTAGATAGACTTCAATCAGAGTGGAACAGCAGCCCAGTTAAAATGGCAAAAGCTGATCGGCGGCATTTGAGGAAACATGAGGTAGGAAGATGGGAGGACTTGTGTGTTGTAGATTCTGAATCCCTCCATTTTTCTTTCTTCTCACTCTACCCGTTATCGATCGATATTCATTTCGCTATACACAATTATAAGTTCATGCATCTCTTTGACAAAATTTGTCAAAAATTTTCTTCTTCCCCTACTTGTGGTGTGATCATTCCCCACTCTATTACAATTACGTTACAGGCGGTTCAAGTTTTTTTTTTTTTTTAATTGCCTGTAATTGCTACTAAAATCTCATCTACTAGGGAACAATGAACAAGTCGTGGATATGATTCACAATACGAAGCAGCAGGGATGCATTGAGTCGCGCACCACCTTGCATTGATATCGTAGTAAATAGAAATTATCATGATCGCACAAGGGGTGTAATTCATAGGAGATGTATGTACTCCTTTACCAATATATCTAGCATTCATACCTGAACTCAACCTGCTAACATCAAAGAAATTGATATTTTGACAAGATTGGGAGTCTGTCCTAAATTTTAAGGTGGTTTTCTTAAATTTGCATAGCATATATATCTAGCATTCACTCTCTCTCTCTCTCTCTCTTTTTATACGACTTTTTCCATCTTCCAAAGAAATGGTTTTCATTATTTATTGTGTAGAAAATGTCATAACATGTACAATAAGGATTTGAATATATTTGACTTCTTGATTATCAGTAGATTACTAGTGGCAACCCCCTCATTCATTGGTTTCGTAATCATCTCCAAAACATTTTTTTAAAAAGCTATATTTGACTTTGAAAGGAAAACCAATCAAAAAAAAGACAAAAGAAAATAATGAAGCAATTAAAGACTGTGAGGCTTTAACAACGAATTTTGGACTTAAATAACCTCAATAATTATCAAGCAACGTGAGTTACGTGACGGGAATGGGACCGGTTATCCATCTATTGCACGTGTTTCAGGTGCAGTGTACCTAGCGGTGGAACCCACCTGCCAGTGACGCGAATCCCGACGCACGGATACATCCGAGACATGTCATACTTCATTACTTCGTTTGTGTTGTGGTGGTGGGCCACCACCAACATTCACTCTCTCTCTCACTGATTAAAAAATAATAAGAATAATAATATTTCATTTTATTATTGTGTGGTGGATGGATGTGCAATCCGTATGCTGCTAACTTATCCGATGTATCGGTTTCTTGAGGTGGTCCATTTTGTGTTCGGTGTGTCCGTTCCGCCGGCAATCTTGACTAGGCAACATTATCAGTAACCAACTGTCAGAAATAGGATTCCGACTAGATCTTGACCTCGCCATTGTTACAACTCAAGAAAAATTTGGAAGGTGAAGATTAGAGAAGAGGAAGGGGAAGAAGATCTGTAGAAGAAACTAGAATTTCTTTATTGATTTCCCCAATTGAACAATACAAACCTTTTATAGGCCGTTAGAGCTGGGGTGAGATATTTTCACCAAATCTCAATTCTCCCGCCAATACTCTATTACAAAAAAGGGTGTAGTAAGCACGTAAAAACAGAAACAAAATAGCAAACAACAACCAGCTGATACATTCTCAACAATACTGATACAAAGACTGATACATTTACTGTAGCAACTGCAGCTGGCTTATTCTTCATCTGCAACTAACCCATTCCTCAACATTGCTTCATCTCTAGATCAGCAACTACTCCTGATACATCCATGCTCCGATGCTGATGAGCTCATAGGCTGGACGGCGATCCTGACAACCCCTCCCCGCTCAAGAACGAACTTGCCCCAAGTTCGAAGTCGGGAAATTTCCTTCTGAATGTGTCAATATCCACCCATGAAGCCTCCTCTATTCCAGAATTCTTCCACTTGATTAACAAGTCAATACCCATCTGATTATTTTTCTTATACACTCTCCTGTCCAGTATGGCTTCTGGTTTCTCCGAATGGTCTTCTTCTTCCACCCACCATGAAGGAATTTTTGAAGAGATATTGGGTAGATGATTTCCATGGCATTTTTTGAGCTTGGAGACATGAAAGATGGGATGAATTACATCACCCTCTGGCAATTGTAAGCGGTATGCAACAGACCCAATCTTCTCAAGCACCCTATAGGGACCAAAGAACTTTGACGACAGTTTCTGGGGAGTATGGCTTCCAACTGAATGTTGCTTATACGGCTGAATCTTGAGGAGAACTAAATCTCCAACATTGAATTCCCTCTCAGTGCGTTTCCTATCAGCATAGAACTTCATACGCTGTTGGGCTTGAGCCATATTGTCCTTCAGCAACTTCAGTATAGCATCCTTGGAAATGAACTCTTCCTCTACTGCAGGCATATCAGCTGTTCCCCTCACATACTGAGTTAGGGATGGTGGTGATCTTCCATAGACACCTTCGAAGGGAGTGACCCCAATGGTAGTGTGACAATTTGTATTGAACCAAAATTCCGTCCACGCCAACCATCTCACCCAATCATTAGGCTTCTGACCACAAAAACAACGCAGATACAATTCCAAAGCCTTATTTACTACCTCTGTTTGGCCATCTCCTTGGGGATGATAGGTTGTTGTATGGTTGAGTTTGCAATTTTGCAGCTTAAAAAACTCTCTCCAGAAACGGCTGATGAATACCGGATCCCTATCACTCAAGATACTCCTTGGCATACCATGGAGTTTATAGATGTTATCAATGAAGGTTTGAGCTATCGTTTGGGCAGTATAAGGATGAGATACTCCTATAAAATGAGAGTATTTAGTGAGTCGATCAACCACAACCATAACCACACTCTTACCATTGCTCTTCGGAAGGCCTTCAATAAAATCCATCGAGATATCTTCCCATACACGATCGGGAATTGGTAGTGGGCTTAATAACCCGGCAGGATGAAGTGTCTCATTTTTGCTTTTCTGACAAACCAAGCAATCTCTGACCCACAATTTGATTTCCTTGCTCATTCCTTCCCATTTGAAATCCCTTTTGATGCGTTGTAATGTTTTGACAAAACCAGAGTGACCCTTAAATGCCTCACTTCTGATTGCGGACTAATCAACAGCTTACCCTTATAGTACCAAACCCCTCCCAGCAATTTGAAGGACTCCTGGAGATCGGGTTTAGCTTGAAGCTTCTCTTGAAGGTCTTTGAAGTAGGGATCTTCTGCAACCATCTTTTTGACACCTTCTAACCATTCTGGTACAACGAAAGTAACCTCGCAGCAAGTTTCACTTCCTGCCTCTCTCCTTGATAACTCATCAGCTACTGTATTTTCAATTCCCTTTTTGTATTCAACTGTGAATGTATAGCCCAATAGCTTCCACAACCATTTCTCTTGCATCTCCGTATTAATTCTTTGATATAAGATGTACTTAATACTCTTTTGATCTGTTTGTATCACGAATGTACCCCCTAGCAGATATTGCCTCCACAGTTTCACTGCTTGTAGAATGGCGAACACCTCCTTCTCATATGTAGATAGCACCAATAACCTCCCCTTCAGATCCTTACTCATAAAGGCAATGGGTTGGAATTCTTGCATCAATACCGCACCAATTCTATTTTGCGATGCATCAGTCTCAATAACAAAGGGTTTTGTGAAATCAGGGGATCTCAAAACAGGAGTGGTTGTCATCACACTCTTGAGCTCTTGAAATGACTTCGAAGCAGTGGCACTCCATTTGAAAGAGTTCTTCTTAAGGAGCTGGGTTAGTGGTGCTGCAATTCCCCCGTAATTCTTCACAAACCTTCGATAATACCCAATTAGCCCCAGGAATCCTCGAAGTTCTTTTATTGTTCTTGGCTCTGGCCAATCCATTACTGCCTTAATCTTAGCTTGATCAACTGCAATTCCTTCTTTGCTAATGATGTGTCCAAGAAAGCCCACTTCTCTTTGCCCAAATGTGCATTTACTTACTTTGGCTACTAATTGATGCTTACTCAGAATAGCTAGAGTTGTTGAAACATGCTGGAGATGGCTCTCCCAACAAGGGCTATAAACAAGTACGTCATCGAAGAACACTAGTACAAATTTGCATAAATGTTCTTTGAATATATCATTCATGAGACATTAGAAGGTTGCGGGGGCATTGGTGAGGCCAAAGGGCATAACTACAAATTCAAAATGGCGTGATGTGTGCGTAAAGCTGTTTTGGGGATATCACAAGCACTTACTCTTATTTGATGGTATCCAGACTTCAAATCGATCTTGGAGAAGAAAGTCGACCCATTTAACTCATCTAAAAGGTCATCTATGAGGGGAATTGGAAACTTAGCTTTGATAGTTTGGTGGTTGAGGGCTCTATAATCGACACATAACCTCCAGCTTCCATCTGATTTCTTGACCAAAATAACTGGAGAAGCATATGGACTTTGGCTTGGTCTGATAAACCCCGATGTGAGCATTTCTTCTACTTGCTTCTCTATCTCTCCTTTGTGGTAATAAGGATGTCGGTAGGGTCTCAAGCATACTGGTTTAACTCCAGCAACAATAGGAATTTTGTGGTCTATGGATCTGGTTGGTGGAAGTGTGAGATGTTCGGAAAATACTTCAGGGAAGCTGTGTAGAATGCGCTGCAGATCTTCAGGCTCAGTCTGTACTTGAAGCAATTCATGGTTTCCTTCTCCCACAATCTCTTGAACTTGTATCATAAATGCTTGGAAAATGTGCTGGCTCATCTTCATAATTTCCTGAGCATTCACCAATTGCAACTGCGAACCAAGGAGCGCTTGCAAAGTTCTTCGACTTCCTGCTACAACAAATTCCATTGTCATCTTAGAAAAATCCATTGTTACTGGACCAAGGGATCTCAACCAATGCGCACCCAACACCATCTGAGCTGGACCTAGGGACAGGAGTAACAATTCTGCTTGTAGTTCCACCCCTTGCACCACGAAGTTAACACATTGAACTTTCCCTTCACTAAACATACTCTGTCCATTGGCAACAGTTACCTTATACCTTGGTTCTTGCATTATGGACAAATTTGCTCTGAGGGCTGTTAAAGGATCAAGATAGTTGTGTGTGGATCCAGAGTCGATAAGAATGTTCACTTCACTTCCACCTATTCTTCCCTTGACTCGCATTGTCTGTGGATAAGCCTGGTTTCCCACTAAAGCATGAAAAGAGATTTTAGGGTGCATGGTGTTTGGAAGAAAGGACTGCTCAACTAGAGTGCAGTTGCCTTCCTCTACAACTCCCTTAACAACTGTATCAACATCATCTTCTTCTTCTAGTCCCTCTATGAAATAAAATTTTTGCGTTTTACATATGTGGCCCTGTGTATACTTCTCTTCACAATTGAAACATAGGCCCCTAGCTCTTCGATCTCGCATTTCTTGGATACTCAACCTCTTAGGCACAAAATTGGAAGCAGCAGGAGTGGAGGATTAGTGTGAATTAGAAGTGTTCTGATGGATAGGTGAAGTATACGACACTGGTTAAGGGTTGGAGTAGGTACTGGTTTGTGGAGGTGGTTTTGGAGGTAGTGCAGCATTTCTAACAGGGAAGGGAGTTCTAAAGTTTTTCCTTAAGCATGATAATTTCTCCTCATAGCCTCTAGCCAGTCCAATAGCTTCATTAACATTCCTTGGACGCTTCGATTTCACATCCCATCGGATTTCGTCTCTCAATCCACTTATGAATGTACTCAGATAATGTGATTCCGACCATCCATCTACAAAGTTGGAGATCCTATCGAATTCCTGGACATAGATCTCAAGATCTCCTTTCTGTTGGAGTTTAGATAAAATTCCTTCAAAATCCTGGAACTCAGTTGGCCCAAACCTTGTTATCAGCTCCTCCAAGAACATCAGCCATGTTATTTCATGAATCCTGGACTTCAAGTGACGTCAGAACCACTGCACTGCTCTTCCTCTGAGGTTAAGCATCGCATACTTCAACCTCTGGTTCTCAAGGACCTCATAAAAGTCCAAGAACTGCTCAATCCCACAGATCCACTCCGTCGGATCCCCTTCGTGGAAGATCGGGAACTCAACTTTAAACGGAGCTCTAAACACAATACCTCCATCGCTATTAGTTGAGGGTGAAATGGAATTGGAGTTGGATACAGTTACCTCTCTTTGGAATGGTGGTTGCGGTGGATTGGGAAGCAGAGGTGGATTATAATGCGGTGGATTCTGCGGCCGAGCTCGAGCCTGTTGCATCATTGCCATCATTGTCTCCATTCTCGTCTCAATTGCCGAGAACCTGTTTCCTACCCTAGCAGCAATGGCCTCGATTCTTTCGGTGAGGTAGTTAGTCTGTATTTGGCCCTCCATCATTTGACTCCTCATATCGGCGACCACACCCTCCAGCATCGTGCTCCCTTCATCTCGTACTTCATCATCGAGATGTCCTGGCTCTGATACCAGATTGTCAGAAATAGGATTCCGACTAGATCTTGACCTCGCCATTGTTACAACTCAAGAAGAATTTGGAAGGTGAAGAGAAGAGAAAAGGAAGGGAAGAAGATCTGTAGAAGAAACTAGAATTTCTTTATTGATTTCCCCAATTGAATAATACAGACCTTTTATAGGCCGTTAGAGCTGGGGTGAGATATTTTCACCAAATCTCAATTCTCCCGCCAATACTCTATTACAAAAAAGGGTGTACTAAGCATGTAAAAACATAAACAAAATAGCAAACAGCAACCAGCTGATACATTCTCAACAATACTGATACAATTACTGATACATTTACTGTAGCAACTGCAGCTGGCTTATTCTTCATCAGCAACTAACCCATTCCTCAACATTGCTTCATCTCCAGATCAGCAAATACTCCTGATACATCCATGCTCCGATGCTGATGAGCTCATAGGCTGGACGGCGATCCTGACACCAACGGTTCAGAATTTTGGTATCGCAAGTAGATCTGATGTTAATATACTTGCTAAAATTAGTACTTAAATTAGGGAAACTATAAATGATAAAATCTCTTAGCAGTATATCTCTAATATTATAATGGGAGAAGGGCTTAGTGTCATTTGTAAATATTTGTCATTTTGTCAACACGTGCAGCGCACGTGTTGGTAGATTTTTTTGTCCTTTTCATTCCCCCTCCCCATTTTTCCCACGTGCAACGCACGTGTATAATACTAGATTTTTTTGTCCTTTTCATTCCCTCCTCCCCATTTTCCCCACGTGCAACGCACGTGTATAATACTAGTACATATTATTAATTACCTAGTATTAAAACGGTCCAAGAAAACACACTAAGCAAGTATAACTGGTCATTTGCTTAATTGTTCCTATGCTCAGTTCACTTGAATTTTGAGAAGATTCCTGCACACAAACGATGAAGCATTTAGTGTGAAAAACGTGTGTTAAAACTCAACAGGCCAACTTTAAGAATTTACCCAACAAAATAAAAGAGGTTGAAGAAAAAACACTTTCCAAGTTCCAATAACATATGCAGTACTACTCTCGTTTAGGCATCGCCGGGGCCCGTCTTTTGTCGCTCCCCTCGACTTGCCTACAGTCGCAAATGTCTGAAACATATGCAGTACGTCTTCGCAAATGTCTGAAAGCTTGGGCTAAGCAGGAATTTGGAAATGTCAAATTAAAGAGGGAGTCGATAGGCAATAGGATTCACGAGTTAGAAATCATACAGGAAAATAGGGATCTTCTAGGAGCATAAAAAGACGAAATGGCTTAGTGCAGGCTACAGGCTCAGCTCATAGACGTCATGGAGAAGCAATATTGGAGGCAACGATCTAGGATCCAGTGGCTCAAAGGAGATTGTAACCCCTGTTTTTTATTTTCTGTATTTTTAGATGTATTTTTCTTTTTGAGTGTTATTCATATTGTATCTCTTTTTGGACCGTGTTTTGGATCTTCATTCTCTATATATCCATTTATTTGATTTGTCATCTTCTTATTTGATTTTCTTGATTCTATTGTCTCTTATTGTTTCGTCTCTGATTGTTCGAGCTATTATTTTGAGCCCTATTCTATAATTGTTTATGTCCTATTTTTGTTATTATTCTTTTTCATACTGTCTCAATTATTGGATGTTCTATACCTTAATCCTACCCAATTTCCCTATTGGATCCCTTTTGTTTAAAACCCATATATCCAATCCCTACCCGCAACCCAGCATACAACACCCTATCCCTATGTTTACATATATACCCATGATGTTCATCTTTCCCCCACACAAAACCCTAGCCGCTACTTCTAAACCCATCCCTTACCTCTGCTTCTCCTTCTCATCTCTCTCTCTCTCCCGACCACCTCATCCCCACCATTCGAGCATCCCTCGCCAGCCCCTGTGTGCCTCCTTCCTACCGTCGCGACGTCGCAAGAAGCAGCCAGAGCGACCCCAACACCCGACAACGCCGCCCTACCCCTATGCTGCTTGACCTCGACCAGGCACCAGACCCCCTGTGCTTCTCTACCCCCGCCTCCTCTCGACGACGCAGCCAACCGCAGCCCAGTCGCCGACCCCGTCTCCCCGTACTCCCTCTCCCGATGCTGTGTTGTCTCCCGTCTCTCCCCCTTCGCTACCTTATCTTGTGTGCATGTGTTGGTTCCCGCGAGTTGCATTTGTGATCCGTTCGTTGTGTTGTGTTCTTGCCCCAGGAATCCAATCCCGTTATTCTCTTTGAATCATCATTTACGTCATCGACTATAAGGCAAGTAACTTGTATTAATTTCTGTTGCAAATACAAGTATTATATACCGCATGTAGTGTAGTTTTGTTCTAGAGACAATTTTTGTGCAAAACCCCTGTTATATCTTGTCTCTATGTGTGGATCCGTCCGTAGTTGTCTTATTACAAACACAATAGGAATCTAGACTTAGAGATAATCAATTCTTGTATACATGCATGTGTTCGTGATTATGAGGTGTTGTATGTTCTTGTATGCATGATGTGTTCGATGTAGTATAACTCGTAGTAGACTTGTAAAATACCATATACCATGTTGCTTGTACATCTAGTATATCCTATTTCACGCTTTGTTATAATTTGGATGAGTTTCATATGATCTAGTTGATTTTGTGCATGAAATATAATTATGTCCTTATTGTTACCCCCAATTTTGTTTAGTATTTTAGACCCTATTAAGGACAGTTTATGAAAATGATTTGTGAATATGAATTATAGAGAAATTTGTCTACTTTCCAGATTTTCTGACATGTCTCAGTTTCGATTTACGAGTTGCAAGTTATGTCTATTTTACTACAGATGTGTAGAAAACTACAGATTCAGTTTTAGATAAATTCTGGAGAGTTAATTATTTTTATATTGATGTTAAAGATAATATTTTGATTCAATATTTTGCTGAGTACAACTAGACTTGTTTGGGGTTAACCCCTAATTTTTTTGAATTTAATTGATGAATTTTATAAACTATTCTATACTTGCAAACAACTACTATACTTGTAGAATTTTCATATTGTTCAGTAAAGAAACATAATTTCAATCTGATTCTATTTGTTGTTTACAAAAATTTTGTGAATATGAATCGTAGCCTACTGTATCTATTTTATCATCCTTTTGACGGATCTGGATTTTGACTTATATTTTGTAATCTATTTCTATTTTGGTACTGCTGTGTTTATGATTCCAGATTTACAAAACTGTTGTACCTTGCTTCTTTCTGATTTTACTTGACTATTCTATCTATGTTGGAAAATTATGAAACTTTTTATTCTGATACTAAACATACTAAGGAATACCCCAGATTTTTCTTGAATTTAATCAGTGAGCTTTTATGTCGTTTTCCTGTTTATGAATGTAAACTTCTGATTTCTGACTGAACATGTTTTCTGGATACAAATCTGTTTTGAGTCTTGTTTTTGTGAAATACCATATACTTATATATATTTGCTGGATTCGGCCGAGATTCTATTTTCTAGATTTTTCTGACGGATTCAGATTTGCACATTTGTAGCAACGGAAATTCTAGATTTAGTGCAATACTGTCGTGCTGTCCTAAACTAGAATTTTTGTTGTCATACCCTTTTATGAGTTATCTTTCATCTGTACATATTTATCTTTCAATATGAACATGTTACTTGTTTATGTAATGTTATTCTTGACCTGTTTTTGTGACACATACGTGCATGTTTGATAATAATAACAAAATAACCAAACCGGGGTTAAGGAAAAGATCTAGTAGTGGATAATATAGATTGTGTACTTGGAAGGGGGCTCATGTTTTCCACATGATTATCTGTTATCTGTTACGTATTCATGACTACATGATACACGATTCTGTTATCTGATTACCTGACTGCATACTTCCCTATAGGAAGGTGTACTCAGAAGAGAACCCGTAGGTTCTATCTGTCTGTTATCTATATCTGTTATCTGTTTGTCTGATACCTGAGCACAGGATCCTATATAGTCCATTACGAAATTTAAACGTAATTTGTATGTAAGTAGCAACCATGTGGTAAAAACCTGGGACGCATGAAGTGCTACCTAGATAGAACTAAAACACAAGATCTATAATAATATGACATCTGTTACCTGTTTACCTATATCTGTTATCTGTATATCTGTTTGCATACCATCTGACACTTGACATCTGTTACATATCACCTATACCTATTAGCATAGCATATTACTTGATTCTGTTTTCTGATTCATGTTAGATATTCTGTTTTGCTCTGTCATATCTATTCCATGCTATGTTTGTTTCTGCTGTTATTTAATATCTGTTTATTTTTCATGTACTTGTGCCTGCACTACAAGCAGCCCGTAACTTGCATTGATGAGTGTTTTGTTTTCTTTTTCCTCTTCCTGCAATTTGTTAAATTGCAGATTATGGAGATCAGGTGCCCGATGGAGTAGGTGATTTAAGATTCTAGATACTGAAGTTTTTGCTATTATTATTTCCTGTTGCTTATTTTGAATAAATATATCTGTCACTTGGATTATTTTGTATTGGGCAGTATGACCCAGAATTATTAACTTGTTCATATCTGGTTTATTTGAAATTTATTAAGTTTTGTTTCCAATAAATTCTGTTGGTATATTGATTCGTTTATGCATGCATGGTTAACTTCTCTTGCTTCCTACTCTGATTATTCCTGTGAAATGCTGTAAAGATCCTGACAACTTATGGATAATGAAAATCATTCGCTGGACTTAGTTACGTATCCGTATTCTCTTTTTGGGAAGTGGGGCGTGACAAGATTTTTAGTGGTATCAGAGCCCAGGTTTGATTAATGTATTAGTTTGACTGATATATTAGACAAGCTTGGCTCGAACTGGGATTGGCTCAACAATATACAGACCATGCATACATGAATGAATTATAATCAACTTTGATCTTGTACAGACCATAGATTTCAGAGGTTCCACTTCTCGTTCTCAGGAAGATCAGTCCTGGCTTAGGCCGTTACCAATGTGTTGGAACGGTTGATCAATATGCAGCAAAACCATAATGACCTTGTGATGGTTGCTTTGGAAGTTGCCCGGGTTCCGCCTCCCACTATGCCTATGCAGGCAGCTCTCCCTCCTCGTCTGGGTATAGTCACAGATTTCATGAGACTGCATCCTGACAAATTCTCCGACACTGAGACGCCTTTGGAGGCCGAACAGTGGTTGATCAGGACTGAGCAGTTGCTTTGGCAGCAAGAGTTACCGATGCTGATAAAGTGGATGTGGTAGCCATCCAGCTGGTGGATCTGGCCCATATTTGATGGAGGTCCGAGTCCGAAAGGCTCGAGCGGCCGATTACTTGGGCCGCGTTCACTAGGAGCTTCTTGAAGAAGTTTTTCCCTAGCAGCACTCAAGTGGAAATGGAGCAACAGTTCCTGACCCTGAAATAGGTTGGTCGTTGTTCTATTACTGGAATTTTGTTAAATATTTCCATGCAATGTTGTAACATGAGAATTTCTTGAAACAAGGCTCCAAGTCTGTGGATGAGTATGCAGCGGAATTTACCAGACTTAGTCACGTATCCGTATTCCGTATTCTCTTTTTGGTAAGCGAGGCATGACAGAGATGCAATTACGAAATTCTTCCACAAGATAGCCAATGGAAGAAGTAGACAAAATCACATTTCGGGATTATTTGTCGATGACATCTGGACAGAGAATGAGGATCTGATTAGACAACACATTGACAAAAGGTTTTATGACCTTATGGGCAGAAGGAATCTTCTAGATGTAGACTACTCCCAGATGTGTGGAGCTCCTCTAGAATAGACGGTAGCAAGGACATTGAAAACAAGTTTACGGAGGAGGAAGTCTACAAGGCGGTTAAAGATCTAGGACAGAACAAGGCCCCAGGACCAGATGGAATTCCAATTTTCCTTTACAAGACTTACAGGCTCATAATCAAGAAAGATCTAATGAACATCTTTCACGAGTTCTATGATGGAAATGCAAATCTGGACCGACTCAATTATGCCAACATCATTCTCATCCCTAAGAAGAGTGAGGTGCTGAGGGTCGAAGACTTTAGGCCTATTAGTCTTCTCAATGGATCGTTCAAAATTGTGTCTAAAGTGTTAGCTCAAAGATTGTCGCCACATCTGAACGATGTGGTAGGTACGTCACAGAGCGGATTCATCCGAGGAAGGGATATTATGGATAGCATAGCCTCAGCGCACGAGGTCGTCTATAGAGGTAGCAAAGAGAAATTTGACGGATTCCTCCTCAAATTAGACTTCGAAAAGGCGTACAACTTGGTACACTGGGAGTGTGTGGATGAAGCGTTACACTTAAAAGGTTTCGAACGAAATGGAGATCATGGATTAGGAGGTGCATCCAAGGGGGGAAGTCTTTTGTTCAGATAAACGGGTCGTAAGGAAAAGAAATAAAATGTCAAAGAGGACTTAGGCAAGGGGACCCACTCTCAACACTATTATTTTCCATTGTAGCTGATGGATTGGCTGAAATGATCAACAGAGGTAAGGACCGTAATGTCATCAAAGGCATCGAAATCAAGGGAATCCCATAATCATTATCAATTCTACAATATGCAGACAACACCCTAATGTTTGGTCAGGCAAAAACGGAAGAAATTGTGGCTGTTAAACTGGCGTTAGAATGCTTTAAAACCTGGCCGGGACTGAAAGTTAACCTAAAGAAAAGCCGCATCATTCCTATTAGTGAGCACATTTCAATCCCGGTCACCACTATTAAGTCTCTCTTTGGCTGCGAGGTTGGAGAATTCCCGATCAATTATTTAGGAACACCAATTAGACCGGGAGCGTTGCTAAGAGAGAAATGGTTTCCCTTAATAGAAAAAATTGAAAGAAGACTGGCAGGATGGAAAGTACGTTTCTTGTCATTAGGAGGAAGAATCACATTACTATATTCGGGGCTCAGTAGCATCCCATTGTACTTAATGTCGATCTTTGAGCTGCCAAAATGGGTTAGCTGCAAAATAGACAAACTAAGAAGACGATTTTTGTGGAAGGGAGCTGATGAAACAAATAAAAGTTTTCACCTTGTGAAATGGGGTAGGGTGTGTAAGAGAGAGAATTCGGAGGGTTGGAAATTTTAAATCTACAAGACATGAATAGAGCGTTGCTTACCAAATTGTGGTGGAAGATAAAAAAAAGAAGGAACAGCTGGTGGTGTAAGTCGTTTGCACTATAGTGAAGGAGAAAGAAATATCGGTTCGGGGGGAGAAGTGAGTTTGGGAAAGCTTCGATAATATGGAAAGGAGTTGCGAAACAGGGGGAAGCCTTCCACAACAATACTAGATGCATGATTGGGAACGACAGAGGGACAAGATTTTGGAAGGACAGGTGGTGCAGGGAAAGGTCATTGATTAATTTATTCCCACTAGCAGCGGCAGCGACTATCAGTATTGACTCCCTGGTGGCAGATGTTTGGAACAATGGTAATCTTAGGCTTATAGTCAATAACCGTCTAACGAGGGAAAGCATGGACCAACTAGAAAAGCTTAATTGGTTTGTTCAAGATGAGGGTTGTTATACGAATGACATAGAGGATGAAAGATTATGGAATCTCAAGGCCTCCAATGCGTTCTTGGTTTCGTCGATATACAACTGGCTTAATGACGATGGACTAAGATGTGAAGAGGCGAACATCATTTGGAGTATTAAGGCGCCACTAAAAGTCAAAGTTTTTATTTGGCTGGTGTCCAACGATATGATTCTGTCTAAAGTCAATCTTAAGAAAAGAAACATGCAAATAGATGTAAGATGCTCCTACTGTTGGAACGCGGAAGAAGATTCGAACCATATTTTATTCACATGCCCTAAGGCTGTTCTCACATGGGAGGTAGTTTGTAGGGGCTTTGTGGGTAGGCCCGGTCCCAGATCGAGTTTGGAGGTCTGGGATCATTGGAGGGTAGATGAAGTTAGAAACGAGGATAGATGTGCTTGGGATATTGCCACAGCGGCAACCATGTGGGGTCTATGGCTAGACCGCAATGATCTGTACTTTCGTAATATCAGATATAGATTTACTGTTTCAATGCATAAAATCATCCTCTACATTCATGAATGGGCAGGTTACATTGGAGCGAAGAAGAGGTTGCATATGGATAGCGAGGAGTAGACGGGTACTTCAGCAGGAAGAGGGTTGACTTCCTTCCGTGGAGTGTTGTTTCAGTCTATGTATCTTTCTTTACGCTTTTGGGACTTTTGTATTAGATATTATGTTAGAATTGAGGAGTGTAGTAGTTCTTCTGTACTGTGTTTCGTTAATGATTTATTAATAAAGCGATGCCGTGGTTATCTGTTATTCAAAAAAAACATATGCAGTACTACATCCATGACCGAGAGCACACGATGTAAGAACCACTCGATGCACAAAATATAAGGGGTTGTAATTATGGTCATATTCTATATCTACTAACCAATTCTTTAAGTTTCTGCAGGGTCAGTTTGATGATCCAAATTCATTAAATATGTATATATATAAGAGGTTGTGGGGACAGTAACCTAAAAGTATGGCCGAATATGGATTGAGTTACTAATTTAGAGTTTACATTTGGTGTCTAAATACACTGAATTCCTATTAGCCCTTCTTGAATCTTTCAACTATTCTTATGAACCTCTCAATTAGCACATAAACTGATAATAAAAATACATACTCAATCTAGTAAACTGACTCAGATCATTTATTTTGTTTCCTTTTGGACAACAATGACGGCTACTGGACCGAGGGGGACGGCTAGCCATAGCTTTTCAAGTTGACGAGTACGATACAGTTTTCATTCAGCAACTAAAATACATACTCACAAAATAGTACATAATATATTTGTTTTTTTTCTTCTGAGTTATGTACTGATATTGTGGGTTATCTTTACATATGCATACTATTTCTATGCATACTATTTGAAGGAACCTAGAGGTGTCAAAGAGGCTAGTTCGGCCAGACCCGAACCCGAAACAATTATTAGGCTTTTCAAATTTTGGGCCGAGTTCAGGTTTGCCCCATGGTTTGGGGTTCGGGTCAGGTTGGACTACTTGAGGGACTGACCAAACCCGACCCGTTATCCAAAGCCCAATGGACTCGGGTTCAAGCTAAATGGGTTTGGATTTTGGATTTGGGTTCGGGCTTAAATCGGGTTTTATATTATAAATTAAATTTTTAAAAGGATTAATTATAATTTTTTTTCTATCTTAGATGCTTAAATTTATGCCAAATTAAAAGGAATTAGTTATATTTGGATGATAAATCATGTTTAGGAATGATTTCATTATACTTAATGGAATTATTATGATTTTAAAAAGTCTCTTCTATTTCCTATAAAAATTAATTTTAATAAATACTAATTGTATCTATTGTTATTTTCTTTTATTTGGAGAAATTAGTTATATTTCTCTACTACTATAATGGGAGAAGGCCTTTGTCCATAACCCAACCCGTGCAGGTAATTTTTTTTCCCTTTTCATTCTCCCCAAATTTTCTCCACGTGCACAGCACGTGTATAATACTAGTGGTTAGTTAATTGAGGAGAGAGGATTAAGGAAAAAGAGGGGTTTTAGCCTTTTAGAGCATCCACAATGGTTGAAGGTCAAAATATGCATAAATGGATAAATAAATATAGCAAAGTTACGTTTTGCTGCAGTCGTTGATTTTCTATTTTTATAAAAAGTGCGACGGCACTTCAAGTGCCGTCCGATATGCATAAATTCGTCCTCGAAGTGCAAATAAAAAATTACAAAAAAGTTATAAAAAATTACAAAAATATTTCAGAAATTACGAAAAAATTACAAAAAATTACAAAACATTTTAGAAATTACGAAAAAATTACAAAAATACTTCAGAAATTGCAAAAAAAATACAAAATTGCAAATTACCCCTACAGGGGTGGGACGGCACATGAAGTGCCGTCCGACAAAAGGGGAAGGCACGAGACGACACTCGAAGCGCCATCCGAGAAAATTGTGTATTTTTGGGTTTTTTTAATTGGAAAAATTAAAATTTTTTTGAGCGACGGCACTTGAAGTGCCGTCTGACAATTAAAAGTTTAATTTTTTTTGTTGGGACGGCACTCGAAGCGCCGTCTCTCATATATGGATTATTCTCAAATCGCCTCTCATTTATGGCAATCTACTGTAGGCCAATGACTGTAGCTCCGTTTTCAGCCATTATGGATATTTAGCAAACGACTACAAATGCTCTTAGGTACGAGCTGAATAGGTCTCGGGTTAGATCGGGTTTAGGCTTAAACGGGCTTGGGGTAGGCTTGGGTCGGGCTTAGCAGACCTCACCCGTTATCTGGGCTTGGGTTTTCGGGCTTAGCCCAACCCTGTTCGGGTCGGGCTAAACACAGAAAAAGTTGGGTTGGTATCTGCTCGGGTTCGGTAGCCCAATTCGTTTGGCATCTCTAAAGGACCTAATAGAAAATTATTGTCAAATGAGTGACTTATAACACATTAGTTTATTAGGGGACAAGTTGGAAAAAATGTCTCTTCATCTTCTCAAGAGTTTACACGGGAATTCTATTCAAAAAGAGTTTGCATGGGAATTTGTGTAGCATGCTCCCTAACTTCTAAGACTCATCATCTCTTATTACTTCTCATTACACAAATTAGGAAAACTATTTTTTAGCAAACATACAAACAAGTAATAGCATCAAACAAAACGACAATAAACAATGCAGGAATTAACGTGATTACTCACATGCCCAAAGGGTCCATTCTTACTCACCCATCACCTTTTTCTTTCTTCTCTTCTCAACTCTTCCTAGTTTCAACCATTCATAACCCAAGAAAATTTCCAACTTTCTACACCCCTTAGATTTTGATAGCTGTCCTTATAACTCACAAGTCCCTACTTCCTCCTCATTCTCTCTCCAATTTCATGCACTATGGCAGTGCAAGCCAATGCAAGTTTTGTGGGTGCTAGAATGATCAAGGGGAGTGTGGGGAGTGAAGAGTGTGGAGTTTGGGGAGATGGGCTTTTGAAGCTTAGGGATTTGAGTAAGACTGCGACAAGAAGAATAAAGGTTGCATTTACAGGAAAGCAAATGGTTGCATCCTCTGCTCTCACCACAGATGTCAACAATGAGCCCAAGGTAATTCAAGAATCAAGAAACTCCCTTTTTTTAATATCTAATTTTATTATGTTTAATCATATTTGTATCAGTTGAGTTTGTTCTAATCTTAGACCCTAATATTAGTAGGTGGTTGGGAGTGAATTTATTTCTGATCTGGGTTGATCCAGTGTATGTTAGAAAATTTTGGGTGCAAGCAGGATTTGAACTTTCGACCTCTTGCTCACTAGCCGAAAATGCCTACCAGTGAAAACTACATTGACATTTGCAATTAGTATCAATTAGTAAACCGGAATCGTGGAATTCTGATTTCCTCTTTTCTCAAAAAATTGAGAGTGATTTTGTACTATTTTAATACTTGTTTAATATTAATAGGTCTTACTATGGTAGTCACTGGTACACAAGAATCTAGTCCCTTAATTACAAAGTTTCTTCTATTACCTCTTTTTGTTTGTGGGGTATTAAAATAGTTTTTTGTCATGACTGAAGAATCTGGTTCTGTAGCTTTGCCCTCTTTAATTGTCTATAATTTATCCAATTCTTACTGGGATTGGCTCATGAATATCTAATATAAGCTAAATGTTTTGCATTGTTTTGTTTTGATCGATTGTTAAAATTTTTTGGCTGAATCTAATAAATGATCGATGGTAAAGCTTGGTTTTGCCTAGTGGCAGTCTCCTACGAATTCTCTTAAGTTGTTCTCTAATATTTGTGATATGCAGAGATTTGTTTTTCTTTATTACTATAAAAAAAATATCGGTAATATTTGTAAATACTACTTATTACTGTATTTGATATATGTAACCTTAGATAATTGATTGTTAACATGAAGCTGTGAAATCGTTATGCTATTATCATGCTTACTTGTATAAATCTTTCTTTACGGTACCCTTTCTTATAGATGGTTTTATCTAATATTTAGCACAATATTCAGATCTTTCAGGCACCATTATTCGGGAAGGAGACGGCCGACCCCAAAAATATTGCCTCAATCATATTAGGTGGAGGAGCCGGGACACAACTTTTCCCTCTTACTAGTACAAGAGCCATACCTGCTGTAAGAAAAAATCTCTTCTTTTGGTTGTTTATTTGTAGCCTACAATACATCAGGTGTTATCTTTCATTCATACAGTAATTATATCTAAAACCTAAAACCTCCAAAGTTTTTGCTGAATAGAGCTTATTGCACATACTTGAGTTCTTGCTTTTTAATTATTCAAGTGGTAAGTATGGTTCTCTATCGAGAAATGTTTTTATTTTTGGGTGCTGTCCCTATAAAGATAGATGATTAAAATAACATGATACATGCACTGATAGGTCCCAGTTGGAGGATGCTATAGGCTTATCGACATTCCAATGAGCAATTGTATCAACAGTGGCATAAACAAGATATTTATCATGACCCAGTTCAACTCTGCTTCTCTCAACCGCCATATTGCTCGGACCTACAATCTTGGAAATGGGGTCAATTTTGGAAGTGGATTTGTCGAGGTACAAATATTCGTCAATCCTTTTATTCTTTTATTTATTTATATATGTTCTCTATTTTTGTTGATGTCAAATTAGTAACCCCATACACACTAATTTAACTCATTAATTTGGCAGGTTTTGGCAGCTACTCAGACACCTGGTGAATCTGGAATGAACTGGTTTCAAGGAACAGCTGATGCCGTAAGACAATTTACTTGGGTATTTGAGGTTAGTACTGTGGAGGCAAAATGCAATCTGGAATGAACTTAAATTTTTTTTTTTTTAAAATGCCTTCTTTCCATTACTTTCATAGTTTCATATTAATGGTATTTTCCCTGGGAGCCCCTTGATTTACAGATATTTGTATTTGATTATAAACTCTAATATCGAGAGGATATTGAATTTGGGCCCTTTTATTACTTAAACTAAATGATTATTATTTCCAGGATGGCAAGAACAAAAACATTGAGCACATACTGATCTTATCCGGGGATCACCTATACCGAATGGACTACATGGACTTCGTGCAGGTAGGTTGTAACTCTGTTTTTAATTTTGTTGTCTGCCTTGATTCTTAAATTATCAAATTATATTTGTTCAACTAGTGATGTAGTTAAGTAACATATCTTGATACACGCAGAAACATATTGACACTGGTGCGGATATCACAGTGTCTTGTGTGCTGGTTGATGACAGGTAATAAATTTAGATACTTCTATTGTCCAAAATACTTATGTTTAATTAGTTACTACAGCACTTAAACAACTAACAATATAATCCAAGTTTTGAGTTATAATTCTCAAAGTGGTCAGTCAGTTCCCTACTAATGAAAACAATTAAATTGATGGGATGCGGATCAATATAATATTTTCTGAATATATAACAACTAGGCCTTTTTGGATCACCTGTAAAGGCCTCCAGGGAAAGATAACTCTCTAGAAATGTAAAACATTTGATGGAAAAATGATAATCTCAGTAAACACCGTAAACCATTTGACAGAAGTTGTACATGAGTGGTCTAACTAGCTCGTAAGGAAAATGATTGCATTAATGCATAAATTACTTTGCCTGCGTCTTATATTGTTGAAGCATTAAACCTCTATATAAGTAACGCACTGGATTGGTCATGTGTTCTTTTACTTAATTCACATTGTTTTTTTAATTTGAAAGTCGGGCATCTGACTATGGATTGATGAAGATTGACAAGTCAGGCCGAATCGTCCAATTTTCAGAGAAACCTAAGGGCGCTGACTTAGAAACCATGGTAAGAAATTTTTTTAATAGTTAAATATCATTTAGATGATAAGTCTGATTTTTTTTTTTTTTTTTTTTTTGGATATAATAGATAGAGTCTATAAGGACTCCCGCCAAAAACATAAAAAATAAAGTATCTTACATCAGTATTTCAAGACTGGAGTTAAACAATATAGTGATCAAAGCAGATAAAAAACTCTCAGTCTCAGTAACAAAGCAGTACAAGTAAACTCAGAATTGAAACAAGCATAACAAAGTAGCAATGACATCAGACAAGTCATAAGAAAACAGAAAGCTGATAAAAGTCAACAGAAGACATATTCAGCCACATAGCAACTCCTTCCATTGAAAGTGCAGCTCTCCATCCAGTCCTCTCGATCATCAATGTGAATCACAGGAACTATAGCAGTGACTGAAGACAATGCTGGCTGATCTTGAGTAATGTTGAGAGCAGCTACCAGAGTTCGATTGCTTGCAGATTCAGCTTCTGCTTCTTTGCTACTGGAAGTAATTCTGCCTAAAAATATAAGGAAGTATACAAAATGTTAGAATATCTGTCAATTCCCTAATTCTAGCTAACTGATAATTATCAATTGACAATTATCAATTAGCTAGATCAGGGAATTGCTAAAATAAAGCGATTGACAATTATCAGTTAGCTAGAATTAGGGAATTGACAGATATTCTAACACAAAACTGTCAATAAGAGAAGATATAGAAGACTTCTTCTTCACAAAGATTCTAGAATTCCTTTCTTTCCAAATAGCCCATATCATTGCAATCATAGCAATATCACCAAACCAACTCCGATAGAAGATTTAATTTAAATTTTTTTCCTCCATAAACTCCACCAAGAAGAATTAAAAGTTACATTACTTTGAATTCCCAATGTTCAGTCATGTCTTCAATATTATGGCTTTCTATCCAATAATTAATTTAGATTGTGTGATGGGTTTGCAGAAAATCGACACCACCTTTCTCAGATTGTCTCACCAAGAAGACATGAAATATCCATACATTGCATCTATGGGGGTTTACGTTTTCAGAAGAGATGTTCTTCTAAAGCTTCTGAGGTGAGTTTCATTCCTTTTGAAGACAGTTTTTTTCTAGCACATAAATGCACGTGTGACATGTCTATTAAAGGTCAACATTTTGCACTCATATATTAATCCCTACGTTGATGGATGGTAACCAGTTGGGACTTGGGAGTTCAGACCAATTCAAACTTTTGGATTCAAAGATAGGCATACTGCATTGCTGTATGCCTAAATACTATAAGAAAAATGTAGAACAGTCTAATTACAAAATTGACACATAAGAGCATCTGTAGTCGTCTTGAGTCAAATTTTGGGTATTTGGCAAATGGAAATGGCAAAAGTAGGTTCGCGCTGCAGTCGTCGATTGCCCAAAAAATGAGTTTTCAAAATTTTCAAAATCTGAGACGAAAGGCAAATTTTTGTTTGAAGAAAGAAAAAAAAATTAATAAAATTTTGGAACGGACGGAAATTCCTTTCCCGTCCATCCAAATTTTAAATTAAAAAAAATCCCAAAAGTGTGGGACAACATTCCTTCTTCCGTCCAAGGAATGGGGTGATTTTTTATTTATTTATTTATTTTTTACTTTTTTTTTATATAATCGGACGGGAAAATCCTTTCCCGTCCAACTACTTACTTTTCAAAACAGTGAAAATGTTGCAGACGATTTTTTTTTCGTCCGATGCAACAGACGATAAATCTTCTTCCGTTTGCTATATTTTCCAAAATCCCAAATCGTCTGCTATATTTGGAAGTTTACTGTTCACCAAAAATCCATATTTTGGGTTTTGGCCAACGACTACAGCGATTTATTTCTCAAATTTTGGAAAAAATGGAAAAATAGCAGATGACTACAGATGCTCTAAGAGATGCAGTCCGACTCTTATTTAGTTATTTCTCATTAATGAAACCATGCTTTTAGGTATTAAAAAAAAGAGGTGCAGTCCAAATCAAATCTGATTTTATTCAAATATTTGAAAGAAGTATGTTATTTTTTTTTGGGATAAAAGATGACGCAGTCATCACTTCATTAATGACAATTAACGAAACAGGTAATTAACAGTACAAGTACAGCCCGTAGGCAACAACAATCCAAAACAGAGGATATCTCCTCAAATCCAAAAGCAAACAACAAAATACTAATAGAACTACATATAAGTCAAACTCCAACGCCGTCGTAGGCCTAAGCGACCGCCTCTGAAGGGGACCTAGTCCTCCTCCTCCAATCGCAGTATCTTCTTCAATCCCAAATGCCCTATCCATTCATGAATGAGGAAATAAGTTTTATGCACCATAGCTGAAAATGTAGTATTGATATTGCGGAAACAAAGGTCATTTCGATTTAGCCATAGGTTCCAAGTTGTAGCCGCTACAGATGTGTCCAATTCTACCCTTTCTTCCATTCTGACCCTATTATACCTTAAATTACCCCTCTCCTCCGAACTAGACCTAGGACACTCTATTACTCCGAATCTAAGACCCATAGCCTCCCATGCTAATCTCGCTCTTGAACAGTTAAAGAGAATATGATTCGTATCCTCTTCTTGTAAGTTACATCTAGTGCAAACCGTGTCTACAGGAATGTTCCTTTTTCTCACGTTGACTTTTGATAAAATGGCGTCTTTAGCAGCCAACCAAAGAAAAACTTTCAATTTTGTGGGAGCATTAATACGCCAGATTAAATTAGCCACCTCGTTTCTTATTCCTCCATCGTTTAGCCTTTTGTATAATGACGAAACTGTGAACCCCACGCTCGGCTCTAATACCCACCTTCTCTCATCCTCAAACTCTGGAGTGTACCTACCTTCCAGTCAAATGTAATTGTTGAGTGTTAGTAGTTGATTGATACATTCTTGATCTACTCTCTCCTTGACTTCCAATCTTAGCTTGTCGTTGTGCCAGACATCCGTCACTAAGGTATCACTGTTGAGAACTGCGTTTGCTGCTTTCGGGAAAAGTCCCATGAGAGTGTTATTTCCGCACTATTTGTCTTTCCAGAATCTTGTGTTCTTTCTGTTCCCCACCCTACAGACAGTGTTGGAATGGAAAATGTCTCCCATTTTGGAAACCCCTTTCCAAAGTAAGGAGTTCCTACTATAAGCGCTTCTCCCCCCGTATCTGAATTTCTTTCTGGACCGGTACTTAATGAAGGACTTACACCACCAGTTATTCCGTCTATTAGCCAGCTTCCACCACCATTTACTAAGCATTGCTTTATTCATGTCTCTAAGATTGATAAGTCCCAACCCTCCGAACTCTTTCCTCTTGCAAACTCTCTCCCAACTGACCAAGTGAAGGCCCTTCCCTCCCTCGTTTGCTCCTTTCCACAGAAATCTCCTTATGCTTTTGTCTATTCTATTAATTACCCAGCTTGGTAACTCATAGATGGATATGAGATATATAGGGATGCTATTAATAACTGTGTTCGGCAGGGTAATCTTTCCTCCTAATGTAAGCAGTCGTCCCTTCCACCCGGCTAATTTTTTCCCGATCTTTTCAATTAATGGTTGCAAGTCATCCCTTATCAAAATCCCTGGTCTAATTGGAATCCTCAGATAATTCAAGGGAAAATCTCCTCTATTGCATCCTAGCATCTGTTGGATCGAATTAATGGGAATAGAGCATCTGTCGCTGAGCGGGATAATGCAACTCTTGTTTAGATTGACCTTCACCCCAGCCCAGGCCTCGAAACATCTAAAGAAGTATGTTATTATGATCTTTTTCAGGTGGAGGTATCCAAAATCAAATGACTTCGGATCTGATATCCTTCCTTCAGCCGTGGAGGATCATAATGTACAGGTATAATTGTTTTGTGTATTTCAACTCAAAAGTAATGATGTTTCTTAATCTTGGCATTAATTTAAAGTACTCTTTTACATGGCAGGCATATTTATTTAATGACTACTGGGAGGATATTGGGACAATTAAAACATTCTTTGATGCCAATTTGGCACTAACCGATCAGGTTTGCAGTTCACTAGCAAGCTAATTTATTACAGATGTTCAGATTGTAGCTATTAGATAGTCTTTCAGTAGAACATTGAAGTTAATCAATTATAGTAAGAGAAGGAATGCCACTTGTATTCTAACATACCCTTACAGGTCGAGCACCCATTTAAATGGGCCAAAAAATAAAGAGATAATTTGTCCAATAATTTTGGGCCAAGATTGGATGCAAGCAGCGATATAACAATTTTTTTTTTAAATGAATAAATAAATTAAGCCCACCACTACACTAAAATTGGGTGGGGTTGCTCCGATACCATGTTGCAGACCCTACCAGTCTATCACTATGCCAAAACTTTGAAGTTGTAGCTTAGCCAAAAAAAAAGAACTTCGACTTTGTAGGAATCGTTGAAAGAATTGCACTGGTATTCTAACATTCTTTTTTTTTTTTCCTGCTTAAGTTTTTATTTATTTATTTATTTTCTTTTGTTATCTTTCTTCCTCTCCTCTTATTATCTTTTGTCATTGCAGCCTCCCAAGTTTGAGTTTTATGATCCGAAGACTCCTTTCTATACATCACCACGATTTCTACCTCCAACAAAAGTAGAGAAATGCAGAGTATGAATATGTTTAGTATATGGCTTCATTGAGGTTTATATTTATTTATTTTTAATAGGTATCTAATTACTCAAACTGAACGTGCAGATTTTAGATGCAATTATGTCCCATGGTTGCTTCTTACGAGAGTGTAGCGTTCAACATTCTATTGTGGGTGTTCGCTCTCGTTTGGATTACGGTGTAGAACTCAAGGTTGTACCCTTATCTCTAATATTTTGCAAATCATATGCTTCTTTCTTACATGGCCTTTTCTTTTGTTTCTTTTTTTTGCACCTTCATTTTTTGATAATATTTTTCTTCCTCAAATAAATCGTTAAAAAGGAGGATTGGAGGTCAGGATCCATAAGAAGAAATTTTCTTATGTTGACTCATGTCGATTAAATTGCACTATGTTAAAAAACAGAAAGGAATGAATTCACAAGGTTTCAAGTATGCTATGCTTACTCATCAAGTGGTCCAAGAAGAAGGGTTTCTCAATACTAGTTCAAACCTCAGTACCTCATTTTTTTTTCTTGTACAATATGTTTTATGACATGCATATCACTTGAATGGTTCTGATCATTAGGTTTTTGTGCGATATATGATGAAATTCCTTCTCTGGCTGTTGGTCTCCAATTTTCTCTTGTTAATAATTTCATATCAGAAGTGGAAACTGCAATTGATTTTGAAATGTCCTTCTAACGATATTCGATTTGAGGATATCAGGACACTATGATGATGGGAGCTGACTACTACGAAACTGAAGCTGAGATTGCTTCACTTCTTGCTGAGGGTAAGGTTCCTATTGGTGTTGGACAGAATACGAAGATCAGGTATAGCTTGGTTTTAGAAAGAATTACTGCTAAAAAGAATTATGTATTTACTTTGTACTTGAATATCTCTTCTACTTTTGTGCCTTAGGAATTGCATCATCGACATGAACGCTAGAATCGGGAAAAATGTGATCATCACAAATAAAGATGTACGCTTCCTTCTACTCCAACCTCTTTCATTCTACTATTATTTTCATTAAAAAGTGAAGTATACCCACCTTTCTCATTAAAGAGATATAGTGAAGCAAACAGAAAGATCCCTTACAGTCAAATATTATAAGTTAGGACCGGTTACTAATTACCCCAAAGCCAAACTATCACAATAAAGTAATATGAACTCTTTCATGCTATTAAATTTATATAAATATGGAATTCATATTCTTTTACTGAAGCACCAATTGGGATTGAGGAACACAATTAAATGTCTGAGTACTCAAAATAATGGTGAATTTCTTATTTGGTCTGAAAGGAAGAATGCAGTGCAACCATATATAGGCATAAAAGGGCGTTGCATTCAATTTGTGAAATATTCATTAAAATGCTCATCTTTCTGACAGGGTGTTCAAGAAGCTGATAGACCTGATGAAGGGTTTTATATACGGTCTGGGATCACGATAGTGCAGAAAAACTCGACCATCAAGGACAAAACTGTCATTTAGAAGATCAATTAGTAGTCCTTGGCTATTGTTAATGGCTAATGACAAGTAACTATTAAGAAAGGGAAGGTGTTTGCTACAGTTATGTAAATAGGAAGAACGGTACATCCATCTATGTAGTACAGAGGCTGCAGTATCAGCTCATCAATGGTTTGTAGTGATCAATAAATTACGTATTCCTGCTCCACTGTTATTTCTTATAGGTAATGAAAATTTTAAAGCTTTTCGATACTAGTCTTTCCACTACTAATAAGTTGTTTAGCCTACTATTTAAAAGTTGAAATGGAGTGGTGTATCATGACTTTCTTTTCTGTTTTAAATATATAAAAAATATACGAGATTGACTTGAAGAGAACACTGCTTGTTAGAATTAGGGACGTGAAGAAATACTTTATTGATTGATTATTGATTGATTATTGATTGAATAAACTGAGTACAATATGTCTCATATATATAGGAGAGAGGGAAAGACTAAACTAATACATTATTCGATATGGAACTAAACTAATAACTCTCATAATATCTAACATAATATCTAACACCCCCTCTCAAATTCAAGTTGGTTCAAACAACATGAGTTTGGAATATTAACGATGTTCATGTGGCAGGGACGACAAACTGTGATGCAGGAACAACGCTCAAGTAGATGGCGCAGGGAAGGCGCTCGATGGCACATGTGTTGGGATCTCACCCCGAACTTGAGAATAGTATTAGTAGAGGAAGGAAGCAGTGGTGGAAGGAAGCAGTGGTGGAAGGAAGTAGTGGTGGTGCAATATTGGGATCTCCATATCCCGAACTGTGGCGGGATCTCCATATTCCGAATTGTTGGGATCTCACCCCGAACTTAAGAATAGTAGTAGTAGAGGAAGAAAGTAGTGGTGGAAAGAAGTACTAGTGGCGCACTGTTGGGATCTCCATATTCCGAACTGTGGCGGGATCTCCATATCCCGAACTGTTGGGATCCCACCTCCGAACTGAGAAGTAAAAGAAGAAGAATGTTGGGATCTCATTCCTGACTTGAGAATTGTCCCTGATGGGATCTCACCCTTGACTTGGGAATTGTCCCAGAACTGAGAACTGGATGCGAAAGATGGTGGATGTCGACAGAAAATGGGATGAGGGAGACGGGAACTGGAATATATCGATATCTCCCCCTCTCAAACTCAGTGTGAGTTTGTTGACGAAGACAGTAGAAGCTGAAGGCCCTGCAAGATTTTTTTTTTCTTTCATTTTTTCATTTTTTCATTTTTTTCTTGATTTTTTAAACAGAAAATGGGTTTGGGTTTGGTTTGGAGAAACGGGTCGGGTTTCAGGCCGGGTTGGATCGTGGATTTGGAAATTTGGGTTTAGATTGGGGAGAACAAATTAGGTTAGGTTTTTAGGGTTGATGGCGGTTAGGCAGCGGAGGAGGGGCGGCTAGGGTGTTGTAGTTAGGGAGTGGAGTTTGGGATTGGTGGCTTGGTGGCGTTGTCGAGTTGGGGGCCATCGGGAAGGATCAGTGAAGAAGAGATTTCGATAGGGATCTCGTCGAAGGTGTTTGAGTTCGGGAGTTAGGGATGTGGGAGTTGGAGTTTCGGTGGAGAAGCAGCAGTGAGGAGGAGGAGGATGCTTGGAGTTGGGTTGTAGGAGGTTGAAGAAGATGATTGTGGATTTTGACGTCGGGAAGGAAGGTCGGCGAGATGTTGGGAGTTTGAGGTCGACGGGATCTCGGGGATGGTTGTTCGGAGACGGCTGGTGCTGTGATAGGGGACTACGAAGCTGTAGATGGACATCGGGATTTGAACGACATCGACTTCGAGATGGTGTTGATTTCGAGATAGAGTTGATGGTGATGCCAGGATGAGGGGTTGTGGCCGAGTTGGAGTTCATGGTGTTGATGTCGTTGTCATGATTGTGTCAGTGACGTCGGAGACCATGGAGGCGAAGAGGACGGTGGAGTTGCGACTGGAATTGGGTTAGCACATTGGAGGTTGATGCCGACGGGTTGTTGTTGTTGATGGCGGCTAGGGTTTTGGTAAAGGCATTTGATGACGGCTAGGGGATCTTGTTGTTTGATGACGGTTAGGATTTTGGAGATTTGATCGGGAGAGAGATGTTAAGAGGTGGAGTGATTCTAATAAAGACAAGAATCACTCTACCTCGATAACGAGGACAAGATTATTATAGGCCTCATACAAGTACAAACTCTGATACCATGTTAGAATTAGGGATGAGAAGAAATACTTTATTGATTGATTATTGATTGAATAAACTGAGTACAATATGTCTCCTATATATAGGAGAGAAGGGAAGACTAAACCAATACATTATTCGATATGTGACTAAACTAATAACTCTCATAATATCTTACATAATATCTAACACTGCTATTTATTATCTAAATTGCCAATTTTGCTTATTGAAGGATACCTAGAAAATATAGGGAAATGCAAAAGAATCTGCATGAACTAGCATGAACTATTGGTCAAATGCTGCAGTAAATCCACACAACGTTCAGTTACGCTGTTCTTTTTTAATCGTTGAACGGCGGGTTAAAGCCCCCCCCCCCCCCCCCCCCCCCCCCCCCCCCCGCGCATTTCATTAAAAATGATTTAACAAAATATACAACCAAAACTAGGCTTATGCAGATCAGGAAACCCAACAAGCTAGGTCATGGAACTCATACACCCCAACCACCAAACAAAAATACAAAAATCTAATCCTACCGGCCAACCGACCTCGCCACAACAAGTTTCTCGTTCTAATTTGAGTCATTCTCTCTCATTCCATCGCTTGTACTTCATTTGTCCTCGTCGTCACCCGCAACCGCCCCACTGTCTCTCCCAGCAGTGTCCCATACGTCAACTACAAGCACCATACAAGAGACACTACAGGTACCCACCAATTTGACATACTCATGTCCATATTGTGACCTCATTCCCATTCTCTTACTTGACCACCATTGATTATCACCGTTACCTCGCAACAGAGGTTGTCGTCACCTCCTATGGCTCCAAAAATGCCTCCAAGCCCCCTGATATGAGAGAGACCCTAGGCACCCCTCACTTTGATCTGAATAGATCGAAGTTGAACCCAAACCATAAACTCACTCGACTACCGTCCCCCACACCAACTATGACTCATTTTCTTACTAATTGAAGGTTTGTTGTAATTTAGATATTTAGGGAGAAGAATCATTTGGATGTAAGGGAGTGCCACCAAACTCAACACAGATGCAAATTTCAGAAAGTAATTTGAAATTCAAAACAACCCCCACTGCCTCATCACTCCTAATTCCAATCCTCTGAGCTACTCCCCCCGCACTCCCCTATCACACCCGACGGCGACCACCGCTGCCGACTCCCACACCCATCGTGCCTACCTTGACATCAGGCCCCAACCCCCGACCACCTGACTACACCGGCAACCATTGCAGACCACGCCCAAACCTTGGCCACTTCGAAACCCAGCCAAAGAGCCATCTGGTGCCTGTGAGCTCGCCGCTTGCAGCCTTCGCTGCCCCTAAACCATGACCAACACTCGAGATGCCTCAAACCGCACGAGGTCATCCCCAATCAGTGCTCGCGATTAGCGGCGCCCCCTCGACGCCGTTGTCTGATCCGCCACCTTGATGCGAACACTATCTCGAATCCCTGAAGCTCAGCTATGTTGTATGGTAGGAAAAAGAATGGAACCCCCAACAATAACGTTCTATGGTAGTGAATAGCAAGAGAGAAGGAGAAAGGAAACTAGGGAAAGAGGAGGAGGACGAAAAAGAGAGAGAGGAGAGGATGGGGCAAAGCACGGGAAGGGGGCGGCGAAACCCTAGCCGCCACCCCCTTCCTAATTCAGATCTTGGGTTTGATTCCTATTTGGTTTTTTTTTTTTTTGGTGGGGGGTGGGGGGGGGGGAGCTTCGACGGGGGCGAAGGGGGAGAGGCAGCGCTTGGTTGAGGTGGGGCGACAGGTGGGTGGAGGAAGAGAGGCAGCTAGGGTAGAGAAGGATAGCCGACAAGGGGATTAGGGTTTGAAGGGGGGGAGCTTCGACGGGGGCGAAGGGGGATTAATATTTTTGCTATGCACGCATTCGAGAAAAAGGTGACGAATAGTCTCTATCCCACTCCCACATCTCAGACAAGAGACGACGGTGATTAATCATCTCTTAGCGAGATTTTCTCTAGTTAGAATTGCTTCCTTGGATACGAGCCACAGGAAGGCCCGGACTTTGTGAGGAGCAGGCGTATTCCACAGGAAGGCCCGGACTTCCTTGGATACGAGCCATAGGAAGTTGTTGTTAGCCTCTAAGCGCCAGCCCCTCTCATCCTGTTGGTTGCCCACATGAGCTAAGTTATTCCCAAGCCAGGAATAAATAGGGTCAACACTGCTATAGGCATTGGGATTCCCGGACGGTAATAGCCTAATGTGCCAAAAGGCTCTAACCCAATAATCTGCCACCAGTGCAGCTTTGTTGATGGCCCTCTGAAATATCTCGGGGAATAGCGAGGCCAAGGTATTTGGGCCAGTCCAAGCATCTAGCCAGAATCTTGTGTTATCCCCATTCCCTACCCTACTCGGGGAATGACAGTGAAACAAGTCTCCTACCCTGTCTATTCCCCTCCAAATTGGAGAGATGCCTCTACGATGTTGTCCCCCCCCCCCCCCCAATTTGAATCATCTTTGTCTTCTGTACCGAAGCCAAGCGGTGCATAAGAGAGCTTTGTTCATTTCTCGAATATTTAGGATACCCAAACCTCCAAACTCTTTTTTCCAGCAAACAACGCTCCATCTAACTAGTGGCAGAACTTTGCCATCCTCTCTATTCTCCTTCCATAAGAAGTCTCTACGAATTTTGTCAATCTCCTTGATAACCCAATTGGGGAATTCATAGATGGACATCCAATAAATGGGGAGATTTGAGAGTACAGCGTTAATAAGTGTGATTCTGCCCCCCAGCGAAAGATGGGTCCTCTTCCATCCGGGAAGTCGTCTTTTGATTCTGTCTATAAGGACCATCCAATCATTCCTCGTTAGTTTGCCCGGTCCCAATGGGAATCCCAAGTACTTAATGGGAAACTTTCCGACTTTACAGTCCAGAACAATGGCCAAAAAAGTCGGAACCACCTCTTCACATCTGCCTAGACCTATGAGATTGCTTTTATCATAATTAACTTTGAGTCCGCACCATGCCTCAAGGAACACCAAAATTCCTTTGAAAATGAGAACCTCGTTAATGTCATGCCTCCCAAAAAGAAGTGTATCATCTGCGAACTGGAGAATGGGGATACTGTCCAAACTTCCAATGCCTCGTAGGAAATTTTGGTTGGAGCAATGCTGTGTCATTTCGGAAAGCACGTCGACAACCAAGGTGAATAAAAGTGGGGACAATGGGTCACCCTGTCTAAGACCTCTTTTGCAAGCGATTAGGTTGCTAATATTACCATTCACCAAGACTGACGATTTACCGCACCTAATGCACTTGTTAATCCAGCCGATCCACTTGGGGCCAAAGCCTCTAGTCTCGAGTACCTCTATAACACCATCCCATTCCACCATGTCATATGCCTTCTCAAAATCCAGTTTAAGAAGGAAGCCTTCTACTCTGTCTCTATCGCTCTGAAAGATGGTCTTATGGGCAATAACGATACTATCTAGTATGTCGCGTCCTTGAATGAACCCCACTTTGAGCCGGATGGATGATAGCACTAAGCCACGGATTCAACCTTGAAGCCAAAACCTTAGTGATGATTTTAAAGGAGCAATTCAGAAGACTAATGGGTCTGAGATTCCCAACCTCTTTGATCTCGTCGGTTTAAACTATGGTCGCATAATTGAGCCGATCAATCTGCGCGGTATTCTGAAAGAGTTCGTCAAAAATGCCCAAGAAATCCATCTTAATAATATCCCAAAACGTAGAATAAAAGAATACTGGAAATCCATCGGGTCCTGGAGATTTATCCTGGCCCAAGTCTTGCATCGCCCTCATTATTTCACTAGTCTCAAACGGTTTCTCTAATTCCTCTGGACCGACGATATTTGGTCGGGACCAGAAGGTCTCATGGAGGTGGCACAGACACTCTCTGGACCGCCCAAGAAGGCCTCTAAAATGCCCCTCAATATGAGCGCCTACCGAGTTTTGGTTTGTTACCCAACTGTTGTTAATGGTAAGACCCGAGATAAAGTTCGATCTTCTCCGGCCGTTAGCCATCCTATGAAAGTATGCCGTGTTGGCATCCCCATTTTGTAGCCACTGGTCTCGAGATCTTTGCCTCCAATAATTATCCTCTTTTAGAAACAGACCGTCAAGATCTTGTCTAGCCTTCTGCATGTCCTGCAGCTCCCCTGTTGATAAACCTCTGACCTCTTCAATAAGTTCTAAGGTATGAATCTGGCCCGCAAGCCTTTCTTTATCTCTCTTATCATTCCTTCGCTCTTCCCCCGCCCATTGTTTCAGCCTACCTCTCAGCCTACTGATTTTATCGTTCCATGTGGATACAGCATTCCTACGACTCCCCTCTCTACTATCAATAGGCTCGTTCCAAGAATTCTGGACAATGGAGCGTAGGTCGCCGTTACGTAACCAAGCTTTCTCGAACCGGAACAATTTAGTTTTGGGTCGACATACCCCACCTGAGGAGAGGATCAGCGGTACGTGGTTGGACATTCGTCTGAAAGCTGTCCTTGCCGCAGCTGGAGGGAAGTGTGCTTCCCAATCGAACGTCACAAATATCTGATCTAATTTGGCCAAAATCGGACAGTCATGCATATTCGACCAGGTAAACTTACGATCGGGGAAATGAATCTCACGTAACTCTAGCAAGTCAATGACTCTATTGAAGATAGTTCTCTCTGCCTGACTACACCCTCTACCTAGGTGTTCATCAACAAATCGAGTGATATTAAAGTCCCCCCCCCAATAACCCACGCATTTCCCCACTGGTATCTAATGGTCTCCAGTTCCTCCCAAAACGAAGGACGGTCAGCTGCGTCGTTAAGACCATAGACCATAGAGAAAATTTGAACAAAAGCATCACTCTTAGCTCTGAGTTTCATAGAAACGGAAAAATCTCCGATGAAAACATCAAGGCAGTGGAAGAGATCAGTGTTATACCCCATAGAGATCCTCCCGCTTGACCCCGAGATGGTTTAGAGCACCATTCCCAGTTCCCGTAGGGGATAAGCCTGTCAAGCAAAGCTGGGTCTGGGCTAGTCAACTTAGTCTCACACATTCCAATCACAGACGGATGATGGAAAGATAGTGTTTCTCTCACAATTCGACGTTTCTTACTACCATTTAACCCCCTAACATTCCAAAACACGTATTCCATTGGGCAACATGACAGTGGTCTCTACGGATGGTATGACCATCACAAGTTACTGTGGTATTTAATCCAGTCTCTAATTCTCTTCGCGTTATCTAGTTGGGACGACAAGTCACAGCCCAAGTCCACTTTACATACCTTGGCTAAGCTAATTAACATGGCATCAGGAATAAAATCAATAAGTGCACAATTATAACTAGACTCACCTGCCAAAGCCGAACTGGGAACTTTGAGTTTGACTGCTGAAATCTTCCTAGATGTTATGGACCAAAATCTCCATAAAACACTTGAACTTTGTTCTATGATTTCTAAAATTTAAACTATTGAACTAGATTGCAGTCATGAACTAATCCGAACCCAATTTCATCATAAGGGCTTCTGATATTCTATTAATTATTGTTTTTTTTTTAATCTCTATTAATTATTTATTTTTATGTTAGTCGTCCACGTGAGAAGAAAGGGTTGATTTCCAACATCCCAAATAATTTCAACATGTTACATGACTGATAAACTGATAGCTTTATATAACATGAGAAATAACGAAACAGCTTCTTCAAACTACATCCACAAATTAAACGACAATGAAAACACCTGCAAGAACACTTACCTTTAATCCCCAGAACTCGCTTCTCGTGGATGAAATATAAATCCATCTCAAATAGAATAACAACTTGTTAACAAAACCTTAATGTGTTGTACTATTCTTCTCTAGTTCCCCTGTTTTCTCCTCGTGTTCCCTTTGCCTTCTTCAACTATCGGTTTTCCAATGTTATTTAACCTGCGTGATTGTAATGCAATAACAGCCGCAGTCGACGGGTTCTCGTTGAAAACTATTTCATACCCATCTCTGTAGCTGTCAATGCCTTCAGTTAATAACTGCCAGAAGAAACTGCCAGCAGCAGCACCACCAGTTTTGGCTGATCTGTAGATTTTAGTATACACAGTATTAAACAATGCATCTCTCTGTGAGATGCTGAACCCAGGGTTATTCGTGGACTTCCCGAATTCGGTCACCAACAGGGGTTTCTTCAAAATCTTGTGAGCATCTTTTATGTGGGAATTGAGCCAATTGTTCATGAAGTGGAGTTGAGTTCGATCGCTTGAGTTGGATAACCTGCTCAGTGTACAGAATTTAGTTACCTTGCATACTACATGCAAACTTGAAACATGTCTATCTCATAATTTTTTAAGGGAATATTACACAAAACAATCTCCATTAATATAGGGGCATGGACACTCAAAATATCTACTATCAACAACTTAGAGCTCACCTTACCACAAGAAAAACCAAAAAAACTTCTAGTTCAGTGCTCTGAGTTTGTTATCCTTTCTGTTGCTAAGTAATTCGCGAGTGATGCTATTTGTTTTTGGGGTGTGGGGGCAACAGGTGTGAGTTCTTGTAATTTGTGAAGGGGAAGCTGTGGTACTAGCGTCGATCCGACCCTAGGGAGTTTGACCGGCTCGGGAGTAGCAGGGGAGAGGTAGAGGTCGGACCTCCACTCGGATCTACTTGTCTGTGTTGGATGAAGTTGCTCGGCTCGGATGTAGTAGCTCGGCTCAGCTTTGTGTACCTGCAAACTGCCTAGAAATACCGGGAGAAGTCCTGGCGACAAGACCTCCGACGATCTAGTCAGACACTGAGACAGTAACAGTAGCTAGGGTTCATGTGGTAAAAGTTTTCTTACCTTTAAAGGTGAGGAGGGGGGTTGGTATTTATAGGCAGAGGTAAACGGGGCTGTGACCCTAACGGACCGGGTCGTACCCGTTTGCCCGTAGGCCTGAATGGGCTGTAGCCCATTTGACCTGTTTGACCTGATGATCACAGGGGAGCGAGATTAGAGGAGATCTAAGGGTCCTGATTGCGCCACTCTCTTTACGCCATATCACAAGCCCCCCCACTCCTGCAGGGCGGTGTGAAAAACAGTTGTGGAGGAGTAGTCTGGATCTATGGAGAGGAGTGGCAATGAGAGTTTTCTGGGATCTTCTAGGGGTCGGCGCCGAACCGAGGTGAGTCCAGGCGGCCGAGCAGCCGGTGCTTCCGCAAGTGTGGACGACCGAGCCCTGATGATCCTCCAGTCACCAAGGCACGGGGTCGGCTCGAGGTGCCGAGGTTGGCGAAGATCGTCTAGGTTGGTTTTTGGGTCATCGAGTCCAAGGTGACCTTGGCTTGTGAAAGCTACCTCTGTGCTCGAAATCACTGTCGAGTGTCGAGGCTTAGGGGGTCATTTCGGATTGTCGAGCCCACAGTGACTCGGTTTAGTGGAAGCTACCACTGTGCTTGGGGTCTGCTCAGAGCGTCGAGCCCATAGCGACTTAGCTTTGTGGAAGCTACCCCTGTGCTCGAAATCACCGTCGAGGGTCGAGGCTTAGAGGGTCGGCTCGAAGCATCAAGCCCAAGCGACTTAGCTTGCAAAAGCTACCCCTGTGCTCGAGATCACAGTCGAGCGTCGAGGCTTGGAGGGTCAGCACGGAGCGATGAGCCCAAGCGACTTAGCTTGTGAAAGCTACCCCTGTGCACGAGATCACAGTCAAGCGTCGAGGCTTAGGGAATCGGTATGGAGCGACGAGCCCAAGTGACTTAGCTTGTGGAAGCTACCCCTGTGCTCGAGATTACAGTCGAGCGTCAAGGCCTAGGGGGTCGGCACGGAGCGACAAGCCCAAGCGTCTTAGCTTGGGAAAGCTACCCCTGTGCTCGAGATCACAGTCGAGCGTAGAGGCTTAGGGGGTCAGCACGGAGTGACGAGCCCAAGTGACTTAGCTTGTGAAAGCTATCCCTGTGCTCGAGATCACAGTCGAGCGTTGAGGCTTAGGGGTCGGCACGGAGCAACGAGCCCAAGCATCTTAGCTTGGGAAAGCTATCCCTGTGCTCAAGATCACAGTCGAGCATCGAGGCTTAGGGGGTCGGCACAGAGCAACGGACCCAAGCGACTTAGCTTGTGAAAGCTACCCCTATGCTTGAGATCACAGTCGAGCATCGAGGATTAGGGGTCGGTACGGAGCAACGAGCCCAAGCGACTTAGCTTGTGAAAGCTACCCCCGAACGTCGAGGCTTAGGGGGTCGGTTCGGAGCGTTGAGGCCATAGCGACTCAGCTTTTTGGAAGCTACCCCTGTGCTCGAGATCACGGTCGAACGTCGAGGCTTAGGGGGTCGGCACAAAGCAACGAGCCCAAGCGACTTAGCTTGTGAGAGCTACCCATGTGCTCAAGATCATAGTCGAGCGTCGAGGCTTAGAGGGTCGGTACGGAGCGACAAGCCTAAGCGACTTAGCTTGTGAAAGCTACCCCTATGCTCGAGATCACAGTCGAGCATCAAGGCTTAGGGGGTCAGCATGGAGCGACGGGCCCAAGTGACTTAGCTTGTGAAAGTTATCCCTGTGCTCGAGATCACAGTCGAGCATCGAGGCTTAGGGGGTCGGCACGGAGCAATGGGCCCAAGCGACTTAGCTTGTGTAAGCTACCCCTGTGCTCGATATCACAGTCAAGCACTGAGGCTTAGGGGGTCGGCACAGGGCGATGAGCCCAAGCGACTTAGCATGCGAAAGCTACCCCTGTGTTCAAGATCACAGTCGAGCATCGAGGCTTAGGGGGTCGGCACGGAGTGACGAGCTCAAGCGACTTAGCTTGCGGAAGCTACCCATGTGCTCGAGATCACAGTCGAGCATCCAGGCCTAAGGGGTCGATACGGAGCGACGAGCTCAAGCATCTTAGCTTGGAAAAGCTACCCCTGTGCTCGAGATCATAGTCGAGCATCGAGGCTTAGGGGGATAGCTTTCACAGGGATAACTTGTGAAAGCTATCCCTGTGCTCAAGATCACAGTCAAGCGTCGAGGCTTAGGGGGTCAACACGGAGCAACGGGCCCAAGCGACTTAGCTTGTGTAAGCTACCCCTGTGCTCGAGATCACAGTCGAGCGTCGAGGCTTAGGGGGTCGGCACGGGGCGACGAGCCCAAGCGACTTAGCATGCGAAAGCTACCCCTGTGTTCGAGATCACAGTCGAGCGTTAAGGCTTAGGGGGTCGGCACGGAGCGATGAGCCCAAGCGACTTAGCTTGCGAAAGCTACCCATATGCTCGAGATCACAGTCGAGCATCCAGGCCTAAGGGGTCGGTACGGAGCGACGAGCTCAAGCATCTTAGCTTTAGAAAGCTACCCCTGTGCTCGAGATCACAGCCGAGTATCGAGGCTTAGGGGGTTGGTACGTTGTGACGGGCCCAAGCGACTTAGCTTGTGAAAGCTACCCCTGTACTCGAGATCACAGTCGAGCGTCGAGGCTTAGGAGGTCGGCATGGAGCGACGAGCCCAAGCAACTTAGCTTGTGAAAGCTACCCCTGTGCTCGAGATCACAGTCGAGCATCGAGGCTTAGGGAGTCGGCACGGAGCGACGAGCCCAAGCGACTTAGCTTGCGAAAGCTACCCATGTGCTTGAGATCACATTCGAGCATCGAGGCCTAGGGCATCGGCATGGAGCGATGTGCCCAAGCATCTTAGCTTGGGAAAGCTACCCCTGTGCTCGAGATCACAGTCGAGCATCGAGGCTTAGGGGATCGGCACGAAGCGACGTGCCCAAACGACTTAGCTTGTGAAAGCTACCCCTGTGCTTGAGATCACAGTCGAGTGTCGAGGCTTAGGGGGTCGGCATGGAGCAATGAGCCCAAGCGACTTAGCTTGTGAAAGCTACCTCTGTGCTCGAGATCATAGTCGAGCGTCGAGTCTTAGGGGGTCGGTTCGGAGCGTCGAGGCCATAGCAACTCAGCTTTATGGAAGCTACCTCTGTGCTCAAGATCACGGTCGAGTGTCGAGGCTTAGGGGGTCGGCACGGGGCGACGGGCCCAAGCAACTTAGCTTGTGAAAGCACCCTTGTGTTGGAGATCACACTCTAGCGTCGAGGCTTAGGGGGTCAGCACGGAGCGACGAGCCCAAGCGACTTAGCATGTGAAAGCTACCCCTGTGTTCGAGATCACAGTTGAGCATCGAGGCTTAGGGGGTCAGAACGGAGCGACGAGTGACTTAGCTTGTGTAAGCTACCCCTGTGCTCGAGTTCACAGTCGAGCATCGAGGCTTAGGGGGAATCGTTATGGCGGGAATTCTAGGAGCCATTATAGGAACCGTTTTTCGCGAGAATTGAGGAAGCGCTATAGGAAACGTTTTTGCGAGAATCGAGGAGTCACAAGATCCCTATATGTACGTATCCCACCCCCCCTATCTCATTTCTCACTTTCACTCTCTCTCTAGATCCCAGAGCTTCTTTCTCCAGAAGTTTTCCGTTACCATTGACGAGTTTTCCGGCGATATTCAGTGAGACTTCAATCAGTTAGTAATTTTAATATATCTAGGGCTCAGTCCGGCTCTTTAGCCTCTACCCCCGGCAGTGGTACTCGCACCGGTTTATCGGATTCCTCTTCTTGGGAAAGCGACGAGAACGTGTATTTCGTGCAACCGCTCTACACTCGCAAGCCGTTTTTGGTGGAAAGCAGCGACTCGGATGAAGAGGAGCATCCTGTTGAGGTCGTCGATGACGAGGGCGAGGAGGTTCAATCTGATGAAGGAGTCAATGACAAGGAGGGACTGGCCGAGGGGGCATACTCTGCCAAAGGTGCGAGAGTTGAAGGTGAACAGGCAGAGGGGATTGGCTCTTCCTCGAGGGCATCCGTCCTCGATCCACTGGCCACTCCATCGCCTGAGAAGGCTCCCAAGATTCGTTAGAAAAAGATGAAGTGGACCATGCCCAGCAGTCCGGACCAGACGATCGCTCCTCGAAAGCTGGAGGTCCCCTTCCTGCCGCAGTCGTTGTCGATCAGGAAGTACCTGGATGATGTTGGGGACTTGGTCCGTTACGGGGTACAGCCCTCCTCACCGAGCCGTGTGAAGATCAAGATGGACGGTACCCCCACTATTTTGAAGGAGGTGGACCTGTCGGTGATTTGCGCGAGCTACTTTATTGGGAGGGAGTTCAAACTGAAGGTCCCCAGCGCCGGTCTTGTTAGGATTGTGTCTTGTATATTCGTTGTTCAGATTAAAAGAAGGTAATCTAAAGCACGGAGGTCGAAGCATCGAAGAGAGTAGAAGGAGAACAGCAGCAGCAGCAGGTGCAGGCTAGTTGCGGTCGACCAGTCTGGGTGACAGTCGACTGCATCCCCTACTGCACCCCCGACCGCTCGTTGTACTGGGAAGTCAGAGAGCGGTACAGTTAACCGGTCTTGTTGGACGGTCGACCGTCCGCAGTGCTGATTCGTTTTGGGATTCGATTTGTTAGGTCGGTTCAGCCCAAGCTTCAACTCCAAGTTAGATCGTGCGGCTCCTATTCAATTACTTTTTTTCCAGGATTTATCGGACGACTGAGGATCAAGATTAGACCTAGGTTTTCTCTCTATTCTTCTATATATTGTAAACTCCTCCAATATGAGAGGGAGTACTTCATAGATTCTTTTTTCTCCATTGCAAAGAGAGGCTCGAGAGAGAGATAGTTCTTGGTGGGTGAGTTTAATTCCTTATGTCAAGTGAATCAGTAACTCCTTGTAATCTCTTCTAGTTAAATATCAGATCTCCTTATATTTTCCCCCGGATTAAGCAAAAGCTAATTGGGATAAGTCATCGTTGTTGTGTTTGTGTTAGTTTGGTGGATCTACTTGTTTGCTCAATTTATTCGCCTCGTCAACTTCGTCTTTCTCATTACTCTATTAGTTATGTTGTGACCAGAGGGCGTTTGTTGACGCCCCAATCCCAACAACTGGTATCAGAGCTTCAGATTGCCGAGTTCCTTGGTTAAGATGACAGGCCACAGTATTTTGAAGATCAAGCAGTTCAATGGTAAGATCAATTTCAATTTTTGGAAGACTGACATTTATGATGTTGTCGTTCAAGAACGGTTGCAGTCAGCATTAAAGAAGAAGGAAAAGCCAACTGATATGAAGGATGACGTTTGGGAAGATATTCGTGAAAGATCCATAAGTCTAATCCGACTATCCTTGGCGGACGAGGTCAAGTGCAGATTTCTTGAAAAAACCGACGTGGCAAGTCTGTGGGAAAGACTCATAACTGGCTACTCTGATTCGTCGTTATTAGATCGGATGCATTGGAAGAGAGTTATTCCATTTATCTATGAAGGAAGGTACCAATCTCCAAGACCACATTACAGAGTTCAATAAGGTATTATCTGAACTTAAGGAGATCAACACAGATATGTGTGAGGAAGATAAAGCTTTCAACCTGATATATTCACTGCCGGATTCGTATGAGCCTTTGATCACGACCATGCTACATGGTAGATCTGCCAAGGAGAGTATTTCGGTAGATGGTGTAATCAAAGCATTGAAAGAAAATCAACTTAGGAAGGAGACCCATAAATCTTCATCGTATATTCCTACAAGTTGTCTAGCAGTGGATGGTCCTTTGGGGGGAAGACAAAGTGCTTTACAAGGATTCGATCCGTTGCCGATTTGCAAAAGGCCAGGGCATATCAAGAAACACTGTTGAAAATTACAGAATTAAGAGAGCGCCAAGAATGGGAGTTCAGCCGCTAATGTAGTTAGTGCCTTTGGTGCCTTGGATTCAGGTGGTTCGTGTCTTCTTGTTTCAAATTCTTTAGAAGTGGATTCTAGTTAGTTTCTTGACTCAAGGAGTTCTTCTCATATTTGCTCCAAGAGGGAACTGTTTTCTACTTATAAGTCTAATACAGAGCATTGTGTGACAACAGGAACTGGAGAGATTTGTGAAGTAGTGGGTGAGGAAACAGTTGAGTTGAAGATGCCAGGTCTACACATATTCACTTTAAGGGATGTTTTGCATATTCCTCTGCTGAAACGGAATCTGATTTCCTTGGAAACTCTTGATGTACGGGGCTATAGGTATACAGCTCGAGGTGGAGTTCTGTCTGTTTTTCAGGGTCGTCGTAAGGTAATTAGAGGTATGAGAATGGTTGGGCCAAGCAAAAACAATCTCTACAAGCTTTGGGGAATTCAAAATACTTGCGCAAGTATTGCTCCTTTTCTCGGTATTCCCGCAAGCTCAGCTAGTTTGCCGCAACTAGATTCATCGAGACGAGACCACGACGTTCGAATATCGTCGAGAGGTGGAGAAAGCCTAAGGGTAGGTGGAGTTCGTACAGAGTTTGGCAACTTCGTAAGTACATCTACGGAGGTGGGTCTTTGAAGGGCTGCACTGGATTTGGTGAGATTGGGTAGAGATCATTTCAACTAGAAGAAGAAGCTATTGTTCTAAGTTTTCTTTGCAAATGGAATTTGTTAGAGTTTGGAGATGAGTAACACATCATGTGATAGCACTCGTATGCAATCTAAGGTGGAGTTTGTTAGGATTGTGTCTTGTATACTCGTTGTTCAAATTAAAAGAAGGTAATATGAAGTACGGAGGTCGAAGCGTCGAAGCGAGTAAAAAGAGAACAGCAGCAGCAGCAGGTGCAGGCTAGTTGCGATCGATCGGTCCGGGTGACAGTCGACCGCACCTCCCGACCGCACCCCCAACCGCTCGTTGTACTGGAAAGTCAGATAGTCGTCCGGTCGACCGGTCTTGTTGGATGGTCGACCGCCCGCAGCGCTGATTCGTTTTGGAATTCGATTTGTTAGGTCGGTTCAGCTCAATCTTTAACTCCAAGTTAGATCGTACAGCTCCTATTCAGTTACTTCTTTTTCAGGATTTATCGGATGACTGAGGACCAAGATTAGACCTAGGTTTTCTCTTTATTCTTCTATATATTGTAAACTCCTCCAATATGAGAGGGAGTTCTTCATAGATTCTTTTTTCTCCATTGCAAAGAGAGGCTCGAGAGAGAGAGATAGTTCTTGGTGGGTGAGTTTAATTCCTTGTGTCAAGTGAATCAATAACTCCTTGTAATCTCTTCTAGTTGAATATCAGATCTCCCTATATTTCCCTCCAGATTAAACAAAAGCTAACCGGAATAAGTCATCATTGTTGTGCTTGTGTTAGTTTGGTGGATCTACTTGCTTGATCAATTTATTCGCCTCGTCTACTTCGTCTTTCTCATTGCTCTATTAGTTTTGCTGTGACCAGAGGGCTTTTGTTGATGCCCTAATCCCAACAGGTCTTAGGCCTACCGACCCTCTGGCACCCTGGTATTGAATCTTTCATATGGATGTGTTCTCCTCGGGATTGAGGCTGCCGATCCACCCCTTCATCCGTGAGGTATTGAATTGGGCCTCATTATGCCCGTGCAGTATGGTCTGAACTCGTGGAAGTAGATGGTGAGCTTTGTCTTGCTGTGTGAGGAGAGAAGGGTGCCGCTGCGGCTGAACATCTTCCGAGCGATGCTGGGTGTTAGCTCGCCAAGCGAGTTTGAGGGGATTTATTACGTATCGCCCCGGAGTGGGGACAAGGTTGTGCATGGCCACCCCGACTCGATAAAGGAATGGAAAAATAAGTATTTCATCGTCAGAAGCGAGGAGCCATGGAAAATTCCGACACGTTGGAACTTCTATAAGCCTAACTTCAATGGCCCTAAGAAGAGCGAACTTTCGGCCGAGGAGTGGACCTTTGTAGAGCGCCTCTGGAAGAGTAACAACATAAGTTGGCCGAAGGTGACAGAGAGTCACATGGCCCGCGTAGACTGAGCCCCGCCCCGTCTCGTATGACTTTCGTTCGTTTTTCCTTTATGTAATTTTCTTTTGTGCTCATCACTTTTTAATGGATTTTCGTGCAGAGATGGACCCCAAATCGATCAAGGAGAGGAGGCTCGCCCTGAAGAGGCAAAAAGCGGAGCAGTCCGAAAAGGGGAAGCAGGCGGGGGCCTCTTCCAAAGCAACTCCCGAGGGTCATCTCGAGTCGAGGGCAAAGAGGGTGCGGTCTAGTCAGGCGAGGGAGAATGTGGTCATGCCGAGCTCCAGTGCCTTGAAGGTGACGGAGGTCGTGCACGGGGGTGTCCCTTCTCTCCGTGCCAATGCCCAGACCATGGTCAGGAAAGAGGGGCTTCAGCCTTGGGCCCCTGACTGGGCAATCCGAAAGAGGAATACCCTGACCGAGGGTCCCATCGCCGTGGAGTTTGTGGACAAGATGGCCACGCCTCGGCATCGGCAGAGCATAAGTGCCAACACCTTCGATTCGACTTACATAAGGTAGGCTCAGGCGAGCGTGCAGGTAAATTCCGAGGCCTTGTACTTCAGTTTTCATGCATTTGTTTCCACTTAAGTATTTTTACCTCGGCTGCAGGCTTGTCTGTCTAGCGCTCAAGTGATGAGGCTCCATGACCAGGAGCTGAAGTACGAAAGGAACCAGGCCAACTGCTTCAAGCGCGAGATGATGGACCTGAAACTTGCTTTGGATGCTTCGATGAAGCGAGAGCAGGCCCTGAAGGCTGACATGGCCTCGATGGCAGATGATTATGGTGAACCTTTCTAAACGGACCCTGATCCTTCTCGCCTCGGCCCGATCTTGAGGAAGCTCGCCCTCTGCCAGGAACTTACTGATAGGAGTCGTCCAGTCCTCTGGTGGAGGTTCGGTGGTGAGACAGAGGGTTTCGGGGAGGTCGATGTTGGGCTTCAGGAGGACTTCGATCAGGACAGTGTGTTCGAGGCCCTCGAAGGATGAAGAGGTAAGTTTTGACAATGAGTCAGCCTGGGTATTTTCTCCCTAGGGATTCGTTCTACTGAGGAGAAATCAAAGGTCGTCAAAAGCTGTTGGACTATCGTAAAGTATCAGACCATCCAAGCATCACGAGCCTCGTACTCCCCGGTGATCTGGTTGACCACGAGCTGGGAGTCAATAAAGGCCCAGAGATGTCTGGCCCCCGCCTTGCATGCCAGGGTGAGCCATGCGATCATAGCCTCATATTCGACCTCATTGTTAGAGGTAAGGAAGTTCAGGCGAAGAGAATACTGGAGGATGAAGTTGTCGGGGCCTTTGAGGATAAAGCCCGTGCCGCTTCCCACCTCGCAAGACGAGCCGCCGACATAGACTTCCCAGATCGGATCTGTCTCCTGAGTGTCAGATGGCTCGGAGATAGTGCACTCCGTGATGAATTCAGCGAGGGCCTATCCATTAATGATTGTCCTGGGCTGGTAGCTGGTGTCATACTAGTTTAGTTCGATCGACCACTTGACTAAGCGGTCGGAGCTCTCAGGCTTATGGAGGACGGCCTTCAGAGGTTGGTTCGTGAGGACTTGAATAAAGTGGGCCTGGAAGTAAGGACGGAAGTTTCGTGCGGCCATTATCAGTGCGTATGCCATCTTTTCCATCTTTGCGTATCTGGTTTTGACCAAGAGCAAGACTTTGCTCACATAGTAGAGTGGCTTTTGAACACCGTCTTCTTCTCAGACAAGCACGGTGCTGAGCGCGCTTTTCGTGGCTGAGAGGTACAGGAATAGGGGTTCGCCCGGTTCGGGTTTGCTCAGGAGCGGGGGGTTGGCGAGGTAGGACTTCCACTGGTCGAAGGCATGTTGCTGGGGGTCGCCCCATTTGAAGCCTTTTGCCCCCCACAGGGCCTTGAAGAAGGGGAGGGACTTCTCTCCCGACTTGGAAAGGAAGCAGGCCGCCAGTCTTCCCGGAAGTCGCTGAACCTCCTTAACGTTTCTGAGAGGGGCCATGTCGATTATGGCCTGGATCTTTCGGGATTGGCCTCTATGCCATGCTGACTAACGACGAACAGAAAAAAATTTCCCGAGGAGACGTCGAGTGCACACTTGGCGGGATTGAGCCTCATGTTGTGGGACTAGAAGATGCCAAAAGCTTCATCGAGGTTGGTGACATGATCCTGCCCTCGTCGGCTCTTGACGAGCATGTCATCGACATATACTTTCATATTGCGACCGATCTGATCTTCAAAGACTCGGTTGACAAGTCTTTGGTAGGTGGCCCTGGCGTTCTTGAGCCCGAAGGGCATGACCCGGTAAAGTAGAGGCCCTAGTCGGTAATGAAGGACATTTTGGCGATGTCCGGAGGGAACATCCGGATCTGATTATAGCCTGAAAAGGCGTCCATGAAGGTCAAGAGCTCGTGACCCGACATTGCGTCGATCAGAGCGTCGATGCTTGGAAGGGGGAAAGGATCCTTGGGGCATGCCTTGTTGAGGTCCGTAAAGTCTATGCAGATCCTCCAGCTCCTGCTGGCCTTTTTCACCATTACGATGTTAGCCAGCCACTCGGGGTAGCTGACTTCTTGAATGAACCGGGCGGACAGTAGTTTGTCCACCTCCACTTTCACTGCCTGTTGCCTCTCTGGGGCAAACTTGCGGCATTTTTGCTGGATTGGTTTGGAGCCTGGGGTGACGCTTAGCTTGTGCATGATTAGATCTTTGGAAAACTTGGGGATGTCGGACGACGTCCAAGCGAGGAGGTCGATATTGCGAAGGACACAATCAATTAGACCTGGCTTCAGATCGGGGGAAATCGTACGGCTCACTCGGAACCACTTGGACTTGTCTTCCGTTTTGAATGAGACCTCCTCCAATTTGTCTGCATGCTCTGACTCAGGCTGAATTCTATTAAGTGGAAGCTTGACTGCGTCACGGGGGAACACCCCGCCCCCAACCGCGATCATGTAGCACGATCGTGCAAACTCCTGATTTTCTCTAACGACACCGACCCCGAGGTCAGTGGGGAATTTCAGCTTCAAGTGGTAGGCCAAGGAAACTGCCTGGAATGAGTAGAGGTCGGGTCGACCGAGGATGGCATTGTATGCTGCCTTGATATTGACTACCATAAAATCCATTGATTCGGTTCGTGTGATGGGGGTCGTGCCGGTCATTACATCCAACGTCATGATCCCTTCAATTTATACTGAGACGCCCGAGAACCCATGCAGGGTGTACCCGACCAGCTTCAGCTTATCTCGGGGGAGCTTGAGGTTCCCAAATTCTTCCAAGAAGAGGATGTTGACTGAGCTCCCATTGTCCACGAGAATTCGGCGGACTTCGAAATTTGCCATGACGAGGGCACGCAGTGTGGGAGCCGGACTCCCTCTAGGTCTTCTCCGGAAAAGGATATCAGTCGCTGCTGAATCTGGGGGAGGGATGGTCCCGAACGAAGTTAACCTCCCAAACGACGGCCTTACGAGAGGTATTGGATCCACTCCCATGGGTCCCCCATGGACGCAGTGTAGTATGGCCTGACCTCCGGTCTGCTCGAGCTCGGGGTCCCGTTCGGGCCGCCGGTTGATCGTTCGAGGAGGAGGCGAAGGCCTCGGATTCCTCGAATCCCTCCGATCTCTTGGATTATCCCTGGTGAACTCTCTTAAGTACCATCGCTGGATGAGGGCCTCGATCTCGTCCTTAAGGGCCCGACAATTGTCCGTCTCGTGTCTGTTGTCTCGGTGGAAGTGGCAATAGAATTTCTGGTCCTGCTTCTTGTTGTTGTTCGGTCGGGGAGGGAGTCGGACGAACCCTTTATCCTTGATCTCCATCAGGATTGTCGAGACGTTCTGGATCAGAGGCGTATACCTATCGAATCGGGGGACCAGAGGAACCCTCTTGAGATTGGTTGTCTCTTTCGTGGTTTTCTTCATGGGCTCGACATCGTCGGCCTTCCGCTTCCCCTTGGCAGTGGCTTCTTTGGTGCCCTCCGAATTTAGGGCCTCTTTCGCTCGAATGTACTTCTCGACCCTGTTGAGTAGGTCGGGAAAGTCGACGGGTGGTTTTTTGGCCAATGAAGCCTTCAGCTGACCGTGCCTAATGTTGTGCCGGAAAGTCGCTGAAGCGAAGCCCGCGTCAAGAGAGGACACGGACCTCGCCTCGGTGGTGAACCTCCGAATGAAATTGCGGAGTGACTCCCCTTCCTTCTGCCTAAGGTCCAGACGGGACGCGCTCGTCTTCTCGATCTTTCTGCTAGTCACGAAGTGGGCTAGGAAGTTCGCTTCCAACTGGTCGAACGAGAAGACTGAGCCGGGAGTGAGTTTTGAGAACCATTCCCGAGCCGGACTACGAAGGGTAGCAGGGAAGGCGTGGCAGAGAAGGGGATCCGTAGCCCTGTGAATCATCATGAGGGTCTTAAACCCCTCCATGTGATCAGTGGGATCACCCTCGCCATTGTATGTCACGAATTGGAGAGGCCTAAAATTTCAAGGGATCCCGGCTTCCAAGATTTAGGGGGAGAATGGGGGTTCGGTCGGCTGATGACCATGACCCGGCATTGGTCGGCCCTCGCCGAGATGGGCAAGGTGGTTCTCCATCTCCTGTAAACACCAGAGGACGGCACCTACTTGTTCCTAGGGGCGGGTCGATCCGTAGGATTCGCCGCCCCTTACTCCTGACCGATCGAGGATCAGAGTTGTTGCGGACCTCGGTTCCTTGGCCGCCTCGGATTGCTTGGAGGACCTCGTCCCGGAAATTTTGGAACTCGGCCTCGTGACGGGGGCGTGCCCCATCGGGTCCTGCGAGGGCGGAGGTCCACGGGGCGAGTGGCTGTGTTCTAGATCGCGCTCTAGGGACGACCGTCTACGATGGTTCGAAACCGAGTTGGAAGCGGCCTCTCCCCTTGTGCGACTGGCTTGTCGATTTGAAATGACGCATCGCAAATCAGTCGCATTCGAGTGAGAAGAACCCAGCCCACATCTGGCGATGCCGTGGACCCATGGTCGGTTGGAACCATGGGCGTCTGCGTGGCTGTGATGTGGGGGGTCTAGATGTCGTGCCGATGTGACGGCCCTTCTGGCTTTGGGAGCCATGGGAGAGCTCAGACTTGGGATGACGTCCCTGGCTGGGCTCGGACGGGCGACAGTACCTGAGTTTCCCACAGATGGCACCAACATGATGCTGTTTGTTTTTGGGGTGTAGGGGCAGCAGGTGTGAGTTCTTGTAATTTGTGAAGGGAAAGCTGTGGTACTGGCGTCGATCCGACCCTAGGGAGTAGGACAGGCTCGGGAGTAGCAAGGGAGAGGTAAAGGCCGGACGCTCCACTTGGATCTACTTGTCTGTGTTGGATGAAGTTGCTCGGCTCAGCTTTGTGTACCTGCAAACTGCCTAGAAACACCGGGAGAAGTTCCTGCGACAGGCCCTTCGATGATCTAGTCAGTCACTCAGAAAGCAACAGTAGCTAGGGTTCAGGTGGTGAAAGGTTTCTTACCTTTAAAAGTGAGGAGGGGGGCTGATATTTATAGGCAGAGGTAAACGTGTCTGTGGCCCTAATGAACCGGGTCGTACCCGTTTGCCCCTGAGCCTGAATGGACTGTAACCCGTTTGACCTGATAATCATAGGGAGCGAGATTAGAGGAGATCTGAGGGTCTGATTGCACCACTCTCTTTACTCCTTATCAGCGAGGATTAAAACCCTCATGAGCTACTTTTATGCGGAGATCTGACCACATTTAGAGGTCAGCTAACTCAGGAGTGTCGAGTGCTAATTTATAGGTAGTAGAGACCGAGTGCCCATGACTCCATGGATGGAAAGTATTTACACTAATAAGGTTTTGAACGTATACATCTCGGGATACTGCTTTTTATACTACGTGCTGTGTTTTTTTTAAGGTAATTTTGCATAACAATCACTAAAACAAACTTTATTTTATAGAGGGCCATCATCTATAGTGTAAAATTTACTAGTGTAATGCACGTGCGATGCACGTGGGGAAAATGGGGAGGGGGATGAAAAGGACAAAAAAAAATCTACCAACACGTACGCTGCACGTGTTGAAACACACACACTAAGGAATAAAAAATTGTTTATTTGTTTACAACCCCATCTCTCCGATTATAATAGTTATAGATGATATACAGGGAAGATGTTTACATTAAAACAAACCTTATTAGGGTCTGTTCTTTTTTTTGCTTCTTATAAGAGGTGGCCTCTTATAAGAGATTTACAGTAAGAGCCTCTTGTAAGAGCCTTTTTTTTAGGTGTTCTTTTATATAAAAATAACCTCTTATAAGAACCTCTTATAAGAGATTTCTGTTCTTTTTTCACCTCTTACAAGAGCCTTTTCTCTACTTTTAGACATTTTTGTCCTTACTATATAATTTCTCTATACTGAAATTGGGAAAACATGAATTTTGCACAAAAGTAAAAGTACAATCGTTTTGTGCTTACAATCAAACTTCATAATTAACAAACTTCAAAATTTCTGCAGTTGATTAACACATTGCAAAACTTCCACAAACTTCAAAATTAACAAATACAACAAATTTTGAAGTTAAAAAAAAAAGAGAAAAGAACGAGCATGAACATGTGCTGCAAGGTTTCATAAGAAGTTGCAGTAGTTCAAAATGGTCTTTGTAGTTCTTAATCACATATCATGTCCAAATTAAATCAATGTCTAATCTCATTCAAATTCAGGGAGATCATTATGGTAAGCATATATTAAAGAATTTGCGAAAAAACAAAGACTCAAAAAGAGAGATATTTTGCCGTTACACAATCCTGGTTAGCAAGCCTATAGTCCTTGGTTCGAAGTGGCATACATCTAGGGATATTTGAAAGTGCATCCATATTTTATCATTTTGAAGAGATTATGGATCCAGGGACTGCACATCTTTATATACGCTTTAATTTGATCCAAGGGCAACAAGAATTACTTATATATAGATTTTATGGTGACAATATAGAAATTTCATTTTCTCTTTAGGGGTAATGTAGTCTTTTTAAGTGATAGAAGACTTTTAAGATTTTGAAAGAGGCTAGTAGAAGCCATTTATGTTTAGAAGCAATTTTGGAAGAAATCTCTTATAAGAGGTAAAAAAAGAACACTAAAAAAACTCTTGTAAGAGGTGGACCACCTCTTACAAGAGGTAAATCACTTATAAGAGGAGAAAAAGAACACTACCTAGTGTAAACACCTTCCCGCTATAAAATATATATTACGATGCAAGAATTTAATGGTACTGACAACTGATCAATGATCATATCCATCAGCTTCTTCATTCTTCTAACTTTTTAAAAGATGTACATAAATCAAAGATCATGCGATTCTCTTATTATCCTTCATTTCAAGTTTTCAACCGCACTACACTGCTTAGATCAAAGAGAAAATTGTAAGGAGATCGCATGATGTTTAGAGTATGTGCATCTCGGGAGATAATACTAACATGAACAGTCTTGATATTTCCTAGTAGGAGGAGAGTTGATTTTTGATACTGCCATCGGAGAAATCCTATAACAGCTGACACCTAATCTCTTATCATAAAGTAGGGAGATTTATGCACTCCATTTCTTAAATAAACATTCACGGACAAATCCCTATTTAAGTTTTCAGGGTCTTTTGTTACCTACCATTGGTCTGGATATGAGTGCAGAGTCGCGAAATCAATACCAAGGATCTGATTGTTGGAGATGAAGTCAGTTCCAACTTGGTATCCTGCAGGGTTGACTTGCTTCATATTCAATGAAGAATTCCCGTAGAATCCTTCTAAACCAACTTCCAGAAGGTGATTTCTGTCTATAGACTTTACATATGCTGCCATTTCTGTTATCCATGCCTACAAGCAGATACAAGAATGAAATGAATATGGAAGATGATTCTTGGTCTTCTAGAAAAATAATCTAAAGTGATCAATAAGGAAGATAATTAGCCAACCTATAATTTTTTACTAAATTGACATACACCAGCTAAATCTTTACAACTCTTTCATGAAAATTTTATTAAAAACTGGAGCTTTGCTAACCTGTAAGGTATTTCCAGACAAATCTGAAGTGCATCTGGGCTCATTCATTAGCTCCCATGCAAAGATTACTGGGTCATCCTTATATGCAACTCCAGTTATGGTGTTGTTTCTTGTGAGCACAACCTTTTACAACATGAATTACATACATTAAACAAGGATCATGAAAAGATAAGGTAAATAAATGCACCCACCAAGATTCAAATCTAGATTGATACTATGTGAACGCCTATGTCACTAGGCTAAAACTTCGAATTTGTAGAAAAGTTGAGAGAAAACACTTGTATTCAAACACTTTCACAAATTCAGAACATATTTCTTGTTAGGAATTGTGGCCTCAAATACACGTAGGCACGGGGTACTTGAAGTTGGAGAAGAAGAGGAGGAGACAAAGAAGCAAGAGAAGACAAGTAGCAAGTAGAAAAAGAGTAGCCTGGAGGGTTGCGGTCAACCGACTAGGGGTGCGGTCGACCGACCCTAGGCTGAGAGTTCTTCGAATGTATAAGTCCAACAGAGGAGAGGACGGTCGATCGACCTAGGGGGTGCAGTCCACCGGACAGCTCTCTGGGTTGGTTCTACACGTTGCAGTCGACCGTCACTAGGGGTGCGGTCAACCGGCAACGTCAGCTGATTGTTTTGGGCTTACGAGTTTAAAGGCCCAATTGCTATATTTGTGTTTATCTTTTAGGGTTTACTTCGGGGCTATATATATGGCCGTAAACTCTAGGATTTAGTTGATTTTGATCTAATCCATAACTTGTGTATCAAGAGGTGAGTCGTTATCATTGTTCAACTTCAAGAGAGATTGTGCCAAGTGTTTCAAATGTGAGAGAGAGAGATTGAGAGGTGTAATCTCTTTTGTAATCTTTGTATTTCTTTGGAAATAAGAAGTATTGGTTATCTCTGCATATTGATTGTGTTCTTGTGAGATCTTACTTAATATTGCGGTGGCTTTTTCTTGGTTCATCTACGTCTTGGGAGTTTTTATTGCTTGTGATGTGTTTCCGCTATTAGCACTACAAGTTGTGGGATAGATTTCTCCGACAAGTGGTATCAGAGCAGTTGGTTCGAGATAGCCGATAACAAGAAGAAGATCGAGAGATTCGATGAGAGTGACTTTGCGATGTGGAAGATTTAGAGGATAGCATATCTTCGTCACAAAGATCTTGATGGTCCGTTGTTTGATGAGAAGCCGGAAAGTGCAGACAATGATGCAAAGGTCTTGGCAGATTGGAATCGTTTGGATCAGAAGGAGCTAGGGCAGATTCAGTTAGGACTGAGTAGGAAGGCGTTATTTCATATCTCGAAGGCAAAGACCACAAAGAAGGCTTTGGAGATTCTCACGGATATGTATGAGAAACCGTCGGCATCTAATCAAATTCATCATCTGAAGAAATTGGTTAATATGAAGTTAAAGGAAGGAAGTTCAGTAGCAGAGCATGTGAACAATTACTGTATGGTTTACAACCAGATGGAAGCTGCAGGTTTGAAGTTTTCAGAGAGGGGGCAGTCATTGTTACTTCTATCTACTTTACCCGATAGTTATAATACGGTGGAACAGACTATTACAGGCACTATGACAGATTCGACGACTCAATAGGATGTGGTGAGTAGCATTCTGAACGAGGAGGTGAGAAGGATGAGAAACGGGGGATATCCATCATCATCTTCTAGAGATTCCACCATGTACGTTGTGAAGAGACGTGGGAGATCTAAGAGTAGTTGAAGAAGAAAGAATCAGAGTAGTTCATCTAAGAGTGGGTCTGATGACAGCGATAGAGGACATGGGCCTGAGTGCTAGTATTGTCACAAGAAGGGTCACATGATGCGCAGTTGTAAGGCTTATATGAAGAAGAAGTAGGAGAAACTGAAGAGAGATAACCCAAAGGAAGTCCAAGGAGGGCTTGTTGAGGAGTTATGCCTATCAGCTCATGAGGAGTTGGGCACTCAAAATTGGTGTATCGATTCGGGAGCTTCTTTTCATTGCGCTCCGAGGAGAGAGGTGTTTGATGACTACGAGAATGGTTCTTTTGGAGTTGTGATCGTGAGGAACGGTCACTGGTGTTCTGTATGTGGGGTTGGTACTGTTCACGTGAACACCATGGATGATCAAAGTGTTGTCTTGCGGGAGACAATGCATGTTCCAGACTTAAAAGAAAATCTTATCTCGATTGGAAGAGCTAGACAAGGAGGGGTTGTCTACTATAGTTGGTAGTGGGGAGTGGTGTATAGCTGCAGATTCAAGGGTGATTGTAAAAGGAAAGCGTGAGGGAACGATGTATTTGCTTAGAGACGTGAGGGGCGTTTCTCCTGTAGTTGACTCTCAACCGGAATCGAGTAGTAGGTTGTGTGTGGTGCAACCGAGTTCTTTCAGTTGTGGAGGGGAGGTTACTAATTTAGTGGGAGCTGCTGGTCATGGAAGTGATCCTAGAAGGCAAGACATTGCTGCAGTGAGGATACTTTGCGATATGGCAGTTGAAGTTCAAGTCTCTCTTGTGTGATAGGGAGCACTGATATCGATATGCGGGTTGATGTCGATGAGGGTAACCGAATTGGGACTGTAGTCTGTAGGGGTTGAACAGTCTGTGGAGTTTGTGGAGGTATCGTCCACGGGGGTTTCTAGTGCAGATGGTGCATTGAGAGGCTTTGAACCATGTCCGGTGTTGATGGAGATCTTGCGAGGTGGGGAGTCTCATAACACGAAATCCGACACGGGAGATTGTTTCTCCAGTATTTGTGCTCTATGCGATTGGTAGAGCACATCCTTCATGAGGCGATGAGGGGTGGTTGGTGCACTCCACATGGTGGAGTGGCGGAGGTGCTCTTCATGAGAGTGGGGAGTACTTGGGTCTTCCATAAAAGTGGGAGATGACAGAGATAATGCGAGGAAAGATTGCAATAACTTTGAAGCGTGGTGTATTTGGTCCAAGTGGGAGATTGTTAGAAATTGTGGCCTCAAGTACACGTCGGCACGGGGTACTTGAAGTTGGAGAAGAAGATGAGGAGATAAAGAAGCAAGAGTAGATAAGCAGCAAGTAGAAGAAGAGTAGCCTGGAGGGTTGCGGTCGACCGACCCTAGGCTGAGAGTTCTTCGAGTGTATAAGTCCAACAGAGGAAAGGACGGTCGACCGACCTAGAGGGTGCAGTCGACCAGTCAGCTCTCTGGGTTGGTTCTACACGTTGCAGTCGACCATCACTAGGGGTGTGGTCGACCGGTAACGTCGGCTGATTGTTTTGGGCTTACGAGTTTAAAGACCCAATTGCTATATTTATATTTATCTTTTAAGGTTTACTTGGGGGCTATATATATGGCTGTAAACTCTAGGATTTAGTTGATTTTGATCTAATCCATAACTTGTGTATCAAGAGGTGAACCGTTATCATTGTTTAACTTCAAAAGAGATTGTGCCGAGTGTTTCAAAGGTGAGAAAAAGAGATTGAGAGTTGTAATCTCTTTTGTAATCTTTGTATTTTTTGAGAATAAAAAGTATTGGTTATTTCTGCATATTAATTGTGTTCTTGTGAGATCTTGCTTAGTATTGTGGTGACTTGTTCTTGGTTCATCTAAATTTTGGAAGTTTCTATTACATGTGGTATGTTTCCGCTATTAGCATTAGAGGTTGTGGGATAGATTTCTCCGACGTTTCTGACATTTTTGTGGGATACACAATTATATATGTTCCTCTCTTATAACGGAGGTACTCTAAAATCCCAAATAAAATCTATATAAAACAAACTGTCACTTGGAAATCATGATGAGAACCTACGATTGAAAATTAATCAGATTATTCAGAAAAAGAAATATATAGTAAACCAAATAAATTACTACATTGAAAGCGACAACTTACATTCACATGATTCTTGTAGTATCTTCTGACAACAGGATTGGTGAAGAACTCATCATCAGAGTTAATAGTTTGTCCTTGATTCCTTGCCCACTCCACATACTGCTTCTTTCCCCCAAAGCTGTCATAGTTGTTCACCAAGCTCAGAATCATCCTAACCCTATACTTTCTTGCCTCGGACAAAACAAAATCGAGTCCCTTAACCAACCACCACCCCAAAAGAAACAACAGATAAATATCAATTACATTCTGAAGATATGAAAATTTAAAATATATAAGTCACCCATAACTAAACTTATTTACATATTCTTCCTTGAAATATTTGGTTTTAACCTTTCTCCCTTCGTGTTTTTTTTCAACTGATTTTATCCTCCTCTACCTTAACCCAAACTTAATCCTTGCTTGATGACACAAGTATAAATTTCTAGATACGAGGTTTTATAGGCTAAAAATGTAGAAAATTATAAATTATTACAAAATGCACTTATCAATCAAGGCACTATTCCCCGAAAACTTTACTGTACATTTTTAAATTAAACTAAAGCTTGAGGGAAGTTTAATTTTCACATTCTAGCCATAAAGTTAATTATAACATGCATGGCATGATTTTAAGGAAGAACATGCAAAGCCACAAAACACACACACATATATATATAATAATAATAATAATAATAATAATAATAATTAGAGAGTAAAAAAAAGAGTGATTATGGAAAGACCTTGAACATTTGCTCATTGTATGACCCAGGAGAAATTTGTAGGGGAGTGGACCCACCATCACTGAAAGCCCAAGCCCTTGCAAGAGAGAGGCCATGGGTTGAAGCCTCTCCAAAAGCAGAGGAGACTTTACTCCTCATAGATGTGTTTGAAGCTACGAACATGAGCCAATATGCATTGAACCCATTTGCAAAGAACCGGTTCCCATTCGCCGCAAAATGGGTCCCACTTGCCCCGACGAAGGCCCTGCCACCACTGGCCTCACCATTTCTCAAAAACAATGAAACCAGAATGATTAATATTAACTCCAATCCCATCCTTATGATTCAAACAAAATACTACAGTTGTTCTTTGGTTTTCCTTCTTTGTATTGATGAGATACGAATAGCGGCAGATATATAGGGGTAGAAAGATTGGGTAGTTTTAGCTTTCATGTGAATAGGAGCAGGAGCAAATGGGCACGGAGTCAACAGCTTAAACATAAATGAGAGAAGGAGAGTTAGCACTGCTCTGCCTGTGAGTGGTCAAGCCTTTCGGCAGCCATGAAAAATTTGGAGTTCAAATAAAATTGTCTTTTTATTTTTATTTTCTTGAAGAAAAAAATGTGAAATATAGTCACCATGTTTTATTAGTAAGAAATTAATAAAATAACTCAGATGACTATGACTGGCAAAGTACAAAGCACATAAAACAGCACAGAAAATAACACATTATTTCTAACTAATATAGGAGGATGGGAACAAAAGCAACACCCCCCCCCCCCCCCCTCCATCCAATGCGGCGACGAGATCCTCTCCAGTCGCGTCACGAGGAGAAGTTGCCCCTTCTCTGTTCGCGTCTTCGTGCGACAGATGGAAGGCAGTTGTGTGTCGCCGCCGCTCCGGTGTGCCTTCACGGACGACGACGGGACCATCGAGCCTCTCCAGTGCGCCGCGACGCTGCCTCAGTTCGCGGAGCGACTGTAGCCTCCTCCCGCGACTGGTTGGGCGAGCGCCGGAAGCCCTGGGGTGGTTGCGATCGCCGTGGCTTTGGCCGAGGGCGAGATGTGCCACCTACCCCCCCCCCCTTCCTCTCACTGCGCCCACCAAATCTGGGCTTGGTCGCCGTGGCTCTGGCTCTGGCCGAGGACGACGCCGACCCAGCCCCTTTGCCCACCTCGTCGGTGGTTCGGCATGGGGCCCGTGGGGCCAGGTTGTTTGTTGGTGTTGGTTTTGGTGTGAGAAGTGTGGAATGTGTTGTATCACACAATTGTGGGGCTTGGACCCGAGATTGGGTCCCTCCATAATGTGCGACGTCCACAATAATACCAGAGTTAGAGACGGCAGCGGGTTTGATCTGGTTATTGTTTGTGTGGGGGGAGTGGAGGAGGTGCTTGGGATCGGTGTTGCACGGTTACGGGACTAGGGCCCGAAGACGGCGTCCCCCCATAGGTGCGCACCTTTACAGCACAAGGTAGGACTTGGGCCCGCAGACGAGGTCCCCCAATGAGGTGTCCTATAGAAATTGTTGAGGTTGAGATGTATCTGTTTTTGTTCGGTAGTGGGGTAGCCGCACCCTGAATTCGACACCCGTTAATCAACGGCCACAGGTTTCGCAACAGCGCCGCCACTACGCCCTCATCAATAAACCTGTAATCTACAACGTCCACCGCCTGTAGGGACGAGAGGGGAAGGTGATGCTTCTGTTAGTTGTGGTTGTTTCGGGTTTTGCATGAGAGAGAGTGAGAGAGTGAGAGAGTAAAGATGTTGCTTCTCTTTATTCTGTGCTGGTGTCTGTTAGTGTTTGTGAGAAATCACTAGAGAGAGTAGATGCGTGTGAGAGGCGAAGGTATCCTCTTCACGGCTCTCTCCTTGTCGGTGTTTGTGGTTAGGGTGACCGAGTGTTTTGTTTGGTGAGAAATTACTGATGAGAGCTATAGCGTGACAGAGGTGAGTACCCTCTCCATGGCTCTCCTTTTGGGTGCGACTCCGATTGGGCCATGTGTGAAGTTGCGTTGGTGAGGTAAAAGGATAGGAGTGACAAATTTTCAAATCCTACATAATTCGCTTCAGGTGGGTGGGCGCGTGCCATGGAGGTGGGTGCTCGAAGCTTGCCTGACGGACATACAATTAGTTGGTCCTCGTAGTTTAGAGTGAGAGCTGATTATATGTACTGGTCATGTCGCTTCATGTTTTTTTCCCTGTCTGTAGGTTGTAACTTGCCCCAGTATGCTGGGGTTGTTTTGTTAATTTCTTATTAATGAAACAGGGTGACCTTATTCCACATTTTCCCTCCAAAAAAAAAAAAAGCAACAACAAAATAAAGTAAAAGGAGTACAATCGATACATATGAGGTTCCGCCAACAAGTGGGATCTTCGAACACTGTGCTCACTCTAGGGTCGGACCAATCCCAACCTCCTCATCATCGTACTCCTCGATCTGGAAGACCCTGACAATCCTTCATCTTGGGTCTGAAGCAACTGCAGTAGTCCAAAAGAAAATGAGATGCATAATATGTGTTAAATTGCGAGAAATATTATTACTAGTCTCAAGAAAGTAAAAGTTATTCCTGTCGAGCCAAAGAACCCAAGTCGTGGTGGCAATAGCAATATACCAGGCATCTCTCATCTCCCTTCTCTCGGTACAGAACTTCGGACCAATCCAAAGATCCTCCTAAACTCGTGGATACGCATTAAGGCCAAGTGCTCTCAACCTTCGACAGAAACCATTTTGCTTCTATTACATTCCAAGAAAAGGTGTTCTCTAGATTCCATATAAGTGTTACATAATCTGCAAGATGTCCCTACATTTGGTTGTCATTTAGCCAGAACAATTGTCAAAGTTGGAAAAAAGGAAGAAAGAGAAATTGAGAATGTCGTAGGAAGTTAAATATGGCAGTTAATGTCACGCCCCAAAACACTCGAGGAGCAGACGGTACAACTCACATCCGAGTTGAAAGTCTAATACAAACACTGATTTAGAGTAATAATTTATGATAAACTAGTAAGGTTTATTAGTACAACTTGACTAATTCCATAATTATTACAGTGTTCTAATTTCACACTTAAGCATCGAGATACTAATTAATTCATGCCTCAAAAATAGAATACTTCGAATACCATTTAAGAGCTTTTAAGCATAATTGTAGGGGTCAAAAGTCTGCATTTTTATTCTTCCAAATGATGTCTTCATGCCATCCAAGGGTTTGCATCTAATCTAAAAAATACTTTCCAAACATGATGAGCACAAACAGTGCAGAGGTAATATAGCCACTTTACATTTAAACAAGAAAAGACATGATATTTGCAAATGAAGTATAATATAGGCTAACCAAGGAGAAATCTATTATAACCTCATGCCAATCACCTTAATAACAAATGCCATAAAAATATTCATAAAGCATGATCGAATCATAAACCTTAAGTAATTCAAAATTTATAAGTCATCCCACTGGCTATGGTTCGCTCGGTGATAATAAATAATCACACTGGCTATGGTCTGCACGGTGTAAATAATATCAATCCACTGGCAATGGTTTGCACAGTACAAATATAAACCCACTAGCTATGTTCCGCACAATGCAATAATGTTGAACTCACTGGCTATGGTCCACACAGTGCAAATATAAATTCAATGGCTATGGTCCACATGGTATAAACTCATTGGAACTCATTAATAATAATTGAGTTTATAAACAATAATAAAATCATCATAACAGAAATATGAAATCATGTCATGCATGTCTTGCATCATATGTAAACATATTTGTAAATTTAAATCAAGTTCTAAATCCCAATTTAATTCCAAGAGATATCGATACAAAACCATGTGTGGCAAGAATAATTCATTCATAAATACATGTTTGGAAAACTACATTTCATAATAGAAAACATGAGGAAAACATACAAAGTGGATAATTTACTTACAATAAATTGTCAAGTAGTTCCTAATATGGCTCCTAAGTGTTGCCTTCGATCTTCAATCAATTCTCTAACAAGTAGGTATTAAATAAATTACTCATACTAATCATTTAGGCTTATAATTCTCTACTCATAATCTCTTCGAAATCTGAGTTTAATCTCTTCTTTTCTCTTTGCATCGTGTTTAGAAAGTTATCCAGTGCCTTAAGAAATTTTCTCGCATTTACTAGTTCATGTTAAAAACATATTATAGCCATTAGGGACTATAATTTAAATAGTAGACAATCTGGGTCTCAATGTCATTTTGCTATAACTTTCGTATGTTGCTTTACTAAGATATTTATAATCTATTGGAATTTTATATACACTTATGAACATGCATAAAACATTAATAACAACCTAAAACATGTTTATATGAATCTAGATCTTAATCATGTTGCAAAAGTGCTTTAATATAAAATCCTAAATTATGAAACTATAGATCTTTGCTAAATCAAAAGAAGAAGAACATTAAAAGCGGAAGCACTAACCTGAAGCTATTGATGGAGATTGCGGAGAGGGTTTGGATCTTCCTATATGATATGCACTTCTATGAGAGGCCGTCTCTCTATTCTTCTATTGATGGGATGACAGATGGAATAAGAAGATGCGTATATATAGGGGACCATAACCCTAATGGATAATTATTGATTTTCGATTTTGCCCATCACAAAATAAGAAATTTACTTTACGGTCTCTACACGTGTTATATCACACTTTAAATTATATGCTTTTAACCCATTACTAAATCTTGATTAGATCACTTTAATTTGGGTTAGACTTTAGAATAGCAATTATACATTTAGTTACATATGTGAGCCACATAGATTATTTTCCAACATAATCAAGTTACAAAGTCTATAAGTATTTTTAGGACTTTTATAAATTATTTCAGGGTCTATTTAACAACATATTTTACAAAGTAAAGATTATATTGTAATTTTCTATATTACTTATGCTTGGTTGGCTGGTTGTTCTTCAGAGCTATTCTAGTGAATTTAGATTTTGAGTTTGGGCTTTCTTAAAGCATCTGTAGTTGTCTTCAGCTATTTTTTGGATATTTGGCAAATGAAAATCGAAAAAATGACTTTGCGCTGCAGTCGTCGATTGCCAAAAATTGGGTATTCATAAATTTCAAAATCTCAGACAAAAGACGAATTATCGTCTGAAGGGAAAAAATCAAACTTTTATAAATTATTGGAACAGACGGGAAAAGATTTCCCGTCCATCCAACTTTTAAAAATAAAAAAAACAAAAAATTGCCTAGACGGAAATCTTTCCCTCGTCCAAGGAATCAGGTGGGTTTTGTTTTTCATTTTTTTTGTGTATGGACGAAAATTGAATTACTGTCTCTACCATTTTTGTTTTGATTTTTCGATCGGACGAAAAATTAAATTTCGTCCGATACTTCTCAGATTTGCCACATTCTCTCCGACGAAATTTCTTTTTTCGTCTAATGCGAAAGACGAAAAATCGTCTTCCGTTTGCTATATTTTCCAAAATGCCAAATCGTCTGCCATATTTGGACGGTTACTGTTCACAAAAAACCCATTTTTTGGATTTTTGGCCAACGACTACGGCATCTTAATTCTCATATTTTGAAAAATTTGGAGGACGATTACAAATGCTCTTATCGTGGTCCGAACCTAAACTAAACTCACCTAATTCATTTATTATTTCTTCTCTCTTTAATTTGCTATTGAACCCAACAAAAGAAGCCAGTAACTCTAGTATGCAAGTTTCTATTATTATCCTTCCTAATAATTAATGAAATAGAAGTGATGAATAATTAATCTAATACTTTAATTGGAGAGTTGGGGTTATGTAATTTATAGACAAACCAACCGTAATCTCAACCACTCATTTTTAACTAACACTTACCAATACATCTTTTTTAACTGAGACCTACCAATACATCTCAGGTCTCATGTTCGATGTCATGCTACATCATAGTCTTTACTTACAAATAAAAAATTGTTAGAGCATGCATCGCACGTGCAGTTGTAGACAAACCAACTTTACTCTCAACCGCTCATTTTTAACTGAGACCTACCAATACATCTCAGATCTCGGGTTTGATGTCAGGCTACATTGTAGTCTTTACTTTAAAATAATAATAAAAATATTAGGGCATGTATCGTACGTGCAGATTGCTAGTTACATTATTGAAAGTTTCCCTTCAATCTCTTTTTCTTGCTACTTCATTGCTATCACTTTCAAATTGAATATAGGTATACTAGATATGGAATAACTCTCATTACTAAGTGGTTTATATATGCTAAAAGAATCCTAACCGGCAACCAGCTCATTTATGTTTTTTTCTCTTCCCCTGCTCTCTTTCTTGATTGTCTAGGGCTCTAGGCAAACAAGGGAGAAAGAAAGTCTCCCCCCTCAACTGAAAATTTTCAAACCTGTTCTCTAGGGAATTACTAGTTTAAAATTAAGTGAATAATGCTCCCACACTCTTTTCCTCTCATTTTGGCCCGAAATCAATGGAGCAAAAAAGTGCTACAGTAATGCTCCGCCGAAATCAAATTCAACCTATTTCACTGGCAAACAACGATGTGAACAGTGTTTTTCCTTCAGAAAATATTTCCTACAGTGCTTTTACCGTCAAACAAACCATCCCTAAAAGAGAGCTGTTAGAGACGTAATTCAACGTCCTTGGCGGCTTTCACTTAGCCCTAACCGGGCCTACCAGTTAATTTTATTCCAGCCTCTAGGCATGAGATCCTAACATTCCACCATGCTTCTGTAATTCGACGTTCTTGGAGGCTTTCATTCTATCGACACTGGTTCGTCTTGGGCTTACCGGTTAATTTTAATTCAGCATTTAGGTAGCCATTTCCAATATCATTAGTGGCCTTTCACTCGATACTGATCTAGTTCGGATCTACCGGTAATTTTAATTCAGCTGCTAGGTAACCATTTGCGAATAAAGTAGGGATATATGATTGGGTTTGATACCAATGATTACGAAACTGGGAATACTCATGCCTAACAGCTAACTATTAGTAGGAGAGAACCCAAAGTTTATAATTACTCAACAATGATTTTCCCGTATAACTGTTGTGTGACTAAATGACATCCAAACACAAAAGAAGAGCACATGGAATTGCGTATAACTCGGAACAATGACAACACACATTTCACAAAAATCCAAGCCAATCGTTGGCAATGAAAAAGATAAGGATTGCAGGTGTCTATAATTTACAATTTTCGACCAATTATTCTCCTTGATTGATGCTTGAATCAAAAAGAAAAAGAAAAAGGAGGAAGACCTGATTATAATTTAATTATCTATCCCACCCGTGCTAATCAATACAAAATTTCTACACCTAATCATTCATATAAATCCAGACCGATCATTTCATGATAATACATTTTAACATCTCCACTAACATAACCCACTCAATCTTCAACAGTTTTACATTTGATCCCTTTTCGTTTTAAAAAAAGAGCTAATATACGTATTCATTTCATTAACATAATTACATATTAACCATAGTAATCACAAAGCAATCAACATTCTAATTAAAAAAATATTTTTTTCAAAGGAATTTGCCGAAAGCTTACTTTAACCATAGCTGAAGACAACCTTCTTTTCGATTCCTTGATCCTCCAACTCACCCATCTGAATTCAACCAACCAACCCCCCCCCCCCCCCCCTCCCAAAAAAAAAAAAAAAAAAAAAAATCAATTAATTAATTCACAAAATTCGATCAGAAATTGGGCAGCAATCAGAATCTTGGATCTCGAAATCTTATGGGTCTAGCGATGTCACCGCGCTTACGTGGCAGGACGGTGAGGCCATTGCCGTTCCGGCGGCCGCAGAGCCTCTCTGTGATCTGTTGGAAATTAGGGTTTGAGTGGAGTTTGGGGAAATTGGGGGTGAGAATCGAGAAGATGAGTCACCTCCCATTGTTAGCGTTGAAGTTGTTCGATATCTTTTCGAAGTTCGTCAACTATCTTCTCCACTGTTATGGTCGCCATTGTGAAGCTCGGTTGATGTACAGCTGATGTGGTATGACAGGAGAGTATTTATCGTGTGTATCTAAAAAAGGAAATATATTCCTCCATTCGCATCTTCTAATTCGAAATCTCAAGCCATAGAAATTTTGGGGGAAATTTCGGGTCCAAAGAAAAAGATGGAATTTCGGAGTTCGTCAGCTGTCTTCTCCGCTGTTATGGTCACCATTGTGAAGCTCGGTTGGTGTAGGGCTGATGAGGTAGGATAGGAGAGTATTTCTAGTGTGGATTTGGAAAAAGAAATATATTCCTCCATCCGCGTCTTCTAATTCAAAATCTCAAACCATGGAAATTTTGGGAAAAATTTTGGGTCCAAAGAAAAAGATGGAATTTTAATTTGAAGGGAATGAGAGTAGAAAAGAGGTGATGGATTAAAAAAAAAATCGATTTCGCTAAGGCAGGGTGCAGATTGGGAAGGGAGGAGGTCAGGGGTTGGGGAAGATGAAAGGTTTTAAAGGTGGGAGAGATGAGAATTTTGTTTGATTTTGTTTTTTTTTTTTTCATGCTGAGCACGTGTTAATTTCTAATTTTATTCTCCTTTCTCTATTTCAAAATAGAGAAAGGAGAGAGGAGGTATCCACTCTCTTCTATTAGCATAATATATAGACTAGTAACTTACATGTGCGATGCACGTCTTAATAAAGATAGTTTTTTAAAGTAAAAAATTTAGACATGGTATGGACTTGAATCTAAAATCTTCTTTATAATAATTATGCACGTGCATTACATGTGTTGGTAAATTGACAAATGACACTAATATCTTCTCCCATTATAATATTACAGATATAATTACCCATTCAACTCATTTCTTCCCACCTCATTATTTCCTATTTGCTTCCGTTGATGGAGGCAGAAGTCTTCTCCCCTCACATCAAATTATTATTATTTTTAATTTATCTATTTGTTTGTGTAGTGAAAGTCCATGGAAGTCTTCTTCCCTCACATCAAATTATTATTATTATTAATTTATCTATTTATTTATGCAGTGAGAGTCAAAAGTTACATAGTGTCATAGATTTTATATTTAGAACCTTGTTAAACAGTCATTTGCAAAACAGAAATTAAGGTTATTACAGTTAAACTGGGTGAATTTCACTAAGACCTGAATTGCTTTCATGATACTAGTAACTAACACATCCGATGCACATCTTAATAAATATATATTTTTTAAAATTAAAATTTCGACGTAGCCTGACCATGAATCTGAGATATCTTTTATATTAGTTATGCGCGAACAATGCACGTCTTAATATTTATATATATATATAAAAAGTCTAACGTACGGAGAACTCAAACCTGAAACCTTCTTCATATTAGTTATGTACATGCGTCACACGTGTTGATAGATTGATAAATGACACTAACGTCTTCTCCCATTATAATATTAGAGATTATCTCTTTCCTTGTGCTTTCTGTGTTTTTTAAGCCAACAAAATTGCAGATGACTGGAAAATAAGGGAAACTTAGGATCTAATGGGAAGCATGCCTTTCCGTCTAGCGGTCCTAATGCCACCTATGAGGGGGAAATATGATATGCGTTGAGCGGTCGTACAAGTGTCTCCTACATGATGTCGTCGAGGAGATCATGTAGGGAGCATAGTTATTTTAAGGAGATCCTTAAGTGAGCATATGATATTTTTTCACACATCAGTTCGTAGCGTAGATCTTTTAAGAGGGCTGAGACTTCTAAGGTTGCAGCCTTGCAGAGGACCACATATTGCTCAATGCCTCAATTCTTGAATTTACAGAAACACCATCCCAAACCAAACATTTTTTTTAAGCCCTGAAAGTGGTTCTATAATATTGCAGTTTAAAAAATTAATCAGGTTTCTGTTGCATCACAAATTTCAATACTTCAATTGAAAATGGTGCCCAAGAACTCTGAATTTCTATCTGCTCAACTTCACTAACTAATATTTGCTTGTTTCTTCACTTACAGCCTGTTTAGTTACTCAAATGGAATGTGACACAAAGACTTATATCCCATATCTACTAAATATATGCAATATAACAAAATTCCGATGTAGAAAATACGTGTACATGTCGAAATCCATCTTATTTTTAAGTTCAGAACAAAGTTACCAAATGTAGAATGAAATAAGTTCCTTCAATTATTCCACACAACTGTAGATCCCTTCTTCCGAAACTCACAAGGTCGGAAATTTGTCACTTGCTTCCCCATCAATGCCATTGCAGCTAGACTTGGAAACTGCTTGGCTTCAAAATTTTCAGGCAGAACCCTCGTATTCTCTGGCTCACATAGCACTACTGGTTGGACTGGGGCTTTCTTTTGACTATTTCGACACCATCTCCAAATCCAAGGTAGTACTCTCACTGAATCCTCACTTATATTTGGCACGAGTGATGACTTATCCAGTTTGCGACATTCGGGCAAGTCTGAGATGGATCTGTTATAATTCACTACTCTAGTTAGCAAATTATGCATTTCTCCATTTGAAGAAGCATCTCCCATCTTAAATCTCTTGGTATTGAGAGGGGTAGGATCTGTAGGGTTAGGGCGGAGTCGCTTAACCCATTTCCAGCTCGGTTCAGAATCGGATTGTGTCAGACCGGTTAGAGGATCTGACATTTTCCTGACATGGGATTGAACTTCCATGCCTTGTGATCTAGACGTATCGGCATCACCTTTTTCGGAGTTATCTAGGACCTACAATTATTGAGAAAGTATCATTCAGCCATCTCAGAGATATGTTCACATGCAGATCTTAGGTTTGTCTTGCTGTTATTACACAGTGGTAGGTCTTTAACTGGCTTGATGTATCGGCTAGTACATCACAGGTTAACTTTACAAGTTAAGATGGTTATATAACCAGTTATATGCAGCTGTCTAACAGCAATATAGTAGAAAATTTGGATGTATCAGTATGAAATAATATGGGAAAAAGAGTATCGGACTGTCTTCTCTTAGTTGTTGGCTTTGCATATGTTGAATCTTAAATACGAAATCAGGGTTTGCTCAAGAACAAATAGGGGGTGGCTATTATTTTGCTTAAAGCATAATACCCTAGATACTCAAGATACCTAGCATACTGCTTCAAGGCGGCATATATAGCACAATACCGACTTATTGGGCAAGAGACTCATAACGGGTTGAAACCCGTTATGAAGCCACTACTTAATGAGCTGACAGTCATGATGATAGATACGTTTACAGTCCCTATACAATTTAAATAATACAATTATGTATGAATATATAAATTGATGCCAATAACATCAACAGCATACACATTCCTCTTAGCAGATCACTGAAGAGACAGATAGACTCGTAAACTGTCAAGAAGCACACAACTTTCAATAATTCTGAATAATTCTAGTATATGCTAATGACTTTATTCATTTATTTATAGCCCTTAAATTGGTTTTCAAGATAAAATCAGATAAACTCCTCAAATATTTTTATCAAAATAAATTAAATGCAGGCCCGGACCTGATATGAGTCGAGCGAGGCGGCCGTCTCGGGCCCCCGATTTTTGGCCAATTTTAGGGACCCCAAAACACTTACAACTTATATAAATAATAGTACCCCTATAGACAGTTTGACTGGTTGGATTGGTTAGAGTGTGTGTTTGTTAAACAATGCTAGGGTTGAACTTGTTCGAGCGCTCTCCGAAGTCAAGTTTTCCCTTTTTTTTTCCTTTAAATCGAAACCAAATCATTACAGGCCTTTATGCCAAACTTGTGGTAATGTGCTTTCGGCCCGTGTAAAGCCCACTTCACTTAAGTCATTAACCTTCATCCCCCTCTCTGCAATTTTTTTTATATTTTTGTAGCCTCCTTTTAGGGTTTATGATTTTTGCAGCAGTTTGGTGATTTTTCTGAAACCCTAGTCACACTAGAAGGTTAACTTCTCATCTTTTCCTTCTTCCTAGTTTTAATTTCAAATTATTGTATGTTATTTAAACTTGGTTATCAGTCTTTCTCTTTATAGAACTTTTCAAAGGGCCAATTTTTTCAAGTCGGTAATTCTTCTAAACTGTGGATAGCCGATAGCCGAGAAGGTACGATTATCATCGTTCCCCCTTCAAATTTTCTAAATTTTGTTTAGTTTTGTATAAAATTAAGTTGAAATAAAAATCAAGGTAATTAGTAGAAAACTGAAATGCAATTTGTTAGATAGAAAATTTCAGTCTCATCAATTGATTCAATTCGTTACATAGAGTCTATATTGCAAGTCTGGATAGAAAAATAATGTCATGATAACATTGATAAAAAGAACGAGTGGAAGAAAAACAATGTCATGATAATATCCAAAAAAATAAGTATAAGCATTTTACAATAAAACACACTGGTAGATACATGAATTAAGGTTCAGACGATTAATCAATTGCCTAGCTAGTTTATTTTTGTGCACATTTGTTCATTCTTTAACTAATGAATTTGCAGGAACTTTTTCTTGACAGGGAGAATGTAAGCATCAATTCCCTTCATATTCTCAACAACAAGCAGTAATCAATTAACTCATTGTAAAGTTAGTGACAAGCACCCGTCCTAATTATACAAGGAACTATGCCAGCAAAAAAGTTTCATCTTTTACACTTCCCATATCAGAAAATTACAGAAAATCAAGATAATCAATTCATCGGTGAGATGATAGATAAATCATTAACTATAAGTAGGTGTTAAAGAGAATAATTGTTGTTGTGTAAAGAATTGCAAAAAATATTTAAGTGACTATGCGATGCCTTTGAGAAAGCATTTGGTGGTCTAGAGATTTTTTTTCTTTCTTATTATTATCATTATGAATTATCCCAAACATTATTAGCTTTTTTTATGTATTGGTCTAGAACATCAAGTTTATTATTTTGGTTTGAAACATCTTCAGTTTTATTAGTATTTAATTATGACATATATTATTTTGGATAGTATATTTTGTCTATTGTTTTATTTCTTGAATTTTATTTTAATAATATTATTAATGTATCATCGTTGATGAAAAAAATAAATTTATATGACATTATGTTTTGAGGGCACCATTTTTGAAGTTTGCCTCATGTCTCAAAATCTCAGGTCTGGCACTGATTAAATGAGCAACTCAATGAAATCCTTACACGCATATACTTAAAGATTTGAAATTAATATCCTAAAATGCATTTTTCGTTACTCCATAATACTCCCTTCTCAATGTGTGGAGGAATTCTTCTAGATTTTCCTGAGGTTTTCTTCATTAGGATTGTGGCAAACACCTCTCTCCAGAGTTTCATGGACCAAACATATGGCAAAAATTCTAATGGGGCTCACGCCAGGTTGACAGTTTTAGAAATTTTTCCTATAGCTAACACTATTTTGAAGAAGAATGAATATGTAATATAAAAGGTAATATAATAAGTACTATCAACAACCAAAATTATGTATGATTAATCTTAAGAAAGGTAAAGTATTTACAATTTCAAAAGTAAAATGATCATAGCAAGATTCTTGATAATAAATTCAGTATGTCAGCAGTTAGTACATACATTTTTGCAGTAGTTTCTAAGCATAGATGTTTAAGAGGAAAAAGAAATTAGTCAAAATTTTCAAAAAAAAACATGCAGATTATGGAATAGCCAAAGAAACAAAATCACAAACTTCATCAGTCAAATGTACCTTTTGTGATCTGGAAGAACTTCCAACTTCTGCAAACAAGCAACATAAAAATTAAAGATCAGGCAGGTCAAATTCATAGAGAAAACAAAACTACAGTAGATAATTTAATGTAACAAGAAAGAGTTATTAGTGTGTATTTCATACATACCTTCAGGAGAGAATGGTGTTAGGTTCAAATCTATGTGCATATCACTTTTTACCAAGGACTCGTTTTGTTTCTCAAAAAGTCGAGGATTAGTGTCGCCAGCACCTTGCATATTTTCAGATGAACTCACTGGAATTTGAAATTTTGGATGTAAGGTGCTAGGTAAAGTAAGCTTTTCGAAGAGTGCAGTTCCTGTGACCATTGCATGAACTGAACCTCCAACCACTTCCTTCAGATGCAACGGCCGTTGAGTTGCATTCGAGAATATTTCAGTTTCTTCTTTCCTACTACCTGGAAAATCTGAAGTATCCTTCAACTTATTCGCTGAAGACTCCAGATATCTCGGGTTGTCATTTTTTATTTCTGCAACCATGACAGAGCTACTGGAGAAATTACAGGGCTTGTGTTTTAGACAAGAGATGTTTGCATTTGCAAAATGTTCATAGTGTATCATCTCTTGATCAGATTGTGCAATATTTTGACCTTCAGATGCAAATTCTATCAATGGTGGGCCTAATTGAGATTCATGAAATTTTGCTGCCATGGTTTTATCATAACTGGTTCTTTTCTTCAGAGCCATGACAGTGTCTATCTTTCTGTTGAAATCAAACATTGGAAAATGCTTTGGATCTGGGGTAGAACTTGATGAATTCTGAAACTGATAAGAGCGAAAGTTTTCCCCATTTATAGAATAGGCAGGGAACTTAGAGACACTGTTAGATCTCCCAAATTTCTCATGGCCATGTCGGCAGATGTTCTTGCATTTACAGTAGTCACTTGACATTGTATTTGAAACAGGCAAGTACAACTGTCCTTTTATTTGATCTTTCATCAAATTTGTGACGGCAAAGTGTTCCTGACCGAGTAAGGATGTGGTGCTAGTAGCTCTAGTCCAGTGTGCCATCCATTGCAGTTGGGAGGTGTGTGCATGTTTTCTGATATCAGTATTGCTCGAAACAAATTCGAAAGTTTCACTGTGGTCACATCTGTGAGAAACGTGATCCGACATGATCTGCTGCCAAAAGAATTCGAACGACAACTACTGGTCTTGTCTCATAACATTACACGAGCAAATATTTAGACTTAAAAAACACTATACCAAGTACCAACATGCAAAGAAGGAACTGTAAATAATTTGATTTCCAGCAGTAGTTGATTAAATCCTGCAACAACAACAATAACAACAAAAACAGGAGTCATTGGAACCATTGAATAACCACCGCTCTTAGGCAATCAATAATAGCATACAATAGTGAGGATAAAAAATCCGGGCAAGCATATATTATTTATCAAATATCTTTGAGAGAATATAAAAAACAGCATCAAAAAACAGCGTCTGCATATAGAGATAAATTCCTTAACCCTCGCCACAACCTTGGTATTTTGGTGTGGTGACAGAGTTGAGGGTTATGGTAACAATTAAACAAGACCTTTAAGAAACATTCAAGATTTTGTTGAAGGTCTTATGTAATTATTTTTTGGAGGGCTATAAGTGATTTTTTGAGTCATAAAGGAACTGATGCAGTTTAGGTGTCAATTTAGCAGAAACTTTGAGAAATACAACGAAATATGTTGTAGATTATTATCTTTTATTTATCTTTAATGGAAGTGGCACATTTTTTTTCAAACGGAAAAAAAATGATCTGTCTAGATTTGCTAGATGCTTGGTTTATAGATTTAGCAGATTTGTATTGAGTTAGACTCTGTTTACTTGGCTTTTGAAGAGAGTTCACTGAGAAGATTAAGACTTCCTTCCTAGTCAGAACAAGTTCTTTAACAACCATTATACACTCTGTCCAGGTGCAAGTAGTCAGCATCTTCAAAGGCATACCTACTTCACTGAGCCTCTCTGCGAAGCCAATCATTCCGCGGTCTTTAGTCTCCGATCTTCAAAGGATGTGAAGAATCATCCAATCATTCTTTAGTCTAGCGTCAGCATCTTCAAAGGATGTGAAGAATCATCCAATCATTCCGCGGTCTTTAGTCTCCGATCTAACTCTAGACATAACTATAAGAAACTTCACTGAGCCACTTCCATAGTTATGTATAGCGTCCAGATAGATCTAACTCTATAAGAAACTTCACTGAGCCTCTCTGCTAATCTGGCTAAGAGAGGTTTGGTCTCCGCGGTCTTTTGCCCGAGATGCGGGATCGGGGATGAGACTATTAATCACCTGTTTCTGGAGTGTGTGTTTAGTAAAAGTATATGGGAGTTTCTTCTCTTAGGCTTCGGTTTGTCCGATACTCCGCTCTCTGTGTCTTCTTTGTGGGAGGAGTTTAGAGAGGTAGAGTTACTACGGGGACGTCATAGGGAGTGGGATAGCTTAGTGGCAACTTACTTATGGGTCATTTGGATTGATAGGAACGATGTCTGCTTTAGAAATCATTCTAGTAATTTTGTTCAAATGATGTATAAAATCCTCTCTCTTACGTCGTCTTGGTTATCTATTCCAGGAATGAGGAAGAAAGCACGCACTGGGCCTCTGTTCTCTTCCACTAATGCAAAGCAACACTTTCGGCAACAATTGATGTGATCATTCCCAAACACTACCCACAGGAAGGAGGGTGGGGGGTGGGGGAGTATCGTGCAGGAGCTAAGGAGGAATCGAGGGAGGTTGGAGTTATTTTGCTAAATGTTACTTCAACAGGTATTTGTGTCTTTTGGGAAGACGAGTAGTGATGCTTCATGTGGGTTCATTTTTGTTCTTATTGTACCCTTTGTAATGGATGACTATGTGTATTTTGAGCTTTTTAGAGACTTTATGTATCTGTGATGTAATTATTTGGGTGATCAATATGATGTACCAATGGCAACTCTCGTGCCATCTTTATCTCAAAAAAAAAAAAACTAAAATTTCAAAGTTTTCTCTCACTAACCTTGATTTCTCCAATTGAAAATTTTCAACTTCTAAATATGGTATTATACAGCCCACTAAGCTTGTTTACAATCAACAGAATTTTTCAATGGTCAAAATTTTCATTTATTCTATAGCCCATCTGAGCTGTTGAGTGTTTAACCCAGCAGCCAGTGCCAAGTATTTTTTTTTTATCTTTAACGGTGGGCCGGCCCCCACGTTCCATTAAAAAGATTTTAACAAAATATACAACCAAAAAGAAGGATTATGAAGTTCATGAAACCCAACAGCTGGGTCATGGAAATCAAACTCCTCAACCAACAAACAAATAATACAACAAAATATAATCATACTTATCGACAAACCTCGTCAAAACAAGTTCATCATGTCAACCCTTGGTCTGACCTGAATAGGTCAAACATTGAGCTCATTCTCTCATCCCCTAGCTTGTACACCATTCGTCGTCACCACTTGCAACCACAACCGCCGTTGTCCCCAGCGATAACACAAACTCCAACTTCAAGCTCCTTAACATGAGAGACACCGCATGCACCCACCAATCTTACCTGAATAAGTCCAAATTAAGGCATTATTCTCATCTCCTAGCTTGACCACCGTTAACTGCCACCGCCACCCAGCATCGAGAGCTGCCATCGCATCCGACAGTACCACAAACGCCACCTCCAAGCCTATAGATACATGAGAAACCACAGACATCCCTCCAATATGACCTGAATAGGTCAATACTGAGCCATTCTCTCAATACCTAACTTGTTCGTCTACTATTACCCACAATTGCAACTTGTCGTCGCACCAGCGGTAACACAAACACCACATCTAAGCCCACTAGTACGACAAAAACTCTAGACACCCATCCAATTCAACCTGAATAGGACAAACTGAAATCCTTTCTCTCATCACCAAGCTTGTCCATCGTTCTCCATCACTTTCAACCGTAACCGCAATGGCTGTCGCCCCCAATGCTTTGCTGAGTTCTGGAATTGTTTTGCGGTCCGGCTGTGGATTTTGCTGTGTGTGCTCTCTAGCTGTTTTGTTTAGCTTCGTTGTGTTGCTGGTTAATCCTTTTCTCAGTTTGATGTTGATACTGTTGTCTAAAGCAAATATATTTTTTGCATTGAGTGGTTGTTGTATTGTTTTTGTTGTTGTACTGGCTTTGCTTTTATCGAGTTTTACTTCTCTTAAATATGATCGATGTATGCTACTCCTCTGTTTATATATATATAATAAAATACAAAGAAAGCTATCAAGTGGCTCTCCTTCAATCCTCCTAAAATCAAAAGCTCGGATCTAAGCTCACAAAACACATTTTCTCCCCAAAATTTCAAACCCCAAAACTCAAATTCAAATCCCCTCCCAAAAAAAAAACTCATTTATTTATTTAATTATTTCTCTCTCTCTCTCATTCTCTCTCTATTTACTCAGAAATTTAGATTTTCAGATTTCAGGTTTGTAAATTTTCAGATTTTTTATGTTTTTTTTATTGTTCATATTACATTGAAAATAGCAAATATATCTTCAATAGTTAAATTTCATCATTTTCCACCATAAAAATTTTAGAAGTTGGATTTCATATCCTCATTTATAATTATTTTTCAACTTATACTAATGGAAACGTAGACTTTTATTTACAACTAATTATTGTCATATTATTCAAACTTGAGCCACATAATTGTTGTTTTACTGTTTACAAGGCTTTTCATATGCTGTATTGGTCCGAAGACGTACCGTAGGCACGTGCCCACAGGCAAATCTGGTATATATATAATTTTTGTGGGATGTCCTTTTATCGAAAAAAGAAAAAAAGAAAAACATGGCATTAAGGTCAATTGTATCTTACTTTCCAAGATGCATTTAGTATTCATTACACGTATAGATCTGACAATTTTTCACACTGAATGTCGGCTACCAAACACAACCGTCCTCATTAATCCTATCTGAAAAAGAAAAGATTGAGACTGTAGCTTACAACACTGATGGAGTTAGTAGCTTGAACAATAACCCCAATTCATTATAGCACCCATACATGAAAAACTACCAATTCCCAAACTTATAAAGGTCTCACATTGAAATCATAGCCACAGCAGCATAAACACACCAAATGAAATCTAACAGAAAGCCAAATCACAGATCACAACAAGCAGATTGCAAAAATGACCCAATAATAAGAATGAAAAACTAGACATAAAAGACTAAATAATCAGATAATTTGACAGTTGAGAAACCTATTACCTCTACAGGCAGCTTGTAGCATAAAGTAGTGCAGAAATTCCAAACCCCATGGACCGGAGAGTTGACTAGTCAATGAAAAAGAAGAAGAAGAAGAAGAAGAAGAAGAAGAAGGGAATGAAGGAAGAAGATGATGAGCTTCCAACCTCTTATATTTATCACAACAATAAATAGATAGTGATAAATTTAAGAGGGTGAGGAAGCTACGAGGCGACTCTGAGGCCATGAAAATTTTTTCCACTATTTGTCAAATTTCTATCTTCTTTCTCGAAAATAATTATGAATATGAGAGAAAATGGTTAATTTAAGAAAATGAAAGGGTAGGAAATAAGAAGTGGTTTCAGCCACGTAAGACTATATCATTATTATTTTTTTAAGAGTAATGCTAGAGCTACTGCCAATTTCACTACATTCCTCTTCACTATCTTAGGTGGCACACTCCAATAGGTAGGAAATGATAGAGTAGGTGGGAGAATTCTTCAATAAGAGCATGCTACCTAAGATAGTGAAGAAAATGATAGTAAAATTGGTAGTGGCTAAAGCATTACCTTTTTTCAATATTTTTTAGGGGATTTTAGTATAGTAGATGAAAAGAACTAATATAAAATTCAGAAAAGTACCAAAATATCTCTCCTACATGCACTTTTGACCAGTAGACTAGCCGGTGAAGTTACCACTTCCTTAGCTGGATCTGATAGTTTCAATTTTCATGTGGTCCTTTTAGAAGCTTGGAAAGAGGTGGTGAACTGGTGATTGGACCATCGATACAAAAAAAAACACACAAAAGATTCTTATATTCCTAGAAAATTGCAGGAAAATACTCCAATAATTCGCTGTGACTTGTAGTAGCACCGGCCTCGGCCTCAAGCTCCCTGGCTTTCACGGCTGCATTAGCGGCTAGCCACATGAAATGTTGCTGAGATCCACTACCTTGCTGAGATTTGACACCACACGTGATTATGTTGCTGAACGAAAAATTTTTCCTTGAATTATGCCACTTTTTTCTTTGAATTATGCCACTTTTTCAAACTATTTACAGAAATATGACATTTGAACTATTTGTAGACATGAACAAAATTTGGCAACGTAGCAAGGCTCGCAATTCTCAAGTGCACTTTAGACTCTTTTGAGCCCGCAGTTCTCACCTAGTTAGAATTTCGGATAAATTGCGAAAAACACTTCTTAACTATAGGGTCAAAGCAAAAAACCTTATTTTCTATCGGTCAACGCAATAAATCTCTCAACTATGAATTGTAGTCAACTCCTGTACGGTAACCTTTAAAATGAGAGTGAAATATCCAAATTGCCCTTATATTAATACATCATTTAAATAAAAACAAAAAATCTCTCACTCTCTCTCTCCGAAATCTAAATCCATATCTAAAATCTAAAATCCAAAATCCAAAATCCAATTCAAATCCAAATCCAAATCCAAATTCCTATCCACCACCAAACCCGATCTCCATCATCCCCGACCCCCTCATCATTACCACCAACATACCTATCTCCACCAAATCCGACCTTCTCATCACCACCACCAACAGCCCCATCTCCACCAAGCTCCATTTCTATTCTCTCATGAGATCAGGTTTTGTGAGATGGGGCTGTCGGTGCTGATGAGGAGGAGGTAAATAGGTGGCACAACGGGAGGTGGAAAGTGAAGTTTAGGAGGTTGGTGAATATGTATGAAAGCATTCAGTATAGGAACGGTGAAAATTATGTGAAGTGAATGGTGTCAACCCTTTTTGACCTGCAAAGCAGATAGATTTCAGCGTAGGAATGGTGAATATTACTGTTGGAATAATTTCAGTTATCAGTTCAATTGTACAAACATTAGGTTTTCTTTTCTTTTTCAATTTTGCTAGCAGTCACAAGAGGGAGAGATGTAACAGGATTTACATAAAATCATAGCTTAACTTCTCAATGTTCAACTTGATTGAAGAAAGAGAACTTCTGTATGTTCAGTAGCTAACTGGCTTTACTTCGTTACCTTTCTCATCTATCCCTGACTCAAGTTCACCATCTTCAAGCAGTGGGTTCCTCGTGTTAAAGATTATAAGAGATAATAACAATAAAAATTAGGATTAATATTCTAAACTAAGGTGCTTGAGACATTTATCCTAGGTATCAAGATTAGAATACCTAGACTACTATCACAAGCCAGTATTTATTGGATAAATACTGGTTTGGGTACTGGGTTCTCAACCCACCCAACCCGCGTTCCGATATCCATACAATTAGTACGTGTAACACATGTGTTACCCATAGAATAATATTACACATAATATTATTCATATAGTGAGAATGTACCTATATATCCAACAATTTTCTCCTATATACTCAATATATAAACGTACTAGATTATCTCACCAGTTCAACATGAAGCTGACTGGCTAATAGCAGTCTTTAAATAGAAGAAATTGATCACTCAATGTACAGTTCATAAGAACTAAATCAATTATAAATCTGAATAGTTCAGAAAGACTAAACCAAAATAATTAAATAGTTCACAAACCATATCACAACAGAATAGTTCACAATGACTAAATCAACTGAAATAATATGTCATAGTTTCAAAATCAAACAAAGCAAATAAACTTCAAGAACAAAATAAGAGTTTTAAGCTCAATGAACACAAGAATCTTAAACTCAACAGAAGTTTTACCAAGTAAGTGACTAATTTATTCTCGAAAGAAATAAACTGAAACTCTATCCTTGTACACTGTTTTATGTTTAATCCTCCATTTTGTGCAAATCATTATTTTGAAATCTATGTTGATAGATTCAACTCCTTCATCTTTGCTAGCGTATTGAAAACAAAAATATCAAGACACATCTCTAAGAATTCCAATGAATTTCACAAAGTATCTAGTTCTACAAAAGAACTTAGTACAATTCAAAATAAGCTTAGCAAAAATGTAACGGAAGCATCACACTCAAGTTTCTTTAACTAAATAAAGAACAAGAACTATACTATGTTTCGTATTGGAATGATAGAACAGTCAAATTAATTATGGTTAATTCTGAATCATCAAAATTGGAATGAAACAAGAATTCATAAAAGATATATATCATTAAAATTGGAATGATATAACGACATTCTAAACATCGGAAATACATCGACAAATTTTCATGTTTCTATTGGAATAATATGATAATCCTAAGTAAATTCTCTAGATATATAATACAATCAAAATTGGAATGACATTATATATCTGTGGAATTTATGTGGAAATCATCAAAATTATCTAAAACATGTCAATTGCCTAAAATTGTTGCTTAAGTTAGAACTTCTCTATGGCTCCAATTGGATTCTAAATTTCAAAATAATTAGGATTTTAAAGCTTTGACTCAAGAGCTTTTCACTCCATTTCCCCACAGTTTTGATAATTAGATCACTTTCAAGTCTCTTAGCAAGAGCATTAGCCATATTTTATTTCAATTGCACTTTATTTATGAGAAAATTCAACTAGGCTTCTTTCAGCCTTAATATACTCATCTTACTATTATAGAGTGAGTTATGAGCTACAGTGCATTATAACTTGATAGTCGCATAATAGAATTAGAGAGTTACTTAAACTTCTTAATGGATGACTAGCAATAAATTCTTCAATCTACTCGGCCTTTTCCCCTGCAGAGGATAACACATAGATGAATGATTTCATGGATGATAGCACAGTGCCTGTTTGCCTTTTAATTTTCATAACATTTCTATTTTTTTTAGTGTAAACACATATCCACTAGTTATCAACTTTCACTAAATTCTGAGCATCATAATGCATCAGATCAGCCATTCTTTTGTAGAATGACTAAAGTAGCACAAAGCAAACTCTTGAGTACCACTCAGGTATCTCATTGACCTCTTAAGGGTACTCAAATATGTATATGATTATTAGTGAATCTGCATATCATACCTACCTCAAAGGCTATGTCTATTCTGGTGTAGATCTTTGTATACATGAGACTTTCAATTTCCTTAGAATGATCTACCTGTCTCATAGTTGCACGATCATTAGGTGTCAACTCTTTATCATAATCATAAGGTGTTTCAAAACACATCAATCACTATATCCCCACTTTTGAAACACATTTTGATTTGATGAGTTTGACTAAGAGTTATCTCTTGTCAACCGAAACTCACCCTTATACCTATGGTATCCACAATACCTAGTTTTTTCATGTTGAATTCTTTGGATACCACAATTTTAACTTCATTTGTAATAGAGAGGTCACTTCCAAGAACAAGCATGTCAACAGAACAAGTAATAATAAATAAATAAATAAACACCTAGATCTGTGAGAGGTTGGGGGTGGCGGCTAGGCTTCGTCACCGCCGCCACGTCGCGACGTTCCCTGAAGTCCCTCCCTATCGTCCCTCCCTTCCCCGTCACGCTCCCAGTCCACGTCGCCGAGCGCCAGAGCAGCCGCCTTAGACCTCGGGGATGAAGACGGATCTGATCGTCGAGCCCCGGAGCTGCCCCACGGTGTGAGGTGCATCGCTGAACTCGCTGGCGCCACAGCTTCGACAGCCTCCTCTGCGGCAACGGGCGATCTTCGACGCTACCCCCATCACCGCCGCTCCTCTGCTGTCATCCATCCCCCTCGGTGCCAGAAACGACATCTTTTTTGTCAGAAAATGTCCATGCTCTCGGGGCCCGGGTGATCTTCGCTGCCGCCACCATGTTCATGCTCTCGGGGCCAATCACGGCGATCTGTTGCTATGATTTGGATTTCGAGAGTTGGTTGTGCGTGTAAAGAAGCTGGGGTCAGTTTCTATCTCTAGACATCGCTACTGCCACCATGTCCTCACACTCAATACCAATCGCGGTGATCTGCAGCTGCGATTTGGATGTTGAGATGCTAGTTGAGTATGCAATGAAGAGAAAGTATGTGATGATGGTAGTGCCGGAGTTAGAGACGGCAATGATTTTATTAGTGAGGGAGGAGTGAAGGAGTTGTCTGAGTTTGGTTTTGACTCGGGGTGAAGAATGAGGTGTAGTACGGTCGTGGGGCTAGGGCCCGAAGATGGGGTCCCCCCATGAGATGCGCACACTCGTTACTGCACAGGGTGGGGCTTGGGCCCATAGACGGGGTCCCTCCATGAGGTGCATTGAGGGGAAAGGTAGAGTTGGAGATGTTTGTATTTTTGGTGGACAGTATGGGAATCACACCCTGAATTCGACCTCCTTTAATCTACTGCCACAGGCTTTGCAACAGCACCGCTACTACACCCTCATCATTGAACCTGAAATCTACAACGTCCACCGTCCGCAGGGGCGAGAGGTGAAGGTGATTCTTCAGTTAGTTGTGATTTGGTTCGGGTTTTGCGTGTGAAAGAGAAAAAGTGTAAGAGAGTGAAGATGTTGCTTCTCACTACTCTATGCAGGTATCTGTTAGTGTTTGTGAGAAATCACTTGAAAGAGTAAAAGCGTAAAAGATGTGAAGGTATCCTCTTCATGGCTCTCTTTGACTGTGTTTGTGGTTAGGGTGAGTGAGAGTTTTGTTTGGTGAGAAATCATTTGTGAGAGCTTAAGTGTGAGAGAGGTGAAGGTATCCTCTCCACGGCTCTCCTTTGGCTGTGACTTCGATTGGGCAGAGTGTGAGTTTGTTTGTGAGGTTGTGGGAGGTGGGGAGGTGAAGGATGGGAGCGGCAAATATCCAAATCCCCCGTGATTCGCTTCAGGTGGGTGTGCGCGTGTCGTGGAGGCGGTACACAAAGCTTACTTGAAGTACATACAATTAGTTGGTCCTTGCTTTGTGATTAGGCCCAAGATGGGGTCTAGTACATTATTGGCGGAAGTCGAGGACAAGCTGTGGCCGGTTGGACCTAGATTTTGTAGTTTTTGTGGCCCACCCTTTAAGGGTGTTAGAGTAAGATCTGATTGTATGTACTGGCTATATTGCTTCATGTTCTATTTTTCTGTCTGTAGTTTTTAATTTGACCCAGTACACTGGGTTTGTTTGGCTAATTTCTTATTAATAAAACAAAATGGCCATATTCCACCTTTTTCTTCAAAAAAACAAAAAAACTTTGTCAAATTATTTATTCGTCGGCTATACATGTTTTAAGAACATACAATGATTTTACTAAATTGTAAATCCTGTTCACTAAACATATTAGTTCAAAACTTTCAGTATAAAACTGTTCAGTACAAAACATCAAGTACAAAACTTTTAGTACAAAACTATTTAAACATCTTTTATGAATAACAAAATTTTCAATAGATGTAAAGGTAAGAAAAATACTTATTGTAACAATATGACAAACATGTGAATAGACATCAAACAAATCTACCCCATTTTTCTCAGTCAATCTGTAAGCTACTAAAATGCATTAAAATTGCTACTGAACAATCAAAATTAAGGTTCTTCTACAAAACTCCACTTACTTACTATAGTTTTAGCTCATTTCGGTAGATCAACTAATTTAAAGTATTATTGTATGACACAAAATCATCTCACTGTCTACTAAAGACTCTTCTTAGCTCATTTTTCATTTCAAGTTTAACTGTAAGTATTACTGGTTCTTGATTCCAACAGTGAATCATTGACTATGTCAGTAGGACTAGATAATTTCATACACTTATCTTTGATGAACACATTCTCAAAGAATTTTGTTTGTCTAGATACTAATAATATAAAATAGATAGATCTAAAATCTGTCCATAGAACCATATTCTGTACTTTCTAAGTACACACAAATATTTGTTATAGGTCATACTTTAGGCCTTCTAGAATCATGTGCTCTAACAAATGTATCATACCACATTTTTTCACACTAACAAAATTATTTATGTTTTCATGTCATGATCTACAAGGTGTATTCAATTTAAAGTGTAGTAACACATTAGAGATATGATTAACAATACAACATTACTCATAATTACACAAGACAAACAACGATCAATATTATAGAATTCAACATTTCACTAAGTATTTGATTCTAACTTTTATCAATACCGTTTAACTGTTGTAAGTAGAGTGCAGTAAAGATTATGCCATATGCAAACTTCTATAAAATCATTGAAACATATTCACTAACTCTATCAAATCTGAAACTTTTGATCTTAGCATTCAACTAGATTTCTGTTCATTAAAATAACGAGTGTTTCATTCTCCATATATATATGACAAGCTTTCATTAATGATCTACAACAGCGATTAAATACTTCTGACTAAAAATTTTCTCAGCTAGTCACAAAGATACTGAGATCACAAATATCAGAATGTATTGATTGAAAAGGTTGTGTACTTCTAGAGACCATACTAAATGATTTTCTAGTGATCATAATCTGAGTACAAACTTTATATTTTAATGAAGTGTCATTTAGTAGAGCTATTAGTTTTAACAAAAACAAACAATTTAATATATAGTTCTCATGTCCTAGCCAGTTATGCTATGTTTAAGGACTATACATAATTAGAACTACTATTATTAATTGTCTCATTTGTTAAACTCAACTTATACATGTGATTGTCAATGTATGCATATTATAAGAGTTAATACAAAATTACTCTACCACATTTTACAAAATTGTCTGCTTTCTCTAGTAGTTCTAACAGTGTCCACTTGCTCAAACACATTGAGCTATATTTTCCTTTATTCGTTCTTCATCATCTTCGAGACACTAAACGAGATAATGACCAATATTTTATAATTCAATTTTGCACACATAGTACAACGAACGAAAAAGAACAGAACGCAACTAATGGAGTCATTACAGAATGCTCTTATCTAAGTTACGGACATTTGTTATAAAACTTATACATCAATTTTTTTATTATTATTAGAGAAGCAAATATATAATTTCACACAACTGCAAATAATGGATTTGTTAAAATATCAATACACATAGCATGATAAAGCACTTAACAACCTTAAACATGCTAGTTTTCAAGGCAAAAATAACTATGATCTAAAACTCTCATTCATGTAATAAAATGCACAAAACATTAACACATTCATCACATGAAAATATTGAAAATTAAATTAGAGTCGATCATACCGACACTTCAAGTTAGAAGTTTCATCAAAATTTGATGGAGAAGCCTGCATAGTGCAGAATTACTCTACTGTGACGCAAATCTATCGTATCCAACATACACAATTTGTAAGTAACATTAAAGTTCCTACATTCATCAAATTGTTAAAGATTAGCCAATTAAATAAATTATTAGCACTGTTTAAGTCTAGCAACAATTTAATTGGAGATCCAAACTTTAAAGTCAAAACATAAAGTTTAACTTATCAAAATAGATATTTGATTTTCAGCACATAGCCAAAACAACTGTTCAACTTGTATTTAATTAAACAAATGATTAATACAGTCTTGAACTTAACCACTTAGCATCATAGTAATTCTATAATTCAACACATAAACTTAAAACGAATGTTTTGAACTTCCAGCATATAGAAAAATATTTAATAAATGACTTTAATGAGGTGTAAGAAATTAAAGAACTTATCTTCAATTTGGATCTAATCCAGTCCATTCACATTTGGATCTAGTCCAAGCAACATCATCATAGCCTGCACGAATCTTGATAAAGATCAGGAGTAATGAAAACTTGGATTTGAATTAGAGGCACACAACAGTTGATCCCGTAGTCTACAAGGAATAAGAAGACAACAATCCAGAGCCGTAACGACAACCCCAGTCCAGAGCGAGCATCCTACCCCCACTCAAAATCCAGATTGCAATCGCGCTCCCAATCACCTTCAGAGCCACCTCCGCCATGACCCACAATGCCCTTCTCGCCCAGTCCGGATACTCCTCCCTGCACACCTCCGCCAGATTCCTCCCAGCCTCGCCCCAGTAGCTATATCAGCAACCCCATCGTCGTTGCCCGCATCAGCAGCCATAATAGAAAGTAGCCGGTGATGGCTCCCGACTACAGATCACCCTCGAGATTTCCCGGATCCAAGAACCCCTGGCTGGTGAAGAGCCAGAGCATCTTCCAGCAGGACGGCAGTGGAGGAGGTGTTATTGGAGGTCGGACTGGAAGTGGAGGTGGGAAATGGATTCGTATTCGGGTTGGGGTTGAAGGATGATGATGAAGGATATCTCCAAAGGAGGAGAAGGTGGTTGCGACGGGGTATTGGCTAGAGGTGGGTGCGCCGACGGCCTACGACGCAGGCCGTGACGATGCCGGCGGCTTTGGCGGCGCGGCGCCTCCGGTGAGATCTGACGACCTCTTTCTCTAATCTCAAAATTAATTTAATATACATATCTCAAGACTGTTAAAGATTATAAGAGATAATAACAATAGAAATTAGGGTTAATATCCTAGACTAAGGGGCTTGTGACATTTACCCTAGGTATCAAGATTAGAATGTAATACCCTGCAAAATTGCATATAGCTATTTTGCATTGTAATTTGTGCACAATTAAAGAATTGCACTCGATTATGTATTTTTGTACTATTCGTATTATTAAAGTATAGAGCTGAGATTTATTTGAAATATTTTGGGGATATGGGGGCCTATTTGTAAATATCCCTTTATAAATATATATTTATATTATAATTTTTTTTATATAAACCCCTCCCCCCCATTCCACTCTCCTTCTTCTACTTTCTTTCCCTTCCTGTTTCTATCCCGATCGAAATTCTCTCCACCGAAACTCATTTCGGCCCCACTCTCCCCCGCCATAATCCACTTCATTTCTTCTCCGTTTTTAAATTAATTTGAGGGGATGGCTAATTGGAGGGTGCTTTAGCTCGTAGTAGCATCGATTTTTGGAGAGGGCTTCAGAAAGGTATACCCTAGTTTATTTTGTTTGTATGGAATTAAGTGTTTTCAATTTCTATTGAGTAGAAATATGATAGTAGGGAGATTAGGAGGGGTTGGGTGTTATAGATACAAGAAATTAGCAAGTTATTAGAGAATTTGCAAGTTGTTAATAAATTAGGGTTTTGGGTTTATAAAGGAGGAGTAAATATATGAGAATTTGTCTCTTTTATAGTAATAGAAATTTTATTGAGACATTAGGTTATTTTAGGGGCGATTTCAGTTATTGTTTGGGGGATAAAAATCCCGTAGGATTTTGAATATTACGTGCATCGCACGTGTGTATCTCAGGCGTTCAATAAAACGCCTGTGTGATATTTGGATTAGTGTTATTAGCTCCCGTGATTGGTTTAGATGATTTGAGCCTTAATTGCTTTGAAATTTGATAATAGGATATGTTAGTGACTTTGAATACGGGATGGCGTGCTGGTGCTTCGAGTCTTTGCGGGATACTATATGAGTATGATCTCTTTTATTTTATGTACATAGTGCGTTATGAAAATTATAAATTACGATTTACTGTGTATTTCCGATTTGTATCTCAGTGTAGCCTAGGTATTTTGAGCTAAAAATTTTTGTGAACATTCTAGTATCCACAACTATAGTCTAAAACTTCATAATTTTTCGAGGTCGTTTGATACCTTAAAATTTTTGGAGTGCAGCCGGTCTGAAAGAGCAGAGCTGAAGCTGATTGATTTTGGACTGAAGTCCAAAAGGTCATAACCAGTTGTGTATGTATGATCTTGCCATAAACTTTTGGGAGTAGCTTTTGGTATGAGTTTATTTGATCATTCTCAAGTTTTAGAATTTTTAAAGGATCGTTGATGAGGTTCCAACAATAAGCCGTATACAGTGGCAAAAAGCCTGTTGAAAGAGTGGCTGAAATTGTGTGTTATATTTGAAGAGTCGTAGCTCATTGTGTGAGATGAATCTAAATGTGAATTTTGGACACAATGAAATGGTATAGGTGTAGAATAAGAATCTCAAATTTTATGAGAATTGAACTCAAGGTTGATTTATTATTAACTTTCAAAGTGGGCTATGTTCAGCCTGGTACAAGTTGACTAGTTTGTGTAGATGAGAAATTTGGGAACTATTATTAAAAATTTGGGAAATTGACCAACTAGAGAGTCGTAGTAGGGAGTCATAGCTTTCTAACCCATCTAGAATTTTGTAATTCCAGTTTATAGGTTGAGAATTATGATTTTCCAAAGATGGAACAGATCCAGTCTTAGTTATGATACTATTGGCTAAGTAAACCAGTTTCTCCCTGTATGTACACCTGATGGAACTTGTGTTTTCGAGAACTCAAATGATAGAGTCTAAAAGAGGTGTTCGACTAAGAAGTTGAAGTAGACACTCCCACCTTCCCATAGGACCCAGAATTAAGAATTTCCGATGAGTGAGTAAACATTTATGATGTTGGAAAGGTGCAGCGAGTGCAAGAAGAATATACTATTGAGAGTATATGAGGTTTTATAGTATCAAGAGGATTGAATTCGAGGAAAGGGATAGCTGGAGAGTTGTAGGCTAGGGTTTTATCTTCTAGAATGGGTAGTATCAAGCAATTCTGTATTTTGTGTGTTGGAAGTTATGGATGCTGCAAGTTAGCAACCTGTTGTTTAGACTAAACTTCAAGTTTAAGTTGACTCGGGGACTTGAGTTCTATAAGAATTTGAGGGAGTCGTCCACTAGGGGATTGCAGTGGATCTCCCTACCCT